>OZ037754.1:10185837-10832087 GCA_964035475.1 Salix caprea | reverse complement strand
AAAAAAAAATCAATAGTAAATAAGCATAATAATTATCGGTCCTTTGACTTAGTAAAAAAATACTAATATAATGAATTTGTCGACAATAACATGTGTGATATTAATGATCAATCATATGAGAAGGAAAACCATTCCTGTAGCTACTAGAAAATACTAATGGAATGAATATGTCAGCAATACCATGTGTGATGTCTACAATGAATAGTCACATATGGAGGATATCAGCCCTCGTGGCTAATGGAGAAAATATCGATAGAATTAATAAGTTAGTGATGCAATTAATTAATCAGAAATAACTTCTTCCTTGTCTAATGATTCTTCTTAATCCTCATCATAATTGTCGATGTTGGTTTCATTGCTATCATCATTTTCATTTAAATTATGTATTTCTGCTAAAGCTCAATACATCAATCAACTCTCTAGCATCAACATCAATAAAAATATTCTCGATGATGAAAAATTTTGAATTTTCTTCTAGCTCGTTAAAAAGGAGCAACTTAGTAAAAATCAACTAACTTGCCAACATGATAGACATTATCTCTCTATGTGAATTCATCATTGTCATCCTAAACAACCTTAACATGACCCTTGGGTTTGGTTCTTATGATGGATAACCAATCAATTGTTGAATGGTCCTTTCTAAAGGAATGGGTGTATATGTAATAAAATTACTTGCATTGCCTAGCAAGAACAAACACATTGTCAATGTTACAACCTCTAGGTTTTAAATTAATTTCAACCAATCCATGATGCAGATATATTATGACTCCTCTGTCAGCTATATCATACCAATAGTATTTGAATAAAAATACTTTAATATGCTCGCAATAATATTACAATTTAATGACCTCTTCTAGCTTCTCATAATAGTCAACTTCAAAATCATTGTAAGTAAATCCATTGACACAAATCCTAATGTTATATGTCCTTCTAACCTATCTATATTCTATAACATGGAATACATGTCCCAGAGTTAACCTTTCGTTCAAGACTCAAACTTAATAAAGACAAGGTATCACTAGTATTTCTTCCTGGTTTATAAACCTAGTACATGAAGTATACATATAAATAGTTAAGGAGAAATATGTAATGAAATTAAGTATGCTGGGAGATAAGAATAACTACAAAGTACTAACATGTATTCTAAACCACGTGTAAAATTGTTCATCTTATAAATAAAAGATTTAGGATTCATTTAGCTATGGGTTTTGGGACAATAAAGATTAATTATGTTGTCTATGAGAAATTCAATAATGTATCAATTTATAATATTTATAAGAGATTTTTTTTTTCAAAATTACAGATTCAGTAGTACACTTATTGGATTAAAGGTCATAGTCCTGTTAAAAAACACATAATTATATGTTTTTTTAAATTCTGTTTCTGTAAAATATTTTCTCCCGAAAATAGTTTTGGGAATGGGTCGTCTAGGATAGGAGAATAATGACAAGTATCCACTTGAGGGAACTTCCCTACCATTCTCATGCCTTGGAATGTGGTTAATTATTGTTGTCAATTAAGACTCGAAATAATTGCAATCTTTTAATGAGATAAATATTGCATTTTTGTAATCCTGAATGGACTACCTATACAAATAATTTAGAATGAGATAAATATTGCAATCTTTTCAACAATATAGGCCTCGCATATCGAAGCCTCGATGTTCCACTTGTTTATAACTTTTGTCTTAAGGTTTTAAGAGTACCTGCATGACATTAATCGAGTGTTGAAATTTATGCATGAAAAGAGAATATAATTTTAATTATTATGCATATACAATCACTAACCTCTTGAATGGATATATCAATCTATATTGAAGTGGGCCTCCAACTTTTGTATCATATGGTAAATGTTAGGTGCTCCATTGAGTCAGAAAAATGATAGAGAGAATATCATCTCAAGTTTGTAAATTGTTTGTATGATATTCATTTCAAGTGTCTCCAAGTGTTATGTCTATAATTTGTTGGAGCAAATATCTCAAAAGAAATGATTGATCTCCATGAGTGCATCCATATCCCTTTTAGTAATACATCCTCATAAGCTAAGGGAATAAGTGTTTGCATAAACATGTGATAATCTTGATTCTTCATTGCATACAATTTGTAATCCTTTAAATTTACCAACCTTGATATGTTTGAGGCATGCATATTAGGAAAACAATGATTTTCAAGCCATTTGTACACTAGTAAGTGTGAATTCTTATCTAGAACAAAACTGGCTTTGGGTTTCACAACCTGTGACACCTCATAAACAACTTTATATTTTTAAGGTGACAAAACAATGTTATATCCATTCTAACTTTGATGTTGTCCTTTGTCTTTCCTTTTACATCCATAACTACATTGAAAATATTCTCAAACACATTCTTTTGTATATATATGACATCAAGGTTATAGCTGAGAAGACTGGTCTTCCAATAAGGAAGCTCCTAGAAAATAATTTGTTTTACCCAATTATAGGTCAAACCAAATCAAGAAACTTCTACTTATTATAAAAACCATACATAATATCACCATAGTATGACACCATATGATGCAGTTCTTCACTTGATGATAGTGGCGATGTAATATCCATCTTAACTCTTCTAACAAAAAAATCATTTTTGTTATTTCTATACTTATGATCAATTGTTAAGAACCGATGTTCATTAGCGTGAATGCTTTGTTATTTTCAATACAGTATAGACATGCTAGTTTTTCATGTGTGCTCCACCTAGAAAACATTTCAAAAGTAGAAAAATCATTGATAGTCCATATCAAAACTACCTTCATCTGGAAAACTTTTGTTTCCTCAATACATCATAAGTTAAAGCCACGGGTGACCATGACTACTTTAACTCATTAATCAATAGTCAAAGATAGACATCAATGTTGCATCTTAGACTATAAGGACATGTTATGATCATAGATAAACAAACATATCCCTAGTGGCAAGTTGTATAACATGAGTACACCAACCAATTATAATAAAAAGTGATAAATGACCCGAATTGATTGAATCGATTGAATCGATTTATATATAAACCATGAAGCATATTCCTCGCTTCCTTAAAAAATTAAGGATGCATAGTGTTTCTAGGCTTCATCATCAAAAAGGTGCATTATCACTTCATCAACTGCATTATGTGAACAATGTCATGTCATGTGCTTAGTAGTTTTTAGTAACATGAATAACCTCTGCAGTTTAAATCTCAATGGTAAGAATCTAAGATATTTATGTGAGGCAAGAGCCCATTCCCTGCCATTTTGGTGTTTATAATAAGGACAACCACATGTTTTACCCTCAGTCAACTTTATATTTTCAAGGTAGTACTACATGAAAAAGTTTAGACACACGTTAATTTTCTAATATCCTAGCCCAAAGGGTTTCATCTTAGATTTGAGAGCATAAAAGTTCTTTTTCATCTTGTTCCTTTTGGGTAACATGCTTCTTGATCATTCAATAATTCTATCATAATTGACTTTACTCAACCTAGAATCTAACTTGATGGTGAATACATGTGTCATAACTGATAATTTACTCTTATTTATGCAATTACCCCATAATGGTTCATCATTGTGTTTTAGAAGATCAAAAAACCAAATTGTGTCTGTATTAGGTTTTTCATCTACGATTCGACATTAACCTGAACACTCCGATTCATTCTCATCATATTTGTATCCATATTCCAATAAGAATTACTAATGGCATCTACAACTTCATGCATGTTGCTATACCTAGTAGTTGAACCAATCATCATTTCTACCATAATCTCGTGAGGAACAAATTCTTCTCCATGTGCATACCAACACAGATATTCCTCCATGAACTCTATTTGCAAAAGATGTATCATTACAACATATGGATCAATAAAATTTTTGTTTTTGCACCTTCTCCATGGACTTCTAAACTGCATCTACTAACATCTATTGAAGTAGATATTGAGTAATTGATAAACCTTGAACCCCATTATAATAATTCATCTTATGAAACCCTTGGGGTGATACATCCATGAATGATCCTCCATTACTTATATCAAACTTATATACAATAATAATTTGCTAATTAAATATGTTAACTGAACAAATACAATTTTATATAAGCTAAAACAAACCCTAACATGTACATATCATAAATCAATACAATAGATTTATATGATAAAAAAAAAACTATAAAAGAAACAACAAACACCCTAACATAATCAATATACTTCAAAAATATACAAAAACAATTAAAATATTAAAATTAAATTTCAAAAAATATGATAGTTTTGCTTACTTAAAACAGAGAATTATGAAAAATATCAAATTAGAATACAAAGGTTTATAAATTTAATGTTATGATTGCTAAATTTGTTGTAAGAGGTTGAATTGTGATGAAATTGGGGGGCGAGGGTGGTTGGGTGATGCAAACCTCTTGAATATATGGTCAAGTAACTCATAAATAAAGACATCAATCCTAAAAAGTCAAGTAAATAAGGTTTGATAAGAGTGTGTCATAAAAATAACCTGTATCAAGGCATCAACACTATTAGATTAGAACCCCTACCTAACGAATAACAATTCATAAATGAGATATATGTATTGATGCCATGAAGTAAGTTGAACCTCAATAATTCATTTTCATTTCTTTAGAAAACCAAGACAGGATTCTCACCCTTACAAGCATACAAAATTGCAATCATAATCTGAATATCATTAACCAAAAACATGATCTGACATGATAGTACACGCAAAAAATTATTAGTAGGAAACAAATATCCTCACATCACTCATTTTTTGCTCAAACACTATTAATGTTTTTACATGCGCACACCTCTCATCTCACTTTCTTGCAGTTTTTGCAAAATTAAAACCAACACCAAATACAACCAACTTCGCAATATAATCAAAATAGGTCGATGTAACTCAAGAAACAATAAAAACACAAAATACTATCAAAACAAAACTACAATAATAGTCTTGAGAAAGTAAAGCGAATCTATTCAAAATATCATTGAAACTAAAGAATTGAAAAAAATAGAAACGAAGTGTGCAAAATGATGCATCAACATGTAAGTATGTTAGATCTATTGTAAATATGCAGCAAAAAATGAAAACAGCATAAACAATACAAATTTTAAAGCTAACAAAAAAACAAAAAAAAAATACTTGTGTATGATAAGTTAAATCTGAATCTGAAACTAAAGATAAATGATGTCCAATAGAGCTATAATTTGTGATGAAATTTGATTTCAACTCAAATAGACAAAATATTAAATTTTATAATTATGACCCAAAAATATTATGAATCACACCTGATTATATCCGAAATTGAAAACATAAGAAAACAATATCCAATTGACCCTAAAATTATTAATTGATGGAATTATTGATGAAATATATATGTTGGTAACTTCATTAGCATTTATGTTGGAACCAATGCAAGTCATGGTATATCATAGGTTTATTTATCCCATTATAATTTCGCCCAACAATCTGTTAGTATTTAGTAACAAAATTATCTATAAAATATATTTATTGGTAATTCTGTCGGTATTTCTTTCGGAACCAATATCAAGTCATCATGCATCGTAGTTTTTGAATCCCATTGTAATTCTCTGGGTGTTTACTACTGATATTTACTAACAGAACCATTCCATTGATAATGGTGTTTATAAAAGACCAATGGTAATACCCGTCAGTAAATACCTATAAAAATGATGATGATTACAATATGATAGTAATATTATTAGTTAAATACCAATGTAAAAATTCCATTTTTATTTTCATATGAATTAGTTGATTTTATGGTAGTGTTCTATCATATGCAATTATAGTTTTGCTTTTTATTCTTATATCTCTCCTATAGCTCAAGTCTAATTTTTGTAGATAGATATTTGAGTTAAATTCTATTGAGTTTATGTACACCTAGTTTAGAAGTACAACAATGAATGGTGGACTTGTTGAAACCCTAAGAGGTTTGTTGAAATAGTTTATTTGCACAAATAAAAACCTTGAAAATAAATTATTCATCCTTGAAAAAAAACACGTAATTAATTTCTAATAGTTTAGACAAGTAAATACCTAAATCGTTTTTTGTTCAAGTGTAAAACTGATTATATCTATTTTACTCATGCTAGGATTTTGTTTAATCTCTCATGAAACTTTCAATATATATTTGGAATATATGGTAAAATTTATTTTAATCTCAATTTACCTTGATTATACATATTTCTTGCATATAAATTAAACTTTGATGATCACTAGTCTAATATTTGAAAAAAATAATCTTAAGGCTTTATTCTCTTATAGTTTATACTTTTACTTATATGCAAAGCAATTTAATTTTTTAGGATCTTATTAGACACATTTATTTTAAGTTATAAATTAAGTTTTTGTTTAGTTTGGTATAAGTTCATGCAAGTTCTTTAATTTAAATTCAATTTTGGTATTGTTAGAATGCATGTTAAAAGGCCATCATATTGAATTATAACTTTTAAAAACATGATTAATATTTTTTTTTACTTATAAATATATTGTTTGTTAATTTGTTTGCCATTTTATAGTTGTTAAAAAATATATTTATATTTTCTTTTTGCAATTGTCCAAATAGAAAATAATTATGACTTCAACTCAAGATATGGTTTTCTTAATCAATGTTGCTTTGGCAAGAACTATTTTGGTACGAATAATTCTACAATCAACTTATTTGGTGCACAATGAGAAATATAAGAACCTCAATGTATTAAACCTCAAGAGTTGGTAGGAAAAAATGATTTTATCTGACCACCTTGAACTTACCAAATTCTTGACTAAACAAGTGTCAAAGTTATTAGATAACGAATGTGATCTTACCATTATAGAAAGTATTTATGCTTGGAATCATAACCATTTTGTATACTAAAATTATATCTTGAATGGATTGAATAATACATTATATAATCTGTATAGTTAAACCAAGAGTGTAAAGGCATCATGGTAAGCCTTGGACAAGAAGGACAAGGTTGTTGATGTTCGTATGAAAATTTTTGTAGTAAAAAAACACTTTTGGATTTTAAGATAGTGAATTCAAAATTTTCAAATCATTTTTCATGATATTAATGTTGAAGGTATGGTTTCAAGTGAATCTTTCCCAATAGTTTTAATTATGGAAACACTTAAAGAGTTACATTAAACATAAGCTTCAGAAAATGAAAGCTTTAAGTTAATGTTAAAAATACAAGAGGAAATAAGTTTTCCAAGAGAAAAAGGCTCTCTTTTGGAACAAGAGGAGAAGTCCCACCAAAAAAATGAAAAGAGAGATCTAGTTGTAAAGTGAAATGGAATTTCCTAGAATTTAAATAGCAAAAGCTTTATCTAATATATGACTAGACATTTGGCTATGGACTTCAAAAATAGAGCTCAACAAGGGAACCCTAACAAATAAAGGACTACTTAAGTTAATATCATCGACGTTGATCACCTCACTAATGAAGTTTTGAAAATGAATTTGTCTGCTTTAGTTTTTAATGTCAACTAAATTAATAATTTTGAGCGATGATGAGTTGATATTGATGTAACATGATATGTATGCACCAAGAAAATGATGTTCCCAATTACAAATAAATGGATTGTGAACATATGGACATAGATAATTTATCAATTTCCTATGTACCAAGTAGAGAGAACTATGTGAATATTATTGTCTTGATTCACATACAAAGTTGAATAGTTCAAGACATTATCTTCATTATTTAGATAAGTAAATCAACTAGTATTTTACTACGAAAGATTTATAGACAAAAGCTACTTGTCCTAATAGAATGATGTTGTAATTTTGTATTTCTTCTAAATCTTTGATTCTTTTATACTTGTTGGATAATTTCCAATGTTGTGGGGGTATTCTTGCAAAATGTTTTTGAAACCATGGTTATTGGTCAATTGAGACCAAATTAAGATAGTTCACTAACTCTTAGGGTTAGGACTTTATTCAAACTTATTATCTAAAAAAAGATCTTTAACACATAATATAAACTTTGTTAAAATAAATTATGGGTGACTAAGAAATTAATCTCAAAATAACCCTTTTATTGACAAGTTTTGGAAAGCCTAAAACTCTTTATCAAACATAGGAAAACAACAAGATTTTCTTGTAGTTTAATAGTGGGAAGATGAAAAGTTAAAATTAGACTGAAATGGAATAAAATATTTAAGAAAAGAGATGAGTAAAGAAAAGTACAATTTGGGCTTATGTTACACAAGTAAGCTTACTCAAATCAGTTTGCACTTGTTCCTTGCTCTAGGCTTATTATTTATGTAGAATTTATTTTCTTACTGCAAAAAAATATTATTCTAAGGTTAATAACGTATATCCATTATAATTATTAAGTTTGGTTACTTCATGTAAACACTCAAGAAAAAAAATATATAAATATATATATAATATATATATATTAAGGTTGACTTTTTTTCGTTGCCGATTTCGTGACAGGGCAGAAAATCGTAATGGGATACGACCAACGTCAATATTCCGTAATAAATTTGCAACGAGTTGAACTTACAAAAACTCAAGGAATAAATTAAAAGATGAATAAACAAGTTGGGAGAGGGGTGAAATTGAATAAATGAAATGTTTATGATTTAAATTATAAGAAGAGAAGTGGTGGGGTAAAAAGAAAACATTTAAAGATTTTGGGGGGGCCTTAGTGCAATAAGAGAAGTTGAGGAGTATAAATACCCCTCTTTTTCTCATTTCCAGCAATGGTGAGGGAGAAAGAGAAGGAGATGGTAGGATTTTCTTGCTAAATTAAGGAAGAATTTCGAAATAAAGTGAGATAGAGAGTTACTAAAACCTTCAAACATCAAAAAACCCAAGGATTGGGAGCATTATTGGAAAAAGAAAGTGGAAGAAACGAAGAAGTGTTTTGGCCGACACTTGAAGGAAAGAAAGAGAGGAGAGGAGGATATTTTGATTCCACAAGCTATTAGGATCTTGAACCCCTCTTGGTATGGTGTTTCTTTTATGCATTTAATAGATTCTTTACTTTATTACCTTATGGCTAAGTTGCATGACTTTTCTTTATGAATTTTGGGTTAGGGTTCTTGAATAAAATTTGGGGGAAATGTGAAATTGTGTATAATTGATGGATGTGGCATGAAATAGGATGTGAATGTTGTGTAATGAATGGTTGAGCATGAAAAGAATGAGGGAAGTCTTGTTTCCCAAGGCCAATTTTCGGCCAAATGCATGAGTAGCAGAAATTAACAACTGGACAGATTCATGTTGTGACTTTGAGAGAGAATTTGAGTGGTAAAACAAAATAATTAGGGTTGGGTTCCTTAATAGGAGTTGTAGTTCTGGATGTCTACTATCCAAGGAAACTTGTTTCACTTGATTTGGAATTTTATAACTCTAGTTAAGGGCCACCAAAACGTGACTGTGCAGGACGAATTCTGCAGAATCAGCAGGTCTGTCACATTTGAGATACATTTAGTAAATCTTGGGGACAGAACTGGGTTCTATTCCCTTCATAAGAGTTGTATATCTATATGTTATCTTTCTAACAAGATAAATTTTGTACAAAACGGAGTTCTATAACTCCAGTTATGGGGAAAAATCTGGGCAGAGGTCGAAATCCGACCTCTGCTGACAGTTTGAAAAAAAAGGGGAAAAGAGGTGAGAGGTCGCAAAACGATGTAGTGAGATGCATTAAAGGAAAAAGAAACAAGTTATGTTTGAAAATGGGTGTTTATAATGATATTTTTAATGTCAAAGTTATAAAAGAATAACAAATATAAAGGCATATTAAATTGTTTCGGTGGGGTTCTTAAAATGTGTATGGTGTGCGTTTGTTGCCAAATTGATGTGTATTTTACTAAGAATTGCATGAGTGTTTCGGCTGAAATTATTGAAGGATTTTGTATGCCGAAATAAATGATTTAAGTTGTGAGTTTTGGCTGGAAATTCATGTGTTTATAGGCTGAATCATGTGTTTAGGTGCTGGAAAATATGTGTGTATTGGCTGGAAATTCATGTGTTTATAGGCTGAAAGTTCATGTGTTTAGGTGCTGGAAAATATGTGTGTGTTGTCTGGAAATTCATGTGTTTATAGGCTGAAAGTTCATGTGTTTAGGTGCTGGAAAATATGTGTGTGTTGGCTGGAAATTCATGTGTTTATAGGCTGAAAGTTCATGTGATATGTGCTGGAAATTCAGGTATATATAGGCTGAAATGCATGCTGTTTTTATGATGGAATTGATGTATATTTGGCTGAAACTTGTTGAAAGATTTCGAGTAAAAATGTATGGGTTCAACTTGTGAATTATGATGGAAGATTTTGTGTGTTGCACTGAAAATCTATGCTGAAATTCATGGGTATTTTCTGAAGATTTGCATGTGTGTTTGGACTGGAATTCGGTTGAAGAATTGTGTGCCAAATTGTGTATTTTGCGGCATATGAAAATATGAACTTTTGAAATGAGTACAGTAACGGATGTAGGCCGAAAATGCAAGAGTACTGATTATGACTCTTGATGTCGCAGGTGGTGCGGCTGGGATAGGATCATTGTCACGATAAGCACAACCCACTAGCGGAACAGGTAAGCGAACCTTACATTCTTTTTCTTTCGTTGTATAAGGAATAAATGTGATGTGAATATTGCCCTATTGTGATGGAATTAATCATAAACGGGAAAACATTGAATGTCGATAAAGGATTGATTAGCTTCAGCTAATGGCATCCGAAGGGATGGCCGGGATAAAAGATTGATTAGCTTCGGCTAATGGCATCCGAAGGATGGCCGGGTCAAACTAATGATTAGCTTCGGCTAATGGCATCCGAAGGATGGCCGGGTCAAATTAAGGATTTGTTTCGGCAGATGGCATCCGAAGGGATGGCCGGGATAAGGATTTATTAACTTTGGCTAATGACACCCGAAGGGATGGTCGGGTCTAAGATTATAGTTGTTAGGAAAGAATGGTATAATTACAAACAAATTAAGCTTCAAGTGTTAGACTGAACGATCAATAATAATATTATTAGCTCTATGTAAATTCTCTTTTTAAGTGTTTATACTGTTGCAGGAATGCCACACCCACGAGACGTCTAAGGAGCCCGTTACATGGGAGCTTGCTTTTGCAAAGAATCGTGTAGATGAATATTTTGTATGAAGTAATGTAATGAATGTTTAACTTTCTTTAGACCCTTTTATGTAAATACTATGATGGCTTATTGTAGGATGGGAATATAAACCATGTCTATGTTATATATTTTAAGCATGATATCGTAAATCATGAAATTATAAAACTATGCCTTATGTTGTGTCACTTTTAAATTAAAATATTACTCGTGTAAATGGTGTTAAAAATGTTAAGGGGTGATCGGGCCCGTTGATTCTAGGAACCCTGCGTATAGAACAATATATATATATATATATATAAAAAAAAATTACCGGGTTGTTACACTTCACAAGTTTATATAGCACAACTCTGGTTTTTATAGTAAATTTAACAATAAATTGTTCACAACAACAATTTAGAGAGAGCTCTTGCAATTAAGTTAAACAACCATACATAATATGAATAGAAAACCAAACATATTTAATCATCATATAAATTGAAAATAAATAGAAGAATAAATCTCATAGTTCTTGAAATCCAAAGGTTTATGTTTCCTTGCAACCAAGAATGTTTCCTTGCAACCAAGAAAAATAGATGAACCTTGCATATCTACTAAACAACTACTCAAAAAAATAAAAGAATGCTTGAATTCAAATTTTAAGGAGAGAGTATTTGTATTTCTCTCTTCTAAATGCCCCCTTCTCCATTCTCCTTTTTTTATAGCCTGGGATACCCTAATCCTTACTTTACAAAATAGTCTTTCCTTAGATAGATAATTTTACATTTAAATATTTCAGTCATTATTTTCCTAAAAGAAGATCTGACCTTGCATGAAATCTTCAAGATTTGACTTAGAGGTGCTAAATTGAAAAAATTTAGACTTGGATATCTTTTTGGATGCTTTTGGATGTAATTTGAACTTTTTTCTTCACAAAACACCTCTAGTGACAGAATTCATATGTCATCTTAGAAAACTTATATCTCTCTCATATGAGTTCTTTTTATATTAAACAATTGTAATGTGATATATCTTTGAGTTAGGTATCCAAAAAAAATGAGTTTACATTAAATGGACTTTTATACCTCAAGATATTCATGTTAACTGATTGAAGGTCAACACTGGTAGAATGCAAGATTTAATTTTTGAAGTTTGTGATTTGCATGATCTTTATCTATTTATTTATTTTTATATTAATATATTTCCATAAAGTTATGGATGTTAGCTTTCTAATTCCACTAGAATAACTTCATTTTGAACTCTAGAACTCAAGCTCTACGTAAAATATCGACTAAAGGTCAAATCTGTCAATTACCTCCCATTTACTCCTTTTTGAATCTTTCATCCAAAAATAATTTCAAAATATAAAAAAAATATCAAGGGGTTTTATATATAAAATACAGGTAAAACACTAGGTAAATATGGGTAAAACTATTGAATAATATGGTTGCATCAAATACCCTCACACTTAGCTCTTGGTTGTCTTGAAGAAATAAGATAAAAATCAATTTCGAATTAAATTAAATTAAATCACTATGACTAAGCTCTTGATCTCTCATCAATGTCTAGGAAAATATACATTATAGACAAAAATCTAATAAAAAAGGATAAGAGAATAAATTTCCATGTATTTATTTACATGAAAACTTCAAAACTTAATTGATTATTGGGATTTAAATGAAATCAATGTCAGTTGTTTAGGAATATATCACTTCATATATTGTTGAGATTACATTCACATTATGTAAGTATATGAAGATGATATATCATTGAAAAAAAAATGCATAATTAAAGTATATAATGTTGAAGGCTCAAAAGCTTGCATTAGTAAAACACTATAAAGTCAACATGACATATTTTCAAAGTCAATCCCTTTACCAATTAAACATTAAAACTTGCATGCATACTCCATTCAATTTATATTTTCATCTATCTAAACTAATTCTCATAAATAATACGCATATTCTCATAAACCAATGGGAGTTCAAAACATTAAACATATATCTTTTTTATTATATATTTCTTAAGGGAAAACAACAAAGTGAACTAACATTTTCACACTACCCTTGCACTTTAAACACAACATTATCCTTAATGTTGAAATAAAAGAAAAAGGAATATACAAGAATAATAATAAATAAATAAACTAAGATGAAAAAAATAAAATATAAGGGAAAAAACAAAGCAATTCTAATTTTGTCTTTCATTAGGTTGCCTCATAGTAAGCGTTTTTGTTTTATGTCATTTGCTCGACAAGTTACATTCTCATTCTTAATGTATTGGTTCAGCTAACTCCTCAAAAGTGACGAGTTAGGTCATCCAATCCTCATAGAAAGGTTTCAAGCGATGCTTATTGACCTTGATACTTTATTCGTTTCAAAACTTGTAATTTTAACTGCACCATAAGGAAAAGCATTAGAAACAACAAAGGGTCCAATCCAACGAGAGCGCAAAAAGTTTGTCTCTAACATTAAATTCCTTTTTAGCAATCATTTGGTCATAAAGACTCTTGGTCATTTCTTTGTAAATTCTTGCATTCTCATAGGCATCATATAAAATCTCTTCCAAGTCTTGTAATTGCAACTTTCTTGCAATCCCAATAACATCATAATCCAAGTTATATTATTTAATGACCTAAAAAGCTTTGTGTTCAAGCTCTATTGGTAGATGACATGTTTTTTCATAAATGGACTTGATTTCTATAGGTGATTTGTAAGGAGTTTGATAATCCCAAAATCCTTACTAAATCATAAACTCTAATCTTGATGGTTAGGTTGCACTGTTTTCTCCAAAATAGACTTGATTTCTCAATTTGAAATTTCAGCTTGACCATTCATTCAAGAATTGTAGGTTGTGAAAATCTAATGAGTCACATGATATTTGATTAACAATTCTTCCAGTGAATGACTGCAAAAATAAGTGTCATGATCACCAATTATAGCTTTGGGGAGTCCAAACTTTTCAAATATATAAGTCCTAATAAAAACTAAAACAACCTTAGCATTATTAGTTTGTATGGGTTTTGCCTCAATCCATTTAGACATAATCAATAACTAGATAAATATAAAGATTTTCAAAAAATGAAGGAAATGGGCCTATAAAATCAATACCCTAAACATAAAGAATTTCACTTATATAACATATATGAAAGTTAGGGATTGATCCAAAGGAAAACAGCAGTAATAGGGTCGCAAGGCCAAAATAGGCTATGTTTGAGGATTTTAAGAAAGTTGTTTGTGGTGATGTGCCAACTCACAAATTAGTTACTTTAGCTTAAAACACATAAGATAATATAGATTACAAAATGGATCAATCCCACAAAAATCAAGCAATTTAGTTTAAAAATTCATGCAATTGGGGGTTTAGTTGGTGATTATCTAGACTAAGGCAGAATTAAACAATCAAGCAAATTTAAATAAAGCTAAAATTTATCAATAAACCTTGGTTACAAATAAACATTCACCTATAGAAATCAAAATTTATCATTGAAACAAAACTTCAATTTATATTAAGAATTTTTATTTCTTCTCAAAATTAGTTAGTTAACAGATCCGTTGTATAACTAAGTTTGACCAATAAACAATCATAGTGTCTACACTAATAATTTAGTTTAATGGCACGTTTAAGAATTAAATAAATAGATTAATCAATAAAACATTTTTTTTCCAATTCATGTTGATTTGTTCGAATGTTCACTCTAAAATTAATAATGCAAATCTGCCATAATTATTAAGCTTGGTTGCTTCATAAGTTTATATACCACAACTCTAGTTTTGATAGAAAACTTATCATAATTACTAAGCTTGGATGTTGGTTTGGATGCTTTGAGATGTAATTTGTACTTGTTTCTTCACAAAACATATCTAGTGGCAGACATCTTAGAAAACTCTTACTATTTTATATAAGCACTTTTTCTGCTAAACGTTGGAACATTGATAGGTCTTTGACTCAAAAATCCGATAAAAATAAGTTCGCATCGAATGGACTTCTGTAGCTTAAGATATTCAAGTTGGAATGGTTGAAGGTCGATATTGGTAGAATACAAGACTTGACTTTAAAGGCTGCGATTTCCATGCTATTTATTTATTTTTATTTCCATAACTTTCATAAAGGTATGGATGTTAGCATTCTAATACCACTGGAATCACTTCATTTTGACCTCTAACGCTCATGCTTTGCACAAAACATCGATCAAGGTCAAATTTGTCAAATAACTCTAATTTACTCCTTTATGAGTTTTTCATCCAAAAATATCTTCAAAACATAAATAAAAAACATCAAGGTATTTTATATGTAAATCATAGGATATCTTCAAAACATAAATAAAAAACATCAAGGCATTTTATATGTAAAACATAGCCAAAATACTAGGTAAATATGGGTAAAACTATTTCATAATATGGTTGTATCAACATTAATGACTTGAAAGATGATGGTTTTGAAGATAAGACCATAGGCTATAAGGAAGGTTTTGGATTTTAGGTATAAAACTAGGGGTTAATCGACAGAGTGGAGATTTTAGGCATCCAAATTACTCAAGTGGAGAGTTAGGCACTATTAAGTTAAAAATATATATTTTTAAGGAAAAAATGATTTGAAGGTATATCTAAAGTGCGAAAAAAAGATTGAATAGATCTTTGACTCTTATCACTACACTAAACATAAGAAGATAAAACGTGTTGTCCTTGAGTTTATAGATTATGCATTAATATGGCAGCATCTTATTGGTTTGAAAAGGCAAAGGAATTGTGAAACACCTATTCAATCATAGGATGAAATGAAAGTCATCATGAAAATGTAATTTATTCTTAATTATTACTATAGAGAGCTCTTCAAGAAATTGACTACCTTACATCAAGGTTCAAAAAATATGAAAGATTATCAGAAGAAGATGGAGATTGCAATGATTAGATTAATTTGGTTGGAGATGGAGAAGCTATCATGTCTAGGTTACTTTATGGGCAGAAAAAGAGATAGCTACTATTGTGGAATAGTATAATTATGTAGAGCTAGAGTACATGGTTCATATGGTTAATAAGGTGGAATGACAACTAAAAATGAGGGGTAATGTTCGACCAACATCCTCTATAGGCTTCTCATCTACACAGAAGCAAAATCTAAAAAGAAAGGAGGTTGCTCAACCAAAACGCTTTGTTCATATTAAGGTCGAGCTATCTTAGACCAAAAATGATGTTCTTACATATAGGAAAGGTAATTCTGGAACTCAACGTATTTTAGATAGAGATATTAAATGCTTTAAATGTTTAGAGAATGGGCACATTGTTTATCAGTATCCCAGCAAAAGAATTATGCTTATGGGAGACGATAAGGAGATTGAATCTAAAAGTAAGAAATCTGACGTTGAGATGCCACCTTTGAAAGATTATAGTGATGAAGAGATTGCATCCCCATTAAGTAGGATGGCCTTGGTTGTAAGGCGAGTGTTAAATATGCAAATTAAAGAAAATGATATAGACCAACAATGGGAAAATATATTTCATAAGTGATGTCACATCAGAGACAGGGTATATAGCATGATAATCAATAGAGGTAGTTATACTAATATAGCTAGTGATACTCTTGTTAAGAAATTGAATTTGAATTATGTTAAACATCCTATGCCTTGTAAATTGCAATGGTTGAATGAAAATATGGAAATGAAAGAAACAAAGAAATAGTGATTTATTTGCTATTAGAAAGTAATCTGATGAGATTATATATGCTGTTTCAATACATATTAGTCACTTACTTTTGGGGTGTCCATGATAGTTCAATTAGAAGACGATTCAAGTTAGGTCTAGAAATACATATACTTTTCTAAAAGATGGTAAAACCATCACTCTTATAGATCTTTCTCTAAAACAAGTATGTGATTATTTAAAAAAAAATGAATATAAGGATGAGAGGAGTGAAAATTCATGTGAGGATATGGAAGAAAGAAAAACATCAAATTACTTAAAATTAAACAATTAAGTAAACTAGATAAGAGTAGAGATAAAACTCGAAGAGTGAGTGAAGTAAGCATGTGTGAAGAATAGTGTGACAAAATTACAGAAACATCCAAAATTTTTTACAAATGAAACCCAAATCAAATATGGATTTTGCACTAACAAGATGATGAATCTTACTTATATATAAAGAGAGTTACTTTAATGCTAATGATCTTGAATTAATTATTCGTAGTTTCTCTCTTCCTTTGACACTAGAGTTTGATATTGTGTTCTCTAAAGACATGCCTAGTGAATTACCTCCTTTAAAGAGAATAGAACATCAAATTGACCTTGTACCTGAAGCTTTGATTCCTAATTGATTAGCCTATAGCAGCAACCTAAGAAGACAAAAGAGCTTTAAATGTAAGTAGATGAGCCTGATGATGAAGGGGTATAGTTGTGAGAGTAAGAGCCTTTGTGTCATGCTTATGTTACTCATGTCTAAAAACGATGGAACTTAGAGGTTGTGTTTTAACTCTCGTGCTATCAACATAATAGTAAAGTATAGACATCTTACTAGACTTGATGACATATTAAATGAGTTATATAGATCATGTATTTTGTCTAAAATTGATTTAAAAAGTGTGGGTATCAACATATTATGATGAGAAGTATGGTTGTTACTTTGTTATAAGAGTTTAATATTGTCTTCTCTGAAGACATGCCTAACAAATTGCCTCATTTACAGGGAATTGAACATTAGATTAACTTTATACCTAAAACTTTGATTTTCAATCAATCAGCCTATAGAAGCAACCTTAAAGAGATGAAGGAGCTTCAAAGGAAAATACAAGAGATGTTGATGAAAGGGTACATTTATGAGATAATGAGCCCTTGTCGTGTTTGTGTTACTCCTGTCTAAAAAAATTGAATTTGGAGGATGTGTGTTAACTCTTGTGCTATCAATAACATAATGGTAGCAAGACCATTGAATGTTGGTAGCAAATGTATAAAACCAGATTTGAGTTTGAAGTTCATATTATTATCTATGTTTATGCACAATGATTGGTTTTCCACATTAGGAGCAGTAAGCTCTTTAAGTCTTTGTTGTCGTGCCATAACCATGATGTTTACATGAGCTTCCTTTCGTAACCTATCTAAAGTGTTTTTTATTTCAAGATCAACCTGCACTTAATGACTCTGGTTAGCATAATGAGTTACAGGCATAAATCAAAAAGAAAACTCAAAAGAAATCAAGTACACAAGAGATAAAAAAAAAAAAAAAAACAATGCAAATAAGCACAAGAATCCTACGCTAGTAAACTAAAAGTGTCCACAAACCCTAGAAAATGATGGAATTTGGCCTCAATAGGGTAGGGCTAGAAGCCAAAGGCAACAAATCCTGCTCAAAATGTTGTTTCCCTGCAAGAAATAAAAAGCCGATACCTAATTCTAACAAAAATTTTGTTTTAAACAGTATTGTCGCAAGCACAAATCTATTTTTTTAAGAATAATTAAAAATCATAGAAAATAAAATAAACCACAGCACAACACAACACAATAATCAACTAAAATCACATGCCCGACAACGTCACACAAAATTACCATAGCTTAAAACAAAACACACAAGATAGTATAAAGCAAGTAAGAGGTCGATCCCACGAGGATGTTTTAACTCAGATTTTTGTGCTGTATGCTATGCAATTGGGGGGGCTGGAAGTTTTCTAGGATAAAAAAAAGGAAAAAGAAAACTAAGTGAAAATTAAATAAAACCAAAATTTATCAATCAAACAAACTTTTATCGCAAGTAAACATCTACCCATAAAAATCTAAATTGATCATGGAAATGAAACGTCAATTTATATTCTAAATATTTATCTTTTCTTAACATTGGTTAGTTAACAAATCCACCGTATAACTTACGCTATCCATCAAACAACTATAGTGTCCGTACTAGTAATTTAATTCAATGACAACCTTATGTACTAGATAATTTGATTAATCAAGAAACATAATTGTCTGCAATCTATGTTTGATTTGATTGAATGTTCTTTCTAAGATTAATAAAGTAGATCTATCACAATTATTAGCTCAGTTGCTTCACAAGTTCATATACCATAACTCCAGTTTTGATATCAAACTTAGCAATAGATTGTCTATAATAATAACTTAGAGTCTACTCTAGCAATAAAATAAATAATCATAGGAAAAATAAGCATAGGAGAATAAACATATTCATCATATAAACTAAAAAAAAGTTAAAATAGATCTCACACTTCTTGAAATTTGAAGGTTTATGTGTCCTTGCAACCAAGAAAAAGAGTTTAGTCTTGCATGTTTGTTGAACAATTAATTAAAGAGAATGATGAGGGCAAGTCAAATGGCAAGAGCCATTTTGGAGAGCCAAATTCTTAAAATGGCTCTTTGAATAGTGTGTATATGACTTTTTTGTTGATATGTGCTCCAATGATAAAAGCCATTTTGGAGAGCCATTTTTTTATATTATTTTAATATAGTGCAATTATTTTATATGTAGTTTAATTATGCAATTAATTATACAATTAATAGGAGTAAGTTATATAATTAAATAAATAATTTTAAAAAATTCTCCAACATTATAATTATTAATTTTTTAAATAAAAAAATCAAACAGAAGTATATTAAACACTGTATGCCTAGAAGTGGCAACATCATTTCTTAAAACCGAACAGCATGAAGCCACAGAACAAAACACCATATCCAACGATGTTCAATAAACCATTAAGCCACCAAATAAGGTGAAAACCAAATTCTCTCTTACAATACATCCTCAGAATTCTCTTTGCAAACAAATTTCACATGCATTTCGATAAGGATAACAATTAATAGTTTTCTAATTGAGATTATTTCAAGTGAATTACTTAAAAACAAGCAGAATTCACTTGAGTTTTAATTGTTGATAAGTGAATCAGAATCCAAAAGCAGGACAAAACAATAAGAGAGAAAAATAGATACCAAGAATTCCTGAAATATAATCGACAACATCAAGCCAGAAAACAAAATTGAGAAAAAAAATACAAAATTTAGTTACAAATAAGAATCTAACTCTATGTCTTTTTGTGTCAAGATCCGAAACTGCTTTGGGGACAAAAAAAAATAGCTGAGTGCTTACAGGAGTAATGGGTCTTCCAAAATACATTCTGGATGTCTAGATTAGATCCAAATACTATACAAGCTGAACTACTACCATGGTTACAAAAGATCTTAAGGGGACAACAATCAATAACTCCAGCCTGACTAAATACGGGAAGATTTTGGCTACAAATATGGAATAACAAAATCATAATGGAATGAAGTGTAGCTTGTCTTTACAACGGGCTATTAAAGATACTCAGAATTAATATCCAAATAGAGATCAATAAAATAAAAAGGATGAGGTCAAGATACTCAGAATCAAAACTGAAACAGATGGCTCACAAAAACAACATAGCTGGTCTTTGCAACAAGCTTATATCAGATCTCATCTAGCTTGTCTTTCCACAGGGCATAAATCAGGTTTTATCTCTCCTAGAATGCAGGAGTTGAGTGTAATAAATAGTAGCTTTTTCAATATTAGTAGATAAAATGCAATGTAAACCAAAACCCATAAAGAATCATATGCGGCTAGAATAGTCAGATTGTAGATATTGAGAGCAATGCTTCGCATGCCATGTATAAGGCAGCTGCAAATCAAACATCGTATTATTCTAGTGCACATGTGCGTTAAGATACCAAGGCTCACGTATTATTCTAGTGCACATGTGCGTTAAGATACCAAGGCTCACGTATTTATCTAGAACAGGTGTAAGCTAAAGTGAATTGTTCTCAAAATTTATAAATAATGTTGTAAATGAATAACATGAGCCACTGTGAAGTTGCCCAGAAATCTACATATATCTACACCTTGTTTAATGCTTGCTTCGATCGAAAAAGAGGAACATGTCTTTGTTCCTTTTATCACCGTTGATGTTGGGAAGGAAACAAAACTGATTTGGCAGCCCAGCAAGAAATTACCAAAACCCATTTCTAAACAAAGCCCATATCAAAGCTCAAAGCATCCAACATATATTTTGCTTCTCAGATCAAGAAACACAAAACACAAAAAAATTAAAAAAAAAACTCTTTTCGCATGGAAGCAGTGGGTTCTTGTTCGGATCTTGATTCTTTAGATCGTTCTTCTTCTTATTCTTGATAAAGCAACAATGTTTCAACGGTAATAAAATGTACTTTAGCTTTTCTCGTCGGGGCTGCTACAAATAGCACATCAATAATGGAAGAGCCATCTTGCCTATTGAAATAGCTCTTCCGTTAGAGTGCTCTAAAACGAAATAAAAAGCTAAAAGGATAAATTTTTACATATGGCTATTTGATAGCTGTAGCGTTGGACTTGCTCTGAATACATGATTTTTTTTGGGTTTGGAGGAGGAATATTGGGGTGTTTTTTCTCTTTTTTTCTGTTGGTCAAATGCTTCTCCCCTCCTTCTATATATATATGCTTAGAAATCCTAGTTTCTATTTTACAAAATAGTCCTCCCTTAAGTTGGCAAAATTTAGTTGTCATTTGAAAAATTTATATCCCACTCATAAGAAATGTTTTTGAGATAAAATTTGTATGGGTGATAGGTTTTTGAGTCTAGAATCCAACAAAATTGAGTTTGTATCAATCGAACTTCTGTAGCTTCAAATATTTAAGTTGGAATGGCCAAAAGTCAACATCGGCAGATTGCAAGATTTAACTTTGAAGGCTGGGATTTCCATGCTCTTCCTTATTTTACTTTTTTTCTTTATCTTTCAGGAAAGGTATGGATGCTAGCTTTTGAATGCCACTAGAATCACTTCATTTTGATCTCTAGAGCTTCCACTGCATAAAACATTGACTGAAGGTCAAATCTGTCAATCAGCTCCAATTACCTCTGTTTTGCATCATTCATTCAAACATGCTTTCAAAATATGAAACAAAGAATATCAGGGTATTTTATACACAAAACTTATGCAAAACACTAGGTAAATATGGGTGAAACTATCAAATAGTATGGTTACATTAGATGTAAAGTTTCAACTATAAGCCTTAACAAAAATGATAGAGAGGTTATATTTGGTAATGAGGGATATGAGTGACAAACTTGAAAAGGTTGAGAAATGGGGTAACAAAGTTAGTACTAGGATATACAAAACATAGGGGTTGATCTGAAGGAAAACAACAATAAAAGGGTCACAAGGCCATAATTGGTTGATTATAAGGATTTTGAGGAGGTTAATGACTCGGAAGATGGTAGTTTTGAAGATGAAATTATAGGTTATAAGGGAGGTTTGCAACAACCCAAAAACTTAAGGGATTTTGGGAATAAATCTAGGGATCAATTCAATTAGAAGGGAGATTTTAGGCATCTTAATGACTCAGGTGGAGAGTTAGGTACTATTAAGTTAAAAATACTTGTTTTCTAAGGAAAGAGTGATCTAGAGGTATATCTACAGTGACGAAAGAGGTTGAATAGATCTTTGACTGTCATCACTACACCGAACATAAAAAGGTAAAACTTGTTATCCTTGATTTTACAAATTATACACTAATATGGTAGGATCAATTTTTTTTGGATAAGCAAAGGAATGGTGAAAAGCCTATTGAATCAAAGGATGACATGAAAGTCATCACGAAAAAATGATTTGTTCTTAACTATTAATATAGAGAGCTTTTCTATAAATTATAGACCTTACATTAAGGCTCAAAAAGTATGAAAGATTACCATAAAAAGATGAAAATTGCAATGATTAGGTTAATTTGGTTGAAGATAAAAAGGCTATCATGGGTAGGTTACTTTACAGGCTGAAAAAAGAGATAATTAATGTTGTGGAGTTGTTGCATTACATAGAGCTAAAGGACATGGTTCATATGGCGGAGAAGGTGAAACAACAGCTAAAAAAGGAGGGGTGATGTTTGACCAATATTCTATTCGGGTTCCTCATCTATATAGAAGCTGAATTTGAAGAAAAAAAGGTTACCCAGCTAAAACCCTTTATTCATGTTAGGGTTAAACCACCTAAGACCAAAAAAGATGCTTTTATGGATAGAAAAGGTAAATCTGAAACTTATTCTATTCAAAATAAAGATATTAAATACTTTAAATGTTTAGGAATGAGCATATTGTTTTTTAGTGTCCAAACAAAGAGTTATATTAACAAGAGACAATAAATAGATTGAATTTGAAAATGAGTAATATAACATTGAGATACCACATTTGAAATATTATTGTGATGAAGAATTTGTATATCCCATTAAAAAGGAGGCATTAATTATAAGGCGAGTTTAAGTGTGTAAATTAAAAAAGATGATGTAGACCAGCAATGGAAAAATATATTTCACATCCGATGTCATAATCAAAATAAGGTATGTGACATGATAATCAATAGAGATAGTTTTACTAATATAGCTAGTGATACTCTTGTTAAGAAATTGAATCTGAATTGTCTTAAGCATCTTAGGCCTTATGGATTGTAATGGTTGAATGAATATGGGAAAATGAAGTAATAAAGAGAGTACTGATTTTATTTGTTATTGGAAAGTAATCTAACTAGATTATATGTGATGTGATTCCAATGAATGTTGGTCACTAACTTTTAGGGTGCCCATGATAATTCAATCGAAAAATGATTCGTGACGGGTTTAGAAATAGGTATATTATTTAAAAAGATTCTGAAATCATCAATCTTATACCTCTTTCTCCAAAACAAGTATATAATAATCAAATAAAATTAAAAGGAGATTTTAAGGATGGGAAGAGAAAAAATTCATGTAAAGGCATAGGAAAGAGAAAACCATCAGATTCAGTTAAGGATAATAGTGGGGATAAAACTCGAGTGTAGAAAGTAAGCATGTGTGAACATAATAGTATGATAAAATTATGAAAACAACCTATTTTTTAAACAAAAAAAATTCAAAATAGATCTTCATCTTACACTAATAAGGCGATGATCTTACTTGTATATAAGAAGATACTTTAATGCTAATGATCTTGATTTTCTTGTTCCTAGTATTGTTATTCCTTTGTTACAAGAGTTTGATATTGTCTTCTTTGAAGACATGACATGCCTAACAAATTACCTCTTTTTAATGGGAATTGAACATCAGATTGACTTTTTACCTATAACTTTGATTCCTAATTGATTAGCCTATATAAGCAACCTTAAAGAGACAAATGCACTTTAAAGGTAAGTAGATGAGTTGATGATGAAGGGTATATTCATGAAAGTATAAGCCGTTGTGTCGTGCATATGTTACTCATGTCTAAAAAATAATAGAACTTGGAGGATGTGTACTACATCTCGTGTTATCAACAATATAATGGTAAAGTGTAGGCATCTTATTCCTAGGCTTGATGACATGCTAGATAACTTGTATGAATCATGTATTTTCTCTAAAATTGATTTAAAAAGTGAGTATCATCATATTATGATGAGATAAGATGATGAATGAAAAACAAAATTTAAGACCAAACATGGTTTGAATGAATGATTAGTCATATTGTTTGAACTTACAAATACATTTAGTACGTTTATGAAGTTAAAGAATCATATTTTGTGTGCATTTATAAGAAGAAAAAAAATTGTGTTTTTTAATGACATTTTAATATATAATAACAACTTGAATGGGCATCTTGATCTTTTGTGTAGTGTACATAGTAATGAGGAATTATATTTTAATCTTAATAAATGTACCTTTTACATGAAGAAGATTGTGTTTCTTTGATATGTAAAAATTGCACAAGGTATTGAGATGGATGAAGAAAAGATTAAGATCATTCAGGATTGGCTTACACCCAAGTCTGTGATTGAGGTAAGGAGTTTTCATGGACTTTTTAGTTTTTATAGATGGTTTGTAAAGGATTTTAGTACTATTGCAGCATGTTTAACAAAAATTATTAAAAGGTCAGTTTGATTTAAATGGGATGATATACAAGATAAACCTTTTAATTTGTTGAAAGATATATTATGTTGTGCACGTGTTTTAGCTTTGACAAAGTTTACAAAAGCTTTTGAAGTTGAGTAGGATGCTTTAGGCATGTGTATGTGCAAGATAAGACACCCATTGCATATTTCAGTGAAAACCTTAATGAGATAACACTGAACTACCCTACGTATGATAAGGAGCTTAATAAGAATGTTGGAGACATGACATCATTACCTTTGGCCTAAAGAGTTCATAATACATTCAAATTATGAATTCTTGAAGCATTTGAAAGGACAAGATAAGTTGAGTACGGGATATGCTAAAGGAGTTGAATTTATTAAAACATTTCTATATGTGATTAAGTATAAGCAAGGGAAAAAACATTATGGATAATTCACTTTCATGTAGGTATGTTATTTTATCCACTTCCAATGCTAGATTGTTAGGATTTGAGCACATAAGAATTTGTACAAGAATGATAATGATTTTTATACTATATTTTTGCATATAAGGTTTCTGCTTTAGAAAATATTATAAGTTGATAGATACTTGTTTAAAGAGAATTGTTTGCGTGTTCCATTGAGTATTATGCATGAATTATTTGTACATAAAGCACATGGGGGGAGGTTGATGGGGCTATTTTGGTGTTATTAAGACTTTAACATCTGTTATAAATACATAACATATAGAAAAGCGAAGTCTAAGATGTAACCACATGACTTATATACCTATATGCTTTTAGCTAAGGAACCATGGGTAGACATTTCAATGGACTTTATATTAGGTTTTCCTATGTCCAAATAAGGTAGGGACTCAATTTTCCTTGTTGTAGATAGGTTTTTGAAGATGACACATTTCATACCTTGTCATAAAATCGATAATGTAGATAATGTTGTTGATTTATTATAGGTAGATAGTACGATTTCATATGGTCACTAGAGGCATTATTTCTGATATAGATGTTAGGATCCTTAGTGACTTTTGGAAGGTGTTGTGGGGGAATACTTGATACTAAAGTTGTTATTTTCAACTACATGTCATCCCTAAATAAATGGACAAACCAAAGTAGTTCATAGAACTTTAACATAACTTTTATGTGTTATCATTCAAAATGTCTTAAAAATTAGGAAGACTATTTGTTAGTCATAGAGTTTGAATATAATCATAACATACATTCGACTACTAGTTTTTCACCATATTAGATTATATATGGATTTAACCATTTAACTCTCGTGAATTTGATTCCTTTACCTCCTTTAATCTTGTTAACACACATTTACTAAGATGGATCTAAAAGGATAATGATAACTATGGAGTTTAAAAAGCAGCCTCTAATTCATCTTATCCAAGTCCAAGAAAACATGTCATCTAAGCTTTAAATAGAGTTGATATATTTGACCTTAAGTCAGCCTTGATTTGGGCTTATTTTTCTAATATTATATAGAGTCCAAGTCAACATATTATTCTTTTAAGGTAGTAAAAAATTTCACTCAGATTACTTCCTAAAGAATACAAGATTTTTAGCATTTAAAAGAGGAAGTTTTCTAGTCTACAAAGATAACTAATGAGTTGTCAGATTTGTTTCCTAAGCCATGAAAGGTTATGTAATAATTATCCTTGTCTAGGAAAACCCTAAAAGTAAGCAACTAAAAAAGATTATTTACATTATCATTTATCCAAGTCTTACACAAAATTCTAAGATAACAAAGAAACAAAAGGGTGATAATATTGAAGACCAAATCAGCCTTTTTTTATTTTATTTATATGCGACTAATACTTAAATTTTTTATTTTAAATTGTATTATGTGTTTCAGGGTTAATAAACATCAATTGAGCTTAGATACATAGGGATTTAGGTATAATTGTAAGTAGGTTTTATACAAGTCCACATCTTTAAGTATTATAGGATTTAATTTAAATTAAAAACACATATGTAACCTAAGTTTTAGATTATATTTTTGTTTAATGTTATTCAGATACATACCACAACTTTGTGTGCTTGTGAGAGTGAGAACTCTCTCTTTTCTGGTTTTTTAAGGAGCTAGAAATGACTTATTGAGGCTGAACTGAATTTATAGTGTCAATACTTACTTCTCGTTCATGAATTGATATTTGTTGGGTTGAGGTTTGAATCCAATAATGGTGGTGTCTATATATAATTAATTTTTGTGTCACTCTCTTATCAAATTTAATTTACTTAACTTCTTAGGAATTGAATCATTTGCATATAAGTTGACAGTGTGATTAAGAGATCCACATCAATATATTTGTGTCAACTTATTAAAGAGTCTAATGTGTCACATACATAAGAACCATTGCTCAATAATTAAAATTGGTTGTTTAATCAAGTGTGACTTGATAGTAAATAGATTTTAGAAAATTAGAACTAAAATATAATTATAAGAGGGTATTATAATTCTAAACCTATAAATAATCAGTAAGGACTTTATTAAATAAATTTCTAAAATTAGCCTAAAGTAATGTGTGATATTATTTATGGGAAAAATTAATATTTTTTATTTATAGAACTTTTTAGGGTTATAATTCTAAAATTAATATTTTTTTATAATTCTAAACCTATAAATAATTTTTAAACAATAAAATAATTATTTTAATATATTTTTAAATAAAAAACTTTCAAAAATAATTTTATCTACCTTATCTAAACGACAATTAATCATGTATAGCGACAGCAACCCCTTAAACGGCAATTAATCGTGTGAAATTGAGTCCCCTTGAAATTGACTCCTTGTCCATTTTCCAGCACTAGAACACACACACGTTTTTTAAATGGTTGTTGAAAATGACAAAATAGTACTGCGTGGGGTCTCAAATATCAGAAGACTCTGCCAAAGCTTATGTCTTTTATTATATATATATGAATAAAGGCCAAGATATCATCGACAAGGTATCTTCACTTTATCATACGTGAACCTGCAGGTCGAGTTTTCTTTATTTATTATACGTGGGCTCCAGGAAAAATAATATCTCCACTTTCAATAAGAAAATATTGAGGTCCACTACTGACTAGTATCAACTTGCCATTCTCTAACCATATAGTAGTAGATCATAAAATTTAATTAGTTAAAATGTGGGTAAACTAACTTGGATATCCTTAATTTTTTTCTATATATTTTATTTAGATAAGTTGTTCTTACAAGATGTATTATATAAACAAAAATAAAGTGTTCTTAGCAACCAATATTAATTTTAAAGACAAAGGAAATGAAAATGTTTAAAATAAAAAATAATTAGTGTGAAATATTTTAATTTGTATTTATCTTTTTGCTTCACTAGAAAGAAATGCTTTCCACTTTGATATTTAATTAACATTAGCACCTCATTTTTGCATAGATCTTTTTTAATGAAAAGAATTATGATATCTAAATATATATTTATAACATCAATGCTTTTTTTGGTACCATAAAAATTAAATTAGAATTGTACTAATAGCATGGTAAGAATCATAAGACTAAGTGCATGTATGATATTGTCTACTAAAAACATTTTAATAGCTTTTTGAAAAAACTATATTAAAATATTATTTTAGATTTTTTTAACTTCTATATATTAAATTATTAAAAATTAAAAAAGTAAAATACTAATTTAATTGTTGTTTAAAAATAGGCATACTTTAAAAACAATACACACACACACACACACAAAAAAAACGATATACTCTAAAACGGTCCTCATAAATCTCACAATAAATATACCATGACACTTTCCAAAAAAAAAAAAAAAATGTCAAAATCCGATAGGCCCCCTAGCATTTGTTTCATTATCTCCATCCAAGTTTCGGTTCCTTTCCTCCACATATTGACCTTTCATACCACTAAATGTGAAAAATACATCCCACTCTCAAGATATGGTTAAGAGATAAATAAATAAATAAATAGCATTGCAAAACTAAAAATATTTTGAAAAATGAATATGAAAATTATATAATTAATAGCTTAAAAATTTTGTGGAGCATAATATATTGTGTATGCAATACAAATCATACTATCAAAACCTTAAGGCCCTTCAAAATTCGTTCCTATCACTAGGCCATCCAAGTGGTGTTACCTTTTTTCGCATAATTCTTCCTTCGATACAAACAAACATGAAAATACAGTCGTCTATAAATTATTAGAGATATCTAGATGAGCATGAACTATTAGAAAAAACAAAATGGATGTCAACTTCACATATAATGGCATTGCCGGTCCAAAATAAATGAAAATGGGGAAATAACATGTCAATTAAAATACATGTTTTTTAGCAACTATTTTAGAGTTTTCTCAAAACAGATTTTAATTTCTAATAAATATAAATTTGTTTCATTTATCCATTTTAATGAAACATGTTATTTCTATAATTAATAATCTAATTTTTTAATATAATATTCTATAAATTATAAAGTTTTGTGTTTTCAGCCTCAAAAGTTCTAAAATCATATTTTAAAAAGTACCTTTTTCAATCATGTTTTTTTAGGTATTTCTTAAGGACATCAATATATAAGTGTTTAATCCTAATAGATATAAATTAGTTCAGTTTATTATTTTTAATAAGATACACTATTTCATTAATGATTCCAATTCTTACTACCAGCAAATCGACAAATTTTTTTTTCATTTTAAAATAACATTAATATTATTATATGAAGTAGATAGTTAGAAGTGTAATATATATATATTCTTCGCAAGAGCATATAAAACAAACGTGATTCATACTTGTTTTTTTGCAAGTGTTTCTTTTTAAAATATATATTCTCATTAACTACTTACAGTTTCATTGATTATCTTTCAACAAAATATTTTGCATTTAAAACAAACTTTATTCATACTTGCTTTTATACATTTAATATTTGGGTTATCTTTTTAAATTTATTTGAGAATGTGGTTAAAATATCAAAAACAATTAATTAAAAAAATAAAGAATTTTTAAAACTTGGACAAATAATTTATAAGTCACGGTCTGTCTTGGATGTCTTCCTCTGTGGTTCCATGCTATGGGTCATTTATATGAAGAGTTGTGAAATCAAAGAGTGACACTTGGACAAGTAATTTGGGAGCTAAGATCCAAATTTAATTATGTGAGACAGAAAATGTGGTTCAAGTTCAATATTACTTAGAACTTTCAAGAATCACGTCGGCATACACGCGTAAATTTTTTTGGCGGGAAATTCATGATATATATTGTCGGAAAGTCATTCAATCAATTGTCAGACAGGACAGGACATTATTAGTAATACATGTACTGCCTCTCAATTTAATAATTATGATCTCAACATTATTGGTGGGTAGATGGAGCTGCGTCTGATTTCTTTTTTTCGAGAGGGCATATGAGGAGGATATTCTTTTATATTTTATTAATATAGGGGGACCAGACATACATATTACAGACCATGTGATTGAAACTATACTTAAAGATTATTTTTTAAAATTTTAATTTGTGGTGGTGATTGTTTTATTAACGTAGAGTGACCAGGTTCACTGAACCTGAAACCCAATTGCCTTTTAAATCAAAAATAAAATATCAAACACATGAGAAGAGGAGGATATGTCGGTAAACTGAAGGATAATAAAATTCAAAACTTGGAAACTAATAATTCAAAGTTTATGAGAATAATAAGTAAAACTTAAACTAATAAGAGAATTCTATTGGAACTAATTTTTAAATTTTCAATGAACCTTAATATCGGCATTAAACAAAATAACTTGTCTTTTTAAATTTTGTTGGTTCTTATCCTTTTATTTTTTGGTTTAATCTGATATCTTTAAGTTTTTCGGTCCTTCTATAATAGTTTCTATTTTTTGTTCATATTTATTTATCTATACTCTTAATTTTAAATTTTTATTTTTATTGCTATTTATCTCTGCATTAAATGCATATTGCATTTAAGGAAAAGGTAAGTTTAATTTTAGCAGTTTTAAATGAGAGTGAAACCTCTTTTATACATGTATAGTGAGTATTCTGTTGTTAGTGATCTGTTATCTCTATATGTTTTTTAACCTGTTTTTTTTTACGTGTGACTTGATATATTTTTAGTTTAAAGGGATTTTTCTATGTGTAACTTGATATTATTATATTAAAAGTATTTAAGAACACTAAGATTAAATTATTTGAAAAAAAAAAAAAAAAATGTATTTTACTTTTAATACTGCTAAAAACAATGGTATTTGTTTAATATTAACATATTAAAATATAAAAAACACTAACCATTTATTTATTTATTTAATGAACAAATCATTAATCCGAGATATTAGATTTGAGACATTATATGTAGAGAAATTACAAAACTGAATGATAAATTACTTGAATTATTATTCTCATTGTTATTATTATGATTAAAAGTAAAACCAAGCACAATATTAGCAGTATTAAATTTTTTGCAATGGTAGGAGAGACTCTTCGATTATGTCATATGCAAAAAACATGCTCTTACCTAATAATAAAAAACTCAATGATTTGGTCATTCATAAAAATCAAATATCTATCTTTAAAAATAGAAGTCTTATTGACTAGACCATTCATGAAAAAATTGACATCTATCGGGAAAAATAGAAGACCCATTGATTAGGATATTTAGAAAATCTAAACATCCATACCAAAAAGTAAGAGACCTAATGATGTAAAAGGACTTGAACATGCAACAAAGATATGGCTGGAACTAATTAAGAATAACACCCTAGAAGAGCAAGTGTTGTGGTAGAAGCTCTTAGTCGTAAGAATATAGTTGTTGTCACCAAAATAAATGACAATGATGAAAAAGAACTCTTAAAGTTAAGGAAGATTAGTGCTTGCATAAAAGTTAGGTCTATGAGCTCTTTATTAGCTCAAATAACGGTGAAATCAACATTCCACAAAAAAAAAACTACTAAAATATTAGTTGATAGACAATAAAGTTAGTAAGATTAAAGATAAGGTAAAGTTAGGATACAAGGCTCTTTCTCAAATCTTCGAAGATAGTCTAGTTATATAAGGAAAATGAATGTATTTACCAGAAGATATGACTTTAAAGGATAAAATATTGAATGAGGTTTATGAGTATGAGAGAAGTTAAATTTATAAAGACTTGAAAGAGTTTTATTGGTGGATGAAAATAAAGAGATAGATAATAAATATGTAGTTAGTTGTATTATGTGTCAACAAGTGAAAGTAGAACATAAAAAACAAGCAGAACCTTTACAAATATTATTAATACCCTAGTAAAAGTGGAGGGCTATCGCCATGGATTTTAGGTTGGGGTTACTGAGATAAAAGAAAAGAAATGATGCCATTAGGGTAATTATAGAAAGACTTAATAAGTTTGTAATCATTTTACCTATGAAAATGATCGGTTTAATGGATAACTTAGTTAAGTTGTATATCATTAAAGTGGAGAGTTTGTGTGAAGTAACAATTTCAATTGTATCATATAAAGAACCTAGGTTCCCAATTGTGGTCAAGTACTCAGAATGTTTTTGGGATAAAATTAAGCCTAAGAACAATTTTTTATCCACAGAAAGATGGACAATTTGGAAGAACTATTCAACCTTATAAGCTTTGTTGAGAGCTTATGTAATGGAATTCAAAGGCAATTGGTAAGATCACTTATTGCTTGTGGAAATTACCAATAATAATAACTACTAGGCCACTATATAAATGACTTCACATGAAATATTGTATGTTAGAAAGTGATAAACACCAATTGTTGGGAAGAAGTAGGTGATATATAATTGATTATGACTAAAATTATTGAGATCTCCTTTGAGAAAGTGAGTTACTAGGGGTTGAATAAAGGCAACTCAAGATAAACAAAAGAGTTATGTTGATATTCCAAAGAGACCTCTAGAGTTTGAAGTGGAGGACAATGTTTATTCGAAGGTTGAATCCTGAAAACACATGTTAAGATTTAGCATGAAGGGAAAATTAGTATCAAAATACATAGGGCCTTACGACGTTGTAAAAAGAATTAGGCTTATAACATATTGGTTGGTTTTACCTCTAGACTCAACAAACTTACATGATGTATTCCATGCGTTAATGTTGTGAAAAACTAAAGATCTATCACAAGGTGTTACTTTAGGTTTCGTACAGAAATTGAAGAAAACCTAACCTTGAAAGTGAAACCACTAAAGGTGTTAGATCATAATATAAAAGAACTAAGGAATAAGAAATTCCTATTGTTATAGCTTTACATAGAAGCTCTCAAACTAAGAAAGAAACTTAGGAAAAAAAATCTATGATACATAAGAAACATCCAAAATTGTTTTTTGACACAGGTATAAAACTCATATTTAATGATGAAATTTATTATTTGGAGGAGAGAATGTAAACCCTCAGATAAAATTGAAAATAATTAAATAGAAGTTTAGGTGTAATAAAATAAAATAAAATATATAAGAAGAAATATTAAGAAGATTAAAGGAGAAAGATTAATGACAAAAAATGATAATTTTTCCAGAATAGAAAATGGTATAGCTATTTTGAGAAATAACTTGACTGATTTAATGAAGTAATTGGATCATTTCTCCAAATGGTCAGATTGTTTTGGCTACTACCTCTAATATAACCTTATGATGAGCAACAAAAGAGAATAATAATTTCAATTGTTTTTCCTTTCTAACCTTGAAGGTTTTGATAAATTATATTAAGATTGAAATGAGATTATTTTGTGAAAGAGAAAACACAATTACAATGGGAACTCATAGAGATTAAAAAAAATACAAAAAGCTAAGTTAAAATGAGAAAGTGATGAGAAAAAGAAAAAAAAGAGAAGCTTGGAAAGATCTTGACAAATAAACTTTGGAAATACATTTAGAAAATAGGCATTGCATTCAAAAACCCTTTATATGGATTTAAACAAGAGTTTAATGATTTAATGCAAAAAATAGCAAAACCTCAACTAGGATGCTTGAAATAACATTTAGGTGAAATTAAAATTTGTTATTAATTATTGTGATGGATGATTAAATCAATAGAGAAAGTAAAACAATTGTTATATTAAATAAAACATTTCGATAGGTAATTACTACAAAAGTTAAAACAAAACAGGTTTTCGAACAATGCTTTACACTGTTCACCTAGACTCAGAAGCACTGTGAATTGGAATAGTGAAATTACTTAATAGTATAAGTATTCTTTGTATACTACAACTACACTACAAAGTCTTTTGGCCGAGTTGTTAAGGCGTGCGCCTGCTAAATGTTTCCCCGCAGCGAGAGTTCGAATCTCTCAGGCTACAAAATAATTTTAGATTTTGTTTTAAAGGAGATCACACTTTTAAACAGTAATGAACAATAATTTTCGTTGTTCATTATTGTTTGAAAAGATGCTTTTTTTTTTTTAAAATCGGGCTTTTTTTTTTTTTTTTTTTTTATAACTGTGGTGTCCGAGCCAGCTTATGCGCACCACGATTAATCTCTAGACCTATTTTTTTTTTTTTACATTTTTTTCCTGTTTTTTTCCACTTATACATTTTTTCTGGTTTTTTTTTTTTTATAATCGGGGTGTCCAGACAAGCTTACGTGCACCACAATTTGTTTTTCCCATGTATACATTTTTTTTGATAACTTGGGTGTCCGGGGCAGCTAACGCGCACCACGAATAATCCACGGACCTACTTTTTTGTAATATTTTTTTTGTTTTTTTTTCACTAATAATTTTTTTTATAATCGGGGTGTACGGGCCAGGTTACACGCATCCCGACTATTATTTTATAGAATAGTTAAAGCAGATCGCAATTTCAAACAGTAATGAACAATGATTTCAACTGTGGTTTTTGTTGTTCATTACTATTTGAAAATGTGAATTAAACTGTGATTTTGGTGGGAGATGACAGAGGTGCTTGAGAATGCGTTTGAAAAGTTTTTTTTTCTTATAAATATGTTAGACTAATTATATATTTTGTTATTTATTTTTTAAAGTATTTTTCATTCAAAAATATATTAAAATAAATTTATTTTTATTTTTTAAAAATTATTTTTGATAATAGCACACGAAAATAATATAAAAACACTAAATTTTTTTAATTTAAAATAAAAAAATTAAAATTAAAATTTTTGAAAAACATTTTTAAAATAAACGTGAAACACCACAATAGTCTCCTCTCTAGACACTCCGGTTACAGATTAAAAAATCCAAGTTACTCGTCCAAAAGCCAACTAATGTTAAATCCATGCACACCAACCTCCTCTATCCCAATTAAATGCACAATTATCCAAAGTAGAAATAAATATTTAATCTTCAGATAATTTTCATATAAACTCTATACAAAATGCACTAACCGATGGAGGAGAGCCCCATGGAAGGCAGTAATCCCAGCCCCACAAGAAAGCAACAACCCAAGTACCCACCCACTCACCCCCTCAACTCAAACCAGAACCAGAGAAAGCCGATGAGAGCATGACATGGAGCCTCGTGGACTGAGAAGAATGCATTAATAGAATGTCAATTTGCGCGAAAAAGAAGATTTGAAATTGAGAAAACCCACGAAAAGAACTGATCGAAAACGCAGTGGATTCACGCACGTGTTTTAATGTATGTATTTCGTCCTGACAAATTTAAATGTACCCAACCACTCCAAGCCCTCCCATCAATAAACAACAACAAGAAGATGAAAAAGATGCGTTTCCAGCTTCGTTACCACTCTATAAAGTAATTAAATGAGGATCAAGAAGGAAATATGCTTTATTAGTTGTGCAGATTATACAAGTCCCAAGATAAGCAAGGAAATACAAGGTGTGGTAGCAGGGAAAATCAGATTATTTATATTTTATTTTTTTGTTATATGCGACAACATTATTAGACTTTATTTTTAATTGTATTTCTTTATGTTGGGTTTGATTATAAATGAGCCTTAAATCAATCCACATAATAGGTTTATTATGGTTTATTTCAGTTTAGAGTTAGTATAAATAAAGTTACAATCAAACTTGTTGGATTACAAAATTTAGAATAATAAAAAAAAAACTTCTTTGTCGCTCTTTGTTATGTTGGTGAGATAATTTTCTCTTCTTTGATTATCTATACTTCTTGTTTGTGAATTGTTATTTGTTAGGTGAGAGTTCAAATTTAATAGTATTGATGTCTAGATATAAGTTATCTTTGTTTTACATTCCTATCAAACCTTATTTGCTTGGTTTTTCTGGAATTGATATCTTTGCGTGTAAGTTGTTTGACTACATGTTCAAGATCTTTGCATCAAAAGGATGTACCAAATATGATCTTTCTTCATCTCAAAATCAAACTTATAATTATAAATCTTATACTTATAAAAAAATTAGTATTAATCATGAAAATCATGAGGTTAACCTTAAAGAAAAAGTTGTGAAATGGGTGGATCATGTCTTAAAAACACAATATTTATCATTTTTAATTCATATAAACATGTCTTTTTTTTGTTCTTTTACCTTTTCCATATTGAAATATTTTCTAAAATTAAAAAGATAAAAAAATCAAACAAGAAAAAATCAATTTGGTGAGTATAGTGATAATTGAAAAGGAGAAGGAACATGTTAAGATTTAAAGCCCATTCCCTAACAACTAAGGGATAAGGTTGAAAAATAAAATAAGATGAAAAATATATTGAGAGTTTGATAAAGGATGAAATAAGAAATAAAAAAAGGAATGTAAAGGAGACATAAAATATTTTTTGGTCATATAAAAAAGTAAGTGAATAATGAGGAGAAAAATATAAACAATAGTGAAAAAATCAAAAATCATAAAAAGATAAAGAAAGAAAAGAAAAGAAAAGAAAAGAAAAGAAAACTAAGAGATAAAGGATAAAAGAGAAAAAAAAAAACATTTTTTTCACTCTTTAACCTCTCTCCTATTAAAATATTAAGCAAAACCCAAGACACCTAAAGAAAAAATGATTCCCTACACTAGACAATCAATCACCCATCATCATAAGCCAACAAAACTTCCACTCAACCAATTTTTTTTTTTTTCTGACCAAGGCAAACAAAATTTTTGCCATCATGCACCACTATTTAGTGCTACCATCATTTTTGCCTAAAACTACCTGTATAACAGACATTAGGAGCCCCTATAGTCTTTTTATCGTCCAAACCCAAGCTACCGATTCTATAAGATCTAACTTCCACCTAAACTAGCAATTACCCAAAAACCCAACACCATCATTGATAGGACTACCATACCTAGAAAAAACAATCATACCACTAAACAAGCTCAATCAACAATCATAACCCTCTTTCTTCCAACAACAGTATCCCACACACATAGTTATAATAAAAGTAACTCGATGACCTAAAGAATGAGAAAAGGTTAAAACCCAAAAAAACAAACTACAACTGTCCATGTTTAAATGTCTAGGTTTAGGTTGTTGTGACTCATACTACCAACATAGGAAGGGAGAAGAGAAAAAAGGATACTTGATTTAGTCATTCATGCATCTCTTAAGCCATTAACACATTGATCCATGCCTCGTCATTCATGATAAAATATGATCTTCATATGTTGATATGGCATCCCTATATTCCACCAGCTTATAGTCAACTTTACCAATTTTGAAAGGTTGATTTTAAACCTAGAATTTTTAAAATTCTTAACATATTAATGAATTCTTATGATGAAAGATTGATTATTATTGATGGTTTTCAATTTATTATTGTCACCACCCAATTTCTGGGTCATTCCCCAAAATATACCAAAAAATAACAAAAACAAATAAAAGGGGTTCGTGTTGGTAGAAATATCAATGTGAAAATTTTGGTTGTTTTCGAAAGTCCGATCGTATCTATTTTGTACCCAAAAAATAGAGAAAAGTACATATTTAAGACAAAAATAATTTATCATTGGATAAATATGTGTAAAATTGAGTCGAAGGGCATAATTATATTTTTTATAGGCCAATTTGATTTAATCATGGGCTAATTTAAAGTATAATTATATTTGGGAATTAATTTAAGATCCAATTGAAGGATTTAATTAAGTGCAAGGACTTAATTATACTTTAAATTGGTCAAATTATTTTATCAAGGGCTTAATCGATGAGAAATCAAATTCTTGAATTTAATTCGGGTTCAATTGATGATATTGGAATTTTCAGGGATCAAATTGAATTGTTTTAAGTCAATTATGCGAAATCAGGGTCCAAATTGAACTAATTGAGAGTCTAATGGTCAATTGAGGGTTAAATCGCGCAAATCAGAAACCAGGGATCAAAATAAAAAAGGCTTGCAAAGCTAAGGATGCTCTTGAAATTCTGACAGGGATACAATTGCATAAAATTAAAAGTTTAAAACCAATTGGGGATGCAATTAGAACAATTGCAAATTAAAGGACCAAATTGCAATTTCCCAAAACCAAACTTGCATGTGCATGCACTGTTCCGACACCTGAATAGTGCATAGCACAACGCTGCATCCTTTAGCCTTCTGCAAATTTCAGAGGTGATATACACACAATATGCATGTCCTCATTCCCCTATAAATACCACGTTCACAGCTGCAAAAAATGAGGGGGAGGAAAAATTACGAAGTAGATGAAAAAGAGGACAGAATTGCTACGTTACAGAGGAGCAAAAAACCAAAGAGAAATCACGCATGCAAAGGGGAGGTGAGGGAATTGAACAGAGGTATAATTTTTACATGACAGAGGCACGCAGAAAACTAGAAAAAATAGAGGAACGGGAATTGAACAGAAACTGAAGGAAAATAACATGGGGAAGAATTTACATAGAAGAATAGAGGAGGAGAGGAACGAAGGAAAACAGGGGATACATAGAGAGAGAGCTTCATCTTCCTTATATCCAGCAACCAGCTCCCTCTCTCCCTCTCGCGGTTAACAGCCCCCTTCTCCTTCTCTCTCCCGTCAACACAGCCAACAACCATCTTCATCTTCCTTATCTCCAACAGCCAGTCTCCATCGTCAGTTTCCTCCTTCTCTCTCCCCCAGCAGTTGCAGTGCTCTCTCTCTCTAAAAACCAGTCACGCCGGCCACTCTCTCTCTCCTCCAGTAGCGATTAGTCGACCACCCAACACCACCCTCATCACCACTGGAAGCTTACCCCTACGCCAGGATCATCACCATAGCTCTTCTTCTCCATCGCCGACGATGCAGGAGCAGAGGCAACAACGAATGGCAGCACAGCCTGATGGCTTCCAATGCCTCCTCTGACCCCTACAGGCCACCATTTTCGATGCCACGATGACAGGGAGAACCACCTCAACCTCCTCTACCCGACGACAATGGCAGGTGACCCTCTCATCGTGGTCGGTCGACCACCAAATCACTATTCATGTGATAGTGCAATGAATTAATTCACTGCACTTTGCACGAGTTTTGAGTTTTTTTTTTTAATTTTTTTCTTCTTCTTTTGTGGCCTTTGGGCTGACCTCTCTCGGCCAAACATAGTTGGCTGGGCCGGGCCCGACCCAAATTTTTTTATTTTTTATTTTTATTTTTTTAAAACAAAATAAAATACAAAAAAATGCATTTAAAAAATAGTTTGTTTTCATGTATACGGCCGGATTCCAAAGTTTTCCCATCATATTGTTCGTAAAATATATGTTGCATCTTTCTCATATTTTAAAACGAAAATTGGATATCGTAACCAGTTTACGATTATCCATTGGAATTTGGCAAAAATGTCAAAAATAATCTGACAATTATTTTGTTTTATGTTTCGTGGTGTAAAATTACATTGTAAAGTATACCCATAAATAAAAAAGTTTTTGTAATACGGTGTAAAATTACATTTTATAGTACATCCATACATAAAAAAGAGTTTTTTAGCTACGGTGTAAAATTACATTGTAAAGTACACCCGCAGAAAAAAAAGGTTTTTGAAAATGCAGTATAAAAGTATTTTTAACTTAGAAAAACAATCAAACAGCAACGCAGCTTGCCTTAGGTAGAGTGCACTGGGATGATGCGTCTTCCCCTTGCACAACAAGTCCCCTTACCTAGACTCTCGCGGACCAATCTTCATTATTTTCTCTTTTTTTACAATAAGCAATAAAAAAACATTGAATTTAGGTGGCGACTCCTGATAATTATAGTCGTAATTTTTACGGCTATAAAATAAACCCCATTTTCACCGCGCGCTGTTATCTCGCCAAATCACGGGGAATGGCAGGGCGCGAAGCGCGTAAAAATCATCGTCGCGACAATTATGATGACCATGATTATTTGAAATGTTAGGATCTATAATATTGGATGGAAATCCTGGGGACAAGATGTCATTATGGAAGTTATTGTTTTAAGGCAAAATATGGTCAAAATCAATATAATATGATAGGGTTAGGAGGATTAGATTGGGACAAGTTTTTTGAAAGGCATAATGGTTAATATTTGTTGATACTCTTTATGCATTGTTATACTTGTAATGTTGTGATGATATTGTTTTTATTTCTTACTTGTGTGGTGATGCTCTTTTTGACTTGGTGTATTGTTATTATTTCTAATTTGTTATTTTGCATGTTCAGAATTTTAATACACAATTGTTTCATGTATTAAGAATCTTTATTAGTTGTGTATCAAACTAGGTTAAATGAATTATTAATGGACTTTATCCTTAAGAGGTTATTAAGAAATTAATGAAATTACCTGAAGCATGACTTTATTATATATAAATATATTCAATAAACCCGAGGTTTTTAAACAAAGAAAAAGCACCATATAGAAAAAGCACCATATAAGTTCTTTGGCCTTTTGCAATGCTAATATTACACTAATGAAAGAATATTTTTTCTGACAAGACATTCTTCAACTTCAAACACTAAAAACATAGATGTGTTGCAAAAAGATTTACTCCATGAATGCTTCCATCCCGATTCACTATTTATGGACAAGAAAGCAGCACAATATAACACAACATTGAATTTTTATGCCCTCAATAACAATTGCCCAGGGCACCTTTCTAAATGCAACATCATCCAGATAAGAGATATGAATAATTACAAGAATCTCAATAATCAAATCTGGAAGTTAATTGACAAGAGACAAATCGATTTTGTGAAGGATGTTATCATTGGTTGTATCAATAATAATTTTTCACAAGAATGACAGATCCATAAGTTATGACAGACAAAAATGATTATTGAAGAGGCTAAGAAAAGTGTTGGATTGTCAACAACTTTGTTATGGAATCGCCTTGGTCATCACTTTGTTTTGGGGTTAAATCCTCAAATCATTGAAACATGTGTTTTCTTTGTCTTTTTGTTGTTTTGAAATAAAGAGATATCTAGCATTTTTATTTTTGACAAAATATTTTGATCAAACTTAAACATGCAAAATCCAAAGCTTGTCATTCCTGAAAATTGAAAGTGTTTTGATTATAGAAATGACCTAATGATTGTTAAAATGACATCATAAACAATATGAGGTGACCAATCAATTTTTGACTCATATACCAAGTTTTTGAATCACATAATAGAACTAAGCTTTATCAGTATGTATATTGAAATGTGATGGATTTCATAGTTATGAAGTCGTGAATCAAGACCTTGCACGTCCAATCATTACGTTGGACGAGGTTAAAATTTCTCAGTTATAACAAACCTTGTTTTGAAATGACAGAAGGCCATTTTGGTTATTCCCTTCACTATTCTTGAAATATATATCCCTTGTTAATCTCGATTTGAGTTTGACAAAATATGTTTTTGAAAAAACTCGACATGGATCACACTCTCACACTAGGAGAAAATGAGAGACTTGTAGTTTGAGAAGTCATGGACAACTTTAGAATCAATAGTAGACAGAATGCTAAGAACAAATGTCCAACATTGAAAAATAAGTTAAATTGAGGGAAGACACAAAAAAACCAAGAGTCAATGCTAAGGAAGAGTTAAAAAGAAGAAAAGAATATTGAACTACACCATGTTTCTTGGAATATGATGATAAAACCTCAAGTTGAAGAAATGTTATTGAGATTATTGAGTTTTCAAGATAGGTTACCTATAGAATAAAAATATTTTTGAGTTGTTTTCCTAGCCTCTATTAAAGACAACAAAAGTTAAAATAACATCAGATGATAAATGATGGACTTTGAGTTTTAGTATTTCCCTTTAAATGTGAAATTGTCAATGAAAAGAAATGGCATGGTTATTGGAGCATCATAAAGCACTAATTGATTGATAGGAAAATTGCGTTAAGATAATTGATGTATTTTTATGTGAATTCTTCTACAATAAAAACCAGAGAAAAAGTTAATATCTAGCTGATGGTGATCCTAGATCTATGAAACCCTTAAACACCTTTTTGAGCCAATGAATTTTTTTTCTTTTATAGCCATGAACCATAGCCTCACTATGTGCTTTTAAAAGTCCTTTTTGATCAAGTAAGCAAATTGAACTAAAAATGATGCTCTTAGAATTGGTAAAGTTTTTCCATAAGAGTTATAACTTCATGAACTAAGTTACAAGTTGTTATGTATATTAATAAAATAAGTAATGAAAAATAAGACAAATTTTTAACTTAACCTCTAGTATTTACTTGAAACTCTTATTCTTTGAAAATTACAAATGGTCACCTTATCATGTGCCATCAAATGACATACCCAAAACTAGAGAATAAAATTGATACAAAAAACCCATGGAAAAATTATGTTAATCTCATAATGGGTCAATTACTATTCTCAAAATACAAGATAATTAAAGGATTTCATGTATTGAATGTCATGTGTTAGGTCTTTCACCATTTAATCTTGATTTTAGAAACTCTTTCAAACAAGTAACGTTTGTATGATTTCATTTCAACAATTATACAATGAATACACATGATCTTTGAAAGTTGTGAGTTAATTCTAGAACAAGAAAGATTTCCAAAACAAAAAAAACATTTGAACAAATTTGCAGAATCTTTTACATTGATAGTTCTCGATGACCATTGAAAAGCTCAGCAACCAGAGGTGGATCTTGAAAAGGTTGCAAACAATTTCATATCAGCTTGGGAGCAAAGAAACATAAGCAAATAACAATTCAGTGAAATTCATCAAATTCATTATAATGACAAATATCTTTGGTGATAAACAGAGGAATTAACACATTCAGATCAACCAAGAACAATGTTTTGTTCAACAAACTCCAAAAGTAGTTGAGCGTAACACCACATTTAAAAAGCATTTTCAGGTTTTGAAATTTTATTTACCCTCTGAATTTGTTGTCTCCTCATAATGCTATCACATGTAAATATTTTGATAACTATTAAAGAGTATGCATGCCAGCAAGATTGGTTATGCGATAATATTTTTTGAAACCCATTGATTCAAGATCCACTTAACTACATGAAAGTGGTTAACAAAAAAAACCTAGATGTTACCACATCAGTGCATTTTGTTGAATGTTGAAGAGTATGCACACTGCCAAGACTCTTAATGATTACTAGATGCTTAATAATTTCTCTAATTCTGAGTATTTTAGCTTCATTGTTCTCAAATGACTCTTTCTTCCTTTTCTATAATGATTTAAAGTTGAAAAGGTCTTAGATAATATTGTTTTTTTGTAAATTAATTTTAAGAGCAATAACTCTCTTAAACACATTCATGACCTCAATGCTAATCATTTCTTATATTGATGAAAAAGGATTAAGAGCTTTTTTATTTTTTTAGGTAAAAAGCATTTATGAAAAAAATTGAAATTTTGAATTGTGTTCATTATTCTTATAGGTAGTTGGATGGCTTAACCAATAAGAATTACAAATTAGGATTTCTTCTTCGATAGAGTCTCTATGTAATGTTAGAAGGATCTCTTTGTAATGTTTTTGACTCCTGATATTATTTGTTTTTGAGTTGTTTTAATATATTATTTATTTTTATTTTTTTCTTAAATATTAGTGTATATTATTTTGTCTATCTCATTGTTGTGCACTATTTATATGAATTTGCTACGTAATTCATTTAGCATTATTTAAATGATAATTTCCTAAAAGGTCTTAAACCTTTGTTGGTTTTTAAATTTTTTAAGATACTTATTTTTGTGGTTATGAGTGTATTGTTAGCAATTATTGATGTTGAGATCATGACAAAAAAAAACATTTACAAAATAAAAAAAACCTTGATGAGCAAGCTCTAGATAATTGTATTTTGTTGCCCATTTTGTTAATATTTAAAAACACTAATGAAATCTTCACTATTTACTGAAAAATATTCCATTGGTATTTTCGAAATTTTAGAGGTGTAATTAAATAACTTTCCTCCAAAAAAGAAAAATAATTTGTCTATTACAGGAGTTTTAAGGTTTTTTATTCGAATATAAAATAAAATTTGAGAATTGAGTCTGAAATCTTCTTTTTAAACTATAGCTTTAAGTTTTGGAAACTATTTATAAGCACTGAAGTATCAATTTAAAACTTTTGCACTTGTTTTCTATGTGTAAATCAATTATAAATTTGAGAGAGGCATTGAAACATCAAACGTCGCTTTCAATCCTCGAAGACAAACTTCTTCAATTTTTGTGGTGTGTAATATTTTTGCTGATGAGAGGCATTGAAACATCGAACGTCGTACAGAATTACTCCATCATGCAGGGCTTTTATGTAATTTCATTAAAAATAAGCTTCGACTGTTTTCTATATAAAGGCACATGAGGAGCACCCCAAAACAAGTATTCCACAGAGCAGTTGCCTTTCTTTAAAGTATTATCCGTCTACTCAAACAATGTCTAGAGTCAATTTGGCAGTTCTGCTGGTGCTTGGGCTGCTGCTGGTGACTGCAAAGCAGTCCATGCAGATGAGTTTGAGAAACCCTACTGCTGAGATTGAGTCAAGCAATTGCAAACTAGCAGTGCTTCGCGTAGGCCTTGTTCTTACATCTGAAAACAGCGAAAAGGCTCTTCTAAACTCCGGTCTCTTTACGAATATCTCAGATGTTGAAATTGCCGGCAGAACGTTCCATGTTGGAACACTTGACAGCACTCCTATTGTGTATGTTAAGACCGGGACTCATTCGGTAAGGTTACTTTTTTTATTTTCTTATTTTCGTCATTGCAAAATTATATTTACAAAAAATTATCGAATGTTATTTGATTATTTACATTAGTTCATATCGTACAGCTTAAGATACAGGTTTGGACAGATATTTCTGTTAACGAAAGACACTTGCTTCCTTAATCTGTGTTTAAAAATTTTCCATGACAGGTAAATGTGGCTACAGCTGTTCAAAGTCTCTTGCTTAGTTTTAGTATTTCCGGAATCGTCTTCTTTGGGAATGCTGGAAGCCTGGATAAGAACGTATTGGTCCCTGGTGATGTTCTTGTGCCGGAGGCTGTCGCCTTCACAGGAGTTTGGAAATGGAAGGTGCGTGAGGCCTTGCTATTATTAATTGTTTTCGTTTTAAAACTTGATTTTTTTTTATTTTTCTTTTAAATGACGTAAAAACCGACAATGTATCCGCAAAATATTTGAATATCCGCAGGAATTCCGAGCAGAGAATAAAGGTAAACTGGTATTTGGAAACTACAATTATCCAGTGAATGGAGAGAACTTGTTGGGAACTGCAGCGCATGAGAACATCACCTTGTACTCTCCAACTGAAGATCCCGAGGAAGTTTTCTGGCTTCCTATCCCTTCACCCTGGTACTCAGCTGCCACTGAAGAGCTGACCAAGGTTTGTCAATCTCAGAATATTAAGCTGAATTAGCTACATGTTTCTTTTTCATAATTACCATTAAATTTACCGCTAAGCCTATAATTGATTATTCATTGCAGGATTTGAAGTTAAAAGAATGCCATTCTGGTAGATGCCTGCACGGAACAGCCAAAGTTGTCTTCGGATTGAAGGCTTCTACTTCTGATTTTTACGTTAAAAATAAAGCATACGGAGACTTCCTTCTCGAAAAGTTTGATGCATCAACTACCGATTCAGCAAGTGCTGCTGTAGCTTTGGTTAGTAAAAAGTTCATGTTTTATTTTACTATAATTTTCCTTGATTAATTTGGTTAATGACTTTATTGGTGTGCTTATTTTCAGACAGCTTTGTCGAATGGAAAGCAGTTCGTGGTGATCCAAGGTGTTTCCAATATTGTTGGTGTAGAGAGCTCAAACCCAGAAATTGGCTATATTGCCTCCTACAACGCCTTCCTTGTTGCCAAGAAGTTCATTAAATCAATTCCTACCCAAGGACTTGCCTGTGAGTGATGAGATGATGAATCCCCTCGAGAGTCTTTTGAGTGCCATGAAAAATAAGAGGATGCCCTATTGTACTCGAATAACTTATGTGTTACAAATGGCCTCCTAAATTAAATAAATTATGGCTATTTCATCCATATGCACGTTCCTTTTTTTTATTATTTTTGAAATATATGACCTATGTTTGCTGTTTTTGTCATGCTAGATCTTTACATATGATCCTATCTAAGTGAAAATTTATTTTTTAATTGGACTTTTATTAATACCCAAAATGAAAGTACAATAAATAGAGCAAACAAAATTTTAATTATTTTATTGGTACCCAAAAAAAAAAAAAAACAGAGCTATCCATTTTATTCTTAAATCAAGTGATGACTATAGAGTTAATTGTTGTCGGTAATGAAATAAACTCTAATTTATCCAAATGCGTATGAATTGAATATATATATTGAAGAGAAAAACAAAAACGATTTAAGAGTAAAACACATATAAATTTAATATTACAAATAAAATAATAAATCTGAAGGCATAAAGCATATATATGAAATTAATGATAAAAACAAATACTATCAGTTTTTGGATAAAACCAAGAATATTTGTGGTTTATTATCTATACAGCTGAATAAGCTCGTGATTTTACTGTTCATTTACCGTAGTTAATCACTGTTCATCTAGACTCATAAGCACTGTGGAATGAAATATTGAAATTACTTAATAATATAAGTATTATTTCTATACTACAATAGCACAACAAAGTCGTTTGGCCGAGTGGTTAAGACTTGCGCCTAATGTTTCCCCGGAGCGAGAGTTTGGATCTCTCAGGATACAAAATGATTTTGGATTTTGCTTTTAAAAAACTCAATAATATAAGTATTATTTCTATACTACAATAGCACAACGAAGTCATTTGGCAGAGTGGTTAAGACGTGCGCCGTTTCCCTGCAGCGAGAGTTCGAATTCTCAGGCTCCAAAATGATTTTGGAATAGTAACTGTTCATTACTGTTCAAAAAAATACTTTTTTTTTTGTTACCAGGCTTCCTTTTTTTTTTATATAATCTAGATGTCCGAGACAGCTTACGCGCACCATGATTAATCTCCAGACCCACTTTTTTTCAGCATTTTTTTTTCACTTATACATTTTTTTTGGTTTTTTATAACCGGAGTATTCGGGTCAGCTTACACGCACCATGATCGTTTTCCCCACGTATACATTTTATTTTATCTCCGGGCCCACTTTTTTTATAATAATTTTCCTGTTTTTTTCCACTTATACATTTTTTTGGTTTTTTTTTATAATCTAGGTGTCTAGGCCAACTTACACGCACCACAATTTTATTTTCCCACGTATACATTTTTTTGATTTTGATAACAGGGGTGTCTAGGGCAACTTATGCGTGCCACAAATAATCCCTTGACCCACTTTTTTTAACATTTTTTTATGTTTTTTTTCCACTTATAATTTTTTTTATAATCGGGTGTCTAGGTCAGCTTACGCGTACCAAGACTATTATTTTATAGAATAGCTAAAGGAGATCGCAATTTCAAACAGTAATAAACAATGATTTCAACTGTGGTTTTTGATGTTCATTATTATTTGAAAAGGTGAATTGAACTGCAGTTTTGGTGGGAGATGGCAGGGGTGTTTGGGAATGCATTTGAAAAAATAAATATTTTTTATTTTAAATTAAAATAATTTGGTGTTTTTAGATAATTTTGATATGTTGATGTAAAAAATGATTTTAAAAAAAATTAAAAAATATCATTTTGATGCATTTATGAATGAAAAACACTTTCAAAAGCAACCCCAGCCACACTCCCAAATAGGCACAACATGTGGTGGAGGTGGAAGGTAAAAGGCGAATTGAACTGCTTGCTAAATTTTGTCCTTTAAATGACATTTATTATATATGTGTTTTTCATTTTTGTCCTTATACTTTTAATCTTGGATTTTATTTAATTCCTTTATATTTTTATATATATTTCTTAAATGGTTTCTATTTTTGTCTATGTTTATATGTATATGCTCTTAGTTTTTGTTTCTTATTTTTATTATTTCCATTGTTATTAACGTTTTTTTATTTAATGTTTAAATTTTAATTTGTGTTGGTGATCATTTGAAAAATTGATATTTATTATTTTTTCTCTTTGCTTTTTTATTTTTTATTTTTATTTATTCTTCAATTCAAATAATTTTTATAAATCTAATAATATTTATTTTTTTTCTCATTTATTTTTCTTTTTAGTTGCTTTTTTTTTTTAATATTATTAGGTATTGAAATTTCTAATTATTATAGATAAGACATTCAAAAAAATGATTATTTGTAAGTTTTCTCTTATAAATATGCTCTAATTATATATTTTGATGTTTATTTAATATTAGTGCCTTAATATATATATATATATATATATATATATATATATATATATATATATATATATATATATATATGTCCTAGGTTTTGTTTTAAAAAAAATTAATATCAGTATTCTGAAGTACTTTTAATATAATAATATGAGGAATAAATCTTATAAAATAAAAAAAATAATTTAATATCGTTTTCATACAATAATTATGGTGTCATCAATAGTATGAACAATAATAATTAGAATATGAATTATTTATAATAATATTTATAATGACAACTACAATAATTGTAACAATTTAACAATCATGATAATAATAATCAAAATAATTCATCGGTTGATATTATTTTTTTTAGAGGTTGACTTTTGCGGCTATTTTATATATGATATTTCATATCTAATATCACATAAATAAAAAATATACGAAGTGAGATGTAAATGAAACAGGTGGATATATTGGGGTAATTTATCTACAATAAAAAAAATATACGAGCCACTTGCCCTCCACTTCAGCGTAGCCATAAAGAAATTTTTTAGCATGCAAGAAAATATTAATAGTCTTAGATTTTATTTAAAATGCTATATATCCGAGCAAAATAATCAGCCTACAAAATTTTGGTTCTTACTATAACAAAATTATTTACAATAATAATAATTATTATTATTGTATATTAGGTTTTTATATATTCATTTTATTATGCAAAATGCATTTAAAATAGTGATGGCGATTATTTTTAAGGATTTTTCTCTTAAAAATAATTATATATTTTGGTATTTTTTAATATTAACACCTTAATATATATATATATATATATATATATATAATGAAGTTAGTTTTTTAAAAAATTCTCAAAGTAATTTAATATTAGTATTCTAAAATATTTCAAATATAATAATATGAAGAATAAATCTTGGAAAATAAAAAAAAATCTTTTTATAATGATAATGATAGTGGCAACGATAATATTGTCATTAATGAAAATTTAATTATTTATAATAATTCTTACAATAACAACTATAATATTTATAAAAATTTAACAATCATGATAATAACAATAAGAATAATAATAAAGATAATGCATTAATCGATGTTTTTTTGTGAAAAAATTGACTTCCATAATTTTTTTATATATAATATTTCAAATCTAAGATTACATGAATAAAAAATATAAGAAGCTGCACATAGACAAAACTGGTGAAATGTTTTTGTCAAATTATCTACAAATACAAAATATATGAGTCACTTGCCTTCGCTTCACCGCAGACAAAACCAAATTTTATAATATATCAAAAAACGTTAATGGTTATTGCTTTTTTCTAATAAAGCTATACATTAGAGCGAAACAATCAATCTATAAGACTTTCAAATATTATTTTCTTAATATATTCATTTTATTATAAATAATGCATTTAAAATAATGAGAAAAATTATTTTAAAGGTTTTTTCTCTTAAAAATAATTATATATTTTAATATTTGTTTAATATTAACGTCTTAAAAAATATAACAAATAACTAACAGCTGAAGATTAACGATACATGCATAAGAGAGGGTTTTATTTTCATTTCACACCACCAAATATGAACTTATTCTGTTTTTAACCAAAACTACATTTAATACAAAGATAAATTCTAATAAAAATTAAAAGTCAAAACTAAGAATATAGATACATAAATACAAATAAATTATTTAAATTTATATCAAAATTACTAAAAAAATAAAGGGATCAAAACTAAAACAAAAAATAAAAGAATTATTTATTTTTTCATTACAACACTTTTAATTTAATCCTTTCATTTAATTATTTACATATGTTGTTTTCATTTTGGCCCATATACTTGTAATTCTTTATTATAATTCTTTTATTTTTTAGATATATTCTTAAATAGTCTCTATTTTTTTCATGTTTAATATATGCTCTTAATTTCAGATTTTAATTATTCATTTTAGGCGAAAAAAAAATATTTTTAGCAAAAATCTATTTTAATTTTACTAATTAAATATTAAAATAACTAATTATAATATATATAAAATCAATTAATTTTCTATATATATAAAAAAAACTCAACACAGCACAGCACGCAGTCAAATAACCTCGATAAACTACTTTCTATTACTTCATGGATAAATTGCGGAAAATTGGCGCTGCCTATGATGATTGGTGGGAGCAGGTGGATGTATAATGATAGGTTTATAATTTATTTGTTTGTTTGTTTTCGCAGTACATATGTATAAGTTTTTAAATATTTTTTATATTTGAAAATAATATTCTTAGTTTTTTTTAATTATTTTAATATAATAATATTAGAAATAATTTTTACAAATTAAAAAATATTATTTTCATGTATTTTTAAATAAAAAATATTTTAAATAATATATATGACAAACATGTTTCCTCTATTTGTTTTTTTTTGAAAGGGAATATGATTCTAAGGTACATTAGCAGGAGCTCACATATATTAAAACAGATATCCCACCTCATACCACTTCCATCATCTAGGATTTTTCAGGCAGTGAACTTGAAAAAAAAAGAAGGGAATTTATACATGTAAATTAATTCAATTTTTTTTTTATCATTTTTGAAGAGAAAAAATAATTGGCATCTTTGTTTTTGTCTCTTATTCATAATCATTAAATATAATGTGAAATAAAAAACAAAAAGTGGCAAAAAACAAAAAACGTAAACCTAAGATATGTGAAATCAATATATATTGAAATCGTGATAATTTTTTGAACTCCCAAACATAAAACACAAATAAAATCTCCTAGCAAAAGCCTTAACATTTTACACATTCTAGAAACACTTTATTTTTTTTAGGGGCATAAATGAATTTCTATGTAGGGAAATACGTGATGTGTATTCTCGAAATTCATCCAATCAAAGCTTGCCTGACAAAGGCACCACAACATTTTAGAACCGTAAAAGGAACAAGGGAAAAAAACAATGACACGATAGCACATTAACTCTTGTGTTAAGACAATTAAATTATATTATAAACTTAATTTTGTTATTAATATTGTGTTGAACTCTGATTAATTTATTAAATAATAAGTTTGAGATCGCATAGGTATGAAACCTTGGAGGGGGATCACGTCTATGTGCCGATCATAGATCTAGAAATTGGGTTATGACAATGAAGTCTGAAAATACTTTAACTATATACATCCTCAATTTCTAGTGGAAATAAGAAATGCACGTCTTGGTTTATGTACAAATACATTCAATCTATTTGGGTTATTTATCACTCCTTATTCCAATTGATCAGTGATATTCATATCATACAACTTACCACCAATAATGTGTGTCTTTATCAATAATCATAACCAGTTCTTATAGTCCGGACTGCAACATTGATGTCTATCTTCGACTGTTGATTAATAAGTTGATGCAGTTGTGGTCACCTAAGACTTTGACTTATGATATATCGAGAAAACAAAACTCTCCAATTGATGGTAGTTTTGATGTGGAATATCAATAATTTTCTTCCTTACAGAATGCTTTTTGGGTGGAGCACTCATAGAAAACTAGCATGTCCATACCATATGGAAAAAAGCATTCACGCTGATGAACGGTGGCAAAATAATTTTTTTTTGAATGTCATCGACGATTCTTGCCAACAAATCACAAATTATAGAAAGAATAAAAATGATTTTTTTTTGGAAGAGTTGAGATGGATGTTGCATTGCCGTAACCATAAGGCGAAGAATGGCATCACATGGTGTTAGAGTACGATGACATTGTGTATGGTTTTCAATCTGATAAGTAGAAGATTCTTAGTTTTGGTTTGACCTATAATTGGATAAAATGAAGTATTTTCTCGGAGCTTCTTATTGAAAGACCAATCTTCTCTACCATAACTTTGATGTCAAACATATAGAAAAGAATGTGTTTAAGAGCATATTCAATATGGTTATGGACGTAAAAGGAAAGACCAAGGGCAATATTAAGGTTAGAATGGACATGACATTTTTCATCGCCATAAAAATATGAAGTTGGTTTATGATGTGTCACGAATTATGAAGTCCAAAGCCAGTTTCATCTTAAATAAGAATTCATAATTATTAGCATACAAATGACTTAAAAGTCTATGTTTTCCTGATGAACATGCCTCAAACATATCAAGGTTGGTGAATTTGAAGGATTGTAAATTGTATAAAATGAAAAGTCAAGATTGCCATATGTTTATGCAAACATTCATTCCTTCAGCTTATCGAGATGTGATGCACTCATTGAGATCATTAACTTCTTTTGAGATATATGATTCAATAAGTTATAGACACAACACTTGGAGAAACTTGAACGAATATTGTACAAACAATCTGCAAACTTGAGATGATATTCTCTCCATTATTTTTTGACTCAATGGAGCATCTACCTATACATTTACCATATAAGGCAAAAGTTGGAGGGTCACTCCAATATAGATTGATATATTCATTCAATACTTTAGTGATTATACATGCATAATAATTAAAATTATATTTTTTTATACATAAATTTCAATACTCGATTAATGCCATACGACCTTAAAAGAAAATTTAAAAACAAGGCACAGATCGAGACTTCGATATACAAGGCCTGTATTGTTGAAAAGATCGCAATGTTTATATCATTCTATTTCAAGTTTCAATTGACATAAGAATCAATCACATTCCAAGGCATGATGATGGTGGGGAAATGCCCTCAAGTGGAAACATGTCACTTTTCTCTTATCTTCGATGATCCATTCCAAAAACTATTATCGAGAGAAGATATTTGTTAGAAATAAAATTCAAACAAGCACATAATTATGTGGTTTTTAAGTACAATGAAGTGACACCTTGTTGAATATGTGTACATGAAGTATACACGTTGTTGAATTTCTCATAGACAACATTGTCAATCTTTACTTTCCCAAAACTCACAATTGAATGAATCTTAAATCTTTTGATTATAAGATGATCAATTTTCCACGTGGTTTAGAACACATGTTAGTACTTTGTAGTTATTCTTATCTCTTGCCATACTTACTTTCATTACTCATTTCTCCTTAACTATTGATGTGTATACTTCATGAACTAGGTTTATAAATTGGGAAGGAATGCTATTGATACCTTTTCTTTATTAAGTTTGAGTTCTGAATGAAAGGTCCAGGCTACAACGAGTATTTTATTAAAGAACATGTGTGTCATACTGAAGAATATAGACAAGGTTGAAGGACATATAACAATGGGGTTTGTGCTAAGAGATCTACTTCAAATGAGTTTGAACTTACTATTATAAGAAGTTCGAAAAGGTAATTGAATTTCAATATTATTGTGAGCAGAATAAAGTATTGTTAGTCAAATGCTATTGGTATGACATAACTAACAGAGAAGTTAGAATAGATCCCCATTATGGGTTGGTCGAAATTAATTTAAAATCTAGAGTTTGCAACATCGACGATGTCTTTGTTTCTGCCAAGCAATGCATAAAGTTTATTACACATTCACCCTTTCCTTTAGAAAGGACCGTTCAACAGTTGATTGGTTATTCAAAATAAAAACTAAACTCAGGGGTCATATCAAGGTTGTTTAGGATGCAAATGATTAATTGACATAGAGAGATAATGTCTATCATGTTGGCAAGTTAGTTGATCCATACCGAGTTACTTTGTTTAACGAGAATATTTTTATTGATGTTGACACTGAGAAGTTGAATGATGTATTGAGCTCTAACAGATATACACATTTCGATCATGAGGATGATAGCGACGAAATGAACATCAAAGATTGTGATAGGAAGAAGGATGAATCATTAGACGAGGAAAAAACTATTTCTAATTAATTAACTATATTACTAATAGATTAATTCAGTTGATATTTTTCTATAGCCACGGGGACTTTTATCCTCCTTATGGGAATGTTCATTGTAGACATTACACACGAAATTGATGATTTATCCATTCCATTGGTATTTTCCAGTAGCCACGGGGACTGCTCCCCTATGTTATTATTCATTGCAGACATCACACACGATGTTGCAGACATATTCATTGCATTGATAATTTCTAGTAGCCATAAGAACTATTCTCCACCTCATTTGATTGATCATTACAAACATCACACATGCTATTGCTCACAAATTCATTTCATTAGTATTTTTCAATAAGCCAAGGGATCGATAATTACTATGCTCATTTATTGTTAAATTTTATTCCAACAATATTATTGATGTACTACAAATATTTGGAGGGGTTTCTGAACCTTTTTGTATCAATTCAAAATTTTCAATAGAATTCATCGCCGAAATAATTATCAATATTAATTTTATATTATATATTAGTGATATCATTGATAAATGTAGTTTAAAAGACTAAAACCAGCCCACATAAGCATTTCATCTATTTTTTCCCTTCTCCTTCTCACTTTTTCTCTCTCACACATCAACATCATCGATTATCTCTCTTATTATGTCCTTGTTCAATCTTTCTCTTATGTTTTTTCTTCTCCACCTAAACTAGGTCTGTCTTTGTGTTCATCAAATGTTTTCATTTGTTTTATTAAATGACATCTCTCTTCTAATTTTTCTTGTGTTATTTGTTTTTTGTTTGTCCTCTCAGCTTTAATTATAATCAATTTCATTTAAGATTTATCTTTTTTTCTCTTTCACTATGTGGTTTTTGCAATTTTTTTTGTTATGAACCGTGTGTGAGATTATTTCTTTGTTAATTTTTATTGCGTTAATGGATTATTAATTGATAATTTTTTTGTTGTTAATGGATTATTAACTAGTAATTTTTTTTTCTAGTTAAATTATTATTATTATCATTGTCTTTTTAATTGTTTTGTTTTGGATTTTTGTAAATTTTGATCAATTTTTTTAAAGTTTAGGATTAATTTAAAATTATTATAATGTAGAAATAAAAATATTATACACAATTAAATTATGAAAAAATATTAGAAGAAGAATAAAATCAACTGGTTTGTGGCATATATGATGTGTTTTTGGAAGTTTATAAATTTTGGGTGGTCTTCCGTATAGGGGAGGTGCTATTAAATTTTTTAAGAAAATCTAGAAGTCATTTAATTTTGTTTATCCATTAATTTATATAGATGTCAAGGAAATAATCCATTGTTTGTCGTTCAGAGAGGATCACTGCTAGTTCTTGTAGCAACGATTATGAGGAACATGGCTTATCAGGTGCTAATCATGAACAAGCACTTGAGACACATGCAGCTACTCACGATGTAGGTTCGTTGACTGGGATGTCGCAAAGTGAATAGGGTGTCCCTTCATAGTGTGATCCAATTAATTACAAGTACTTAGGCCAATGGAAAGAGGACTTTTCCATATAGGTTTTGTTTTTGTTTTCAAAATTAAACTTTTCATCGATTGATATTTCACTGTTTCAATGGAGTAAAATCCTGAATGGAAACCACAAGTCAATCCATGGTTACCAAGGTTTAGTTTGTTGAGATTACTTGAATTTTTCTTTTCTAAATTTTTACTGCAAAGAAAATATTGGAAGGATGCTGATGATGATGTTTTGAGAACGGTGTAGGAAAATCACACTACAAATGGTAATTTCGGCTACCTAGGTACTACAAGCCTCATATAAAAGAGAATTCATTTCCATTGGATTATCATTTAGGAAATTAGATTGCCCTTGATTTCACAACACTGATAAAGTATGAAACCACCATAAGAACCAATATAGCTTTACTAACAAATATTTTATTCGTATCACGTAGGTTGCGTGATTTTTTGTACGAGACGTAAAAAAATAAAAGCAATATGCATGAGTTAGAGAGCTTTCATAACTAGAATTACTTGGGAGTTTGGAATGAATTCAAACCACTATACATCTCAGAGGCTATATAGGCAGATTACATTAAGCTTGTGATGTTCAAGCATTTCATATGACGTTCACATTCTAGTGTACAAAACCGAAACTAGTATTTTCTAGATTTCATTACCACTAAAACTGGTGGCTCCGTGCTATTCATTTTGCATGCAAAGCAGATGTTACATATGTTTTTAGACTACATGAATTTTTCATATAATTTATTTTATTAATATTTTTAATTGATAATTTTTTTTCTTGAAGACAACAGCTTTTGGATGCAACCCATTACTGATGGTTTTTTTTGTTGAGATGCATAAGCTAAGTAGTGATCGCTAAACTGCAGCAGGAGTTCGTGGATAGCCACACTTATAATTCATGGAATATTAGTTTTTATCAACTTCTTTTTCTTAAATTATTATTTCTTTGATTTTTTTTACTTTGTTTTCTTTCTAGAAAACATACAATAGCTAGTTGAAGGAGATATTCGGGCATGGTCCTTTGCCCCATTCAAATCATGATTCGAATGTGCGATTCAATGCAAGATCATCCAATGGACCCAATAGAAATCAGGTCTATGAACTCTCTAAACCTACGGCCAAGAATTTTGTGAACACACATAGTGGTGTTTTGACCATTGAAACCTTATCCAAATTAGTTTGTTCATGCAAACTTTAGAGTTCCAGACAACTTTTACCGAGAAAGTATGTGATGAGACAATCGAACTTCATGATGAGACAATCAAACATCATGATGAGACAATTAGAATTCATGTTGGGATGACTGAATTGCATCGAATTGTTATGTAGATGCAATCATTAATTTAATTCAAAATTTGTTTTGATTTAATATTTTTTAATATTTTTATAATAGTAGTGATAGAATTACAAACGAAAACACTTGTTTGTATTTTCTAAAGTTTAAAAATAATTAATTGAAATGTCAATTGTTTAACCACTAACAAAAATATCAACGAAATATTAATAGAACAAGAATTATAGACGAGGATTTTACCGACACATGATTTTCATTTGTGAGATCGTCGATAAGATAATTACCGACGAATAATGAGTGTGAATACCGACAAATATATTTGTTGGTAAAATTGTTAATTCTAATAATATAGATCATAATAAAAATTAATAGAATATATACTTCTTGTCATAATTTATTAATTAAATTATCAAAAAGTTGATGTAATCAGGAAGAAAACATCTTCCGGTCTATGCTAATATTTTAAAATTAGACTAGTGATCCTCTATTTAATTTTAACTTTACACTACCATTCATCATAGAGTTTAGTATATTCTAAAACTTTAATTTATCACTTATAAATTTTATTTAAAAATAATACATACTACTAAATAGTATTAATTCAGAACCTGGCATGGTTTAGGAGGCCATGTTCTTACAGTATATTCTTTAAGTATTATCCGTCTGCTCAATCCACTTCAAAAAACAATGTCTAGAATCAATTTGGCAGCTCTGCTGGTGCTTGGGCTGCTGCTGGTGACGGCAAAGCAGTCCATGCAGATGAGTTTGAGAAACCCAACTGCTGAGATTGAGACAAGCAATTGCAAAGTTGCATTCCTTCGCTTAGGCCTTGTTCCTACATCTGATAACAACGAGAAGGCTCTCATGGACTCCGGTCTCTTTGAGCCTGAGTGAAAATCCTCACGTTGACATTGCTGGCAGAAGGTTCCATGTTGGAACACTTAACCAAACTCCTATTATGTATGTTAAGACCGGGACTTATTCGGTAAGATTAATTCTATTTCACCTATGATCCATTTCGTTTCCTTTCCATGATTCCATTTCCATCTAATGTTTTTGATTATTTACAACTTAAGATATTTCTGTTAACAAAACATACTTGCATCCTTAATTTGTGATCCATGACAGGCAAATGTGGCTACAGCTGTTCAAACTCTGTTGCTTAAATTTCATATTTCCGGAATCATCTTCTTTGGAAGTTCTGGAAGCCTTGACGAGAACATGTTGGTGCCTGGTGATGTTGCTGTGCCGAAGGCTGTCGCCTTCACAGGAGTTTGGGAATGGAAGGTGCGTAGGGCCTTCGCTATTATTTATTGTTTTCGTTATGAAACTTTATTGTTTTTTATTTTTCTTTTCAATGACGTAAGAACCGACAATCTATCCGCAAAATATTTGAAAGCCAAACATAATGGTAATCCTTAAATTGTTCTTTTAAACCATGCAGAAATTCCGATCGGAGAATAAAGGTAAACTGGTAATTGGAGACTTCAATTGTCCAGAGAATGGAGAGAACTTGTTGGGTACAGCAGAGCATCAGAAAATCGACATGTTCTCTACAAGTGAAGAACCCGAGGAAGTTTTCTGGCTTCCCATCTCTTCATCCTGGTACGAAGCTGCCACTGAAGAGCTCAAGGTTTGTCAATGTCAGAATATTAAGCTGAATTACCTGCATTTTTCTTTTTCATTACCATTAAAATTGATTATTCATTGCAGGATTTGAACTTAAAAGAATGCTATTTCTGAGTCTTTGGATCGAAGGCTTCTACTTCTGAGTCTTACGTTAAAAATAAAGCATACGGAGACTTCCTTCTCGGAAAGTTTAATGCATCAACTGCCGATTCAGCAAGTGCTTCTGTAGCTTTGGTTAGAGAAAAAAACTTTTATATATGCGCTCAAAAGTTATATTTTTCCTTGAGGTGCCAGGAAGTTACGCATGATTAATTTGGTTAACGAATTTATATGCAGACATCTTTGTCAAATGAAAAGCTCTTCGTGGTGTTCCATGGTGTTTCAAATGTAGCCGGTGGAAAGAGTTCAAACTCAGGAATTAGCTATTTAGCCTCCTACAACGCCTTCCTCGCTGCCACCAAGTTCATTAATTCAATTCCCACGCCACGACTTGCTTGTGAGTGATGAGATGATGAATCCGGCCCTCGAGAGTCTTTTGAGTGCTATGAAAAAAAAGAGGATGCCCTGTTGTACTAGAATAAATTATGTGCTGCAAATTATACATGCAGCTAAACCATATCGCGAAATCGCTGTTCATGCACACTGCTTTTACTGTGTATATAAATAGTGATTTCACTTCCTTCGTTTCCTGCTGTTTGTTCATGCTAACTAATTAGCATGAACAGTACACTGCACTGTTCATGCTAATGCCAGTTCACGTCACTTATCCAAAAAGAGTGGCTACGGATCACCGATTTCGTTCATTCTTCAAGATTCTATTGGTTCAATCATTCTTTCATTCCTCAACATTCCGTAAGTGAGTCAGGAAAGCTTTAGCTTCAAGATATTCTTACATAGAAACGTTAACGTTCCCAGTGCAGAAGGGCAGGACTAGAAAGCAGAATTTCTTTCGGTAATGGTCTTCAAAAGTTGTGGAAACCTTAATGGCAGCTCAACCATCTCCCTGACCTCACAAACTTATTCATCAGAATCTTCGGCTGATCGCAACGATCATCAGCTAGGTCCATGCAAACTGTATCCCTCCTCTTCTTTTCCTTCACCAACAATCTATCCCCGCCTAAAATATCAAGTTGCTCCATTGTAGCTGGATTGAGCGTGATGACAGAGTTTTCATCGTTAATGGCGTCATAAACAAGAAAGCCTGTTGGGTACCTTCTTATTGCGCTCCATAATTCAATCACTAAAATCTCTCTTTCTTTTGTCTGTTCCTGCCTGATCTCTCATAATCCCAAACAAAGAGCCAGATCTTTTGAGTGTGAAAAAATATATGAATACCACCACTGTTGTAAGCAGTTCTACTCAAAGACATGGGAACTTCACCTGCAATTGTAGCTGGAAACCATATTCTTCATGTGGGCCTTTGAAATGCAAGTGTGGGAAAGCATTTAGAGTTCCTGGTTTAAGAATTAAGGGATTGCAAAAAGACGAGTCTGATAATCGGTTGGTTAGCAAGTGTGGGAAGGCTATGGAGTCTGCTAAGACTGGAAGAGAAAAGAATCAAGTACATAAGTCAAATAGTTATAAGTTGAAGGATGATTTAGAGGGGAATGATGCACCATTGTTGGAAAGAGATCAAAGGAGTGTAAAATCGAGGGGCTTTAAGGATCGAGTGAAAGTTTCCAAATTCAAGGAAAGTGATGAGTTTGGCAGCAATGCTAATGGACCCAGTGGTGAGGAAGATGTAGTTAACGCAGAACTTGATTACAGAGGAGGGAGAATTAGAGAGTTCAATCATAAGGTGGGTGGTGGCAAAGAAAGTCGTGTGCATGCTAATGTAAGAAGGAAGACGGGAGGAGCTACAAGTGATGAGCGATGGTTGAGGAATAGCACTGGGAGCTCGAACTCAGACTTGGAGGACCTTCATTATAGACACGTTCGCTCAACTTCTCCAAGGAGAGTGGCCAAGGGAATAGCGATTCCTTCATTCTTCAAGATTCCGACAGCTCTTTCATTCTTCAACATGATCAGTTCTGTGAGAGAGGGAAGCTTTAACTTAAGATACTCTTCCATGGAGCTGCTAACGTCCCCAGTGCAAAATGGGAGTGCAGAGGTGCAGAAGGGATTATAACCATTGTTGTCCCAAGCTGTATTGTTCGATCCATACAAATTATTTGCAGTGTTATGCCACGCGTAGCTCACTTAACTATCATGCTAATTGTCTATTTCTAATTATTTATCGCAGGGCCTACTCTTTAATAAGCCGAACCAACAAAGTTCAATTTAACAGAGATAAGAATTGGACAAAATAAAAGAAGCACGCCACCAAGGCTTACCTGACATGGAAATAAGAGATCTATTCATATAATTAGTTCGTGTACCTCTTCTCTTTGCCGCCTTCAAGAAAACTTTCATCGTTGCGTGTCTATTTCATTCAACAGGTAATTAATGTATTCTTACAGTTTATTAATGCATTTTGTCCGCAGATATGGGGTTTGACAGGAAGAATGAGTTAATCTATTGCTTATTTATCTCTTCGTCTGTATGTAATTAATGCATCGTACAATTTAATTTATGGTTTTTGTCATCAAGTGGCCGCAAATTCTGCTGCAGTTGGAAATATTGCTTCTGCAACATGGGACTGCCACTTTCGAGGCTTACTGTCATAAAAACGACAGTGAAATGCTTTTTGTAAAAATATCTATGTCGTTCATATCCCTTCTCATATTATAAATATCGACGCAGTTAACAAATTATTTTTCTGTTTATCCTCGCCATTGAATTTCTTTGCAATTCAGTTCATGCGCTCTCTTTCAGGTGTGTTTTTGTTGCTCTCTCTTTACTTCTCTACTCTCTGCTCTCTGTCACAGAGTACCATGATACCTCTTAGGAAATTAGTATGCCATAGAGTTTAGTATGATACTGAATTATATATTAATGCATGACGAGAAAGTTGAAGATCAATCACAAAAACATGAAACAACCTGAATATAAAGTTGAATTGCCCTGCGCACGGTCTTAGGAAACCAGTATGGCAGCATTTGTACAAGTGAAGTATCATGTGTAGTAGAGAGGAACATGTTGTCAGGTCAATTTAGATAGTCTGCTAAACCTGAATTGCTAGGCATATAGACAGCATACAGTTAGAAGAATCAACTACAGAAACCAAAAGCATGATTCAGCCGATTCATGTATCCACATGGATTAACAAATCAAACAAATATAAGAGGTTAACCTACCATTATTTCCCTTAGGACCCAAGAAATTAGAAGATGTATCGTGACCAAAACTTGCTGCAACAAGTGTGCGCCACAGAGTTGGAAATCGCTGCAAAGTGGGGCTTCTTATTATGCATACCTTCAATTGCCAGTTTGGCCATCTTTTTCTGCTCAGTTACCTCTTCAATACTGTTTGGTTATTTCAGTTGATGCTTTTTAGGTGCTTCTGTCTTGCTCAGTTGTTGTTTTTGTTTCCTTTTTCACGTCTGTTTTGTCATGCATCAGAGGCATAGATTGCTTGAGTGCAGTTGCTTCCTTTACCTGCATTATTGTTGTTCCCAGTTTTGTTGCTGTTAAGATCATTGTTTTGTTGGTGCTGCCCTTGCTATGTCTCCAAATTTATTGTTGTGTGTATATATATATGCACATTAAATTTCAATCAAATGCGTTTTATTTCACTATAATATTATTACAATAAAATCCTGCGATATTAACTCATCTAAAAAAAAGGTTACAATGCTTTATTGACAGTGTAGTTTAGTGCTGAAAAAATAATAATATCTTATAGGTATCTGCGTTGAATGTTTTATTGTGCCTGTTGCTGTTGCGAAGTCCTCTGAATTGATTTTTATTGTTATATATATATATATGCATGTTCATTCAAATTCCAACGATTCTGCTTTCTTTTTTTACCATGTTATTATTTTGGCAATATTGCAAATCATCAAAATTAAACTTTGCAATTAGTAGTGTTTCTTGAATTCCCTTTATATATTGTCCTGTTTAACAACCTCATTAATTCTTTTGTAAGGTGTTTAACAACTATATATATAGTTCTAACATTTTATAATTGCTTATACTTTAAGAGTTCAACTTCGTTTTTATTTATAATTGTTGTTTCTTATTTGGTTCCTTATTTCTTTCCTCTCAAAGTCATGGCGTTGATGATCCAAAGCATAAAGAAATATAACTTCTATACATCTTTGAATGGAAGAGTTTGTCGTGTTTGGATCCCTAAGCTCAATGGACAAACAGGCAGTTTTAATTGCCTTTTGGTCGATGACAAAGTAAGCTTATATTGTACTACATATTTATTCCATCCATTTCTTCAAGTTTCCTTCTCAATTTTTTTAGACTTTATGTTTGTAGTCTCATTAATAATGTTTTTCTCTTTCATCTGACAGGGTAACGCAATTCAAGCCTCTGCTAAAGGCAAAAACATACAACCATTTTCAGCTTCTATTATTGAAGGGAATTATTATCAGATTTCTAGGAATTATAACTCTGTTGTCGCCCATGAAGCAATTATTGATCTTAAGTCTGACACCAAAGTTACAAGGCTTGATCCATTAACACCCCCTGTACCGTGCCATTACTTTAACTTCATCGACTTTGCACATATGATGACTACAGGAAAAAGATCAGGAGTACTGGCAGGTTTTATCACAAAAAAACATTCTTCATGGTTTTTCATTGTTTTCTTATATTTGTTTTTCATAACTAATTTGTTTATTTTACATATATTAGATGTGCTTGGTTGATTAAAGGTTGTTCAACCACTTGAACAAATTATGGTTAGGGGTCAAAATATGACAGATAAAAGAGAGTTTATAATTGAAAATATTAGGTTGGTTATCTTAATCTCATACATCTTTCATCATTTTTTATGCCTTATCTTCCTAAAATCAATCTTATATGCAGAGGGGATGAACTAAGGGTGACTCTTTGGGGTGATGTTGCAAAACGCTTTGATGATACTGATCTAAATAGCCAACCAAGTCCATTTATAATTGTTTTTGTTGGCTTTCGAATCACGGAGTTCAAAGGTTATTTATTTCAAACATCTCCCTTTAATTTGTAATTATTGTTATTTATGCCTTCCATATATATCACCTTCACTTATCTATCTTTTCTTTTTATTATCATTAACCAAATTGTTGCACAAATTTATTTTGATCATTCATTTATATTATGCTCCTTTATAATTATTGCTTCATTCAACTCAATTTAGAATAATCTTAATATATATATATATATATATATATAGGGAAACCTAACCTCGCAAGCACTGTTGCCTTATTATGGTATTTCAACCCAGAAATTCCAGAAGCTCTTCCATATAAACATTTGTGAGCTTCCTTATTTTTTCGTTGTCTTATATCAAATATTTGTTTTGTAAGCTATTTATATCATACAGCTTTTATAATCAACTATAAAGATGTTCATGTTGAGGTCCATCAGCTCCCTCCTTCAACAACTGCTCAACCACTTGATCAACAGCTAAAAGAAAATAGAAAGACAATTAAAGAAATCCTTTGCATGGATCCATACCAATACAAAGTATGTCAACAATGATCTCCACCATTATTTTACCACATTACCTTTGATTCAGTGTTCTGTCAAACTCTCAATAATACATATTAATTTTTACTTCTTATTTTAAAAAATACAGAGTGAAAGATTTACATGCAAGGCCTCAATAGTTGACTATGATCTTCATTGGGGCTGGTGGTATCATAGTTGTCTAGTATGCACAAAGTCGGTTTCTGACAAAGGAACGAGTTTTAGATGCATTGAACACAATGAAGTGACACCCATTCCATGGTTAGCTAAGAAAAAAATTACTTTTCATGTCCAGACCTGGATTATGCATATTGTTCATTTACTTTTACATTGCACCTTATATTTAATTATCTCATTTCTAATGTTTTCCTAGGTTTAAAGTTGATTGCATTGTGACTGATGGCACTGATGTAACAACTTTTCTTATGGTCGGAAAAACTGCTGAAAACTTCTTTGGCTCCTCTACTCATAGTTATGTCTATGATAAAGGGTTTATTGATTCCATTTCACCTCCCATGATTGACAAATTATAGAAACCAAAAAATTTTCAGCTGAGATTCGGAACTTTTTGCTCAATTATGAACCGCTGCGATATCATTGTTGCCAATGTTTTTGATAACATTATAAATATTGAATCTCCACAGCAGCATGTTGAGCCAGAACTTCATGATGTTGATGTTAAGTTCATAGAAGAAGTTGTTGCAGATTCTTCTAAAAAAACCCTTTTATTAGACCCAATAACTCCAGCACATATTCCACCATCAAGAGCTCATGCTGATACTCCTTCACAATCACAAGCTGCTATGAAACATCTACAATTTGAAGATGAGACACCTCTTAAAGGCAACATATTTCTTCCTTTCTTCATAGCTATCAGCTTTAAATTTCAATAATATTGTTTATATATGTTTACTTTGTCAATTCTAAACGCATAATTTATTGGTTCTTTTTAAATTCACAGCTCTGCAACAGATGCTACATCCGGAACTCCAGATATATTCCCGTTGCTCGATGACAATGCATCGACCATGTCTAAAGAGAAAGATCCACCAAAAAAACGTCAATGTCGATCTAAATCAAAACATGATTAGGTGATTTTGACTTACTCTTCAATTATGTAATTTCGCCATCTATAACATTTATTTGCAAAGCCTTTTCCTAAATTTATGATAATGCATCGGCCATTCCTACATTTATTATAACTTAAAAAAAAATTCTTTCCGGATAAATAATATAAAGACAAGGTGTTGGAAATCATAAAATCAATCCATATGCTAACAAAATACAATTAACTTCTGTGGGTACCATGGTTTTCTTTTAGGCATCAATATCAATATCATTTTTTTTCATTCACAGGACCTCCCTGAAAGATTGTATTGAAGTTGTGTTTTGCTTTACAATGGACAGTGTTTAAATACACATATACAATCCTATAATGTAGGACGTTAAACTAATCTAGTGCCTGAGATTATGCAGTTTGCATATCAGTTACATATTTGAATTTGAATGACTTGAATGAGAATCCTTGATTTCAGGTAAGTCATTGATAGACCCCCTCAAGATGGAGGTCGGTTGAGAACACCAATCTTGGACTTAAGATCGAGAAATCGAGCACGTGGAAGAGCTTTGGTGAGTGCATCAGCTAATTGATCTGCTGATGATACATGAGCTACTCAAAGGCTGCCTTTCTGGACTTGGTCCCAAATAAAATGGAAGTCAATTGCAACATGTTTCATCCGAGAGTGGAACACTGGGTTAGAGCAGAGTTGCGTTGTCCCAATGTTATCACAGTATATGACTGGGCACTGTGAAATTGAAATTCCAAGATCCGTGAACAAGTATGTGAGCCAATTAAGCTCAGTAGCAGTGTTGGCGACGGTTCTGTATTCTGCTTCAGTGGATGACCGTGCGACAGTTTGTTGTTTCTTTGAGCCCCATGATACTGGGTTACGACCAAGATACACTATATACGCACTTATAGAGGTGAAGTCATCCTTGTTACCTGCCCAATCTGCATTCGAATAGGCCTCTAGTGACAGTGCTGCAGCAGTGTGGAGATGATCCGAAAATGCATGGAGATTAATTGGAAAATACCGATAGAGCTGGAGACCATCATTGATAGTGCCACTGAGATACCGAAGAAGGCGTTTGGCAAACGTCCAATGTTCTGTGGTTGGTTGATGCATGAACTGTGATAATTTGTTTACCGCAAATGCAAGATCGGGTCGGGTGAGAAGTAGGTATTGGAGACTGCCAACCACTGTTCTGTATTCAATCGGGTCTTTCAAGGGTGTTCCTGCATGTAGCACCAGGGTAGGACTTGTTTGTAGAGGAGTGAGGACTGGTTTGGCTTGAGTCATCTTGGTCTTGGCTAACAGGTCGATGATGTATTTCCTCTGGGACAGAAGAATGCTGTGTTTGTTGGGAACAACTTCCACTCCAAGGAAGTAGGACAGTTGACCTAGGTCTTTGAGTGAAAATCGTCGGGCAAGTTAGATGATAAACGAATTCACTGACTCAGCATTGTCTCCCGTGATGATTAGATCATCTACATAGACTAGTACGTAGATAATATGACCAGCTGCTTTCATGATAAATAAGGAGGAGTCTGCATGTGAGTTGATGAAACCCAGTTGAAGAAGAAAACTGTGAAGCTCTTGATACCATGCCCTTGGTGCTTGTTTAAGGTCATATATTGCCTTCTTGAGTTTGCATACATGAGAGGGACGATCCTTATCAACAAAGCCAGGTGGTTGCTGCATGAAAACTGTGTCTGCGAGATGGCCTTGAAGAAAGGCATTATTGACGTCCAGTTGTCTTAGTGTCCAATTCTTTGAGATGGCAGGGCTGAGGACTACTCGTATGGTAGTAAATTTGACTACCGGGCTGAAGGTGTCGAGGAAGTCCACTCCTGGTCTCTGATGAAATCCCTTTGCTACTAGTCGCGCCTTAAACCTGTTGACAGAACCATCAATGTTATGTTTGATACGAAAAATCCACTTGCACCCTACAACATTTTGAGTTTCTATGGGTGGTACAAGATCCCAAGTGCCATTGCGCCAGTGAGGGTGAGTGAGGGCTTTGGAGACAGAGGTGGGTTCGGTTTCATTTGGGGAGGAGAGTTGGGTAAGTAGGTTGAGTTTCTGTATAGGTTTATGAATGTTGTTTTTGGCCCGAGTTTGCATGGTGTGGGTTGAGGTGGTAGGTTTCTCACTGTGTGTGACTGGTAGTTGTGGGGAAGAGGGATTTGGTATTGGGTGTGGCACGGGTTCTTGTGTTTGGTGATGGGTTTTGTATGAGTGGCTGCGGGTTGGGTTGAGAGGTAGCTGGTGATGAGGTGGCATGTAGAGGGGTTCCACGTGGGATGTGTGGAGAGATGGCCACGTCATCTTGAGAAGATGCTTGGAGAGTATCGGTGGCAGTGGCTGAGAACGACGACGCACAAGGGAGTTGCGGAGAGAGGACCACGTCAGATGGGGAGGTGCTGGCCAGCTGTGGAGTGGAGTGGGACACATGGAGCAGAGGTGGGATCCATGTATTTATGTGGCTGAGGGACTGACTCGTGGGTGTATTAAAGAGATCAGTGTATGGAAAATTTGTTTCAACAAATTTGACATGTCTGGAGGTGTATATCTTTGAGGTTGCAGGATCTAGACAGTAATACGCACTCTGTGTGAGTGAGTAGCCAAGGAAGATGCAAGGTTTTGATCTGGGTTCCAGTTTATGAGAGGTGTATGGGCGTAGCCATGGGTAGCACAAGCAACCAAAAATCCTTAGTTTGGAGTAATTGGGGGTAGTGTGGAATATCTTCTGAAACGGGGAGAGTAGCTGGAGTGTGGGTGTGGGCATTTGGTTTATAAGGTATACTGCTGTGGCAAATGCATAGGTCCAGTAGAGAGGTGGAAGGGATGCATGGGATAGTAGTGCTAGGCCTGTTTCAACAATGTGTAGGTGTCTCCTCTCAGAAAAACCATTGTGTTCTGGTGTATGTGGTGGGGTGGTCAAGTGGGATATACCAGAGGTGGAGAGAAATGTTGCTAAGGCAATGTATTCTCCACCATTGTCTGAGTATAATGTTTGGATTTTTGTTTGGAAGTAATTTTCGGTGATGGCTTTGAATGTTATGAACACTGGTTTTACTTCTGATTTGGCTTTAAGTGGGTAGAACCATATGTATCGAGTAAAGTGATTGATAAATATCACATAATATTTGCAGCCATTTGTTGAGACAACAGGGGAGGTCCAGACATCAGAGAAGATAATTTGAAGTGGGCGAGTGGATATTATGGAAGATGTGGAAAATGATTGCTTGTGGCTTTTATTGCATAGGCACGCGTTACAAGAAAAACTGGAATTGATAGAAGAGATGAACCCGAATTGTTGTGATGACAGAATTTATTTGAGGATAGGGAGAGCAGGATGGCCAAGCCGGTGATGCCAGTCACGAGGAGAGATTTTTATTGTGGAGAAGGCAACCATGGTAAAATTGGATGGCCATACATACACCCCATCTTTAGTGCGTCCCTTCAGTAGCGTGTCCCCTGTGCGGAGGTCCTTCACAAAGAAACAATCATGTAAGAGTATAATTTTAACATTGTTTGTCTTACAAACTTATGATATAGATATGAGATTTTTGTGTATTGAGGGAACACATAAAACATCATCTAACTGAAAAATGGTATTAGGGGTGGGGAGAGAAGTGGAACCCGTGTGGGTGATTGGGATCGTGGATCCATCTCCTATCATCACATCATCGTTGCCTGAGTACGGGGAGTGTAGGGACAGATTGTCAAGATCTGTTGTGACATGGTGAGAAGCCCCACTGTTGAGTAGCCATGAAGGAGTGGCTGTGGTACTGGTTGCAACATTGGCTTGGGGTTGCCATGGATGGTTTGGATGGTTGTTTGAGTTATTTCTCCGTTCAACAGGTACTAGACGGAACGAGGGGCACCTTTTGGCAGTGTGACCTTGGTTTTGACAGATTTGACAGTGACCAAGGTATGGTCTGGGATTTGGTGGATTGCCAGGATTAAAGTGGGATCTTGGTTTCGAAGGAGATGAGTGGTTCGATTGTCTCCATGAACTGGTTTGGTTGTGGCTGTTCTGTGAAGGACGCCACTGTCGATTATTATTTCTGTATGTGAGATGTGCTGATGCTGGGAAGTGGGTTTCAGTCTGCGACTGAAGAGATGCTTCAAAGTTCAATAGTTTCTCATGAAGTTCTTCGAAACTGATGGACGTATCTCGTGCTTGAACTGCACGGACAAGTTCTTTATAGTCTTCGCTAAGACCATCTAATATCTTGTCTGTGATTTCTTCATCATCTATTGGAGCTCCAAGAAGACCTAAGTCATCTGCTCTGGATTTGATGAGTTGCATGAACTCTGAGATGCCAAGTGGTCCTTCTGTTGTGTTCTTGAGTAGGATCTTGAGTTGTTTCACCCGACCACGTGATGGTTTGGCATATGTGTTGGCTAAAATTGACCATGCTTGTTTGGATGTTGCAGCTTGTGCAATGAAGGGTATGATATTGGGTGTTAGTGAGCCAATGATGGCGTTGAGTAAGAGCTGGTCTTGCCTGGTCCAGAAATGGTGAGCAGGGTTCGGGATGGCTGTGTTGGACTGCATGATTGTTGCAGCTGGGCAGGGTTTGGTTCCATCAATATAACCACTGAGATCATACCCAATGAAGAGTGTCTTGAATTGGAGTTTCCATGACAGATAATTGGTTGAATTGAGTTTGATTGGTGTCTGTGCAGTTGTGTTGATGTTGATTAGGGTATGACCTGTGTCATTTGTGTTTTGGATGGCTGGGTTTTGTGTGACTGAGTCATCGGTGGTTGTTGCCATTTGTTTGAGCAGAAAAGGATTTGAAAATTTTTTTTGATTTAGGTAGATCGTATAGGCTCTGATACCATGAAAGATTGTATTGAAGTTGTGTTTTGCTTTACAATGGACAGTGTTTAAATACACATATACAATCCTATAATGTAGGACGTTAAACTAATCTAGTGCCTGAGATTATGCAGTTTGCATATCAGTTACAGATTTGAATTTGAATGACTTGAATGAGAATCCTTGATTTCAGGTAAGTCATTGATACTCCCGATAAACACCATCTCTGGTCATTTTGCATGCCTACGTGCTATTTTTCAAGGACACTGTACTCTCTTGAAAAGCAATGACACTTTATGACATTGCTTTGGCATCATTTTGTTATATTAAATTAATATGTTTCTTTTGTTGTGCTTTCAACTCTTGAATCAATAAGATAATCCATTTACTATTTTGGATGTAAAATATGATGAATGGAATAGTTTAGCGGCTCTAATCATGTAAATGCTTTATCACATAATAGATATACACTTTTAGTGTTTTGGTTCTTTAAGAAAAAAACTCCAATGGATTATTTATTTTCATGCATTTTTATTTCAGTTACAATTTACTTCAAACTATACAGGTGACATGTTAGTTTATTATAAGAGAGTTTTTGTTAGTAATAAATTCTCCAACTTTTTTAAAAAAATATCAGCAGAAATATTTTCCAGGAAACATGCGAAAATCTTTCACTATACCAAATAAAGCTTAAATTGTTGTTTTCTATCTCCTTTTCATTGAGTGTGCATATTTATGCAAACAATATAGCGTTTTTTAGAAAACAATAGCAATCAATTTATTACAGTTTCGCACCCTGCGAATTAAATAAATTGACAAGCAGTTTCATTAAGCCCAACTATTGATATATTGGCTACAATTGCAATTTTGCGAGGTGCCAATTCAACCATTATCCCAATAGGTAAAATGATGGCAGCAATCAACCAGTTCGATAAAGAACAAATAACTGGTGTAAAAAAAACATATTTAATCGATTCAATTGATTGCAATTTTTCTATCTTTCGATTAAATAATTGTCAAAGCAATTAAAATATGCCCAAAAATCAATCAATTACAGTTTTGCACTCTGCAAATTAAATAAATCAACAAGCAGTTTAATCAAGCCCAACCATTGATCTATTGGATAAAAAATACAATTAACTTATTGTAAAAGAATTTTAACCAGTTCGATAAAGACAACAAATAACTCATGTAAAACCATTTTTAACAATGCTCATTTGACTCATTAAATATTTAATTAATCAATCAAAACACATAAAACAATCAATCAATTTGCTGCATCAAAAAAGCCCGTCGCAACGCGCGGGCAAGGCAACTCGTGGCCTCCTAAAAAAATATATAAATTTATTATTACAAAATCAAAAATAAATCTGAAGCCATATAACATATATACGAGATTATTGAAATCTGATATTTTCAATACCAAAAACTCAAATAAAATCTCCTCGTAAAAGCCCTCAAAATATTACACATTCTAGAATCACTTTATTTTTTTGACGGACTCAAATGAATTTGTATGCCGGGAAATGCAATCAAAGCCTGCCTGACAAAGACACGACAACATCTTAGAACCGTAAAAAAAACAATGATCGATAGGACATTAACAATGGATTTTCAAGTGCTTTGTAAAGTTCCCGTGTAAAATGAATTATTATTATATTAAGGTCCGAATGTTTTCCCGTAAAATTCTTTCTAGTTCTTTTTTAAGCTTATTTTTAGAAAAAAAGAATTTAAATAATGTTTATGTATATTTGTTTTCTGTAATATATTTTACAAAACAACTAATCAACAAAATTTATTTGACAATAAACTTTCAAACCTAATTTATTTATTAAAATATTTTAAAAAATTCTACATAATTCACTTACAATATCATCATATTATTTTAACTTCTATCTTTATCTTATCATCATCATGGCCACCATTTTTTCCGGCATGACAACCTTATCATCATTGCTTTCAATGTTGTCCTTTTTTTAACTACCACCATGGCTAATTTTTACTTTTTCTTTTTTATTATTGATGTGGACCCATTAATTCCTTTTTTATTCTTGTGATAAATCATATTTGCATTGTCAAATAAATAAAACATATTTGATTTTACAAGTTAAAAAAAGTGAAACAACAATGACCAAAATGAACATTATGCATCTTTGATCCCCTTTCCTTTTACTTTTAATGATGCAAAAAAGACACTTTAGTCCTTGAATGCTTTGAGTTTTTCATATTTGATCCCCATGTTTTGAGAAGTTCAAGTTTCAAAACTTCTTTTATTTTATATTTCAGTTCAAGAAATTTGAGAAGAGAGAAATTTGTCAAAAAATAAAAAAAGCTACATAAGTGGTCAATTATATTATACATACAAGTAAATGAGATCGTTCATTCACTCTGATTTCACTGTTAATTATAATATTTCATTTTACTGCCACCTCTAATGCTTTCTTCTGCGACTGTCCATGCTAATTAATTAGCATGAACAGTGTCCAAACAGCCCAAACCGCATATCATTGTCTGCTACTGTTCATTTAAACAGTGTTCAAAGATGGCCAAACCACAGATCATCATCACCTGGTTGAGACTTGCTAGGCAAACAGTGTCACAATGCAAATATTATCTTCCACTGCTGTTCAATAGTGTCAAAATGCAGAAATAATTCTGCCGTTATTCTTTTGAATTAAACACCAAATCAAGAGAACCCAGATCAAGAGAGAACATGAAACGGAGACAACATCCGATGATTGACTCTCAGACCGGGGAGATCAAATCATACTTGAAAATAAAACAAACACAAAGGGTAAAAGTAAAACATAAAACCCACGATTCAATTCATAATAAAAAGGGAGAAAGAGAGAAGACTACGGGAATCTTGTGGAGAGGGACTCGCGACTTGAAATGAATATAATCACCGGGCGCCGAGAAGACGCCTTTCATTGTATATAGAATAGATGGGGTGGGATTATTCACATCAGTGAAGGGCAATTTTTGATTTTATGACATAAATCAATATCAGTTGCAGGCCAGGGCTTTTGTTTTCGTTTTACAACTTAATTAAAAATTTGATACAGGGACGCAATTATTTCATCAGATGACTTCATAATTATAACCTGTCATGGTCTTTTCTTCTTCTTTTTAAATATATGTTTGAAAAAATATATTGTTAAATAAATTTATATTATTATTCGTAAAGCTAAATTAAATCGTGGTTTCACTCTTCAATTACTGTAACACTAAACATAAATTATTGTAGATTATAATAGTGAAATTACTATTTACCCCTCAGTCCACCTCAGTTTTAGCCTTGGAATTAGGGGTATTTTAAAAAATTTACATTTCTGTGCACAGTAAATAACCATAATACCCTATAATAAGATAAAAACAAACAGCTGCCTGCAGGGGTGTCACGGTAATTTCTTATTTAAAAAGCATAGTAAATTAACCATTTTACCCTCCAATACGACAAAACAAAAGAATTTCTTGCGGGGGTGTTTCGGTCATTTCACATTTTTTGAAATTGTATAAATACGGGTATGCCTCCATAAAAGATAAAATACAAGAGTTGGATATAAGGTGTTTAGGTAATTTACCATTTCTATTTATTAATTTTTGTTGAGTACTTTAGGAGCGTCTGTTGGACACGCTGATAGTTTTTAGCCTCATGCCCCCTTCGAGCGGCACATCCGGCGCCTTTTGGCGGTGGAAAAAATCCATCCGGTATCTTTCCGGATGCGTCTCCATGTCCTCCACATCATGATGGGGAACGTGGTGTTACACAATGGACGGAAACATTCCAGTTATCGATAGAACTTTTTTTCCCTTTTTCTCTCCTAAAGACTAAAATGCTCGGACGTCCCCAGTGTTGTCTGTGTTCTCATTATCGTCCCTGATCTTTTGATTGTGTAGTATGATCCTGATTTTTGTTATAGAAGTTCTGATTTGTTTCAATTTTGTCCTTTCAATGGGAATTGATTATATATTTAGGTTTCAATTCGGTCCTTATTCTTTTAATTTCCGGATTGTGTTGAAATCCCTTAATATGTTCAGTACAGAAGTTTTGATTTTTTCAATTTTGTCCTTTGATGAAAATTGATTATATATTTTGTTTTCATTTCAGCCCTTATACTTTTAATTTTTTATTTCAATTTCTTTATTTTTTATTTATATTTCTTAAATTGTCTCTATTTTTTTCCATGTTTACATATATATGCTCTTAGTTTTGGTTTTAAATTTTTATTATTTTCCCTTTTGTTGAGGTAATAGGTTTTTTAAATAATTTAAATCTTAAATTTTAGTTTGTGATAGTGATTATTTAAAAATCGATATTTCTTATCTTTTTTCCCTTGATCTTTCTTTTAGTTTTTTTTATTTGATCTTCAAATCAAATGACTTTTTTCCCGCTAATTATATTTATTTTTGTTTTCTCATTTATTGTTTTGACTTGCTCTTCTATTAAAGTTTTTAGGTATTTTTTTATTCTTTGACATAATTTTGTTGTTTCCATTATTTACGCAATAATAATAATAGTGTTAGGTTTTTTTATTCATCAAGGTAATTTAATAATTCTTTTGTTTTAGTGGTAATAGTAATGATAATTTTATTTATTATAATCATGATAATAATACTGACATTATTAATCATAATATTTCTAATAGAAATTGTTATTTAGTATAATGGTTATAGTGCTTATGGTGTTAATAATTATGCATTTGATGATAATAATAACAATAACTCATAAAATAATATAGAAAATATTATTAATGATAAAAAGATTATAATAATGATAATAATAACTAATTAAAATTTTGATTATATTTATAAAAATAAGGGTGTTGATTATTGTTATAATAATGACAATGATTATAACAATAAATATGGTAGCAACGATAATACTACCACTAATAATCAAAATATTGATTATTTATAATAAAAGTTATAATATCAGCTATAACAATTGAGACAACTTAACAATAATTTAACAATTATGATAAAAAAAAAATGAGAATAATAGTCCAAATAATTCATTAGTCGATTCTGTTTTTTTGAAAAATGATTTTTACAATCTTTTTATGTATGATGTTTCAGATTTAATATCACGTAAAGAAAAAATATATGAAGCCACACGTAGACAAAATGGGTTGAAAAATTGGGCTATATTAGCTACAATGAGAACCAAATGTTTTAACATGTAAAAAAAATGCTCATGGTCCTATTTTTTTTTATAATACTATACATCTAAGTGAAATAATCAACCCACAAACCTTTTGATTATTTAGTTTTTATATATATTTATTTTATTATTGATAATGTGTTTAAAGTAATGATAACGATTATTTTAAAGATATTTTTTTCTGAAAAAATTGAGAATAATTATATATTTTGATATTTGTTTAATAATAATGTCTTAATATATATATATATATATATATATATATATATATATATCAAAATAAACTATTTTTTTTTAAATATCAAATTAATTTAATTTCAGTGTTCTTATATCACATAAATATAATAATATGAAGAATAAATCTTAAAAAATAAAACAAATAGTTTATTTTTTTTATAACAATATTGATAGTGTCAACTATAACATTTCCAATGATAATTAGACTATTAATTATTTGTAATAATGGTCATAATGGAAGCTATAATAATTATGACAATTTAACAATCATAATAGAAAAAATAAGAATAATAATTGAAATGATTCATTACTCGATGTTATTTTTTGAAAAAATAACTTTTACAACATTTTTTATGTATGATATTTTATATCTAATATCATGTAAAAAAAATATATGAAGTCACATGTTGACAAAACAGGTAGAAAAAATAGGCCAAGTTATCTACAATTAAAAAAAATGAGCCACTTGCCTTGCGCTTCGCCGCAGTTAATGGTCCTATATTTTCTTTATGATACTATACACTACACAAATTAATCAACCTACAAACCTTTTGGTTATTTGGTTTTTTTATATAATCATTTTATTATGAACAATGTGTTTAAAATAATAATAACGATTATTTGAAAGGTATATATATATGAACTAATTTTTTTTTGAAAAAAATATCAAATTAATTTAATCCCATTGTTCTAATATCAAGTGAAATATAATAATATGAAAAATAAATATTAAAAAATAAAAACAAATAATTTGATTTCTTTTTATAACAATAATGATAGTAGCAGTGATGAACTGCCACTAATAAGTAGAATATTAATTATTTACAATAATGATTATCATGACAGTTATACTAATTATGAAAATTTAAAAATCATGATACTAACAATGATAATAATAATTAAAATAATTCCTTCATCGATGTTATTTTTTGAAATAAAAATTAATTTAAACTAAAAACTATAACAAGCTAAACATAAACAAAAGATGAAAAAACACAAAGTTAACAAATCACTAACAACAGAAGATTCACTATACATGCAAAAAAGACAGTTACAATGTCATTACACGCCACCAAAGCTAAACTTTGTTTGTTTTTTAACGCAAGTTACATTTAATACAAAGATAAAAAGTCAAAAATAAGAGTATAAATATATAAATACAAGCAAAAGATTAAAAGCTATCCTAGAAGGACCAAAAAAATCAAGAGATCAAAATTAAACCAAAAAATAAAAGAAAAAAACCAAAATACAAAACAATTATATATATTGAAACGAGGCGAAACAATTTTTATATCAGCGGCTTACAATTTTACTAATTTAATATTAAGATAACCAATTAAAACACGCACAAAATCAATCAGTTTGCTGCATAAAAAAAATCAGCATAGCACGTGAGCAAGTAATCTTATATATAACTATTTTGGAGTTCATCTGTTTCTCTTTAGAAGAAGTGTCATTGATAATTACTTTTTAATTAATTTAGAAGTGTTTTGGGGCTAAAAATTGAGTTTTTTTCAGATTTTATTAGGTGAGAATACATTGAAAGTAGTTTGTGTAAAAAAAAAAAGGTGTAATATTTTCAAGAACCTTTTTATCGTTGAAATATTAATAAGTTGATGACTAGTTGATTGAATACAACTCATTATCTATTTTGGTTAAAAAACATTATAAATATATTTGTCCTTAAACATTATAAATATTATATTGGGATATGTGTGCGACTCCAATCTTTTAGCTTCAAATATGACTTCTTTCAATGTAATTTTTTTTCAATGTTTTTTGGAATTAGTTTTTAAATGAACTATAAATAGCTTACATAACATGATATTTAAATTATTATTTAATTTTTTCATAGTTTTAAAGTAATATTATATGTTTGATGGGAATATTAACAAATGTTTTAATTAGTATATGCTAATATAAAATAAACAATGTAATAATTTGTATTATCACATATAAAAGTAAGTTTTTTTGTTATTTTTAAAATATGTTTTATATAATTTTAACCCCCGAATTATTTTTTTCAATAGTTTTATCACATATAATTAATTATTAAGATTTTTTTAAAAAAAAGTTTTTTTTTACATATGATTTTTTTATTTAAAAATAATGGTTTTCTTTTAAAAAAAACTGTTTTTATTAAAAGAAAAAGAAAATTTGTTGATAAGAAAACTAGGTTTAGTTGAAAAGATGCATTTTTAATGCTTATTTTGGATAATTGATAATATTAATAAATTTTTATTTTAATTGCTATTGCTTTATATTTTAAAAAAAAAAGTTAACAAGAAATTATGTCATTGTTTAACTAAATATTAGGAATTTATATATGATCTTATTCGATTAAGGATAAATACGTGTTAACCCGATATGTAAATGGATTAAAATAATTTGCTCTTCAACAAGGAATGGAATAAAATAAAATAAAAATTATTTTTTTTCTAAATAAATAATTTTATGATTTTATCAAATATATTATCCTCATTTTATTTTAATATAGGTGAGTAAAAATTAGCAATTCATGATTTTTGTCATCAGCCAAAAAACAGTAAATTTTGATATGATTATTACTACCAATTGAAGGTCTAAATTGCAATAAATATAATTTTTGGAGTTTTGTAGTATTAGATAAAAAAGTCGAAGTTTAGGGGACCAAAATTAAACTTTATAAACCTAAATTGTTGGAATTTGGAGCTTAATTACAAAAAATTCTAAGTTTGGTTAGCGATTAAAGATTCAATTGAACAAATACAAGACTAAGAACTAATTTGTAAATGACGAGTGACTTTAAGGAGCAAATCAACAACTTAAAAAACCTAATTGAAGAAAAAAAAGTTTGTTAACTAGTCAATATTTAAGTGATCAAATTAGAAACAACGGGTTAAAGTAGAAAACCATTTAACCACTTCTTGTGTTCACACTTAAAAACTATCTAAAGAGCTCTTATTAAAGGGTAATAACTATTTCCTTATGATCAAAAGGCTAAAAATATTTTTCTTTGATCCTAAATTTGTTACAAAACCATTAGAAGCCAAAACTAGAAATCTTGAGTGAAAACAATTTGGTTTGACTTATAAAAAAGAGGTAAACAATAAGAGCAAAGGGGGAGGAAAAGGAGAATGAAACAATTTGGTTAAATCTTTGAAAATAGTCACTCTAGCTTGGGATTTTGAGGCCAACATTGCTTATGTTGTTTCTTGTAGTTAGAGAGAAAGGAGGGCAGTATTGGAAATTAGTCCTCATTTGAATATTTAAAGCTTGGAAGGTATATCTTTGTATATCTTTAAAGTAGAGTCCATAAAGGGATAGATTCTTATTGTTTAAATGTTTTACTTCAAATGCGTTGATAAGCAAGTGATTGTTGTAATAAATCTATTTCACATAGTTTAATTTGGAACTTGCCAAATTTGACAGCAAGTTTGTGATGCTGTTTTTTAGTTAATGTATGTTTCTGGGTTTTTAAGTTTATTTGTTTCTTGTTGAAGGTTTAGATACACACATTGAGTGTTAGAATATGTGATTGAAAGTAATCTTCTCCTATAATAACGGAGTGATTATCAGCTAGTATTAGAGATAGGATTTAAATATAGAAACAGAATATATCTTTTTGTATTAGTAACGTAAGTAACGTAAGCTGACTCATGTATATATATTTGCTGCTATTGATGAATAAGATATCAGAATACAATCTATTTACCCTACTTTTTACATGGTATCAGAGCCGCCTCCATATTTCCTTTATTTGTCTTAGGAACTGGAGGCTGTTTTTTTTTTTTTTTTCCTTCCTCTGTTCTGATCATAATTCTTTCTACTCACCATGACTACTCCTACCAATGATGATGGGGTTGTTGTCAAGAATACAACAGTAACTCTACCATCACTCCATATGCAAGATGTCTCTTCACTGCTTACTCCAGAGAAACTTGATGGCACCAATTACGTGGAATGGGCTTTGAATGCTCAAAATAAAATTCGGGGTCGAAAACGCTGGGGATTTATTTCAGGTACAAAAGCTGCACCTAATGATACCAACTCTGAAGAATATGAAGCGTGGGAAGATGACAATTGCTTGATCAAATCCTGGTTACTTGATGCAATGAACAAAGACATCAGATCCATTTTTTTACGCTTACCAACAGCAAAGGAAATCTGGGATATGGCTAAACAAACATACTCAGTCAGCCAAGATGCCTCAAAATCATATCAACTGTATTGTGAGGTAATTTCTGTCCGCCAAAATGGTAGTTCTGTTATTTATTATTGGGGAAAATTGCAAAAACTTTGGCAGGAGATTGATGCTATAGATGACTGTGCAATGAGTTGCAAGGCTGACATTGAGATATATACCACTAAGGTTAATTCTCAACGAGTTTATATCTTCCTTGCTGGTTTGGACTCATCACTAGATGGAGTTCGTGGAAGGGTACTTGCCACTGTACCACTTCCAAATCTTCAGGTCACTTATGCTATGGTTTGTGCTGAGGCAAACCGTCAAGATACTATGATGGGTGGAATATCTACTGATGGCACTGCTATGGCTACTAGAAGGATCTCTACACGACAAGACAACAAGAAAGGGACACGCAAATGTACTCACTGCAATGGTGATAATCATGTTGTTGATACATGCTTCAAACTTCATGGTTATTCCGAGTGGCATCCTAAAGGCAAGAAAACCTTTGCCAACGCCAACGCATCCATGCAACAACCACCAATGGCATCGGCAGCAGGGTTAACTGCACAAACTGGTATGATTAGTACTGCACTTAGCTCTCCTTCCTGTACTAAAAATAGTGAATGGATAATTGACACAGGTGCAAATGATCATATGACTTGTGATTCTTCAAACTTTAGCTTTTTATCCCCCTCACATTCTACCTTAGCTATTACTAATGCCAATGGTGTGTCATCCCCTGTTACCGGTGTTGGTAATGTTCCTGTATCCCCCACTTTATCTCTCTCTAATGTATTGTATGTTCCATCCCTTACATGCAATCTACTTTCCATTAGTCAAATAACCAAAGCCCTTAACTGTGTTGCCTTGTTTTATTCTACTTATTGTATTTTTCAGAACATACATACCAAGGAGAGGATTGGCAGTGGTAGGCAACGGGGAGGATTGTACTATCTAGAGGGTGGAACATCATCACAGGTTTACCATAGTCTAGCACATATGATGGGTAAAAATCAATCGGCAAATATTGCAGATATATGGCTTTGGCATAAACGGCTCGGTCATCCATCGTTTGGATATATTAGACGATTGTTTCCATCTTTATTTGCTAACTGTAAACTTTCAGACTTCATTTGTGAGACATGTACTATGGCCAAAAGTCATCGTGCGATATTTCCTTTGTCTTCTAATAAAGCTGCTTCACCATTTTCATTAGTCCATTCAGACGTATGGGGTCCCGCTCCAGTTTCAACAGCTAATGGAATGAAATGGTTTGTTACATTTGTGGATGATTGTTCTCGAATGACCTGGGTATACTTACTAAAACATAAGAGTGATGTTTATCCAGTTTTCCGACTCTTTTATCAAATGATACTCACTCAGTTTGACAAGACGATTAAGGTGGTACGTTCAGATAATGGAGGTGAATATTTCAAAAGAGAGTTAACTGAATTTTTCCATTCAAAAGGTATCATTCATCAAACCTCATGTCCAGAAACTCCCCAACAAAATGGAATAGCTGAGCGAAAAAACCGACAATTACTTGAGGTCATTCGGTCGCTAATGATTGGAAGTAGTGTGCCTACTTCTTTATGGGGAGATGCTCTCAGTACAGCTGTTTATGTGATTAATCGCACACCTTCCAGTACCTTACTCTTTCAACGACCTCTTGATGTTCTGGCTAATCATTGCATGCTTCCGCCTTTGGTTAAACTAATGCCTCGCATTTTTGGATGCATAACTTATATACACCTTTCACCTCATCATCGAACCAAGCTTGAGCCCAGAGCATTGAAATGTGTCTTTGTGGGTTACGGGTCTACTCAAAAAGGCTATAAATGTTATCATCCATACACTCGTCGGTTTTATATCTCTATGGATGTTATATTTGATGAGTCAAAATTCTATTACTCTCCTACAGATTCAACACCTACAACAACTGAAGATGTTCGGTATCCTGCAAATCATGAAGAGGTCTTGAGTTTTGATATAAAATTAACAGCTTTACCCACAAGTGTACCAACAGATGAGAACAACACTACTATGGACACACCTGCAGCTGTCGATTCTTGTCTACAAGACAAAACTATGGATACCGGTACAGCTAATGATCCTTGTTCACAAGACTCTAATGAACATTATGAACAGTCTCACCAACCTCTTGATAGTACATTGCCTCCTAATGCACCAGCCAACTCCTCTCCAGAGTCCTTGTCGATACCAACACCCCAGGTACAACCCACAAATTCTCCTGAAATTTGTTTTCCATCTGACATTACTCGTCATGCACTTCCACCACGATCTACCCGTGGGATTCCACCTGTTAAATATGAACCTGAACTAAAAGCCAAAGTAAAATACCCAATAAGTAACTATATCTCCTCTCACAAGTTGTCTGCATCATATGCATCTTATGTGTGTAAATTATCCTCTATCTCTATTCCTAGTACATTACAGGAAGCTTTGGCAGATTCTCATTGGACTACAGCTATGGCAGACGAAATGAAGGCTCTACAAAGTAATGCTACATGGGATCTTGTTACTCTTCCAACAGGAAAAAAAACTGTTGGATGTCGATGGGTCTTTGCTGTCAAACATAATGCAGATGGAACCATTGAAAGATACAAGGCAAGACTGGTTGCCAAAGGGTACACACAATCCTATGGAGTTGATTATCAAGAAACCTTTGCTCCAGTTGCTAAACTTAATACGGTGCGAGTTCTTCTATCCTTAGCTGCTAATAAAGATTGGCCTTTACTCCAATTCGATGTCAAAAATGCATTTCTGCATGGAGATCTTAAAGAGGATGTGTATATGGATCCACCTCCTGGAATTTCAGAATATGAAGGTTCTACTCAGGTTTGCAAACTCAGGAAGGCTTTGTATGGCTTGAAACAATCTCCTAGAGCTTGGTTCGGTAGATTTACTCAAGCCATGAAAAAGTTTGGTTATACTCAAAGTAATTCGGATCACACTCTATTTATAAAGCATAAAATGGGTAAACTCACTGCCTTGATTATATATGTTGATGATATGGTGGTGACAGGTGATGATGCTGAGGAAATTGATTGCTTACAACATCGTTTGGCATCTGAATTTGAAATGAAAAATCTTGGAGACCTTAAATATTTCCTCAAGATTGAGGTAGCTCGTTCCAAGCATGGTATATTTATGTCACAACGTAAATATACTCTTGATTTGTTGTCTGAAACAGGGATGCTGGGATGTAAACCAGTTGATAATCCAATGGAGCAGAATCATAAACTCTTTCAATGTTCCAGTGCCAGTTATACAGATAAAGGGAGATATCAAAGACTAGTGGGAAAATTAATCTATCTATCCCACACACGACCTGACATTGCTTATGCTGTGAGTGTAGTCAGTCAATTCATGCATAATCCACGTCAACCTCACATGGATGCTGTGGAACGTATATTGCGATATTTAAAATCTTCGCCTGGCAAAGGACTATTATTCTCTAAACATGGACACTTAAGTATTGACGGGTATACTGATGCTGATTGGGCTGGTTCAGCTGATGATCGACGTTCTACATCTGGTTATTTCACCTATGTAGGTGGAAATCTTGTGACTTGGAGAAGTAAAAAACAGTCTGTGGTGTCAAGATCAAGTGCTGAAGCTGAATATCGAGGTATGGCCATTGGAGTATGTGAATTGTTGTGGTTAAAAAACTTGATGAATGATTTGGGATTCTCTCAAAGAACAGCAATGAATCTCTACTGTGATAACAAATCAGCCATAGAGATTGCCCATAACCCTGTCCAACATGATAGGACAAAGCATGTAGAAGTGGACAGACATTTCATCAAAGAGAAGCTTGAAGCCGGCATTATTCAATTCCCTTTTGTAAAGTCAGAATTCCAACTTGCTGATATTCTTACAAAAGCAGTATCCAACAAAGTGTTTTCAAGTTGTCTTAACAAGCTGAGCATGAATGATATCCATGCACCACCTTGAGGAGGGATGTTAGAATATGTGATTGAAAGTAATCTTCTCCTATAATAACGGAGTCTAAATGCATCAACATGTAAATTGTTTTAGGTTTTTTAGTTAATGTAAATTGTTGAAGGTTTAGATACACACTTTGATTTCTTTCATTTTGGGTATTAATGAAATTCCAAGTAAAAATTAAAAGTTGACTTTGATGGGATCATATGAAAAGGGCACAATATGAAGTTTACATATTGTATTCACTTTTGCGTCCTTACCTCTCTCTTTCTCTGTGTTTTTTTCAAGATAATAAAATTTCTGTATTTTTTCTGTAAAGTTCTGATAAGCATGGGTGTAACAATTCATATTAGACAGAAATTTATGGTTTCAGGAAAATAGAAGTGTACTTTATGCTATGGGCTGTAACAATTCTGCACATCCTTTTTTAATTCGTAAACAGCAAACATAGGTCATATATTTCAAAAAAAAAAGAGGAAAGGAACGTGCCTATGGACGAAATAGCCATAATTTATTTAATTTAGGAGGCCATCTGTAACACATAATTTATTCCAGTACAATAGGGCATCCTCTTATTTTTCATGGCATTCAAAAGACTCTCGAGGGGATTCATCATCTCATCACTGACAGGCAAGTCCTTCGGTAGAAATTGAATTAATGAACTTGGTGGCAGCTAGGAAGGCGTTGTAGGAGGCTAAATAGCCACTTACTGAGTCTGAACTCTTTACTCCAACTACATTTGAAACACCTTGGAACACCACGAAGAGCTTTCCATTTGACAAAGATGTCTGAAAATAAGCACACCAATAAACTCGTTAACCAGATTAATCAAGGAAAAATATAATAAAATAAAACATGAACTTAATTTTGAGCTCATAGAAGTTTTTTTACTAACCAAAGCTACAGCAGCACTCGCTGAATCGGTAGTTGATGCTTTAAACTTATCGAGAAGGAAGTCTCCGTATGCTTTATTTTTAACGTAAAAATCAGAAGTAGAAGCCTTCGATCCAAAGACAACTTTGGGTGTTCCGGACAGGCATGTACCAGAATAGCATTCTTTTAACTCCAAATCCTGCAATGAATAATCCATTTTAATGGTAATGAAAAAGAAACATGCAGGTAATTCAGCTTAATATTCTGAGATTGACAAACCTTGAGCTCTTCAGTGGCAACTTCGTACCAGGATGAAGAGATGGGAAGCCAGAAAACTTCCTCGGGATCTTCACTTGGAGAGTACAAGGTGATGTTCTCAGGCGCTGCAGTTCCCAACGTGTTCTCTCCATTCACTGGATAATTGTAGTTTCCAAATACCAGTTTACCTTTATTCTCTGCTCGGAATTCCTGCGGATATTCAAATATTTTGCGGATAGATTGTCGGTTTTTACGTCGTTTAAAAGAAAAATAAAAAACAATAAAGTTTCAAAACGAAAACAATAAAGGCCTTACGCACCTTCCATTCCCAAACTCCTGTGAAGGCGACAGCCTTCGGCACCAGAACATCACCAGGGACCAATATGTTCTCATCCAGGCTTCCAGCATTCCCAAAGAAGACGATTCCGGAAACACGAAATGTTTTGTGAAGCAAGAGAGTTTGAACAGCTGTAGCCACATTTACCTGTTATGGAACAATTTTAAAACACAAATTAAGGATGCAAGTATCTTTTGTTAGCAGAAATATCTGTCCAAACAAGAGAGAGAGAGAGAGAAGAAAGAAACATGTATCTTAAGTTGCACGATATGAACTAATGTAAATAATCAAATAACATTAGATCATGGATAGTTTTTTGTAAATATAATTTTGCAATGACGAAAATACAAAAAATAAAAAAGTAACATCCATATACCATATCTACAAAAGAAAAAAATGGAATCATGGAAAATAAACGAAATGGATCATAGTTAAAATAGGCTTAATTAATCTTACCGATTGACTCCCGGTCTTAACATACACAATAGGAGTTTCGTTAAGATATCCAATATGGAACCTTCTACCGACAATGTCAACATAAGGATTTTCACTGTAAGGCACAAAGAGACCAGATTCTAGAAGAGCCTTTTCGCTGTTATCAGATGTAAGAACAAGGCCGAAGTGAAGGAATCCAAGTTTGCAATTGCTTGACTCAATCTCAGCAGTAGGGTTTCTCAAACTCATCTGCATGGACTGCTTTGCCGTCACCAGCAGCAGCCCAACCACCAGCAGAACTGCCAAATTGACACTAGACATTGCTTGTTTGCAGTGGATAACACTTCAAAGAAATGCGACTGCTTTGTTGAATACTGCTACTGGGGTGCTCCTCCTGTTATATAGAAAACAGTCGAAGCTTTTTTTAGTGAAATTACATAAAAGCCCATCATGATGGAGTAATTCTGTATGACGTTCGATGTTTCAATGCCTCTCATATTTATGAGACAGCGGCAAAAATTGAATAAGTTTGTCTTCGAGGATTGAAAGCTACGTTCTCGGAAAACTTGTATAACTTGATACCGTGCTTAGGTTACTCTTTCCTAATCCATTAATTAAAATTGATGAATTTTTATAAAGCTAGGTTTATAAGGTTAAACTTGAATGCTTATAGACTTAAACTTGAGTAAAAACTACTCAGCAAATTCAATTATTAAATTTAATATAACATTAAAACCTTGATGATTAAATAAATATGATTTTGAATGTCTTCAACCTCATTCTTCTAATTGTAATAAAATTTTAGTACTAGATTCACATAAAGCAATAGCAAAGAAAAAAGACACGTGATCCAAAAAAATTTAAAACTGCAAGAAAACTAATAAAATAAAATAAAAAAAAAAGCGTTTTTTGAAGACTGTCAAAACTGTCACTGGGCCCAAAATAATTTTGCAGCGTTTTTTGAACATTCGTACACTTCTTCCTTACTTTCTGGAAAAAAAAAAAACTAAACAGCATAAAAAACAAAATTTATAATAGCTCTAATCTCAAATTATTATGGATTGTAATAGTAAAATTATTATTTTATTTTAGTGTATAGTGATTATAGTCTTGGATCTAGGGATATTTTTTATTACATGCATTCTATGCAGGGTAAAATAATCATAATACTCATATATAAGACAAAAATACACAGTTACTGCAAGGGGTATTAAGAATATTGCATATTTTTTATATATATAAATACAAATATACCCCCATATAAGACAAAATGAAATAGTTCACATTGGGGTTAGTAACGTCACTGCACGGTTTCTTAAAATGTACAAATACAGATATACCCCCATATAAGACAAAATACAAGAATTGGTTGTAGGGGTGTGATGTAATTTATCATTTTTTAATTATATTTTCTGTCGTGGTACTGTTTGTGTGTCACCGGACGCACCGTCAATTTTCATGCTCACACACAATGCGGGCGGCGCATGTGGTGTTTTTTGACATGAAAAAATGTCCATCAAGAGTCTAGAATAATTCTCCCCTTTTCTATTTCTTGGGATGCGGCGCGTGGCGATCCAAGGTAGCCGTAGACGTTACGGTGGTCGGTTGAATTTCCCTCCTTTTTTTCTCTCTTGCATGCAAAAGTACACGTTAGACCCTTTTGTTTATTGGGTGTTCATTGTAGTCCCTTATCTTTTGATTGTTTTGTATGGTTCTTATTTTTGTTATATAATTTTTTATTTTTTTCAATTTTATCCTTCGATTGGAATTGATTATATATTGTAGTTTTATTTCGGTCCTTAGTCTTTTAATTTTCGGATTGGTTTTAAATCCTTAATATTTTCGGTAATAAAGTTTAGATTTTTTCAATTTTGTCCATTCAAAGAAATTTATTATATATTTATTATATATTTAATCTTTGATATTTTTGTAATTCTTTTATTTTATATATATATATATATATATTTCTGAAATGGTTTCTATTTTTGTCCATGTTTATATGTACATGCTCTTAGTTTTTGTTTTTAATTTTTATTATTTCCTCTGTTATTAAGGTTTTTTTTTTTTTTAATACTTAAAGTTGAATTCGTGATGGTGATAATTTGAATAGTGATATTTAATTTTTTTCCCTAATTTTTTTTTTTATTTTTATTTATTGTTCAAGTCAAATAATTTTTTAAAATATAATAATATTTATTTTTGTTTTGTCATTTATTTTTTTAATTATTTTTTTGTTAATAGTTTTAGGTGTTAAAATTTCTAATTATTATAGATAAGACATTCAAACTAATGATAATGGTTATTTGTTAGGTTTTTTCTCATAAATATATGAGACTAATTATATATTTTGATATTTGTTTAATATTAACGCCTTAATATATATATATATATATGACCTAAGTATGTTTGAAAAAAAATTAATTCAATGTTAGTGTTCTGAAATACTTTTAATATAATAATATGAGAAATAAATCTTATAAAAAAAACTAATTTAATTTTTTTTCTAACACAAGAATGATGGTGTCAATGATAGTTGACCAATAATAATTAGAATATTAATTATTGATAATAATAATAATAATAATAATAATAATAATAATAATAATAATAGTTATAATGACAACTATAATAATTGTGATAATTTAACAATTATGATAATAACAATGAGAATAATAATCGAAATAATTCATCAATTGATGTTATTTTTCTTAAACGTTGATTTTTGCGACTTTTTTATGTATGATATTTCAGATCTAATATCACATAAACAAAAAATATATCATGGTACACGTAGGCGAAATAGGTGAAAAAATTGGACCAAATTATCTATAATGAAAAAATATATGAGCCACTTGTCTTCCACTTTGCCCTAGCCAGAAACAAATTTTTAACATGCAAAACTCGTTAATGGTCTTAGATTTGTTTTTTGATGCTATATATCTGGGCGAAATAATCAGCCTACAAAACTTTCGATTATTACTATAGCAAAATTATTAACAATAATAATAATAATAATAATAATAAGAAGAAGAAGAAGAAGAAGAAGAAGAAGAAGAAGAAGAAGAAGAAGAGTTGTATATTAGTTTTTTACATATTCATTTTATTATGGAAAATTTGTTGAAAATAATGATAACAATTATTTTTAAGCTTTTTTCTGTTAAAAATAATTATATATTTTGATATTTGTTAAATATTAACACCTTAAAATATATATAAAAAATGAGCTAAGGTTTTTTTAAAAAAAACAAAACTCAGATTAATTTAATTTTACTGTTATGAAATAATTCAAATATAATAATATGAAGAATAAATCTTAAAAATAAAAAAAAAATTGAATTTCTTTTTATAACAATAATGATAGTAGCAGCGATAATATTGTCAGTAATGATTAGAATATTAATTATTTACAATAATTGTTATAATAACCACTATAATAATTATGATAATTTAATAATCATGATAAAAACAATGAGAATAATAATCAAGATATTTCATTAATCGATGTTGTTATTGCTAAAAATTGACTTCTGCAGCTTTTTTATGTATGATATTTCAGATCTAATACCACGTGAATAAAAAATATACAAAGCTATACATAGACAAAACAGGTGGAAAATTGGGTCAAATTATCTACAAATAAAAAATATGTGAGCCACTTTCCTTGCACTTCGCCCAGACAAAACCAAATTTTTTAACATATGAAAAAATGTTAATGGTTTTTTATTTTTATAATAATGCTATATATCTGAGCGAAATAATCAATCTACAAGACTTTCAGTTATTTAGTTTTTCAATATATTAATTTTATTATAAATAATGCATTTAAAATAATGAAAAATATTATTTTAAAGGTTTTTTATCTTAAAAATAATTATATATTTTGATATTTGTTTAATATTAATGCCTTAAAAACTATAACAAATAACTAAGAATAGAAGATGCACGTTACATGCATAAGAGAACGTTTCACTTTTATTTTACACCTCCAATGTTAAATTTACTCTTTTTTTTAATCGAAGCTTCATTTAACACAAAGATAAATTACAATAAAATTAAAAGTCAAGACTAAGAGTATAGATATATAAATATAAATAAATTATTTAGAATTATACCAAAATTACCGTAAAAATAGAAGGATCAAAACTAAATCAAGAAATAAAAGAATAATAACTGAAATACTAAAATGAAATACATATGTTGAAACGAGGCAAAAAAAATTCTCGTTGCGGCAAAGCGTAGGCCAAATGGCTCATATATTTTCCTTAAAAAAATAAAACAATTAATTTTTTTTATTTCTTTTATTCTTCGAGGTAATTTTGTTTTTTTTATTATTTATGCAATAATAATAGTAATCATTTTAGATGGTTTTTTCAAATGATTTTGTTAAGGTTAATAATATTTTTTATTTTGTCATTTATTTATTTTTGTTTACTCCTTTGTTATAATGTTTAGTATTTTTTATTCTTCGAGGTAATTTTGTTTTTTTTCATTATATATGCAATAATAATAATAATAATAATAATAATAATAATAATAATAATAATAATAATAATTTAAGATGTGTTTTTTCTTGCTTACTCTTAGTTAAAGTTTTTGAGTTCTTTTATTGCTCGGGGTAAGTTAATAATTTTTATTATTTTGACAATACTAATAATAATAGTTTAAGGTGTTATGATCTTGATGATAATATTAATATTATAAATTATCATGATAATAGCGATTATAATTTATTGTAATAGTTATAGTATGATGTAACTAATTATGGATTGATGGTAATAATAACAATAACTCATAAAATAATATAAAAATATCAATAATGAATAAAACAGTGATAATAATACTAATTATAATTGAAATAATATTAATAAAACAATGATATTGGTTATTCGAATTTTGTTTTTAAGAAATAGACTTTCACGGCATTTTCATGTATTATATTTTAGATTTAATATGATGTAAATAAAAAATATACGAAGACACACATAGACAAAAAAGAGTGGGAAAATTGAGCTAAATTATTTACAATGAAAAAATATACGAGAGTGCTTCGATGCACATAGACAATCTACTGATTAAATAATTATCCAAACATTTTGAACAATACCAGCATTCAATCACTTCAATGCACAAAACAAATAACCCATTTGAAATGGATTTTATCAATGATAATATAACTAATTAAATTTTTAGTTAATCAATGAAACGCACAACAATTAATCAATTGCTACATCAAAAAAGCCCAGCGCAGCACGCGGGCAATGAAACTCATTAAAACTAAAAGTTAGAATTATCCCTTAAATTGCCTCCTAAGCCTTGCCAAGTTCTAAATTTATACTATTTAGTATTAAATATTATTTTAAAATAAAATTTATAAGTGATAAATTAAATTCTTACAATATACTATACTCTATGATGAATGATAGTGTAAAGTTAAAATTAAATAGAGGGTCTTAGTCTAATTTTAAAATATTAACATATACCAGAAGATGTTTTCTTCTTGACTACATTAACTTTTTGATAATCTATTAAAGAATTAATAAATTATGACAAAAAAGTATATATTCTATTAATTTTTATTATGATTTACATTATTATAATTAACAATTTTACCAACAAAATATTTGATGGTATCATACTCATTATTTGTCGATGATCTCACGGATAGAAATCATTTATTGATAAAATCCTTGTCTGTAAACTTGTTTTGTTGATGATTTTTTTGGTATTGGATATATTGATGGCTTAACCAATAGACAAAGCGTGCCAAGAAAATATCTACTCAATTTAGTTGGTATATCCATCAGTACATTAAATGTATCAATGACAAAAACACCTTAGATGATTCCATCAATAGTATTCCAATGGTATTTTTGTTGGTGATTAAATAGTAGTAGTGACATCTCAAGTAATTATTTTCTAACTCTGTAAAAAATACCAACAAGAATTTTCATCTATAATTCATTCACTACTATTTTAAATGTATTTTTTTAAAATAATTTAAAATATAAAAACAAAAATATATTTATATAAATTTAAATATAAGAAATTTAAAATAGATACAACGTTGGAGGAGGCGGAGAAGGTTGATTGACATAGCCTTTCCAAAGAGAAGGAGCACATTGATTGCCCTAATATGATTGCATCTGCATAACCATTTGAAGCAATTTGGCTATGTCAACACGAAGTCTGGTTGATTGACATAGTGTTTCCAAATAGAAGGAGCACATTGATTGTCCTAATATGATTGCATATGCATAACTATTCGAAGCAATTTGGCTATGTCAACATGAAGTCTAGTTGTCTCATCACGAACTATGATTATCGCGTCACGCATTTTCTCGACTATAATTGTTTGGAACTCTAGAGTTTGCATGAACAAAATCAATTTAAATGAGGTTCCAATGATCAAAACACTATTTGTTGTTCATAAAATTCCTGGTCATAATATTAGAGAGTTCATAGACCCGATTTCTATCGGGTTCATTGGATGATCTTGCATTAAATGGCACACTGAACCATAACTTGAATGGGGCAAAGGATTGTCCTCGTATTTCTCCTTCAACCAGCACACTATGAATTGTGTGTATGGTTATCCATGAACTATTGTTGCACCTTTTTTTAGCGGTCATTACTCAGCATATGCATCTCAATTAAAAAAAAAAAACCATTAGTAATGGATTGTGTTCAAGAGATGTTGTCTGCAAGAAAAAAGATTTGTCAGTTAAATATAAAAAAACAATTATACAAAAAATTGATGTAATAAAAAAACAAATTTACCATGTATTTTGCATATGAAACGAACGACATGAACTAGCGGTGTGCATGGTAATAGAATCTAGAAAATACTAGTTTTGGTTATGCAAACTAGAATGTGAATGTGCTTAATGTAATCTGCCTATATAGCCTCTTAGATGTATGGCGTTATGAATTATTCCAAACTCTCACACCGTTCCAGTTAAGAAAACTCTCTAACTCGTGCATATTGTTTTCTTTATTTTTTTGCGCCTCATACCAAAAATCATGTAACCTAGATGGTAAAAATAAAATATTTGTTAGTAAGAGAAACATAATAGTATGGTATTTGAAAATTGTTTTTTACCATGGTAGTTGAATGAATTACCTAGTTGCATTGTGATTTTGCCACACCCTTCTTAGAACATCATCATCAACATTCTTATAATCATATTTTCCTTGCAGTAAAAATTAGAAAAGGAAAATTCCAGTAATCTAAACAAACTAAACCTTATAAACCATGCATTGACTCATGGTTTCCATTCAAGATTTTTGGAGACCTTACTCCATTGAAACAATGGAATCTCCATCGATAATTTAATGGCCTTTATTATTGTTTCCACAACCTCAATATTTTTAAGACTAAAATTTCATTTATTAAATGAAATTATCTTTTAAAAAGTTATTAAACAAATTTAATTGTGAAAAAAAAAAGCATACATGGAAAGGTCATACTTCCATTGGCTTAAGTACTTAATGAGTAATTGGATCTCACTATGAAGAGAAACCTCATTAACTTTGCGACATCGCGTCATGAGTTGATGTGTGTGCCTCAATTTCTTAATCATGTTTAGCACCTAGTAACTCGTGTTCCTCATAATCATTGCTAGAAGAACTAACAGTGATCTTGTCCTGATGGTGCATAATGGAGTTTTTCTTAGACATCTACACAAATTAAAGGATAAATGAAATTAAATGGTTAATACATTTAAAACAACATTAACAACATCTCTCCTATACGGAAGACCATCCAAAATTTATAAACCTCCAAAAACACATCATATACTCCACAAACCAGTTGATTATATTCATCTTCTTCTAATAATTTTGCATAATTTAGTTGCATATAATATTTTTATTCCTATGTTATAATGATTTTTAAATTCATCCTAAACTTTGAAATATTTGTTCTAAATTTACAAATATCCAAAACAAAACAATTAAAAAGACAATGACAATAATAATATAATTAGACAAAAAAAAATAGTAGTTAATAATCTATTAATAACAAAAAAAAATTCAATTAATAATTCATTAACACAAGAAAAAATAATAAAAATTAATCTGACATAAAAACAGCTAATAACAAAAAAAATATAAAACAACATGTAAAAAAGAGATGAAAAAAGACAAATCTTACATTAAATTCATTTTAATTAAAGATGGGAGGAGAAAAAAACAAATAAAACAAGAAAAAATAAAAGAGATATCACACTTGTTATTGTCCACAATGAACAGTCACATGAGGAGGATAACAGTCCCCGTGGCTACTGGAAAATATCGACATAATTAATATGTAGTAATAAAATAAATTAATCAAAAATAATTTCTTCCTCGTCAAATGATTCTTCCTCATCTTCATCCCAATTTTCGATGTTGATTTCATTGCTATCATCATTGTCATTTCAATTGTGCATGTCCGCAGGAGCTCAATATGTCATTCAAGTCCCTAGTGTCAACACCAATAAAATATTGTCGGTGATGGACAAATTTGATTTTTCTTCCAGCTCGTTAAATAGAGCAACTCAGTATGAATCAACTAACTTACCAACATGATATACATTATCTCTCTATGTGAATTCATCATAGTCATCCTAAACAACCTTGACATGACTCTTGGGTTTGGTTCTCATGATGGATAACCAAAAAATTGTTGAATGATCCTTTCTAAAGGAATGGGTGTATATATAATAAACTTGCTTGCATTACCTAGCAAGAGTAAACACAACGTTGATATTACAGACTCTAGATTTTAAATTAATTCCAACCAACCCATGATGGGGATCTATTCTGACTCCTCTAACAGTTATGTCATACCAATAACATTTGAATAAAAATACTTTATTCTGGTCACAATAATATTGTGATTTAATGACCTCTCCTAGCTTCTCATAATAGTCAACTTCAAAATCATTATAAGTAATCCTTAACACAAACCTTAGTGTTATATGTCCTTCTAACCTATCTATATTCTTTAGTATGGAACACATGTCCCAGAGTTAAGGAGAAATTTGTAATGAAATTAAGTATGCTGGGAGATTAGAATAACTACAAAGTACTAACATGTGCTCTAAACCATGTGTAAAATTGTTCATCTTATAATCAAAAGATTTAGGATTCATTCAGCTATGGGTTTTGGGACAATAAAGATTAATGATGTTCTCTACGAGAAATTCAACAATGTATCAGTTTATAATATTTATAAGAGAAAAGTTATTCAATAGTACACTTACTAGATAAATGGTCCTAGTCCTATTAAAAAAAACATAATTATGTGTTTTTTGAATTTTGTTTCTGTCAAATATTTTCTCTCGAAAATAGTTTTGGTAATGGGTCATCTAGGATAGGCAAATAATGACAAGTCTCCACTTGAGGTAACTTCCTTACCATTGTTATGCCTTGGAATGTGGTTGATTATTGTTGTCAATTGACACTTGAAATAATTGCAATCTTTTAATGGGATAAAAATTGTATTTTTGTAATCTAGAATGTACTACCTATACAAACAATTTAGAATGAAATAAATATTGTAATCTTTTTCAACAATATAGGCCTCACATATTGAAGCCTTGATGTCCCCCTTGTTTATAACTTCTCTTAAGGTTGTACAAGTACCTACATGACATTAATCAAGTATTGAAATTTGTGCATAAAAGGACAATATAATTTTAATTATTATGCATGTATAATCACTAACCTCTTTAATGGATATATCAATCTATATTGAAGTGGGCCTCCAACTTTTGTCTCATATGGTAAATGTATAGATAGAAGCTCCATTGAGTCAAAAAAATGATAAGGAGAATATCATCTCAAATTTGTAAATTATTTGTATGCTATTCATTTCAAGTTTCTCCAAGTGTTATGTCTATAATTTGTTGGAGCAAATATCTCAAAAGAAGTGACTGATCTCTGTGAATGCCATATCCCTTTCAGTAATACATCCTCATAAGTTAAGGGAATAAGTGTTTTCATAAACATGTGATAATCTTGATTCTTCATTTCATACAATTTGCAATCCTTTAAATTCACCAACCTTGATATGTTTGAGGCATGCCTATTAGGAAAATGCCAAACCCTACGCGAGAGCACGACATCGCGGCGACCCTCCCCGCGAGCCGGGGAATTCATGTTGGGTTTTATCTTTATTTTCATGAAAAAGAAAGTTGTCACCTAGTATTATGGTTACTAGGAAACCTAAAACTAGTCTTTCAGATATTCTAAAGCAAGGGACTGGTTGCGTAAAGAAAAGGTTTTAGCACCCTTAGTATGCCCTACCTATGGTAAGTTGCTTGGTGTTTTGGTTTGTCTTATGATTGCTATATTATTAATCTTTCAAAAATATATTGGTTAAATGATGATGACGTATTATTCCCGTCAAAATATTTTGGATATTTACCACTTAAAGGTTTCTTTATCCAAATACCAACGGTGAATAATAACAAATTATCCCCGTCAATATTTTGGATATTAACCCTTTTAGGATTTATTTATCCAAATGCCAACAGTGAATAATAACAAATCATCTCCGCTAATATTTTGGATATTAACTCTTTTAGGATTTATTTATCCAAATACCAACAGCGAATAATATGAATCACCAAAAATAAGATTTTGATATTTTTGGAATATTGGCCAATACCCTTTGGATTTTACAAACATGTTGTAAAATTAAAAAATGCGAGAAAACAATTTTTTTTTTTATGAAATCCATGTTAAAACACATTTTTCTTCAAACTCCATGATGATATATATTTGTTTTGAGTGAAAAAGAATTTTCAAAATATATTAGCGTATTGGTCGTATGCACGAAAACAACACTTTTTTTGTCTTTTTTAAAAAAGATTTTTTATGCAAATTTTATATTTTTATTTTTCTATTTTTTTATTTTTTCTTAATGGACTGAGTGTCCAGCCTTGATGGGCCGAGAGGCCCATCACTTGGGGCTGGACTGCCAGCCTCGGGTGGGCTAAACGGCCCACCCTTTCCAATGGCCAAGTTGGGCCTTATCCCCGCCTAGCCCACTGTTCTGCATGCAGTAAAGTAATGTGTGAAGTAAGAACTTTATTAAATAAATTTCTAAAATTAGCCTAAAGTAATGTGTGATATGATTTATGGGAAAAATTAATATTTTTTTATTTATAGAACTTTTTAGGTTTTTTTATAAATAAAATATTATGCCTTTAATTTTTTTAAGTTAAAAGATTGGTGAAAAAAATACAATACATAAACACTTAAAACACAAAAAATGAGTACTTTAAGGTATAATATTTTTTTTCTCCTAAAATAGTTTAGGGAATTTCTCAAAGGTGGTTCATGTAAATTATCGTTAGAGGTTAAATACTTGAACAACTTGTAGTTTGTGACAAACTAATTTTGAAACAAATATCCAAAGCTAAAAACAATATATGATATTTGGATAATGTTTGTATAAACCTTAAATAATTTTAAATTTATCTAACAAGATTTTTTAGACTCCTAAAAAATCTTAAATTTATTATTTTCACTACATATATATGTTTTGAAAAAACAATAATTTTATGATGAATTAATGAAATTTTCAGTGGTTTGCTTTAGAGAATGAGGAGGCTGGTTGTTAAATTTTTTTTTTCTTAGAAATTGTGATGAGAATAGCTATACAGAGGGAGAAAAAGAAGGTTAGGGTTAAATTTATCAACATGTTGCAATTATAAATTACAACCACCTCAAACTATATTATTTAATATTCTTCCAAAAACTTTAATTCATTAAGCTAATTAAAAACAATCCCAAGAATCGCTATATTTATTTGTCGGCCACCAATGCATTTGTCCGTCAGGAAATTACTGATATATATTGTCGGAAACATTCAGTCAACAATGCCTGACAAAGACCCCAAATCATTTTAGAACCGCAAAAAAAAAATGAAAAAACGAAATACAAAAACAGGTAAATCGAGGATAGGATAATGATTTTCACTGTATTTTAAAAATATTATTTATATTATAAATATTTATAAATTATTTTTATAAAAGAATATTAAAATAATTTAAAAAAAATAAAAACAATATTATTTTAAAATATTTTTAAATAAAAAAAACTTTCAAAAATAATTTTAATAACCTTATCCGAACGGCAATTAATCATGTATTGCGACAGCAACCCCTTGAAATTGACTCCTTATTCATTTTCCAGCACTAGAACACGAACACGTTTTATAAATGGTTGATGAAGATGACAAAATAGGACTGCTTGGGGTCCCAAAGATCAGAAGACCTTTTATTATTATTATTATTATTATTATTATTATTATTATATATTTGTAATAATTATGGTTTCCAACAATGCCTGACAAAGACCCCAAATCATTTTAGAACCGCAAAGAAAAAATAAAAGAAATAAATAAACGAGTAAATCTTAAAAATATTTTTGAAAAAAAATTATTATTATTATTATTTTAAAAAAATATATTTTTATGATTGATGTCAATTTTAAAAATACAAAAAAAACCAATTTTAATATATTTTTAAATAAATAATATTTTTAAAAATAATATTACCATAACCGCAATTAATCATGCATAGCGACAGCAGCCCCTTGAAATAGCTTATCCGTTTTCGAGCACTAGAACACACACAGGTTTTATAAATGGTTGTTGAAGATGACAAAAAAGTACTGCTTGCGGTCCCAAATATCAGAAGACTCTGCCAAAGCTTATCGCATAGCACTTCTTATTAACGTGTCCCCAAAACAAAAGGTGATTTCTTCGTATGATTCAAGTTTCTTAATTTTTTATTTTAAAAAATCCTCGACTCTGCTTGTAAACTGAAAAGAACTGAGATATCTTATTATTATTATTCTTATTATTCTTATTATATTTGTATATGAATAAAGCCCAAGATATCACCGACAGTGTACCAGGTCGAGTTTTCTTTATTTATTATACGTGGTCTCCAAGAATAAAAATATCTTCACTTTCAATAAGAAAATATTGAGCTCCACTCCTGAGAAGATCAACTTATCACTATTGCCAATAAGTAGATACATTAGTAATACGAGCTTCTAGTTAAGAATTTTTTTTTTGTAATTTTATATTGGAGTTTTATAATTGATAATATCATAATCACTTCAGGTATATATTATCATTAATTTCAGGATTTGTGGAATTAGTCAAGGTGCGCATAAGGTAGTCCACATATTCATAATTTTGTGGTTTTTATATGTTAGCAGTTAAAAATTTACATGGTCATTATTACATAAATTAATTAAAATAATCATGTTAATAAAAAAAAAAAAAAACACTTTGCATTATACATCCAGCTCTCTTCTCACCGTTCACAGGCCGCTCACAGGATTCCATTCTTGATTTGTATTTATCTTTTTGTTTCACTAGAAAGATATGCTTTCCACTTTGATATTTAATTAACATTAGTGCCTAATTTTTAATTTATCAATTCCCACTTATTGTTAGTTTATATTATTAAGTGTAGATCTTTTTTAATGAAAAGAATTATGATATCTAAATATATATTTATAACATCAATGCTTTTTTTCTTAGTACCATAAAAATTAACATAAAATTCTACTAATAGCATGCTAAGAATCATAAGACTAAGTGTATGTTTGATGGTGTCTATTAAAAACATTTTAATAGCTTTTTTGAAAAACTATATTAAAATATTATTTTAGATTTTTTTAGCTTCAATATATTAAATTATTAAAAATTAAAAAATTAAAATACTGCTTTAATTGTTTTTTAAAATAGGCATACTTTAAAAACAATATACGCACACAAAAAAAGATATACTCAGAAACGGGTCGTCATAAATCTCACAATAAATATAGAATGAGACTTTCCATAAAAAAACAAACTGTCAAAATGCGATAGGCCCCTCAGCATTTGTTTCATTATCTCCTTCCATGCTGCGGTTCCTTTCCTCCACATATTGACCTTTCATACCACTAAGCATGAAAAGACATCTCCCTCTCAAGATATGGTTAAGAGATAAATAAATAACAAATATTAAAATTATATATTTAGAAGGGGTTTAACACTAGGTTTAAAAATATTTTTGAAAAAAATTAAAAATATTTTTGAAAAAAATTAAAAATATTTATTTTTTACTTTAAAATATTTTTTTTGTATCTTTAGATCATTTTGACATGCTAATATTAAAATTTTTTTTTTTTTAAATCATTTTTGATGTTTTTTATAGTAAGATAATTAGTATGCAATTAATTACTCCATCGTTCTTAAGGAAATTACCATTCTAGACATTATTCATATTAAAATCAATATGTAAGTTGAAAAAAACTTGTTTCTATATCAGAAAGTGACCGAATAATTAATTAGCCATGGAATAGGACGCTTTTAAAGGTGGAAAATATCTTAATTTGTTTCATAGCTAAGAACATCTTGCTTCTATATTAGAACGTGACCAAATTTTAATTATATAATTAATAGCTTAACGTTTTGATAATAGACAATAGATGAGGAATGAATCCCGCCGCTTCTCTCAAATTAAAAGCTAGCTAAATTAAGTTTTTTCATATAAAAAAAATCATACAAGTTTGTTTAGTTATTTTTGAAAATCATCATTATTTTTGAAAAATATTTCATATATAGAAATGTATTAAAATTATTATTTTTTTTAAAAAATTATTTTTGATATTAGCACATCAAAATAATTTAAAAATATCTAAAACAATTAATTTTAAAAAATAAAGTAAAGAATTTATTTTAAAAATATAAAAAATGCAGTGTCAATATTACTATGTTATTTGGGACCTAAGATCCAAATTTAATTATGTGAGACATGAAAATGTTGTTCAAGTTCAATATTACTTAGAACTTTCAAGAATCAGTTTGGCATACACGCATGAATTTGTTTGTCGGGAAATTCATGATATATATTGTCGGTAGTCATTCAATTTCAATCAACCATCTTAGATCCGAAAAATGAAAAAGAAAAGAAAAAGGAAAGTAATGACAGGACAGGACATTAATAATGCATGCATGTACAACCTTTGAAATTACTATAACAGATCACAAAATGGAGCGGCCATGACATCGATAATTACACGCGGGAGTTTAGTTACAATTATTTTTTTAATTGCTTTTAGTTCTATTAAAATAATATCTTTTATTTTTTAAAAATTATTTTTGATATCCATATATGATAATAATTTCAAAATATTATTTTTTTTAATTTAAAATACAAAATAAAAATAAAAAAATTAAATTAAATTGTTTTTTTAAAATGTAGTATGAAACACCTATGAAGTTGTGGTTCCTTTCCTCCGTATAGTATTGATTTTTGCTACCGACAACATATGAAGAGACATCTACGTGTCAAGATATGGTGAAGAGATTTCCAGATGAATTATTAAAGAAAACAAAAACAAAGTTAAATTATCGAGAGGGCATATGAGGAGGATATTCTTTTCTTGGATACATCAGAGAGGAACCCACGTTTAATAAAGCGAGGAAAGACAAACTTATATTATATTTTATTAATATAGAGGGACCAGACACACATTATTACAGACTATGTGAATGAAACTATTCTTATTCTTAAGATTATTTTTTAAAATATTTTTTATTTAAAAATATATTAGAATAATATTTTTTATTTTTAAATGATATATATTTTTTATTTTTAAAAATTATTTTCAGATGATCTCATCAAAATAATCTAAAAATTAAATAATAAAAAAATTATATTTTTTCAAAAATACTTTCCAAATACATTCACAAACACTGTCTTAAACTCATCGTTTTATTCATCATATGTAGGACTGCATTGTTAGCTGTGGGGGTTTGTCTGTGGCTTTTATCTTTGTGACCATCTGGGATTTTAAAAGCTGTGAGCTAATCTTCATCAGCAGGTATGCTAGAAATTTAATAAGGTATTAATTCCTTATTCTTTAGATTTTGTATTTAGTTTTTTTTTTTTTTTCTAGTCTTTCCTGAACAATATTTATTTTTTACTCATATTTATGCATTTATGTTTTTAATTTTATTTTTTATTAGAGTTTTATTTTTATTTGGTTCATTCCTGAAATTTTAATTTATGTTGGTAATTATTTTAAATTAATATTTATTTATTTTTCTATTATTTTTTTCTATTTTTCGGATCAGATTATTTTATAGTTTCAGCACAATAATAATGATAATTTTAGTAATTATTTTTTAAAAAAAATGTTTTTTTTTTATTTTTTGTTGGTAATTTAATGATTTTAATTATTTGAGAAATAATATTGATAGTAATTTTAACTGTTATAGTCATGATAATGATAGTAATGTAGAAATGAATTTTCAATGATATTTTTTTCTTTTTGTAAATAAAAAATTAACTACTTTATTTTTGTTATTTGATTATCACAAGTAGTTTTATAATTTATATTTTTTTGTATTTAATTTAAATTAAATTATAAATTAAATTAATTTAGGTATTCAAGAAAACGAAAACAGTGTTAAATTATCGAAAAATATTTGTAATAATTTATCAGCACATATTTTATTCCAAGAAAAATAATATCTCCACTTTCAATAAGAGAATATTGAGCTCCACTACGAGTTTCTTATTTTCAATAATAAAATAAGAAAATAGTATGGTTTTAGGTTTAAAATATGTGATTATTAATATGATGATCACTTTAAATTTACATGATCATTAATTTTAGAGCCTGTAAAATTAATTAAAATACATATAAATTAACCCGAACAACTATATTAATAAAATAAAAAGACTATTATCCATCCAGCTCTTTTCTCATCATTCACATGCTGCTCACAAGATTCCATTCTATCCATTACAGTAATCGAAACTTGAAAACCACCTTCTCATCATTAATATTTGGGACCAAATTTAATTATGTGAGACATGAAGATGTGGTTCAAGTTCAATATTACTTCGAACTTTCAAGAATCACTTTTTTCAATTTGGCATACACGCATGAATTTGTTTGTTCATGATATATATTGGGAGTATTTGTCATTGTATTTCAAAAATATTTTTTTAAAAAATGAATTTTTTTTTTTTTTTACTTTAAATTATTTTATTATGTTCTTAGATCATTTTATTGTCTACTTTAAATTAGAAAATGAAGAGACATGTTTTAATGACGAGAATGATCTTGATGGAAATTACCAACTATATGAATTTCCTTGCATACCACCACAAGATCAAGATGCTTATTTTTATATTAATGATGTAGAAGATATTTGATATATTTTTTTTTTATTTTAGAACATTTTACTTTCATAATATTTTAGAATTTTATTTAAGTTAAAGCTCTATTTAATATGGACTATTTAGAGAAGTTTCTAATTTTGAGATTATATGTGTTTGACTTTGTGTTTATATTGTATAATTTAAAGTTAATTTATCTTGAATTTGAATTATGTTTGTTAAATTAATATTTTATTATTTTTTCATATATATAATTAATTAATTAATTATAAATAAACAGTATAACCTTGAAACAGCGCGCCGAAATACTCTAAAACTGAAACAGTTCATTCTAATTTAAAAATTAAAACACTAACTGAAATGGAATTAACAAACTTGGTTCAGATCATAGTTGTCTATTTTGTTCTGTTTCTGCCAAAACAGTCAAAATGTTTTGTACTAGTTAAAAAATGAGAGAAAAAAATGTTATTTTACTTCGGTTTAAATTCCGGTCCGTTTGGAATTTTTCGGCCGAATACTGGCCGAAACATTCCGGTTTCGTTCCGCTCGTTCCGTTTCGGCTAAATAGTCTTTTTTAAATAATAAATAATTTTACAATATTAATCATATCTCTTAATCCTACCATTAGATTGATATAAAATTTTACGAGGAGTCTCTTGACGTATTTATATATATTATGTTAAAATTTCAGAGCAATTAGAAAATGTAATGACCTTGAAAGATTGATGATAATATTCTTGTAATATTATACATGTTCATAATTTTATTTAGAAAAATCATTTTATTGCGTTTTGTTTTAGATTAAATTGGACAATTCTAAATAATTTTATTTTTGAATTTGAACTAATTCTTTTAATATATATATATATATATATATATATATATATAACCAAAATAACCTGCTAAAACGCTCTAAAACGAAAATAATCAGTGACAATTAAAAAAACGAAGCATAAAAAAAAATGTGTTGACAATCTTATTTCAAATGGATATATGAGAGGGTCAATTAAAAGAAACAGTTAGACAGCAGTAGGGCCCCAACATTTGTTTCATTATCCGGACTATCCAACTTGCGGTTCCTTTCCTCCACATAATATTGATCTTTGCTACCGACAACATATGAAACGACATCTCCCTGACAAGATATGGACAAGAGATTTCCAGATGAACTATTCAAGAAAACAAAAACAATGTTAAATTATCGAAAAATATTTGTAATAATTTATCAGCACATATTTTACTCAATAAATTATTTGTGATCTCTCACTTTATTCCTTTAATGATTATGGTTTCCATAATTATTGAAATCTGGGAGCTGCGTATGATTGGTGCGAGCAACCGAATGGCTGATTTTACTTTGTGGAGTGCTATGATTTTTTTATCCGAGAAGGGATAGGAGGAGGATATTCTTTTCTTGGATACATCAAAGTGGAGCCCACGTTTAATAAAGAGAGGAAAGACATACAAATATTATATTTTATTTCACTTTTTTCTTCGATGATATCTCACGTTTTCAATGAATTTAGCAAATGTTTTATTTAGAAAATCATACAAATAACAATCACAGCAAAAAAGTATTATTAATTTTGAAAATAAATTATTTATTTATAATAAATTATATTATTATATTTTTTTATGCTAATGTCAAAATTAAATATTTAAAAATATATTTTAATATATTTATAAGTTAAACTCATTTTAAAAAACAAACACTATTATAATATTATACTTGTTATTATGTAAAAAGATCGTTTGATATTATAATAGTAATTATTTCTTAAGATATTTTTTATTTATAAATATATTAAAATAATTTTTTTTAAATTTAATTTTGATATAGTATATCAAAATAATAATTTAAAAATATAAAAAACTTAATTAAAATACACTTTTTTTTTTGTAAATTTTAATTAACCAAATATAAAATTACATTATAAAGTATATCTATTAATATTAAAGAGACAATAAATATAATATTAAAATTCAGATCTTAAAACTGATAGAATACATAAGAATAGGCTGGTGCATTCCAGAATATGTTAATATGCAATATTTCCTTAATAGTCTAGAATACAAAAGCAGCATGTATTACGTGTATATAAGGGTACAGTGACACACAAAGAATATAATGAAAAACAGAATTCCTTTACTGTTAAAAAGTTTACTTTTCGTTTTTCCTCCTTTCCTCTCTTCTCTCTCCTTCGTCTCTGAACTTCTTCTTCTTCCTTCTAAATTCTTCAATCTTCCGTTATCTCTTCCAGTTCTAACATGGTATCAGAGCGCAAAATGGTCGTATAGATCAATAAATCGATCCACTGTTACGATCTCCCAATTCTCATCTTAACCTCCTCAAATTTTTTTCTTTTCTCTTCTCTGCAATGGTCACCTCTACCCAATTGCAGATTCTTCAATCTCCAATCACGAACCTCATTTCTACAATTTCTACCTCTGTGAATGTCAAACTGGACGATTCTAATTATTTGAACTGGCATTTTCAAATGCAATTACTTCTGGAAAGCAATGGTATATTTGGCTTTGTGGATGGCACCCACCCATGTCCTTCCTCTACCACAACTGCAGAAAGTGGTACACATACTTCTCCCTCTTCTTCTTCAGTTGAGCTTTGTGATGATATTACAGTATGGAAATTGCATGATCGAGCTGTGATGCAACTGATTACTGCCACTCTATCCCCTATTGCATTATCTTGTGCTATTGGCAGTATTAGTTCTAGGGATTTATGGGTGCGTTTGAAAGAGCAATTTTCGATTGTTTCCAAGACTAGTATATTCCAGATGAAGTCTAATCTTCAGAATATACGAAAGGGTACTGACAGTATAAGTCAGTATCTTCTTCGAATCAAAGAAGCTCGGGACTCTTTGTCTGCTGCTGGGGTATATTTTGCTGAAGAGGATATTGTGATTTTGGCATTGAATGGGCTTCCCTCTGAGTATAATACTTTTAGGTGTGTGGTACGGGGACGTGAAAGTGTAATTTCTCTAAAAGAGTTTCGGTCCCAATTGTTGGCTGAGGAGTTAATTGTTGATAATGTAATTCCTGCTGGTTCCTCTTTCTTGTCTGCTATGAATACTGTATCTAAGCCTTCTGTGCAACCCATGACTCCAGTGTCCACTACTCAGTATTTTCGACCCTCTAGCAGTCACCAGAGTTACCATTCCTTTGACAATGGTGGGTACAGGCAATTTAATAAAGGCAGAGGCAGGGGTAGATTTACTCATGGTCCAAGGAATTTTTTCCCCCGTCCCTCTGTTTATCCTAAGTCCCTTCCCCCATTTACCCCTGCACCTGGTGTTCTTGGGTCTTATCCTCATTCATATGCTCCTTCTTCTCCTTCGCCTGGAGTGACTATTTGTCAACTGTGTAATGTTGCAGGTCATAGTGCTCCTATGTGTGGTTCTCGTGGGTATGCAAGACCTAATTGTCATATTTGTGGAAAGCCTACTCACACTTCCTGGTATTGCTTTTACAATGAGCAGGGTCCCAATTTCATAGGCACTGTCAATGAGCCCTCTGCTCCCTCTTCACCCCAGCCTCATGCCATGAATGTTACACACCAGCTTGGTCAATCTTCTCAGCCTATGTCTGCTCAGTCTCAGGTGTGGCTCACTGACTCCGGGGCTACCAATCACATGACAGCTGATCTCTCCAACTTATCCTTGTGCACTGCCTATCCTGCATCTGACACAGTTCAAACTGCCAATGGGGAAGGTTTGTTGGTGACTCATTCTGGTTCTGCCATCATCCCTACTCAGCCCTTACCCCTTGCTTTAAATTCAGTATTATGTGTTCCTAAATTATCACAGAATTTGCTGTCAGTTCATCGCCTATGCTTGGACAATAACTGCTATTTAATATTTGATGCTTTTTGCTTCTGGATTCAGGAAAAAGCCACGGGAAGGATATTGTTCAAGGGTGAATGTCGTGATGGGCTCTATCCACTTTCCTTTCAGCCTTCATCCACCTCAACAACGTTTCATTTTTCTCCCCAAGCGTATCTTGGTCAGTTAGTTTTGTCTTCTATCTGGCATCGTAGATTAGGTCATCCTTCCAATAGAATTGTTCGTATGATGTTACAAAAAGCCAATATTCAGTGCTCAATTGATTCTGTTAATGATGTTTGTGTTAGCTGCCTTCAAGGCAAATTTACTAAGCTTCCTTTCCAGCCTAGTAGCCATGAGTCTGTAACACCATTTCAATTAATACACAGTGATCTTTGGGGGCCTGCTCCTACCATTTCCATTGATGGTTTCAAATACTATGTCATTTTTGTAGATGATTTTTCCCGTTATTGTTGGCTCTATCCTCTTATTAACAAGAGTGATTTATGTTCTGTGTTTATCACATTTTACAATTACATCTCTACGCAATTTTCCAAGTCTATACAAATTTTGCAAAGTGACGGGGGGGGGTGAGTATGTTAACAAACCTTTGACACAATTTCTTAACTCTAAAGGGATAAAACATCAATTATCTTGTCCATATACACCTGAACAAAATGGGTTAGCAGAGCGAAAACATCGCCATCTTATTGAAACTACCATTACCCTCCTTCAAAATGCTACTCTACCTTCGGGTTTCTGGTCATATGCTGTCCAAACTGCCTGTTTTCTAATTAACAGAATGCCATCTGCAGTTTTGAATTTCAAGTCTCCTTTTGAAGTAATATATCAGACAATTCCGTCTGTCACACACTTAAGAATTTTTGGGTGTGCTTGTTTCCCTCTTCTTAAACCTTATATTCAAAATAAGCTGCAACCCAAGTCTTCCATGTGTGTATTTTTAGGATATGCCTCTAAGTATAAAGGCTATCTATGTTATGATGTCTCTAACAAAAGGTTGTATATATCTCGGCATGTAGTGTTTATTGAGCATGTATTCCCTTATAAAAATCTCATCCCAAGCCCTGTCTCATCTTCCCTGTCTCCCACTCCTCCCTCACCATCTGTTCTTCCTATTATCAATACTGATAATGTAATTTCAATACCACCTTCTCCTAGTTCTGTCCCTGTAAATAACATTGTCTCTTCATCTGTGTCCAATGGTGCCTCCTCATCTTCTATTCCACCCATGCTTTCACCTTTGCACATTTCTTCTATACCCGTGGCTCCTGCATCTGCTGCTGAAGGTATGAATATTAACTGTACAGGTGATGATTTTAGACCTGAGAACCTGTCAGCAGTACTTCAGATTCCTACCATGAATCTTCATTCCATGCAGACTCGAAGCAAAAATGGCATTTTCAAAAAGAAATCCTGTTTCCATGTCATTCAGTCCCATGGTGATTCTGATCCTACTCTTCTGGAGCCTGCGAGTTACAAGTCTGCTGTCAAAATTCCAGTTTGGTTTAAGGCTATGCAAGATGAACTTACTGCTCTCCACTCTCAACAGACCTGGTCTTTGGTTCCATTACCCCCTAACAAGAACCTAGTTGGATGCAAGTGGATTTTTAAGCTCAAAAAGCATGCAGATGGGTCTGTTGCTCGTCACAAGGCACGTCTGGTTGCTCAAGGGTTCAGTCAGGAAGAAGGTTTGGATTATGGGGAGACATTTAGTCCCGTGGTGAAGCCAACTACAGTTCGGCTTGTCTTGGCTCTTGCAGCTCATCATAATTGGTTATTAAGACAGCTAGATGTGAAGAATGCCTTTCTTCATGGCATTCTTCATGAGGAGGTATACATGGCTCAACCCCCTGGATTTACAGATTCTTCTAATCCTCAATTGGTATGCAAACTTCATAAGACTTTGTATGGTCTTAAACAGGCCCCTCGGGCTTGGAATGACAGGTTCACTACCTTTCTACCTTCTCTGGGATTTCAAACTACATATGCTGATTCTTCTTTATTTGTTAAGTGTTTTGATGGTGAGATCATAATTTTGCTTGTCTATGTGGATGACATAGTGATAACTGGTTCAGCCCCATCTGAAATACACAAGATTATTGCCTCTCTCACTGCTGAGTTTGAGATCACTGATTTGGGGGATCTTCATTACTTTCTGGGAGTTCAAATTGTCCACACCAGCAGTGGCCTTTTCCTCTCTCAGTCACAATATATTCATGAATTGCTATGTAAGACTGAGATGCATGATGCTAAAGCTTGTCATACACCTTGTCTGCCGTATCAGAGATTAGCTAAGGATGATGGTGTTCCCTTTGAGAATCCCACATTATATCGCAGCATTGTAGGGGCATTGCAATACTTAACCTTCACTCGTCCGGACATTGCTTTTGCAGTTCACCAGGTCTGCCAGTTCATGCAACATCCCATGGAAGTGCATTTTCTTGCTGTTAAACGAATTTTACGCTACCTCAAGGGCACTGTTGCATATGGCTTAAGTTACTGTCGTGATTCATTGTCATTAAAAGCTTTCAGTGATGCGGATTGGGCAGGGGATCCAAATGATCGACGATCCACAACTGGTCTTGTTGTCTTTCTTGGTTCCAATCCAGTTTCTTGGTCATCCAAGAAACAACAAACTGTCTCTCGTTCTTCAACTGAGGCTGAATACAGAGCATTGTCTTCTACAGCAGCTGAGATAGATTGGCTTAAGCAATTGTTGGCATTCCTGCAAGTTCCAATAACTCAGACCCCTGTTATATTCTGTGATAATCTCTCTGCTATAGCCTTGTCATTTAATCCTGTTCAACACCAACGGACAAAGCATATCGAGATTGACGTTCACTTTGTTCGTGAGAGGGTGGCCAGTAATCAATTGTGTCTGCAATTTGTGTCTTCCTCAGAGCAATTTGCTGACATTTTGACAAAGGGTCTCAGTGCACCTCTTTTTCATGGTCATTGCAACAATCTCATGCTTGGTTCATTGAAGCATGAGATTGCGGGGGGATGATAGAATACATAAGAATAGGCTGGTGCATTCCAGAATATGTTAATATGCAATATTTCCTTAATAGTCTAGAATACAAAAGCAACATGTATTACGTGTATATAAGGGTACAGTGACACACAAAGAATATAATGAAAAACAGAATTCCTTTACTGTTAAAAAGTTTACTTTTCGTTTTTCCTCCTTTCCTCTCTTCTCTCTCCTTCGTCTCTGAACTTCTTCTTCTTCCTTCTAAATTCTTCAATCTTCCGTTATCTCTTCCAGTTCTAACAAAAACAATTAAATTTTTGACCCATAAAAAGAGGACTTGAAACTGAGAAAACCTACGAAAAAAACTGACCGAAACCGCAGTGGATTCACGCACCGTGTTTCTATGAGAGCTCTTTTCTTTAATACATGGATTTTATTAACTAAAACATTACGAGTTATATTCGATAAAAAATCAAGTATTAAATAATATGAGTATATTCAAGTTTTAAATCTAAAGAATTTTTATTTGAAAAAATATATTAGAGAATAATATAAATTATATTCTGTAACTTCTTCATTTTGAAATTTAAATTTTTAGATAAAATAACGTAACAAAAACATCTGCAAAATCAAATGCTTTAAACGTCCCCATCGAATCCAAGCCCTCCCCATAAAAAACAACAACAACAACTAGATGAAAAATATGAGTTTCCAGCTTCGTTACCACTCTTATTAGAAAAACCCCACGAGCCATTTACAAATACATTCAGAGATTTGTGAGGCGAAACCAGCTTAAAGACATCTCCGTGTCAAGATATGGACAAGAGATTTCGAGATGAACTGCTAAGGAAAACAAAAATTATAGAAAAATATTTGTAATAATATATTTATCCATATTTTATTCAATAAATTACCATATAAAATATACATTATTTGTGATCTCTCAATTTACTCTAATAATTATGATCTCAACATTGTTGGGTAGAATGGAAATCTGGGAGCTACGTATGATTGGTGCGAACTGTCGCGACGGTGATTTTTCACGCTTCGCGCTCCGGTATCTCCGGATTGAAAAGGCAACGACGCACGGTGAAAAAGGGGGTGTGCTTTATAGTCACAAAATTATGACTATAATTATTAGGAGTCGCCACCTAATATTAAGGTTACTAGGAACCTAGTAGTCTGCGAGAGTCTTGGGTAAGGGGACTTGTTGTGCAAGGGGAAGACGCATCACCCCCAGTGCACCCTATCTAAGGTAAACTGCATTGTTGTTTGATTGTTTTTTCTAATTTTGATTTTTTTTTATCTTTTCTAAAGTTCGACGTATATCTCTGTTAAATAGTACAATAGTTGTTATCCTGTGTAATCTGGTATAACTGTATTTTGTAAGGCTAAGTGTGTGTGTATTGGTTTTTTGTGTAACAGAAAGCATACACAGCTATATATACCTGCATACTGTAAGATGTAATTTCAATTGAAATCGAATAGAATTCTGAAATTTAACATAGTATCAGAGCAAATTCTTTAATTTTTCATCCGAATTCGTATTTTTTTTTTCTTTCGAATCATCACAAACCCGAAGTCTTTTTTTTCCCCGGAACCCAGATTTTCCCAGAAACCAAACACCCATAGTTTTCCCCAGAAACCCAAAGTTTGTTCCCGGAATCCATCAATTCTTCCACAGTCCAACACAAACGAACCACATACTATTCAAATCAACCCACTGTTGGAAACCTTCTTTTTTCTTTCGAAATATTTTTTGTTCTCGGAAACTACAATGTTATTAGCACTGTTCATAGAGCAACTACTGTTCAGATTGAAGCTCACTGCGTATTCATCAAAAAAAAACCCAGAAATTCTCTTTTGTTTACCCAGAAATCCATCCTCATTCCATCACCAAACAACCCAACCATCCATCTACACACACGAACCCAGAAATTCCCAGATTGAAACACGAACCCACCACCCACGAACAACAACAGATTCAAACGAAAATTCTCAGAAACCCGAGACCCACAAACCCAGGAAAAAAAACCAACAACCACAGACATCAAACACTCAATCAACAAATTTATCCAAAAAAAAAATACAAACTCAGAATGGAAATTACTCCAACAGTGACCTCCAAACCGTCACCACCAGTGGTGGTTCATCAAGATGACTCCTCCTTCGAACAGATCCGAGGGGAGATTTTAAGAAAGAATTCTAAACTGGATCTTGAAGATGCATACGCCACCGTCCGCCGCGAGTACTCCCAAAAACAAGTGATGGCAGGCAGTCACGGCGGAGGTCCTCCGATGGTCCCTGAACATACGGTGATGATGACAGGGCACCGTCGATCGGGGGAGCAAGAGAGAGGAAAGGGAAAGGGGGCAGCGGTTTGGGGAAGAGAAGATGAAGAAAATGAATTAGGGCAAGCCTTTTATAGGGCTGCCCGAAATAGTGCTGACCGGAATAGTTGGGCTGACCGAAATAGTGGGGTTGACCGGAACAGTATAGTTGACCGAAGTTGGGCCGACCGAAAATACAAAAATGCGGGTGGGTTGATGTGTTCTCACTGCGGGGAAATAAGACACTCAAAACAACGGTGTTATGAAATTATTGGCTACCCGGATTGGTGGGATTTTTCAAAAAAACCCCGGAAAAATATCAGAAAACCTATGACACATCTGACGGAAGTAGATCAGGTACTGCCTACAGCGAATGTGGCTCATCCAGGTATCATTGAAAAACCTTTTGCACACTCTGTTATTACTAAGAATAGTGATTGGATTATTGATACAGGTGCATCTAATCACATGACTAGTGATTCTGATAATTTAATCTGTCATAAACCCTCCTCACGTATAGCTATACGCACTGCTAATGGTAGTACCTCCCCTGTTACAGGGGAAGGATCTCTCATTTTGAATCACTCTATAACACTTGATACTGTCCTTATTGTTCTATCTCTTGCGTATAATCTCTTGTCGGTTAGTCAAATTACAACTACTCTTGAGTGCACGGTAACGTTTTGGCCTCAGTTTTGTGTTTTTCAGGACATTCTAACCCGGAAGATTCTTGGTTATGGTGTTAGACGAGAAAATCTGTATTATCTGGAATTAACGAAACAAGGGGGGTCAAAACTGGGTTATGCGCATCAAACCAGGAGTACGGATCAAGCTCACGCGAGAGTATGGTTGTGGCATCGACGACTCGGACATTTGTCATTTGGGTACCTTAAGAAGTTACAACCGCATTTATTTTTAAGGTTAAGTATTTCAGATTTTCAGTGTGAAATTTGTGAATTGGCGAAAAGTCACCGTATACCCTATTTGCCTAGTTTGAATAAAAGTGTAGAACCATTTGCAGTAATTCATTCTGATGTTTGGGGTCCGGCAAAGGTCCCATCCTTTTCTAATGCACGGTATTTTGTTACATTTATTGATGAATGTACTCGGATGACCTGGATCTCTCTCCTCCGAAGTAAGAGTGAAGTAAGTACAGCATTTCAGGAATTTCAGAAAATGGTGCTGACCCAATACCAACGGCACATCCGTACACTTCAGTCAGATAATGGTACGGAATTTATGGATCAAGTACTAGGTAATTTTTTACAGCATCATGGAATTCGACATCAGACATCCTGCACATATACTCCACAACAGAATGGATTAGCCGAAAGAAAGAACCGGCAAATTATGGAAATAGTTCGTGCTTCGCTATTTGGCATGAATCTGCCAAAATACTACTGGGGTGAGGCAGTCAAATCCGCTGCGTACTTAATAAATCGAACACCATCCAGTGCAATTGTTTTTCTGTCTCCTCAACAGAAAATGGAATCTCTTCTGTCAGTTCCTCACCTTCCAAATTTGGAGCCGCGTGTATTTGGTTGTACAGTATATGTGCACATTCCTAAGGTTTTGCGGAGCAAACTCGATCCGTGTGCCAAACGGTGCGTGTTTGTAGGTTACTCGGAGTTTCAGAAAGGATATCGGTGTTATGATCCTCATCATCGCAAGCTACATGTGACCTTGGATGCATCATTTCGAGAATCTGAACCCTACTATTCAGGGGGAGTTCCTGGTTCTTCTCTTCAGGGGGAGAGTAACAATGAAGAGAATGAAGATATATTCGAATTAGAGGAAATGAGACCAAGCCGGGAGGGTAACCTGGAAGGTTGCACAGACCAGAATGATCTCAGTAAGGACCCCCCTATGTCTCTTGAATTACCAACGCCTACACCATTAACCGAAGAATCAACCGAGAATGTCTCTCCCTAGTCCCCTCAGGTAACCCTAAATCCTATCCCTAATGAGATAAATGAAATTCCTGTCTTAGAAAATAATATGACTAATAGATACCCACAAAGACTAAACAGGGGAGTCCCAAAGAAACAGTATGAACCGGATCCAAAACACAAAACTAAATACCCCATCAGCAACTATATTTCTACCCATAGATTATCGGAATCATATGCATTTACTGTTAATCAATTATCCAATGTGTCTATTCCTAGTAATGTACAGGATGCATTAGCAGACCCACAATGGACCAAGGCGATGAATGAGGAAATGGAGGCTTTGCAGAAGAATAACACGTGGGAGTTATGTCAACTACCAACAAGAAAGAAGAAAGTTGGGTGTAAATGGGTTTTCACAGTGAAGTTGAAAGCAAATGGGAGCATTGATAGATACAAAGCAAGGTTGGTAGCAAAGGGATATACGCAGAAGTATGGAGTGGACTACCAAGAAACTTTTGCCCCGGTTGCAAAAATAAACACAATCCGGATTCTCATATCGATAGCAGTAAATCGAGACTGGGCTTTACAACAATTTGATGTCAAGAATGCCTTCCTGAATGGAGATCTTGAAGAAGAAGTTTATATGGAATTGCCACCCGGAGTGAAAACCAGGTGCTCACGAGAAACGAAAGTGTGCAAATTAAAGAAGGCTTTATATGGGTTAAAACAGTCACCCCGGGCATGGTTCGGAAGATTCTCATCCACGATGAAAGAGTTTGGCTATAAGCAAAGTAATTCAGATCATACTTTGTTTATAAAGCACAAAGGAGGGAAGGTAACAGCTTTAATAGTATATGTGGATGATATGGTCTTAACAGGAGATGATCCAGAAGAAAGAAAGGCTCTACAACAGTTTCTGGCATCGAAATTCGAAATGAAAGATCTCGGACAACTGAAGTACTTCTTAGGGATTGAGGTCTCGAGGTCAAAAACGGGGATATGTCTTTCACAATGAAAATATGTGTTGGATTTATTAGCAGAAACTGGAATGCTTGCATGCAAACCGGTAGATACTCCTATGGAAATGAATCACAAACTGGGACAAGCAGAAGATCAGACGCCGGCTGACAAAGGACGTTACCAACGATTAGTCGGGAAACTGATATATTTATCACATACACGGCCAGACATAGCCTATGCAGTCAGCGTGGTAAGTCAGTTCATGCATTCACCAGGAGAGGAGCATATGGAAGCAGTATATCGAATCCTGAGATATTTAAAAAGTGCACCAGGAAGAGGACTACTATTTTCAAAGAATGAAGTTCGTGAAATCACAGGGTACACAGACTCAGACTGGGCAGGAGACCAGACAGATAGAAGATCGACATCAGGCTACTTTACATTTGTAGAAGGTAACCTAGTAACCTGGAGAAGCAAGAAACAGAAAGTGGTTGCTAGATCGAGTGCGGAGGCAGAATACCGAGGTATGGCTCACGGGGTATGCGAATTATTATGGATAAAACATGTGTTACAAGAATTGGGGGTTGATTATGGGTCACCCATGAGTTTACAATGTGATAATAAGGCAGCTATTGAGATTGCGCACAATCCTGTTCAACATGATCGCACCAAGCACGTCGAAGTCGACCGACACTTTATTAAAGAAAACCTTGATCAGAAGATTATACAATTTCCGTTTGTAAGGTCAGAAGATCAACTGGCGGATATACTCACAAAGGCGGTTTCAGGAAGGACATTTCATGGTGCAATTAACAAGTTGGGCATGATAAATATCTATGCTCCAACTTGAGGGGGAGTGTTAAATAGTACAATAGTTGTTATCCTGTGTAATCTGGTATAACTGTATTTTGTAAGGCTAAGTGTGTGTGTATTGGTTTTTTGTGTAACAGAAAGCATACACAGCTATATATACCTGCATACTGTAAGATGTAATTTCAATTGAAATCGAATAGAATTCTGAAATTTAACAATCTCTCTTCATGAGAGAATCTCTACCTCGTTCGGAGTTTGAAAGACTAACTAAAAGAATTTTACACTTCATTAAAAAAAAACATTTTTTGTTTGCGAGTGTACTTTACAATGAAATTTTACACTGCGAGGATGGTGGCTAGCTGATGAGGAGAAGGAGCTGCGCCGTCAGGGAGAGAAAGAGATGCAATCGAGAGAGAGGGACGCCGGTGCTGGTGAAGATGATGAGCTGCAGCTATGTGTGTTATTTTTGTGTTATATTTTCTGTTTTGCTTGCCTTTTCTTACAAAAATTCTTCCCCATTTCATTTTTTCTCCTCTGCCTTTCCCTGTTTTCAGCCTGTTTCTGTGTTCAATCCTTCCCCGTGAATGTCCCTAGTTTTTCCAGTATTTTCTCCTCTATTCATTCCCTTTTTTTTCAAAGTTTCCTTTGCTTTTTCCCCTGTGATAATCGCTCACTGTCAAAATTTTACTCTCCTTTTCCCTCCAGTTTTTCCGATGACCCCCCCCCCCCCCCGCCCTTGTCTGTGCATTTTCTCCTCCAATTTATAGGCGAAGAAGGCATGGTGCATGGATTGGGGGTGTTGTCCAGGAATGGGATATTGTGTGAGGGAGTGGGTTGTAGGGAATGGTTGCAGCATGGGGTAGCATGGCTCCGGTGATGGGCTTTTTTTTTTTTTTTTTTTTTTTTAAATCAATAAATTGTGACAATATAAGAGTTTTTTGATGGGAAAAAACAGGAAGAACGATGTTTTTATCTTTAATTTTGGCTCCCGATTTCACCCGAAAATTTTGGTTCCGAAAATTCTGATCTTCTCAATTGAACCCAAATTAGGATTCCAAACTTAATTTCTCACCAATTAAGCCCTTAATAAAATTAATTTGACCCATTTAAAGTATAACTAAGCCCTTGTGCTTAATTAAATTCTTCAATTGGGCTCTCAATTGATCTCTAAACATAATTACACTTTAAATTGGCCGACGATTAAATCAAATTGGCCCATAAAAATATAATTATGTTTTTTGACTTAAGTTCTAAGCAGATTTATCTAGTAATAAATTACTTTAGCTAGGCTTTCAAAAATGTCCAAAATTTTCACCTTGATTTTTCTGCCGACACCAGCCCCTTTTATTTTATTTTTGTTATTTTTTGGTATATTTTGAGGAATAATCGAGAAATTGGGTTATGACACGAACAATCGGATGGATAATGGTAAGTTTGTAATATTACTTCGTGGAGTGCTATAATTAGGGGTTAGTATTTTCAGTATGATTCAGTTTTTATTAATAAAAATAATCAAACTAAAATATAATAATAAATAAACCAAAACTAAACTGGATCCGGTTTAAACTGATCGAGTTCGGTTCAATTCGGTTTTTAACTAAAAAACAAAAAAATAATTTTGTTTTTTGAGGTTTATTTAACTTTAACCAAGTTTTTCCTTCTCTCAATTAACCAAAATGGAAGCAAACCAAAAACTTTGAACTGAACTAGAAGAAAAAAAAAATTACAGTACATATTTTTTTTTTATTTGAACCAGTTTAGTTCGGTTTCGGTTTTGATTTACTGGATTTTTCCTTAAAAAAATAAAAACTGAACCGGACCGAAAGGTTTTAAAAAAATTCTAATTAGTTTAATCGATTTTATTTTTTGGTTTGATTTTTCCCAATTAACCTTTTTTTTTTATTTTCTTAATTTAAGTAGTTTTTGAGTTTTTCTACTCACCCCTCAATAATTTCTTTTTCCAAGAGGGGACATAAGGATGATATTCTTTTCTTGTATTCATTAAAGAGGAACCCACTTATAATAAAGAGAGGAAATTCCTTATGATCGATATACTTTTCTACAATAATATCTCACGATTTTCAATGAATTTATCAAATATTATATTTAGAAAATCATACAAAAAAAATTCAGAAAAGAAAAAAAGTTAAGTTTATGTATAATGCATTTGTAATTAATATTATTAATTTTGAAGAATCATTTAGTTATTTATTTATTTCTACTTTAAAAATGTTGAGGTTTATTTGGTTTGTGAGAAAACAAAAGAAGTGAGTAAATTTGATTTATTTTGTTTCAACATGTTACTTGTTATTCTAATTTTTAACTTGGTTAAATATAGCTTACCTAAGAATAAAAGAGCACAACTGATAAGATTTTAAATTAATTACTTTATCAAGTTCAAGAAAATCGTAGTATATATAGATTAATAGGTTGATGAATTCAACCATGACAACCTTGTTAGGTTTGTTTTTATAATTTTACAAGGATAATAAAATCAGTAGTAACTCCTAAACAAGCAACGGAGTTTGATGGGTCTAGTTCGTAAAAAAAGACTGATTATTTAATATTTTTTTAGCCTAGAAAGAAAAGTAATTAAATGAGGATCAAGAAGGAATTTGCTTTATTAGTTGTGCAAATTATACAGGGAAGTCCAAGATAAGAAAGGAAATACAAGCTGTGGTAGCAAGGAAAATCAAATTATTTATATTTTATTTTCTTTGTTATATGCGACAACAATATTAGACTTTATTTTTAGTTTTATTTCTTTATGTTTGGGTTTAATTATAAATGAGCCTTACATAAATCCACATAATGGGTTTATTAAGGTTTCTTTCAGTTTAGAGTAAATATAAATAGAGTTATAATCAAACTTGTTGGGTTACACATTCAAAATAATAATAAAACTTAGTTGTGGCACTTTGTTGTGTTGGTGAGATGATTTTCTCTTCTTAGGTTGTCTAAAGGATTGCAAACAACTTATCAAGGTTCAATTGACTTCGTGACGTTAATCTATACATCTTGTTTGTGAATTGCTATTTGTTAGGTAGGGGTTCATATCCAATAGTGTTAGTGTCTAGATACAAGTTATCTTTGTGTTACACTCCTATTAAACTTTATTTACTTGACTTTCAAAGAATTGATGTCTTTGTGTGCGAGTTGCTTGACTGCGTGTTCAAGAGCTTAACATCAAAAGGATGTACCAAACATGATCTTTTTTCATCTCAAAATCAAACTTACTTTAATTATAAATCTTATATTAATAAGAAATCATTATTAATCACGAAAATCATGAGGTTAACCTTTGAGAAAAAGTTGTGGAATGGGTGGATCTTGTCTTAAAAGCACAATATTTATCATTTTTAATTCATATAAACATGTCTTTTCTTTGTTTTTTTACCCTTTCTATATTGAAACATTTTCTAAAATTAAGAAGATAAAAAAATCAAATAAGAAAAAAAAGTTTGGTGAGTATAGTGATAATTGAAAAGGAGACGGGGAACTAATGTGAAGATTTAAAGCCCATTCCCTAGCAACTAAGGGGTAAGGTTGAAAAATAAAATAAGATGATAATATGAGAAATATATTGAGGGTTGAGAAAGGGTGAAATAAGAAATAAAAAATAGAATATAAAGGAGACAAAAAAGATTTTTTGGTAGTATGAAAAAGGCAGTGAATAATGAGGAGGGAGAAAAAAAAATAATAGTGAAAAAATCAAAAATCATATATAAAAAAGAAGAAATAAAGAAAGAAAAGAAAGCTAAAAGATATAGGATAAAAGAAAAAATAACTTTCACTCTTTATCTCCTATTAAAATACTAAGCAAAACCCTCGACACCTAAAGAAAAAATGACTTCCCACACTAGACAATCAATCACCCATCATCATACACCAACCTAACTGTCGTAACCCAATTTTTGGTTTACTCTCCAAAATAAAATAAAAATAACAAAAATAAAATAAAAGGGGTTTGGTGTCGGTAGAAAATCACGGTGGAAATTTGGAATATTTCCTGAGTTGAATCATATCTCTTTTGTGCCCAAAAAATGAGAGAAAATACAAATTCGAGGTAAAAATTAAGTCAAAAATCATAATTATATTTTTTATAGGGCAATTTGATATAATCATGGGCTAATTCAAAATATTATTATGTTTGAGAATTAATTTAGGGTCCAATTGAAGAATTTAATTAAGTGCAAGGACTTAATTATGCTTTAAATTGATCAAATTAATTTTATTGAGGGCTTAATTGATAAAAAATCAAATTTTTGAGTTTAATTCGGGCTCAATTGAGAAGATTGGATTTTTTTTGAGACCCAATTGAATCTTTCCAAGCTAATTGTGCAAAATTAGGGGCCAAATTGAAGACAATTGAGAATTTAATGCTCAATTGAGGGCCGAATTGCATAAATCGGAAGTAAGGGACCACAATAAAAAGGGCGTGTAAATTTAAGGCTATTGTTGAAATTTTGACGGGGATATTATTGCACAAATTACAAGTTTAAATTCAATTGAGGATACAATTAGAGCAATTACAAATTGAAGGACCAAAATGTATTTGCACCTTTAACCATTTTCAACGACAAGCCTACCGACCAGCCTCTCGACAGCCGCCTGAACAAGGGGAGAGAAGACGAACGGAAAAAGGGGAGAAGACGAATAGAGAAAAAACTGAAAAAAACAAGAGCAGAAATTTCACGTAAGAGGGAAGAACATTATGAGGAATCACGTTATAAGGAAGAAGACGAAGACACGCAGCGGCAGCCACCTATCTTCTTCCCCAACTCCGGTGTCAACAGCTCTCTCTCCCTCTCGGTCTGCAAGTTCCCTCTCTCTCCAAACCAGCAGCTGCAGCTCTCTCTCTCCCTCTCGGCCAACCAGCTCCGACCACCTAGCTCTACACTCTTCATCTCCGGCGGCACCTCCAGAAGCTCCTCAACAACAAGCTAAGCTCTCCCTCCCAGCTCCGGTGAAGGAGCAGAGGTCAGCCCTTCCGACGCCCCTACCGGCCACCACGGGCCACCATTTTCGACGCCACCACAACAGGGAGGACCACCTCGACGTCCTCTACCCGGTGGTAGTAGCGAGTAAACCTCTCGTCGTGGTCGGTCAACCACCCATATCACTGTTCACGTTCACTTGCACTGTGCACGTGTTTTGATTTCATTTATTATTTTTTTTCTTCTTTTTTAGGCCTTTGGGCTGCCTCTCTCGGCCTAGCCTAGTTGGCTGGGCCGGGCCCAAGTCCAGCAGACTTAGGCCCTTGGCCAACCTCACTTGGGTTGACCCATTTAGCCGGGCCAGGCCAGGCCCGACCCAAATTTTTTTATTTATTTATTAAAAAAAACAAAAAATCATTTAAAAAAAACAAAAAATATTTTGTTTTTATGCATACTGCTGAATTCCAAAGTTTTTCCCATCGTATTTTTCGTAAAAAAATATGTTGCATATTTTTCATATTTTAAAATGAAAAATTTGGATATTGTAACCAGTTTACAATTATCCATTGGAAGTCGGCCAAAATGTCAAAAATAATTTAATAATTATTTTGTTTTAGTTTTCGCGGCGTAAATTTACATTGTAAAGTACTCCCGCAGATAAAAAAAGATTTTTACTACGGTGTAAAATTACATTGTAAAGTACATTCGTAGATAAAAAAGGTTTGTAACTGCGGTGTAAAATTACAATGTAAAGTACACCCGCAGACAAAAAAAAAATGGTTTTTGAAAATGCAGTGCAAAATTTTTAACTTAGAAAAACAATCAAACAACAATGCAGCTTACCTTAGGTAGGGTGCACTGGGGGTGATGCGTCTTCCCCTTGCACAACAAGTCCCCATACCCAAGACTCTCGCAGACCAATAGGTTCCTAGTGACCTTAATACTAGGTGGCGACTCCTTATAATTATAGTTGTAAATTTTATGGCTATAAACAACCTCCATTTTCACCGCGCGCCGTTGTCTCCCCCAATACGCGGGAACGGCGGGGCGCAAAGCGCGAAAAATCATCGTCGCGACAGATGGCGACTCTGCTGGGGACATAGCCGGACTAAGCTTTGTTGTTTGATTGTTTATTCTCTAGTTCATATTTTTACACGCATTTTACTGCTTTGTCATCATGCATTTTAATTTCATGATTAAACCCAATTCTAAGTTCGGTGGGGATTAGCGGTCTGCCTCATGACTTTCAGTCGGGGTTCAGATTCGTGAAACGTCCAACTATGAACTGAGTATTTACTTGATAATGGAGGTCATACTATGCCCCAACCATTTCTTGTAAGCCCCTACACCACCTTCACGTAAGGCGGTCACTAGGCAGTTCATAGACCTTTTGAGACTAGATAGAAAACTTACCCCTCATGTAATGGCTTAGAACTTGCTTTTGGGTACACCTTTCCTGATAATTTACCTGTTATGTATGTATATACATTTGCATTCACATGCATTCATCACTGCATAACATATCATCAGCAGGCGGAAACATAGGTCCCCGAAAAGCTTTTGTCCATAACAAAAGAGTTAGATCAGATAGAGGAGGTTAGTATGATCTAATGAATGATTATTGTGAAAAAGAAGGCATAATACATGAAGTTACTCCACCTTATTCACCCGAATCAAATGGAATAGCTGAAAGGAAAAATAGAACTTTAAAAGAAATGATGAATGCCATGCTAGTTAGTTCTTCCGCACCTGATAATTTATGGGGTGAAGCTATTTTATCTGCATGTCATTTACAAAATAGAATTCCTTATAAGAAAACTAGTTTAACACCATATAAACTTTGGAAAGGTTATCCACCAAATTTAAAATATCTAAAAGTGTGGGGGTGTCTAACTAAGGTTATGCTACCTGAACCAAAGAGAAAAAAGATAGGATCAAAAACTTCTGATTGTATGTTTATTGGTTATGCCGAAAATAGTGCTGCATATAGGTTTCTTGTTTTAAAAAGTGATGTGTTAGATCACAACACTATTATAGAAACAAAAATGCCGAATTCTTTGAACATATCTTTCCATTACAGGAAAATATTTCTCACACACCTATTATTAATAATGCACCTATCAATAATAATAGGATTGATGAAACTCATATTGAGGAAATAAGAAGGAGTAAGAGACAAAGAAAAGAAACTTCATTTGGAAATGAATTTTTAACTTATTTAGTAGATAATGATCCAGTAACCTGTACTGAAGCTGTCTCTTCATCTGATTCCTTATTTTGGAAAGAAGCAATTAAAGTTGAAATAGATTCACTTTTACAAAATCAAACTTGGTTGATTGTTGATTTGCCTCCCGGTGCAAAACCTATTGGTTGCAAATGGATCTTTAAAAGAAAATATCTTCCTAATGGTTCTATAAATAAATATAAAGCAAGATTAGTAACAAAAGGCTTCACTCAAAAAGAAAATGTGGATTATTTTGATACATTTTCACCCGTAGCTAGAATTACTTCAATTCGAGTTCTAATTGCTTTAGAGTCTATTCATAATCTCTTTATACATCAAATGGATGTTAAAACTACCTTTTTAAATGGTGATTTAGAAGAAGAGATATATATGTTGCAACCCGAAGGCTTTACAATTACTGATCAAAAAAATAAAGTTTGTAAATTGAGAAAATCTTTATATGGCTTAAAGCAAGCTCCTAAACAATGGCACGATAAATTTGATCAAGTAATTTTAAGTGATGGTTTTTCATCCGTTAGTGTGGATAAATGTGTTTATACTAAGACGAGTGATAATGAATATGTGATCATTAGTTTATATGTAGATGACATGCTTATTTTCGATTCTAGCATGAATATTGTGCATAGCACCAAACATTTCTTGGCATCTAAATTTGATATGAAAGATATGGGTGAAGCGAGTGTAATATTAGGTATAAAAATTGTAAAGAGTAACAATGGTATAATGTTAACACAAGAATATTATGTAGAAAAACTTTTCAAGAAGTTTGGTCATTTTGATGTGACACCTGTGAGTACTCCTTATAATGCAAACTCTCAACTAAAGAAAAATAAAGGTGATGTTGTTGGTCAGCTTGAGTATGTTCAGATCATTGGGAGTCTGATGCATTTAATGAATTTCACTCGACCTGATATAGCATACGCTGTATGTAGACTGAGTAGATATACACAAAATTCTAATCACGAGCATTGGGCGACAATAATCCGACTAATGAAATATTTGAGAGGTACCATGAATTATGGTATTCTATATAGTGGATTTCCCACTGTATTGGAAGGATACAGCGATGCAAACTGGATTTCAGATTCAGATGAGATTAAATCCACTAGTGGCTATATTTTTATTCTAGGTGGTGGTGTAGTGTCTCGGAAATCTTCCAAACAAAGCTTAATTGCTCGATCCACCATGGAGTTAGAATTTATAGCACTAGACTTAGCATGATATGAAGCTGATTGGTTGAGAAATTTTTTAATTGAAATTCCATTGGGAATAAAACCAACACCTTCTATATCCATGCATTGTGATTGTCAAGCGGCAATATCCATTGCAAAGAATAAATCTTTCAATGGTAAAAATCGACATATTCGATTAAGACATGATGTAGTAAAACAGTTGTTAAAAGATGGAGTTATTTTAATAGATTATGTGAAGTCAGAAATGAATTTGGCCGATCCTCTGACTAAACCACTTGGTAGAAATATGATATTAGAAACATCGAGAGGAATGGGAGTAATGCTAAAGTAAGAAATCAAAATAACGGTAACCCAACCTATGAGATTGGAGATCCCATGAATTAGGTTCATATGGGTAACAACAAAGTTATTTATGATTTTACAGCACTATAAAACAAGTCCTTTTCTATGATGTGAGAATAGTGTTAGTCTGTAAATCAAGGAGAGGATGAATTATAAAGTTCTTAATGAGTTCCATATTCCTTATGGATAGTGTTCAAAATACAATGAACACTTGATGGAAACACCTATATGAGTGTGGAGTGGGGACGCTCGCATAAGATACTAGCAAAATCTTTAAAGCACTCATGAATAACCAGGCATGCGCATGGTCGATTAAAAGCGCAAAACCGAGTCAAACAACAAGAAATTATGGGGGTATAATGTGACGGTGAGATGCCTGACTTACAATGAGAATTATTGCGTTCATAGAAATTACATATTTCACCAATAATTCTGTAAGTTAAATCTCATACTTTCTATAATCTGGTTCATAGTCCAAAAGGCACTAGGTTAGATGCATTACACTCATTTGTGAAAGAGATCCAGCAAATTTATTTACATATTTATTATTATTATTATTATTAAAAGCCTTTTGAAATATGTGGGGGATTGTTGTAAAAAAATATAAATAGATATTTCAAAAGACTATCCCACATAGGTAAAACACAAAAGACCCCTTGAGTGTAGAGAGTGTATATAAGACCTACTATCCCACATTGGTAAAAGAAGACTCTCATCAAGTGTTTATATACTAAACTTGAGATGGGGTAGTAACCAACAAAGGAAGTAGAAGTGAGCTCGTGCACATGAGGATGAGTTGAGTAAAAGGAAAACCTCCGATTCAACCCCCCCTGCGCGCGAGGTAACGCCTATACTCTCTGAAATCTTTTTGTTGTTTTGTTAAAATATTTTCATAACCCTTAAACAGAAAACATTAAATTTGTAACCTTTGAAAATTATTTCTAACAGTTACAAATTTCAAAGCAATTTCGGTTTTGATTTACATAGTTATTATAAACATAAATATTGTAACTGTCACCATAAATTTTATAACACCTATATTTTAAATTATGGTAATAGCTATATTTATATTGTAACAGCCATTTTGAATTTATAATTCTAATATGGGATAGCTGTTACATTATAGTAGCCTATAAATACTATACAATATTTTTCAGAAACATATCCGAAAATACTTCTCTTCTTCTTCATCTCATTTGCTGGACCTCTCTTGTTATTTTTCTTTGCTGTTATTGTGTTCCCCTCTTTGAGGAAGAGCTTGTTGAATTCTGGAGGGTGCCTCATTATTGGGGAAATATCCTTAAGGACAGTGCTAAGCACACCTCAAGTTTTTGTTTCTGTTTCTTAATTATTTTCGTTCCTTGCATTTCGTTCATTTTATACAACACTTTCGTCCAGAAATAGTATCCCACACAAATAGTTATAATACAAGTAACTCGATGACCTAAAGAAAGAATGAGAAAAGGTCAAAACCCAAAAAAAGAAACTATAGCTTTCCATGTTTAAATGTCTAGTTTTAGGCTGTTGTGACTCATACTGCCAACATAGGAAAGGAGAAGAGAAAAAAGGATACTTGATTTAGTCAATCATGCATCTCTTAAGTCATTAAAACACCGATCCATGCATCATCATTCATGATAAAATAGGAACTTCATATGTTGATGTGGCCTCCCTCTATTCCACCAGCTTGTAGTCAACTTTACCAATTCTGAAAGGTTGATTTTAAACCTTGAATTTTTAAAAGTCTTAACATATTATTGAATTCTTATGATAAAAGATTGATTATTATGGATGACTTTCAATTTATTATGATGACCGTGATTTTTTGAAATGTTAATATCTAAAATGTTGTAGGGTGATCCTGGGGACATGATGTCGTTTTGGAAGTTATTGTTTTAAGGTAAAATATGGTCAAAATCAATATACAATGATAGGGTTGGGAGAATCAGATTGCGACAAGTTTTTTGAAAGGCATAATGGTTAATATGTATTGATAATGTTTATGCATTATTATACTTGTAATGTTGTGATGATATTTTTTTATTTCTTACTTGCGTGGTGATGATCTTTTTGACTTGTTGTATTGTTATTATTTCTAATTTGTTATTTTGCATGTTCAGAGTTTTAATACACAATTGTGTAATGTATTGTTATTATTCCTTGATCTCCTAATTTTCAACGTTTTAGCTATTTCAACCTTTTTTATAATATTTCTTTTCCCAATTGCATTTGTTTTTATTTTTTACTGTTTCTTTTGACTTTTTTTTATTGAAATATTGTTTTTCCTTTTTTAGTATATTTGAGAGGCATTAAAAATTAGGTTTTGACGCATACCTTATTCAATTTGATAGTTAAATTTAGGTTCCTTCCAAAAGACTTAAGTTTGATGATGGATGAATCAATCTTAATCCTTTTATCAATTTCTTGTTTTTAACATGAGATAAATTTATTAACACTCATTTTCATTTGCAATCTATTGTTTTATGTTGTCAAATGAATTTGGGTGTTAAAATCTTTTATGGAATGTTAAACTTATATGAAGATTTATGGTTAATTGATTTAATTTATAAATTGATGAAATTGAGTGTTACTTTTTAACTTAGGTGTCTTAAACTTGAAGAAATGATGGGTTATTTAATGAGTACTATTTTGTTTTTAAAATTTATTGTTTAGTTGAAAATTTGATGAAAATTGATTATGTGTTTAAATAATAAGAATTAAAAGGTATTGATTTTGGTTGAATAAGTTTGAATTAAAAAAAGATGGATAATTAGTTGGGTCCCAATTAATTTTTAGTTAATTATTGTTTTTTTTTAAACTTTTGGGGAAATTAAATCAATATTAACTTGATAACAATTAAGATATTAATTGATGTTATTATTTATTGAAAATAGTATGATGTTTAAAATATAGAAAATGATGATGATGGTAGTACTTATGATGATAAGATTTGTAATGGTAGTAATAGTATTAGTAGTGGTGATGATGGTTGTTATGGTAATGGTGATATTAATATTGGTTATGATGTGACAACTAGTAGTGATAGTAGTAGGGTAGTGACAATGACTAATTGTGATATATATTAATAAAATGTTAGTGGTGGTAATGGTGCTACTAATGACCGTTAAAAATGGTTAAATGATGATGTATTACTAGCTAGTAAGTTAATTGTGATTCATTTTTAATAAATAATTGAACTTGTATTTGATAGTTTTTTTTCAACTTTTGAATTGTATTCATTATTTTCTTGTAGGTAGTTTGGATGGCTTAGCCAATAAGAATTACATATTAGGATTTCTTCTTCGATACAGCCTTTATGTAATGTTAGAAGGAAGAGCTCTCTATGTAATGTTTTTGTCTCATGATATTATTTGTTCGAGTTATTTTAATATGTTATTCATTTCTACTTTTTTTTCTTAAATATTAGTGAATATAATTTTGTCTATCTCATTGTTGTGCACTATTTGTATGAATTGGCTACTTAAATCTTCCAATTATAGAAATTCGTAAGTTTGCGCAATCCATTTAGCATTATTTAAATGATAATTTCCTGACAGGTCTTAAACCTTTGTTGGTTTTTAAATTTTTGAAGATACTTGTTGTGGTTATTGGTTTATTGTTAGCAACTATTGATGTTGAGATCGTGACAAAAGAAAAACATGTACAAAATATTCTTTCCAATGTTGACAAAATAAAAAAACCTTGACGAGCAAGGTTTTGATAATTGTATTTTGTTGCCTATTTTGTTAGTATTTTAAAACACTAATGAAATCTTCATTATATATTGAAAAATATTCCATCGGTATTTTCTAAATTTTTCGAAGTGTAATTAAATAACTTCCCTCCATAAAAAGAAAAATAGTTTGTCTATTATGGAGTTTTAGGGTTTTTTTATTATTATCTTAATTAAGAATACTTTGAATATGTTGAAATAATGTTTTAAGTTACAGTCCATTTAATTGTTAATTTTATGCTTTGAATTATTCTTCTGTTTGTTATGCATATTCCTGGTTAATAGGACCACTCAGCTTAGCTTGATCTGGTCTTATCTTTTTCCCTTTTCTTTAGGAATTGTTGAGTTAGACTTCTGCAATTCGGTTATTTCTTGTAAGGCTATCTATAGCCAATTCCAGTTGATGAATAATATAAGTTGCTTTCGATTTATCTTCTCTGAAATTAACATTTGGTATCAGAGTCTGGTTTTAAATTGTGAGAAGCAGCAGCTGTCCACACGAGAGTTAGAAAGCAACCAAAGAGTTCGAGAGAAACACGAGAGACAGAGAGAAACACGAGAGACAGAGAGGAAAAATGTCAATGGAGGGGAATTTTGTGCAGCCTTCAATCCCAAAGTTTGATGGTCATTATGATCACTGGTCCATGCTGATGGAAAACTTTCTTCGTTCAAAGGAGTACTGGACGTTGATAGAGAATGGAATACCTGCAGTAGCAGAAGGAGTCATGACAGAAGCTCAAAAGAAAACCATTGATGATCTGCGGCTAAAAGATCTGAAAACAAAGAACTACCTTTTTCAGGCCATTAATCGGTCTCTCCTGGAAACTATTCTCAAGAGAGACACTGCCAAGGATATCTGGGATTCTTTAAGGCAAAAGTATCAAGGCACGACAAGGGTTAAACGTGCTCAGTTGCAAGCACTGCGCAAGAATGGGAGACACTACAGATGAAGACTGGTGAGTCTGTAAACGAGTACTTTGCTCGTACTCTTACAATAGCCAACAAGAAAAGAATTCACGGGGAAAAGATGGATGATGTTGCTGTCATTGAGAAGATTTTACGCTCTATGACTACAAAATTTGATTATGTAGTCTGTGCAATTGAGGAGTCCAATGATGTGGAAACAATGTCCATTGATGGACTGCAGAGCAGTCTCTTAGTTCATGAACAACGTATGAACTATCATACGATTAATGAAGAACAAGCCTTGAAGGTGACTTATGGTGACACCACAGGTGGAAGAGGAAGGGGTCGAGGAGTTTTTCGAGGAAGAGGAAGAGGGCGCAGCAGCAGACAATTTTTTGATAAGTCAAATGTGGAGTGCTATTACTGCCATGAATTTGGACATTTCCAGTTTGATTGTCCAAAGAAGGAGCTCAGGGCAAATTTTGCAGATGCCAGTGAAGAAATGTTGCTGATGGCGTACACAGATGGCATAAAAATCAGTTCACATGAGGACTGGTTTTTGGACTCGGGATGCAGCAATCACATGTGTGGAATGAAGGAGCTTTTTTGTGTTCTTGATGAACAATTAAGAGAGACAGTGAAGCTTGGAAATGGATCAAGCTTAACAGTCATGGGGAAAGGGAATGTAAGGGTTCGGTTCAATAACAAGACTCAAGTTATCACTGGTGTCTTCTTTGTGCCTGGTCTAAAGAGCAATTTGCTGAGCATTGGTCAGCTCCAAGAGAAGGGTCTTGCAATTCTAATTCAAAATGGGAAATGTAAGATTTATCACCCTACTCAAGGATTGATTATTGAGACCACAATATCATCAAATAGAATGTTCATTCTACTCGCCTAAACAAATGAGCAAACTTGCTGCAATGCAATGACTGAAGAATCAGCTAGGGTGTGGCATCGTAGATTTGGTCATCTGCATTACAATGGATTGAAAACTCTTCAGAAGAAAAATATGGTGCATGGTTTGCCTCAAATCAAAGAGCCTACGAAGCTGTGTGAAGAGTGTATGCTAGGGAAGCAGCCAAGGGATCCCTTTCCAAATCACAGCACTTGGAGAGCAACAAAAGTGCTTCAACTGGTGCATGCAGATATCTGCGGCCCAATCAGCCCCATCTCAACTAGCAACAAAAGGTATTTCCTCAGTTTTATTGATGATTTCAGTAGGAAAATATGGGTCCATTTCTTAACTGAGAAATCAGAAGCATTCAATGTCTTTAGAAGTTTTAAGAATTCTGTTGAGAAGGAATCAGGAACCTATTTGGGTGGATTAAGAACCGATCGTGGTGGTGAGTTCAACTCCAATGAATTCAAAAATTTCTGTGTTGAACATGGAATACAGAGGCAATTAACGGCAGCATTCACACCACAACAAAATGGTGTGGCCGAAAGAAAGAATCGAACCATTATGAATATGGTTCGAAGCATGCTAACCGAGAAAAAACTTCCAAATTTTTTTTGGCCTGAAGGTGTTAATTGGTTAGTTCATGTACTGAATCGTAGTCCCACGTTTGCTGTGAAAAATATCACCCCAGAAGAAGCATGGAGTACAATCAAGCCTTCAGTCTCTTATTTCAGGATTTTTGGATGCATTGCATATGTCCATATTCCTAACAATAAGAGAACAAAGCTTGACAATAAAAGCTTAAAGTGTGTTTTACTTGGTGTTAGTGAAGAATCAAAGGCCTACTGATTGTTTGATCCAATCTCCAAAAAGATTATCATCAGCCGAGATGTGAAGTTTGAAGAAGAAGGAACCTGGGATTGGAATCAAACTCATGCAGATACCACCTTGACTGATCTCGACTGGGGTGACAACAATCCAGATGAAATGGGTGCAGCAACAAGGAGAAGCAGTGAAGATGATGAAATTGATAATGCAACCGAAAGCATGGGCCCAACAGATTTTGGTGACAGTGCAGCTGGATTGGGTGCAGCCGTAACATTCAATGAAAATGTTACAGCCATATCAATTCCTAACAGGGGAACCACTTCTGCTGTCACAGGTGACAGACATTCAATAAAAGGCAGATTAAGAAGATCACCAGGCTGGATACAGGACTATGAATGTGAGGATGGCTTGTCTGAAGAAGAAGATGATTATGCATATTTGGCTTTCTATGCAGGCAGTCCCATAAGTGATCCTTTGAGTTACAATGAAGCAATGAAAAGTGAAAAGTGGCAAAAAGCCATGGAAGCAGAAATTGAGGCAATTGAGAAGAACAACACTTGGCAGCTCACTATGCTGCCAAAAGAAGGAAAATTGGTGGGAGTGAAATGGATCTTTAAGACAAAACTTAAAGAAAATGGTGAGGTTGACAAGCACAAAGCTCGTCTCGTAGCAAAGGGATACACGCAACAACATGGCATAGATTACGAAGAAGTCTTTGCACCGGTAGCTCGTCTAGACACAATTCGGTTGATCATATCACTTGCAGCTCAGAAAGAGTGGGTTATCTATCAACTGAATGTCAAGTCAGCCTTTCTACATGGTGAGTTAAATGAAGAAGTCTACATTGAGCAACCTCCTGGCTTTGTGACAAAGGGGAAAGAACAGATAATATACAAACTAAAGAAAGCATTGTATGGACTTAAGCAGGCACCTCGTGCATGGTACAGTCGAATTGAATCATATTTCACAGCTCAAGGTTTCAAGAAATGTCCCTATGAACATACATTGTTCATCAAAACAGGAGGTGAAGGTAAACTTCTAGTTGTGTGCCTTTATGTTGATGATTTATTATACACTGGAAATGATGACAGTATGTTTGCTGAATTTAAACAATCCATGATGAGTGAGTTTGAAATGACTGATTTGGGAAGGATGCACTATTTTCTGGGAATTGAGGTTCAACAAAGTTCGGCTGGTATCTTTATTGGGCAGAAGAAATATGCACAGCAGGTATTGGAGAAGTTTAAAATGCATGAATGCAACTCTGTTACTAATCCTATTGTCCCAGGAACAAAGCTGTGCAAAGATCATGGTGGAACCAAAATAGACAGTACACTATACAAACAAATCATGGGTAGCTTGATGTATTTAACTCACACACGCCTCGATATTATGTTTGTAGTATGTCTACTCAGCAGATATATGGAATGTCCCACTGAACTACACTTGATGGCTGCTAAGAGAGTATTTAGATACTTAAAGGGAACCATCAATTTCGGGGTGTTTTACAGGAAAGGAGGATCTGGAAGTCTTAGTGCATACTTAGATAGTGACTACGCTGGTGATGTTGAAGATCGCAAAAGTACCTCAGGCTATGTATTTATACTCAGTTCAAGAGCAATTTCATGGTCATCGAAAAAACAACCCATAGTGACACTTTCCACTACTGAAGCTGAGTTTATCTCAGCAACATCATGTGTGTGCCAGGCCATATGGCTGCGAAGAATTATGCAACAATTGGGACAAAATCAAGAGGAATCTACAACAATCCACTGTGACAATAGCTCTGCCATTAAGCTCTGCAAAAATCCAGTACTACACGGACGCAGCAAACATATTGACGTTCATTTTCATTTCATTCGAGAGCTCACCAACATGGGGATCGTGGAAGTAATACACTGCAACACTCAGAATCAGATTGCAGACATAATGACAAAACCATTGAAGAATGATGCTTTTGTGAAGCTGCGTGGTTTGATGGGAATCTGTTCTTTGCCCAGTATAAACTGATGCGACTGGCATGCAGTTTCAAGGAGGATGTTGAAATAATGTTTTAAGTTACAATCCATTTAATTGTTAATTTTATGCTTTGAATTATTCTTCTGTTTGTTATGCATATTCCTGGTTAATAGGACCACTCAGCTTAGCTTGATCTGGTCTTATCTTTTTCCCTTTTCTTTAGGAATTGTTGAGCTAGACTTCTGCAATTCGGTTATTTCTTGTAAGGCTATTTATAGCCAATTCCAGTTGATGAATAATATAAGTTGCTTTCGATTTATCTTCTCTGAAATTAACATTGGTATCTTAATTAAGAATACTTTGAATATCAAATTTGAGAATTGAGTCTTAAATCTTCTATTCAAACTCTAGCTTTAAGTTTTGGGAAACTATTTAAACACTTAAGTATCAATTTAAAACTTTTGCACTTGTTTTCTATGTGTAAATCAATTATAAATTTGAAGAGTAACTAAATAAAATGGATGTTTTGAATTGAAAATAAATAAACATTTTAAAACAAAAAACTTACATTTAGATAGTGATTCTCAATTTAAATACTACCGTGAACTGGGCATCCTTGAAAACCGCATGAGAGTGGAAACGAATGGCGCGTTCGGCGACGCGCTAACAATACCGCATCAGAATAAATATTAAAAAAAAATTAAATTACCATGACACCCCTGCAACAAACTCTTCAATTTTGTCTTATTGGGGGTATATCTGTATTTAGCTATTTTAAAAAATATGAAATGCCTGTGGCACCTCTCCCGGCCAGACCTCTGTTTTGTCTTTTTTGAGGGACAAAATGGTTATTTTACTATGCAAAGAAATATAAAAAAATCAATAAACCGGTTACCCAAATCGGACCGAACTGGACCGAATATGTGCAATTACCGTGGTATCCCTCTCGACAAGGCCTGATTTTGGCTTTTTCCAGGGACAAAATGATTATTTTACTATGCAAAAATAAAAAAACCAGTAAATCGGCGAACCGAACGAACAAAACCGACTCAAACCGACCTGGACCAAACCAAAAATTGAGCATTACTATTGTCGTCCACAGTGATTTATCTCACTGTGAACAGTAACCATACCATGTTATGTTTTAACTTTTAGTCTATGAGATTACAAGCCTACTGATAGACTTGAATTTTTTGCAATTTTTATTGAATATGTAGAGCAACTGGTTTACTCCTTTCCCATCTCCGATATCCAACCTCAATTCGTTTTCACAAGGAAGTTATTACTTAGGAATGACACTAAAAAATGCTCAAGTAATTAAAGCATTTTCTCTTTATTTCCCTCACCAAAAGAAGGGTTGCGAACTATCACTATGAAACCAGAAATTGTAGTAAAAGTGCAAGGTTTGGCCGTAACGATGTCTTGGGTCAACATGTATAACACCACAGCAATGCAGTACAGCTTTTACATGTAGCTATATTTGGAATCGAGGAGGTGAAATTAGTTAAGTATTTAGATAAATAAATAAATGTGGACGACTGAATTACAGCTTCAAGCCAATGTGTCAAATCTAATTTCCGAGCCTTCTCGCTCTTCGACAAACCCTTCCCAACCTGCTACAACAGCAGTAAACACAGACTGATCAATGATCTTCTTTAGCTTTACCTTCTTTGTAAATAGATGAATTCAATGAATAATTATTTAATCGGTGTATTATATTTAATAATTGAATTTGTTGAGTAGTTTTTACTCTTTTATTTTATTAAATATAAAAAATGTTCTTTAACACTCATTCTTACTTGCAATTCATTTCTGACGTTGTAAACTAATTTGGGTTTTAGGATTTTCTAATAAATTATATTTTTTTTATATACTTGAATTAATTTAATTTAAAAATTAAACGTCAAACGTCAAACGTCAAACAGAATTAGTCCATAATACAGGGCTTTTATGTATTTGCATTAAAAAGAAGCTTTGATTGTTTTCTATAAAAAGGCACACGAGGAGCACCCCAATAGCAGTATTCCACAAATCAGTCGCATTTCTTTGAAGTATTATCCGTCTGCTCAATCCGCTTCAAACAAACAATGTCTAGAATCAATTTGGCAGTTTTGCTGGTGCTTGGGCTGCTGCTGGTGACGGCAAAGCAGTCCATGCAGATGAATTTGAGAAACCCTACTGCTGAGATTGAGACAAGCAATTGCAAAATTGCATCCCTTCGCTTAGGCCTTGTTCTTACATCTGATAACAGCGAAAAGGCTCTTCTGGACTCTGATCTCTTTGATCCTGACAGTGAAAATCCTTATGTTGACATTGCCGGCAGAAGGTTCCATGTTGGGATTATTTACATTAGTTCATATCGTACAACCTCAGATGCAGGTTTTATCTCTCTCTCTCTCTCTGTCTCTCTCTCTTGTTTGGACAGATATTGTTGGAAGATAAGCTGCTTATTCAACTATACAATAGCAGAAGGACTTGAAGTAGCAGAAGACATAAAGAAGAAGATTAGACAGTGAGAAGAAGAGACAACTGTTAAATGGATGTTCAAAACATGTAATAGTTAGTTACATTGTTGTTAATTGTAACAAATTAAGAAGAGAAAATGTAATTGAATTCTCTTCTATAAGCTTGGTAGTTACAGGCTGTCAAGAACAAAAAAACATGTGTTCTTCCCCAAAATGTATATAAGGGGACTTTTGTCAAGCATTTGGTATGTGATGAACACTTACCTACTGTTGCATTTTTCTCTTCTTCAAATCCTTGCTCTCGGTGTAAAATTCTGTTATTTCTTCTCTTCAAAATCAACAAGCAAACCTGCAAATCATCAAACAAACACAAGCAAACACAAATTAAAACTTCAAAATGGTATCAGAGCAGTAACTTGATCAACAAGAGATTGAAAATTGTTTGAACTCCAGAAAAGAAGATGGAGACCAGTGAAGATTTATGAACACCACAATCGTGTGAACTATGATTTTATGGGATGTAATTGAATTTGACATGAAATTAAACATTGGATTGGTAGAATCCGAGAGAGAAAAAGATGAAACTGACAGCATACCTGGAGAAGCTGTTTCTAGGGAGAACAAAATCAAAAATGCCAAGGCATTAAGCCTAATCCAAGGTGCTTTAATTGATGAACTCTTTCCACGAATTAGGAATGAAAAGATTGCACAAGGAGCATGGAATGCTTTAAAGAGAGAATACAGAGGAGATAATAAAGTGAGGGCTGTGAAATTGCAAGCAGCAAGGGCAGAATTTGAATACATGAGAATGTCAGAAGGAGATGGCTTAGAACACTATCTATCTAAGTTTTTTGAAACCATAAATAGTTTGAAATCACTAGGAGAAGATGTATCTGAGATTAGAATTGTGCAGAAGCTCCTAATGAGTTTGAATAGAAGATACAAGTCCATAGTCTCAATCATTGAAGAGACAAAGGACCTTGATGTGCTGAAAGTGGAAAAGGTTATAGCCTCTGTCAAAGTGTTTGACAAGAGGGAAGACCTGCATGATGAACAAGATAGAATTACAAGAACTGAAAAAGCATTCAATAGCCTCAAAATTGGTTACAATCAAGGTCATGTTGCAAACAAGTTTATGTAGAGGAGACCTAGTCCAAGGTGGCAGGGACATGATCCAAGACACACAGACTGGTCTCAAGGTAGAAATGTGAGCAATCATCATAATTTCAGTCATAATTCCAACTGGAATAACAGAAATGGAGCAAATAATTGTAGTGGCTACAATTCACATTATAAAAGTGGAGGAGGTAATCAAACAAGCACAAAGCTATAATGTCTTATATGTCAAAAATTTCACTTTAGCATATGCAAATATAAGGGAAAGACTAAGTGTGGTAAATGTAGTCGTTTTGGACACATTTCCAAAGATCATGACAACAACAAGCAACTAGCAAATTACACAAAGGAAGAAGAAGATATGTCTGCAGGTACTATGTTCTATGCATGTCATGCTGCCAGTATAAAGGCTGGAGATGTGTGGTTTGTAGACAATGCTTGCAGCAATCACATGACCTCACTAGAAGCAAATTTAATTGATATTGATAGAAATTTTACCTGCAAAGTGAAGATGGGTTCAGGTGATCTTGTACAAGCAATTGGCAAGGGCACTATTGTGGTTGAAACCAGAAGGGGAAGAAGATATATGGCTTAACTGTGATAGCAGAATTAAAGGATGTCTATGAAGGGTGTGTCAAAGGGAAGCATCACCGAGAGAAATTTGATTAAGGGGAAGCATGGAGAGCCAAGTATCCATTGGAACTTGTACATACAAACCTTTGTGGTCCAATGCAAACAGAATCGGTTGGAGGGAATATGTATTTTCTGACATTTATTGATGATTACTCAAGAATGTGTTGGGTATATTTCATTTGAAATAAATCTGATACATTACATGTATTCAAGAAGTTTAAACTACTTGTTGAAACACAAAATGGTCATTCATTGAAAAAATTCAAAAGTGATAAAGGTGGAGAATATACCTCCCATGAATTCCAAAACTATTGTGCAAGTCAGGGAGTGGAGAGGCAACTTGCAATAGCTTATTCCCCTCAGCAAAATGGGGTGGTTGAGAGAAAAAATAGAACCATAGGTGAAATGACAAGATTAATGTTGATTGAAAAAGAAGTACCTACTGAATTTTGGGGAGAGACAATGAATATTGCTGTGTATCTCCAAAATAGATACCTTACATTAGCTGTGGAAGGCAAGTAACCATTTGAAGTCTTTACTGGAAGGAAACCTGGAATCAAGCACTTGAGAATGTTTGGATGCATATGCTATTTTCATGTTCCATCAGCCCTGAGACAAAAGCTTGACAACAAGTCAAAAAATGGGGTGTTTATGGGTTATGAAAGTTGTGAGGAAGGATATAGGGTGTATATCCTGGATTCTAAGAAGATTATGCTGTCAAGGAGAGTTGTTTTTGATGAGAATAAGGTCTGGAATTGGAAGGGAAATCAATTGAAATCAGCCACATCACAGCAGGTGGTTGAATGCAATGAAGAAAGCAATATGGAAGGTATGGAACAGGCTGAAGAAGGTCAGTTTGCTCATGATGAAACATCTCATTTAAACTTTGCAACTACCTTAGCAAGTGCACATGCAGATGAAGATAGCAATCAAACCTCTACACCTAGTTCAACTCCAGTAAAAATGAAAAGCATTGAAGATATATATCACAGGTGTCATATAAGCATCATAAAACTAGAAACTTATCAAGAAGCAGTAAAAGATAAAGCTTGTAAGGAAGCAATGAAAACATAATTAGAAATGATAGAGAAGAATCATTCTTGGGAGTTGAATGAGAGGCTTGTCATATAAGCATCATAGAACTAGAAACTTATCAAGAAGCAGTAAAAGATAAAGCTTGTCAGGAAGCAATGAAAACATAATTAGAAATGATAGAGAAGAATCATACTTGGGAGTTGAATGAGAGGCTTGCTGACAAGCCTGTTATAGGTGTAAAATGGGTGTTCAAAACTAAGCTCAACCTTGATGGGACAATACACAAGCATAAAGCTAGACTTGTAGCCAAGAGATATGCTCAAAAACCAAGGGTTGGTTATAATGAAACTTTTGCTCCAGTAGCAAAGTTGAATATCATCAGGACACTTATTACTTTGGCAGCTAAAAAGGGTTGGAAATTATTCCAATTGGATATTAAATCAACATTTCTAAATGGAATGCTTGATGAGGAGGTGTATGTGGAACAACCCGAAGGCTTTGAAGTAAAGGGTTCCAGTCACAAGGTTTATAAGTTATACAAGGCTCTATATAGACTTAAACAAGCCCTTAGAGTCTAGTATAGTGAAATTGATGTCTACTTAACAATGTGTAAGTTCAAGAGAAGCAGCAGTGAAGCAACTCTATATATAAGGGCAGATCATGAAGGCAATCTCATCATTGTTTCTATATATGTTGATGATATTGTTTACACAGACAGCGATGAGAAGATGATGCATGATTTCAAGAGAGAAATGATGCAAAGATATGAAATGTCACATCTTGGCCTACTTCATCATTTTCTGGGGATTGGGGTGTTGCAGACCAATCAAGGGATTTTTATCTATCAAAGTAAGTATGCTAAGTCCCTACTTACAAAGTTTGGACTTGAGGATTACAATCCAGTTGCAATCCCTCTAACTATGGATGAAAAATTGAAGAAAACAGATGGGAGTGAACCTGCAGATGAAGGTCTAAATAGAGGAATAGTTGGAAGCTTGCTGTATTTGACAACAATAAGGCCAAACTTGATGTATTCAGCCAACTTGCTATCAAGGTTCATGAGTTGTCCTACAAATAAGCATATGGGAATTGCTAGAAGGGTCTTGAGATATGTTCAAGGTACTCTATACTATGGAATTGAGTATACAAGGGACAAAATAGCAGCCCTAATTGGTTATTGTGATGTTGATTGGGGGGGAGGGGGCAGTGAGGATGATAGCAGGAGTACACTTGGCTATGCTTTTAGCTTTGGGAGTGGTGTTTTCTTTTAGGCTTTTGTGAAACAGAGCACGGTGGCTCTGTCAACAACAGAAGTTGAGTATGTCTTAGTGTCTGAAGCCACAACACAAACCATTTGGTTAAGATTTGTGCTTTAGGATTTCGGGGAATTACAAGCAAAGGCAACACCATTATATTGTGACAATATATCAGCAATATCAATGGCCAAGAATCTAGTTTTCCATCAGAAAATAAGACACATAAACAGGAGATATCATTTCATTAGAGAATCCTTGAAAGAAGGACTGATTAACATGCAGTTTTGCAGGGGTAAAGACCAACTCACAGACATATTTACTAAATCCCTACCTAAAGATAGATTCAATCAATTAAGATTGAATCTTGGGGTTAAATCAATACGTAACTTAGGAGAGGCATATATTTCTATTAACAAAAGATACTTGCTTCCTTAATTTGTGTTTTAAAATTTTCATGACAGGTAAATGTGGCTACAGCTGTTCAAACTCTCTTGCTTAAATTTTGTATTTGCAGAATCATCTTCTTTGGGAATGATGGAAGCCTGGATGACAGCATATTGGTCCCTGGTGATGTTGTTGTGCCGGAGGTAAGGCCTTTGCTATTATTTATTGTTTTTGTTTTAAAACTAATAGAAGAGAAGAATATTTTGCCTGCCTTTTCATTGATATTGTAATTGATTTATACAATGCTGAGGGAGAGTCCTTCGGCTATAATTTTGTTAGTCAAAACAGGAAATATACACATGTTATAAATAGAAGATTATTTACATATTGTAATACACCCCCATAGTGGAAACAGGAGGTTGTCGTATGTTGAGACTATCCCAGAATTCATCAAAGAGTTGCAGCGGAAGTCCCTTAGTAAAAATGTCAGCAATCTGATAACGGGAAGGGACATGTAGAACACGAACTTTACCACGAGCGACTTTCTCTCATACAAAACGTATATCCATCTCAATATACTTAGTGCGTTGATGTTGAACTGGGTTGCCGGAAAGATACACCGCACTAACATTGTCACAATATACTAATGTGGCTTTCGAAATAGGACAATGTAGCTCCAAAAGTAAGTTTCGGATCCAACAGGATTCAGAAACCACATTAGCTACCCCCCGGTATTCGGCCTCAGCACTACCTTGACAATGTGGGTTGTTTTTTCGCAGAGCACGAGAGTAAATTATCCCCAAGGTATACACAATAACCAGAAGTCAACCGTCTGGTGTCTGGACATCCACCCCAGTCTGCATCGGTGTAAGAAGTTAGAGTATGATTGGATGAGGGATAAAAATGGAGACCAAAATCGAGAGTCCCCTGAATGTAGCGAATGATACGCTTTAAAGCCGACATATATTGAGTTCTGGGGTCATGCATAAAGAGACATATTTGCTGAATAGCATAAGAAATATCCGGCCGCGTAAAGGTCAAGTATTGTAAGCCTCCAACAAGACTATGATACTCAGTTGGATCATGATAAGGATTTCCTGAAGAAATGATGAGTTTAGCTTTTGTGTCCACCGGAGTAGGAGATGGTTTAGAAGAAAACATGCTTGCCCGCTCAATGATTTCCTCTGCATATTTCTTTTGTGAAAGAAACAGGCCTCCGGAATGTCGTGCAACAAAGATGCCCAGAAAATAACTGATAGGACCCAAATCTTTCATAGCAAACTCGGATCCGAGTTTAGATATGATGGATTCCCGAAGACTAGTAGAAGATGCAGCAAGAATAATGTCATCCACATACAGGAGAATATATGCCATATCATTGCCCTGTCGATAAATGAATAACGAGTGATCTGAAATACTGTGAGAGAAACCCAATAAAGCCACATAATCAGCAAACCGTTGATGCCAAGCACGAGGGGCTTGCTTAAGCCCATAGAGAGACTTCCTTAGCAAACAAACATAATCTGGGTGTTCTATATTTCAGAAGCCCGGAGGTTGATGCTTATAAACTGTTTCATTGAGATTGCCATGCAAAAAGGCATTCTTGACATCCAATTGATGAAGGCACCAAAACTTTGATAAAGCAATACTAAGCACTATATGAATGGTGGCCGGTTTGACCACCGGACTAAAAGTCTCACCACAATCTATACCCGTTTGCAGACCTGCACCATCACCCACAAGACGGGCTTTATACCGCTCAAATGAACCATCAGAATTTTTCTTATGCCTGAAAATCCACAAACTTCGAATGATATTAGCATTAGATGGACGGGGTACTAAGTCCCACGTCTTATTTTCAATAAAAGCATCGTATTCATCTTTCATGTCCATTTTCCAATTATGATCATGTAATGCATTGAGGGGATTAGTGGGCAAGGGAGAAATGGGAATTTCTGAAGTATGAAGGTTTAGGAGTTTTCGGGGATTAAAAATACCATGTTGGGATCTTGTAGTCATTTGTGGGGAGTGAGGGGGATGGGCAAGTGGAAGGGGTTGTGCTGGTGCCATTGGAGGAGTTAGACTGGGAGGATGGGGTTGGTCGGTGGTGGGAGGGGATATAGTCTGTGGTGAGGGATTAGATGTGCTGGGTATCTCTTGGTTTGGAGACGCGGATTGATATGAGGAGGGGTTCAGATTTGGAGAATTAGGAATGGGGTTGGGGGGAGGTGTTTCTTGGACCTGAATAGGAGTTGTGGTTTATGCCGATGGATCATCAAGTGGAACGGTAGGAGAAGTGGGTGGAGTAGGTGTGAGGCCTGCATCTAGAAACTCATAAGTAGGACATGTAGGAGTATGGAATGTAGAGAAAGGGAATGTATGTTCATCAAAATTGACATGGCTTGAAACAAGTATTTTACAACTAGATAAATCATAACATTTGTATCCTCTATGGTTAGAAGGATACCCTAAAAACACACATGGTGTTGACCGAGCTTGCAATTTATTTCTAGAAGTGGACGGAAGAAGAGGATAGCATAAGCACCCAAAGACTCGAAGGTGGGAGTATGATGGGTCTTTTTGGTAGAGAATTCTTGTGGGTGGATGAAACGCAAGCTTTTTGTTGGGTAGTATGTTAAGAAGATAAGTGGTCATTTGAAGGGCATGATGCCAAAATGAAGCTGGTAGAGAGGCATGAGCGAGGAGGGTTCAGATGATATTATTTATGGTATGAATTTTTCTTTCAGCCTTTCCATTTTAAGAAGAGGTATAAGGGCAAGAAAATCAAAAAGTCATTCCATTTAATTCACAAAATTTGTGGACAGATCCATTGTCGTACTCCTTTCCATTGTCACATTGGAAACATTTAATTTCCCTTTAAAATTGGGTTTTAATATGAGTATGAAATGATAGAAAAAGAGAATGAACTTGAGATTATTGGCAATTGGAAAAGTCCATAGAAAATTCATAAAATCATCAAGGAATAAAACATATTAACGATGACCTCCTGAACTAAGAGTAGGTGATGACCAAATGTCGCCATGCACAATATCAAAAGGTAAAGAAGTGAACGAGAGAGAGTCATAAAATGGTAATTTAACTTGTTTCCCAAGAGGACAAGAATGGCAAAAAAAATTATCTTGAATTTTATTGCAAATAATGAAATTTTTTCTACGAAGAGAACTTAAAACAGGAGCTCCCGGGTGTCCTAAACGGTAAAAGTAGATGGTGTTGAAAATCCAATGGTTGGTCTTGTGGTAACTGAATAGAGGTAACCCGAGCTGTTACATCTCATTAAAGGCATCCCTGTTGGAAAATCCTTCACAGAAAAACCGAACGGATCAAATTCAACAGACGCATTATTGTCAACGGTAAATTTCCTCATAGAGACAAGATTTTTAATCAATTTTGGGGCATGCAAGACATTATTCAAAGTGAAAAGAGGGTTGGGTTTAGGTAATAATGCATGTCCGTAACCAATAATTGGAATAGTATGACCACTACCGACAATAATATTACGATTATTGCTCATATTTAAATAAGACATAAGATTACTTCCGTTTGTAGTCATGTAAGATGTGGCTCTGGTGTCCATATACCATTGATCATCAGGAGGAGCAATTGAGAGTGTGTGCATGGCCGCTTGGATGTCAGTTGGAGCATACGATAATTGGGCCTGCGGTGTGGTTGCTGCCATGTGGGCCTGTTGAGGCCTAAGCCCAAGTAAGCTGGGCTGGTGTTGAGGAGTGGGCTGATGCTGCATGTTCCCGACAGTTGGGTATAGGCATGGAGGTGTGGCCCAAGCTTGCCAAGGCCCAGCCGAAGGTGGATATGTCCACTGGTTTTTCTGGGCAGACGGAGGCTGCCATTGAGTGGTGTGCAGCTGCTGATGCCATTGGCCTCCACGACCTCTAGCTCTCCCCCTTCCCTTGTTGTTACGGGCGCCTCCTCCACCACCTCTTCCACTGCGATTGGTGGAGCTTCGGTCACTGTAATTTTGATGTGGACGGTGGAGTGGGTTTCCAGTCATATGGCCACTGGTATTTGCACTCGAAGAGACAAAGAATGCAGAGCTAAAGGGAGACTGTGCATCCCTTTTTATCCTTGTTTCCTCGAGAACCAACATGGAGCGTGCTTTGTAAAACAGGGGGAGAGAATCGCCATGACGGATCTGCAATCCAACACTGGCATAGGCATCGGTTAAGCCTGAAAGGAGTTGAAGGACCAACCTTTCATTCAAGACAGGGGCGCCAACATTGGATAATTGATCCAAGAGAGATTTGAGGTGTTGACAATAGGATGAAGCGTCAGCAAAATCTTCCATTTGAACTTTGGAAAATTCTTGTTCCAGGTAAAGAGCCCTGGAATTTTTATTGTCAGAAAATATATATTTCAATCGATTCCATGCAGTTTCAGCAGTGGAGTCACGTTCAAGGATGGTGTTGAGAAGATCTTCAGAGATGGTGCCGTAGATCCATTGGAGAACAATTGCGTCAACACGGGATGAGAGGTCAGGATCTGTGTCTTGAATGGAAGAACTCTATTTCATCTTTTCTGTTGAGGCAGGAATGATGTGATCAAGAACTTGATAAGCTCTAGCATGTATTTTGAACAGCTCCAACCATGTAATATATTGCCCCTTTTCAATGTCTAGGGTGACTTTGATAAAGGTGGTAATGTTTGACACTATAAGAGCAGGATGAGAGTGATGAGGTCTAGTGGGAGGAGAAGTGAGAAAGGCTGTGAGAGAGGCTGATGAGTCTACTGCGTTGTCTATCATTGTGCGTTGGATGAGGCAAAGAGTGACAGATGTAGTTGGGGTTTGATGAAGCAGAGAGAGGGAGATGATGCGGCAGCTAGGTTTAGATGAAGAAGATAACCTAGTTTTGCTCTGATACCATAATAGAAGAGAAAAATATTTTGCCTGCCTTTTCATTGATATTGTAATTGATTTATACAATGCTAAGTGAGAGTCCTTCGGCTATAATTTTGCTAGTCAAAACAGGAAATATACACATGCTATAAATAGAAGATTATTTACATATTCTAATAAAAACTTGATTGTTTTTTTTTCTCTTTTCAATGATGTAAAAACCGACAATCTATCCGTAAAATATTTGAAAGCCAAACTTAATTTGTTCTTTTAAATATCCGCGGGAATTCCGAGCGCAGAATAAAGGTAAACTGGTATTTGGAAACTACAATTATCCAGTGAATGGAGAGAACTTGTTGGGAACTGCAGCGCAAGAGAACATCACCTTGTACTCTCCAAGTGAAGATCCCGAGGAAGTTTTCTGGCTTCCCATCTCTTCATCCTGGTACGAAGCTTCCACTGAAGTGCTCATATGAGACGCATGAGCTGAGTAGCGACCGCTAAAAAGAGGTGCAATAGCAGTTCGTGGATAGCGATACTAAAAATTTGTGGAATATTAGTTTTCACCAATTTATTTTTCTTAATTTTTTTATGACTTTTTTGTTTTTGTTTTTATTTTTAGAAAATATATAATAGCCAGTTGAAGAAGATATACGGGGATGGTCCTTTGCCCCATTCAAATTATGATTCGAATGTGCGATTGAATGCAAGATCATACAATGGACCTGATAGAAATCGGGTCTATGAACTCTCTAAAACTATGATCGAGAATTTTGCGAACACACATAGTGTTTTAAACATTGGGAACCTCACCCAAATTGGTTATGTTCATGCAAACTCTGGACTTCCAGACAACTTTTGCTGAGAAAGTATGTGATGAGACAATCGGACTTCATGATGAGACAATCAGACTTCGTGATGAGATGGTTGAATTGCATTGAATTGTTACGCAAATACAATCATATTGGGGTGATCCATATGCTCCTTCTCTTTGGCCACACGGTCTCAACCAACCTTCTACTCCTCTTTCAACATTGCCTCTATTTTAAATTTATTGTATTTGAATTTTAAATGTAAAAATATTAATTTAATTCAAAATATATTTTGGTTTTTATATTTTTTATATTTTTAAAATAGTAGTGACACAATTATAGATGAAAACACTTGTATGTATTTTCTAGAGTTTGAAAATAGTTCTTAAAATGTTACTACTATTGTTTAATCAACGACAGAAATAAATATGATAAGTACCGAGGGATAATGAGTGTGAATACCAACAAATAATTTAGTTGATAAAAATATTAATTAGAATAATTTAAATCATAATAGAAATTAATAGAATATATACTTCTTGTCATAATTTATTAATTATTTAATAATTTATCAAAAAGTTCATGTAATCAAGAAGAAGACGTCCTCTTGTCTATGTTAATATTTTAAAATTAGACTAGTGACCCTCTTTTTAATTTTAACTTTACAATATCATTCATCATAGAGTTTACTATATTCTAAAACTTTAATTTATCAATTATAAATTTTATTTAAAAATAATATATAATACTAAATAGTATTAATTTGGAACACGGCATGGCTTAAGGGATACTTCTAACATTAAGTTTAAACAATGATGGTCTTTTATCGGTGTTGTGTTGTCCACGTATATTTTGTTTCTTATGTTTTTAGTTTTTTTCGAGAAATTATGGAAGATGGGTGTACGAATGTTCAAACAACGTTGCAAAATTATTTTGGGCCCACTGACAGTTTTGTTTTTTTCTTCATTAATTGTGATGACAATTTTCTTAGCTCTCATGATATGAACGTCATACAGAATTAGTTCATAATGCAGGGCTTTCATGTAATTGCATTAAAAAGAAGCTTTGATTGTTTTCTATATAAAGGCACATGAGGAGCACCCCAATACCATCATTCCACAAAGCAGTGTTGCATTTCTTTAAATATTATCCGTCTGCTCAATCCACTTCAAAAAAACAATGTCTAGAATCAATTTGGCAGCTCTGCTGGTGGTTGGGCTGCTGCTGGTGACGGCAAAGCAGTCCATGCAGATGAGTTTGAGAAACCCTACTGCTGAGATTGAGTCAAGCAATTGCAAAGTTGCATTCCTTCGCGTAGGCCTTGTTCTTACATCTGATAACAACGAGAAGGCTCTCATGGACTCTGGTCTCTTTGAGCCTGACAGTGAAAATCCTCATGTTGACATTGCCGGCAGAAGGTTCCATGTTGGAACACTTAATAAAACTCCTATTATGTATGTTAAGACCGGGACTCATTCGGTAAGATTAAGCCCATTTCAGCTATGATCCATTTCGTTTCCCTTCCATGATTCCATTTCGATCTAATGTTTTTGATTATTTACAACGTAACATATTTCTGTTAACAAAAGATACTTGCATCCTTAATTTGTGTTCCATGACAGGTAAATGTGGCTACAGCTGTTCAAACTATGTTGCTTAAATTTCATATTTCCGGAATCATCTTCTTTGGAAGTTCTGGAAGCCTTGATAAGGACATGCTGATGCCTGGTGATGTTGCTGTGCCGAAGGCTGTCGCCTTCACAGGAGTTTGGGAATGGAAGGTGCGTGAGGCCTTGGCTATTATTTATTGTTTTCGTTTTGAAACTTGATTGTTTTTTATTTTTCTTTTCAATGACGTAAGAACCGACAATCTATCCGCAAAATATTTGAAAGCCAAACACAATGGTAATCCTTAATTTGTTGTTTTAAACCATGCAGAAATTCCGATCGGACAATAAAGGTAAACTGGTATTTGGAGACTTCAATTATCCAGAGAATGGAGAGAACTTGTTGGGGACAGCAGAGCATCAGAAAATCGACTTGTTCTCTACAAGTGAAGAGCCCAAGGAAGTTTTCTGGCTTCCCATCTCTTCATCCTGGTACGAAGCTGCCACTGAAGAGCTCAAGGTTTGTCAATCTCAGAAATTTAGCTGAATTAGCTGCCTGTTTCTTTTTCATCACCATTAAAATGGATTATTCATTGCAGGATTTGGAGTTAAAAAAATGCCATTCTGGTACATGCCTGCCCGGAACACCCAAAGTTGTCTTTGGATCGAAGGCTTCTACTTCTGATTTTTATGTTAAAAATAAAGCATACGGAGACTTCCTTGTCGAAAAGTTTAATGCATCAACTGCCGATTCAGCAAGTGCCTCTGTAGCTTTGGTTAGTGAAAAACACTTTTATATATGAGCTCACCAGTTCATGTTTTATTTATTTTATTATATTTTTCCCTTGGTTAACGAGTTCAATTTATATGTAGACATCTTTGTCAAATGAAAAGCTCTTCGTGGTGTTCCAAGGTGTTTCAAATGTAGCTGGTGGAAAGAGTTCAAACTCAGGAATCAAGTACATAGCCTCCTACAACGCCTTCCTCGCTGCCACCAAGTTCATTAATTCAATTCCTACGCCACGACTTGCTTGCGAGTGACGAGAAGGTGAATCCCCTCGAGAGTCTTTTGAGTGCTATGAGGATGCCCTGTTGTACTAGAATAAATTATGTGCTGCAAATGGCCTCCAAAATTAAATAAAATGGGGTTATCTTATCCATATGCACGTTCCTTTGTTTTTCTGAAATATATGACCTTTGTTTTTATCTTATCTTTACATATGATCCCATCCAAGTCAAAATTTATTTTTTTGTTGGAATGTCATTGATACCCGAAATGAAAGTACAAGTACTCCATAATTTTGCTGACCCCTCAGCTAAAAATAAAAGATGATTTCATTGATTAAAAATAAATGTAAAACCTTAAATAGACACCCAAAACAAATACAAGAGTATTGCTTAAAACATTAAAACAACTAGATCAAACAAAATTTAATTATTTCAATGGTACCCAAAAAAAACAGAGTTTCCCATTATATAGTTAATTGTTGTCGGCTATGAAATAAACTCCAGTTTATCAAAATGTATATGAATTGAATATTTAGATAAGACCTTATCGGAGAAAATAACAAAAAAGATTTAAGAATAAATTCATAAAGAGTAAAAAAAATATATAAATTTAATATTACAAAATAAAAATAAATCTGAAGGCATAAAACATATATATGAAATTATTGACAAAAACAAATACTATAAGTTTTTGGCTGGTAGTAAAACCAAGAATATTCATGGTTTACAAATTTCTATTACCCATACCAGCAGTAAATGGGAAAAACTATTGAAATCGTGATAATTTTTTGAACTCCCATACCAAAAACTCAGATAAAATCTCCTCCTAAAAGCCCTTTATTTTTGACGGACTCAAATGAATGTGTATTGTCGGCATTAATGCAACCAAAGCCTGACTGACAAAGACACGACAACATCTTAGAACCGTAAAAAGAACAAGGAAAAAAGAAGAAGAAGCAATGATTCGATAGCACCTTAACAATGAATGTTCGAGTTCATTGTAAAATTCCTGTGTAAAATGAATTATTATTATATTAAGGTCCGAATACTTTCCCGTAAAATTTAAATAATGTTTATCTATATTTGTTTTCTATAATATATTTTACACATATATTATACTTACAATATCATCAAATTATTTTAACTACCATCTTTATCTTATCATCTTCTTCACCACCATCTTCTTCACCATGACAACCTCAGTGGAAGATCGAGATACTGTAGTTTGTTTCTTTGAACACCATGAGATAGGATTAGAGCCAAGAAATACAACCAGCCCTGTCGTGGATCTTCGATCATTTGGATTACCTGCCCAATCAGCATCACTGAAGGCTTTGAGTTCCAAAGAGCTATGAAGATAATAAATCCCATATGATGCAGTGCCCTACAAGTAGCGTAATATCCTTTTGACAGCAATAAAATGAATCACCATGGGCTTCTGCATAAATTGGCAAACCTGGTTTAACGAGAAGGCAATATCAGGCCTTGTGAAAGTTAAATACAATAAGGCACCCACAACACTCCTATATAATGTAGGATCTTCAAAGGGAACACCATCATCCTTAGGCAGCCTTTGATAAGGGAGACAAGGAGTATCACAAGCCTTTGCATCACTCATATTAGTTTTCACCAACAAATCAAGCACATACTGAGATTGTGACAGAAATAATCCATTACTAATATGCTGAATTTGAATGCCCAAGAAAAAGTGAAGATCTCCCAAGTCCTTAATCTTGAACTCAGTAGTAAGATAGTGAATACTCTTCGTAATCTCATCAGGATTACTGCCAGTGATTATGATATCATCGACATACAACAAGAGAACAATAATCCTAGCAGCAAAATGGTTCACAAACAGAGATGCATCAGAATATGTATGCTGAAAGCCCAAAGAAGGCAAAAATGCAATAAACCTTTCATTCCAAGCTCGTGGAGTTTGTTTGAGTCCATAGATAGATTTATGCAATCTGCAAACTAATTAAGAATGGTGAGAATCTGCAAAACCTGGAGGCTGAGCCATGTACACCTCTTCATTAAGAATGCAATGTAGAAACACATTCTTCACATCTAGCTGCCATAATGTCCAGCCACAATGAGCAGCTAGTGCTAGCACTAATCTGACAGTCGTAGGCTTCACCACTGGACTGAAGGTCTCCCCATAATCTTGGCCAGGTTCTTGGCTGAAACCCTAAGCCACAAGACGAGCCTTATGATGTGCAATTGAACCATCAGCATGTCTCTTAATTTTGAATATCCATTTGCATCCCACTAGATTTTTATGATAAGGCATAGAAACCAAAGACCAGGTGCCCTGAGAATGAAGAGCATCAAGCTCTTCTTGCATAGCAGCAAGCCACGCAGAGGATTGTAAAGCAACCTTGTAGCTAGAAGGTTCAATCAGAGACAAATCAATAGCAGGAGAATTAGTAGTTATGGTAAAACAATACTTCTTCTTAATCACACCATTCTTACTGCGAGTTTGCATAGGATGTACATTCATTGATGGAATGTGAAGAACAACTGAAATAGCTTCAGGATTAAAAGGCTCTGTTGGAGATAAAGGTGTAGAATGCATACCTTTGCTAGATGTAGGAGACATAGGAACAAAGGAGAATGATAAAGCAGGAGGAGCAATAGGCATAGAAGATGATGAGGAAGAAGAAACAATATTTTGATTAATAGGAGACACCACAGAAGGAGACACAACAGAGGTGGGAGGATTGACAACAACATTAGTGGGAGTCACAACAGGAGGACTAGAAAAAAAGAAGAAGAAGAAGACATAGATGAAGACCTGGGATAATGATGAAGGGTTGTTACTAACTCAGAATAAGGAAACACAATCTCATTAAAGACAACATGTCTAGAAATGTAAGAACGTTTCTTAGCAACATCATAACAAATGTATCCTTTGTAATTCGGGGCATATCCAAGAAATACATATAATGTGGTCTTTGGTTGCAGTTTATTTTGAAGATAATGACACAATAATGGGAAGCAGACACACCTAAACACCTTTAAATGAGAAATAAGTGGAACTCTGCCAAATAATAGTTCAAAAGGGGACTTATGAGATAGAACAGCCGAAGGCATTCTATTAATCAAGAAGGTGGCAGTATGCACTGCATAAGTCCAAAAAGAGGGAGGTAATTTTGCATGCTGAAGCAATGTAATTGTAGTTTCAATAAGGTGTCTGTGTTTATGTTCTGCTAAACCATTTTGTTCATGTGTGTATGGACAAGATTTGCGATGGATAATGCCTTTAGCAGCAAGGAAATTTTGAAGTGATTTATTTACATATCCCCCCCCCCCGAGTCACTTTGCAGAGTCTTAATAGAATGGGAAAATTGTGTTTGAACAAGATGATAGAAGGCAATAAAAATAGAACAGACATCACTTTTATTGATAAGAGGAAATAACCAACATAACCGAGAGAAATCATCAACAAATATTACATAGAATCTGTATCCATCAATTGAGATACTAGGTGAAGGACCCCAAAGATCACTATGTATGATATCAAAAGGTGTTGATGATGTATGAGTATTAGAATGAAAAGGCAGTTTACAAAATTTGCCTTGTAGACAACTAACACAAACATTAGAAAAATTATCTAGAGGACATTGAATACAAGCTTTAATTAGCATTAACTTGACAATCTTATTTGTAGGGTGTCCTAATCTATGATGCCAGGTAGAAGGCAAGATGGACTGACCACTGTAAGCTTGTGGTTGAAAACCGAGAGCAGAGAAGGCAAATTGAGTGGGAACTGATGGAAAAGGATATAGTCCATTGCTGCACAGCCCTTTATACAGTATTCTCCCTGTTGCTATGTCCTGAATCCAAAAATTACCCTGCAGCTGTTATCCAAACAAAATTGATGGACTGACAGTAGATTCTAAGACAGTTTAGGTACACACAGCACAAAATTCAATTTTATAGAATGAGTAGATGTAGGAATAATAGCAGTTCCAACATGGGATACTGACAAACCTTCACCATTGGCTGTTTGGACACTGTCAGTTGCAGGACATGGAGAGCTTAATGTCAGATTAGACAAGTCCTGGTTCATGTGATTTGTGGCACCCGAATCTGTGATCCACACTGGAGACACTTCCTGTGTTGATGGCTGCTGCAAAGATGAATAAGCATTTTGCATAGTATACATAGCATGATGTTGATTTGAAGAAGATGCAGAAGCTGCTGAACCATTACCATTACCATTGCCCATGAAATTGGGGCCACTGTCATTATAATAGCAAAACCATGTAGTGTGATTCGTTTTCCCACATAAATGACATTTAGGCTGTTCATAACCCCTGAATCCACAAACTGGAGCAGTATGTCCCTCAGTATTGCATAACTGACATATAGAGATATTAGACCCAGCTGCTGAATTATATGGAGGAACGGGTAAGGAACCAAAACCACCTGGAGACGATGAGATTGGCACTACATTTGGTTTAACAGGCATATTTGTTCTCTGAGGAAAACCTCTCTGGCCTTGATTATATCTACCCCTGCCCCTATTCCTATTAAAGGGTCTATAACCACTATTCTCATATGTGTTGTAGCTATGTTGTCCTCGTGAAGGTTGAACAAACTGAGATGCAGGGTTTTTTGAAGTTGTGTTCATTGCAGCCAGGTATGTGGAATTATTAAGCATGTTATTCTCTACAATACTTTCCTCAGCTAATAATTGAGAACAAAAGTCTTTCAATGTGATCACACTCTCTCTACCTCTAACAACACATCTAAACGTATTGTATTCAGCAGGAAGACCATTCAAGGCCAAAATAACAATGTCTTTATCAGCAAAATATACCCCTACTGCTGACAGATAGTCTCGGGCTTCTTTAATTTTCAGCAAGTACTGTCTTATTGTATCTGTTCCTTTCCTAATGTTCTATAAATTAGACTTTAATTGAAAGATACTAGTCTTAGAAACAGAGGAAAATTGTTCCTTTAGTCGCAGCCATAGATCCTTAGAGCTATTAATGCCAATGGCACATGACATGGCTATGGGAGATATAGTAGCAGTAATTAGCTGCATGATAGCTCTATCATGCATTTTCCATATCAATAAATCATCACACTCATCATCAGAAGAAGGAGAGATAGGAGCGTTTGTACCATATTCAGCTGCAGACAATGGAGACGGGTGAGAACCATCCACAAACCCAAATATACCGTTGCTTTCCAGTAGAAGTTGTATTTGGAAATGCCAATTTTGGTAATTAGAATCATCTAATTTAACGTTCACAGATGCAGAAATGGTGGAGACGAGGCTTGTAATTGGAGACTGAAGAATCTGTAATTGAGCAGCTGTCACCATTATGTGAATCGTTTAGTAGAATCAAGAGATTGTAGGAAGTTTTGTTTGAAGATAGAGTTTAAATCAGTGAAAATTGATCACTGATTGATTTTGGGAAAATTTTAGCAGATGCATAGTATTTTGAAGAAACTATTTTTTACAGAAGCAATGAAATTGGATCACGTTGCGTGAGCATTGATAAGCTCTGATACCATGTTGAAACTGAAATATTATGTATGTATTGGATAATATTCAAGAAGAAGCAGAGAAATTCTGCAGATGAGTTGAAAGAGAAAGCAGAGAGATAAGAGAGAAGAAGAGAACGAGAGGGAAAAATGAAATTTCAAATTCTGTATATTTCAAATATATTCTGCATACTAAACTTGTGAGCCACTATTCCTTTTATATACTTTTCACATTCACCTCTAACAAACTTCTACACACTCTAGAATATACACATATATTCTAGAATACATACACATATTTTTATATTGTATTTATACTCTATCAAAAAGGACACTTTAGTCCTTGAATGCTTTGATTTTTTCATCTTTGATCCCTCTGTTTTGAAAAAAATCAAGTTTCAATCCTAAATTGTTTTTATTTTATATTTCAGTCCATAAAATTTAAGAAGATAGAATTTTTTCAAAAAAATAGAAAGCCTACAGAAAGTGGTCACTTTTATATATATATATATATATATATATATTGGGATATGTGTGCGGCTACCATCTTTTAGGCCTAAATATGGCTCTTTCAATATATTTTTTTTTTCAAAAAAAGATTTTGGAAATAGTTTTGAAATGCACTATAAATAAATCACATAACAAGATATTTAAATTATTATTTAATTGTTTCCAAAGTAATATTATATGTTTTATGGGAATACTATCAGTTATTTTTTAATTAGTATATACCAAACATGGAAAAACAATAAAATAGAAGTTCATGAATATTCAATTAAAGTAAAATTTTTATTTCTTGTTATCATTTAAAATATTTTTTTATATGATTTTATCCCATTAATTATTATTTTTTTCCATAGTTTTATCACATATAATTATGTATGAAGAAATGTTTTTAATTTTTTTTATTAAATGTCATTTTTTACATACGATAAGTTTTTATTTAAAAATAATGGTTCTCTTTAAGAAACTTTTTTTTATTAAAACAATAAGAAAATGAATTGATAAGAAAAGTAGCTTTAGGTTGAAAAACTTGGATAATTGAAATTTATAATAAATTTTTATTTTAATTGGTATTGCTTTTTATTTTTTAAAAAATGTTGTTTACAAGAAATTATGTCATTGTTTAAATAAATATTAGGAATTTATATGATAATCTTATTCGATTAAGGATAAATATGTGTTAACCTAACATGTAAATTTTTTAAAATAATATGCTCATTGATAATGAATGAGAATAAAATAATTATTTTTAGTTTTTTTCTCAAAAAACAATTATATGATTTTCTCAAATCTATTCTCCTCATTTTGTTTTAATATAAGAGAGTAAAAAATATTAATTAATGATTTTTGTCATCACCTTAATTTTTTTTTTATATATGTTTATTAGCACCAATTAAAACTCTTAATTGCAATGAATATAGTTTTTGGAGTTTTTTTAGTATTAGTTAAAAAAAATCAAAGTTTAGGGGACCAAAATTGAAATTTATAAACACAATTTTTTTGTATTTGGATCTTAATTGTATAAAATCTAAAGTCTAATAAGCAGTTAAATATTCAATTGAATGCAAGGCTAAAAACCAATTTGTAAAGGATGCATGACTTTAAGGATTGAAATCAACAACTTTAAACTCCCAATTGACACAAAGAAGTTTATTGATTAGTCAAATACTTAATTCATTAGAAATTACAAACTAAAGTAGAAAACTATTTAACCACCTTTCGTATTCACACTTAAAAACTAAATCATTCGAAGTCAAAATCATATTAAAGGTTTTAGTTTGGTAGAACCCTAACAAACTAGTCTAGAGTCTATGATTTGACTTACAACAGAAAGGTAAACAATAAGAGCAAAGGGGGAGGAAAAAGAGAATGAAACAATTTGGTTAAATCTTCGAAGATAGTCACTCCAACTTGGGATTTTGAGGCCTATATTGTTTGTGTTGTTTTTTGCGGTTAGAAAAAAAGGAAGGAAACATTGCAAATTAGTCCATGTTTGAATATTTCAAGCTTGGAAGGTATATCTTTGCATACCTTGAAAATGGAGTCCATATAGCCTACTAGATAGATTCTTATTATTACATGTTTTACTTTAAATGGTGTCACGCCCCTCCGTGAAAGTGCGGCGTTGCGACAACCCTCCCCGGGAGTAGGGATTCATATCAGTTTGTTTTTTTTGTTTTGTGAAAAGGAAATTCGCCACCTAGTATTATGGTTACTAGAAAACTTAACTGGTCTTTTAGAGATTCTAAGATAAGGAATTGGTTGTGTAAATGAAACGTTTTAGCACCCCTAGTATGCCATACCTCAGGTAAGCTGCTTGGTGTTGTGGTTTGCCTTATGATTTATATGGTGTTGGTGTTATCTAATCAATTTTTCTAGGATAGGTTCACAAGGAAAAGGAACAAAAATATCAATGATAAATTTACAACTTATGCATTAAGAGACAACTAGAATAGAAATCTAAGGAGATTCAACAAGCTTAAAAGCTCATTTTTCCATAAGTAAGTGTTCGCAACTCGTAAATTGCAAGGAAAAGGAACAAAAAATTATAAATCTAAAGAAATTCAAAGCACTTTAAAAGCCTATTTTTGTCTTAATATTATAATCAGGGCTTCTTTCAAAGATGTGTTTATTATATACTAATGACTTATTATTCCTGGAAAATTATTGTGGATATTTACCACTTTAGAGTATTTTTATCCAAATATTAATGGTGAATAATTAAGAATTATCCCCACTAATGTTTTGGATATTAATCATTTTAGGATTTCTTTATTCAAATATTAACAATGAATAATATGAATCCCCAAATAATAAGATTTTGGTATTTTCTTTTAGTATTGGCCAATATCCTTTGGAATTTACAAACATGTTGTAAAATCCAAAAATGCAAGAAAACAATTTTTGTGTTTACAATATCCATTCTAAAACATATTTTCTTTTAAACTCCGAATATTTGTTTTTTTTTAAAAAAAAAGAATGTTCAAGATATGTTAGCGTATTGGTCGTATGCATGAAAACATTTGTTTTAGTATATATGTATATTTGCCGCATCACGCCAAAAACCAGGTATTCGAAATACGAGATTCATATTTTTAAAATATAAAGCAAATACATATCTTAAACTAAATATGCCAGAAAATCATAAATCTCTCCCTCTTATTTTATATTTTTTTGGAAAAAAAAGAAAAAATGAAATGTGCTAGGTCATTTGGTCAAACCAATGACCCGACAGCAAACAAAAGACATGTGTGAGCTATCTCATGCATGCCTCCTTAGTTACTGTTTAAGTGAATTATACTTCACTTGAACAGTAAACACAAAGGCAACACAGTGAATGAATAAAAATGCAAAGTGAAGAAGAACGAATGCATGGGGGCTTACCGACGGGTAGAAGTGATGCTGCTGGAATTCCTATGCAATCGATGGCCACTGCTTCTAGGGATGCAAAGCTGGTGGTTGCCGATGGGAGGAGCTTTGATCGGGGCTGTTAATGGCATTTTGTTGCTAAGGGAGAAGTTGAGATGAAGAGGATATGGTTGGCTACTGTTTTTTCTTTTTGGCAACCTTTCTCTCATACTCTTCCCTCTCTTCTTTCTCTCTTTTCTCTTTCTCCTTTTTTCCTTCTGTTTTCCTCTCCTGTATTGTTTTTTTAGGCCAGCAGGGGAGGGGTATATATTGCGTGGACATAGCTCTTATTTGGGCAAGATTTAGTGCATTTAATCTAGGATGCAAAATTATGTTTTTTTTGCAATTAGATAAACAAAATAGGGAAAGAAATATTTGGGTTGATATTTTGTGATTTTGAGCAAAAAAAACATTGTTTGCAGCTCAAAGATCAAGTGAGAAAATCATGGAAACCAAATGGGAAATTGCAGTGAAAAGGAAAGAAGTTGCAGGCAGGGTTGTTTCAAAATGACAATGAATAGTAACTATCACGACAAGATTTTCTAGTTTTACACTAGAAATTAAAACGGATATATCTTGCTATTATAATATCAAAATTAGGCAATTAAAACCTCAAATTCATCTACTCATGTACAACTACAAATTTCATGAGAACACAAAGTGATAAAAAATGTTTTGATGGACAAAATCGACTTGCAATCTGCTTGGTCAAAACTATTATGAAGAAAAGGATTTTCTGCTTTTATACCAAACATTCTAATGAGATTATCTTGGGATTATGATATCCTAAAAAGGCAATTCAAAAACCCAAATTCATCTATACATGTAGGATTACAACTTTTATCAAGGAACCAAAGTGAGAAAAAAATGTTTTGATGGACAAAATCTACCTGCAATCTACCTTGTTAAAACTGTTTTGAAGAAAAAGATTTTCGTGACGGCGACATGATTATTTTTTTTACTGCAAATTCTGAGCAATTTATCCAACCTTAAACTATGGTAAAAAAGTAATAGGCCCCGTTTGTTTGCTGGAAAGTGGTTTCCTTTTGGAAAGTGAATTCCGGGGAAAGTGAATTCCTGGAAAGTTAATTCCTGGAAAGTGAATTCCGATGTTTGGCAGTGTTATGGAAAATGAACTGGAAAACACTTTCCAGTGTTTGTTTGTGTTATGGAAAATGAACTGGAAAATAATTTATTAATAAATTAATTTTTTTTCAAGTTTATTAAAATAATGAGGAACAAATCTTACAAATTAAAAAGTTGAATGAGAATGAAATTGAAAAAAAATATAATTTCATAAATTATCTCAAATAAAATAAATAATAATCAAAATAATAGAGATCAAATCTAAAAAATTAAAAAAAAAATGACAGGTGAATAAATTAAAATAATAATAATTAACATTTCATAAATTATTTGAAATAAAATAAGTAACAATAAAAAAAATGAGGACCAAATTTGATAGATAAAAAATTTCAATAAAAAAATGATAAGAAAAAAAGCAAATAGCAACTATAAAAATAAGGACCAAAATTAATATAAAAATTAAATTTTAAGAGATGGAATTGAAAAATAAATATTCAAAACATATTATATATAGCAATCAAAAGTTTGAGGATCAAATTTGATATAATCAGCAAATAATGACATTTCTAAATTTTTCACAACTTCCGGAAAGTGTTTTCCCCCCAAATTTTCCGGAATACACTTTCCTGAAAACCAAGCCAAATTTTTCTTTGACTGGAAAGTGTTTTCCGTTGACCAACTTTCCGGAAGACAAACAAACACAGGAAAGTTTGGAAAGTGGTTTCCCGGAAACCACTTTCCTTGAAACAAACAAGGCCATAGTAATAAAAAACCATTGGTTCTGCAAAAAGACAAAAAAATATAACCCTGTACGACGATCAAGCAACAAAAATTATTGTGACATTTCATGAACCAGCCCCCTTGTTTTTTTCAACGAGACTAATTAACTTTTCCTAAATTTGAAAATTTGTATGTAGTCATCCTGATAAATCCTTGAAATATTAAATTGAGTTTCTCAAATAAAACTTGCAAATCTCGGGTCAGAATCATTCTTGCAGCATGATTTTCTTCTTTATACTAGACATTCAAATAAGAATATCTTGAGAATATGATATCCAATTCAGACAGTTCAAAACCCCAAATTCATCTATATGTGCAGGATTTAATGAAGGACTCAAAGTGAGAAAAAATTGTTTTGATGCACAAAATATACCAGCAATCTGCTTGGTCAAAACAGTTTTGAAGAAAAGCCTTTTCGTGGCAACGGCAAAATAATACTTTTTAGTGAAAATTATGAGTTATTTATCCAACCTTAAACCTATGGTTCAAAAAATAATAATAAAAAAATTTCGATGGCTCTGAGAAAAGAAATAAAATATAACCCTGCGCGACAGTTGAGTAACAAATATTATTGTGACGTTTCCTCAACCAACCTCATTTTTTTAAATGAGACTAATGAACTTTTGTCAAATTTTAAAATTTGTCTCTAATCATCTTGATAAATCCTTGAAACATTAAATTGGGTTTCTCGAATAAAACCTGCAAATCTAGGGTCAAAATCATTCCCGCGGCAGAATTTTCTTCTTTTATACTAGAAATTCAAATGGCAATATCTTGAGATTATTATATTGAAATCTGGCAGTTAAAAAGTCCAAATTCATCTACATGTGGACTACAACTTTCATGAAGGACTCAAAGTGATAAAAAATCGTTTTGATGGACAAAATCTACATGCAATCTGTTTGGTCAAAATTGTTTTGAAAAAAAGGGATTTTCGCGGTAGTGACAAAAATCAATTTTTTAGTGAAAATTCTGAGGGATTTATCCATCCTTAAAACTAGTTAGAAAAAAGAAACTTAGCTTTATAAATATTCCTAATTGGTCTACGAAACCTGAAGATTTCGGTAGCAAAGGAGGAGGATAAGAAAAACAGAAAACAACAAAGACAGGGTTCGAAAAAACATTTTTATTCTCTACTTTTGTCCATTATCCTGTAACCATGTGCTAAACTCTTGCATTTGATTCCAAAGAGGTGTACACCATTTCCAGCACTTGGGGTCTAAAATGAGTAACAACAAATGTGATGATAAACTAGTGATTGTTATAATAAATCTATTTCACATACTTTAATTTGAAAATTGCCAAATTTGACAGCAAGGTTTTGATTTTTTTTTTGGTTAATGCATGTTTTTTAGTTTCTGAGTTTTATCCGAGAGTTTTAAAGTTTAGTTTTTTTTCTTAATTCGTAATGATTTATTGTTTTTGTAATTCCTTTTTTAATCAAGTATGTTTGGTTATTGATAATATGGTTTGATGAAGCTAAATATGGGTGGGTTAGAGGGTTAAGGAGCATGATCTAGGTTGAATGTAGTTATTGCCTTTTCTAGGCAATTTTTGGGCAGACCTGTAAATTGTTCTTAGGTGCTACTTTTAGGCTTCATTTTGATTTGATTTAAGTTCTTTCATGTTCACATATCATTGTTACTAGATAATCTATGGTCTCTGTGAATTAACTACACTAGTTTAAAGGTATTAATCTTAGGGTTTCTTTAGCAAACCTTTAATCGTTGATGTATGTGTAATTATGAACATCTTCATGTTTTTATTTTCTTGAAAATTGATATGATTTAGCATTTTTGTTTCTGGATCTTATCATAATTGTTTTTCATGCTCTTAATTTTGCTAGAGTTTAATTCGTTTTGGGTTAAATTTTTTAAGTTTTTGTGTTTTTGTCAAGTTTCATTTGATTTTTGTTTTATTTGTTATTGGGTTAAACCAATTGAGTTAACTCAGTAGGGCGACCCGGTTGAGTCAACTAGTCGTGTCAACTGATTGAGTTGAATCAACTAGGTTGACCCAACCGAGTTGACCTAGTACTAAAGGGTGTATTTGGCAAACACTCTCTTAAGTTCATTTGGACAATTGTTTTCTTAAAAAAGATAGTTTTTCCAAACATGGTATTACAAAAATGGAAAAATATAGAAATCATAAGAAAAAAATTCTTCTTTAATGTCTATTTTTGTGTTGAATACGACTAAATATATCATAAATAAAATCATATTTTTAATAAAAGCAAGTAGTTTTCTTTGGGTTTTTTGCATACATCTTGAGATTTTATTAACAAGTTTATTAAATTCTTGAGAATTTGCCAGTATTTCAAAAACTAATCAATCAATATTCTCTTAATTCATGAGAATTAATAGTAAATATTATGATATAAATACTAGACCTACGAGTAGGCTATTATTTAAAATATCAATAATTTATTAAAACATTCTCTAAGTTATCCTAGATATTCAATAGTTTAAATTGGAAGTATTTCATCACTGTAAAGAAAAGATCATTTATTTAGGATAGGTGAAATCTATTGGAGCACCTACTTCGATTTCTCCATATAAGAATTTAGTACATAGCCCTTAATAGATTCAAAAGCTGAATTTGTTCATATGAATAATTTCAAAACCAAAATAACTGTTAGGAAACCACCAAAGCCTAAACCACATTAAAATCATACAAAGCAACTTACATCAAGTAGGGTATGTTAAAGGTGTTAATACTTTTTTAACCATAAATAGTCCCTTACCCTTTGAGCATTTGAGAAAGACCAAAATATCAAGCTTTCCTCAAATATTGAACCAAATAATTAGGTGGTGACTTCCCAACCATGATGTCATTTCAAGAACCTAACAACAAAATGACAACTCCACTAGACACTATTATTGTATATAACAGTATTACACTAAGATTTGTTAGTGGTTCTTTTATTTTGTGTTTTTTATGGTTAAGGTTGTTTTATTCCATGCTCACGTATGTTGTTTTTAATATGAATAAATTATATTTATGTATCACTCTTTTCTAGTATATCCATTTGTAAAACACGTAAATTTAGGTTAGGTAGGGGAGTAATGACTTACCCTATGACTTTAATTCAGGTTTCAAGTTCATAAAACCATCTGACTTTTTGTTAAGTGCTTGAACTAGTAATGATTGATATACATCGTGACATTGATTTTTTTCGCGTTTCGCGCCCCGCCATCCCTGGAGAGGGAGATGGTTCGTAATGAAAGAGGGGGTTTTATAGACGTAAAAATTGCAACTAGAATTCTCTAGAGTCTCCATCTAGTATTGAGGTAACAAGAAAACCTATTGGTGTGCAAGAGTCTGGGTAAGGGTACTTTTTGTGTAATGGAAAGACGTGTAACCCCTGCACCCTACCTAAAGCAACCTACATTGTTGTTTGCTTGTTTATCCTAAATCATTTTTTATTTGTTGGTCTTTCCTAAGGCTTGAAGTCGATTTCTCTTCATGAGGGAGTCTCTACTTCATTAGAAGTTGAAAACCTAACCATTCTAAAGTTTGAAAATTTTTAGATCGTATCTTTTTTAAAAAAACTTTTTTATTATCCACGAGTGTACTTTACAATGTAATTTTACACCATGCTATCTATATCAAAATAATTGTTAAATTATTTTGATATTTTGGCCAAATTCTAACGGATAATCATAACTAGTTAAGATATCCAATTTTCATTCAAAACATGTGAAAGATGTAACATATATTTTTTACAAAAAAATATGCTTGGAAAAACCATAGAATTCAGCCATATGCATGAAAACAACTCATTTTTTTATTTATCTTTTTTTCAAAATATTTTTTATGAAAATTTTGTATTTTGTATTTTTTTAATTTTTATTTTTTTGTGTGGGCTGGGCAAGAGGCCCATCATTTGGGGCTGGATTGCCTAGTCTAGATGGGCTGACCAACCTATCCTTTGGTGGGTTGGCAGCCCACCTCCCTTCGGACTAGGCTTCCAGTCCAGGTGGGTTTGCAACCTACCTTATTTCATGTGGCTCGACCAGACACAAAGTCCAGCCAGACACCCCATTGTATGTGAATAGTGGGATGTCAGTTATGTCGCATTGTTCACATGCGGTGAACATTGGAAGGGAGACGAGAGGCTCACCTACCACTGCCGCTAGGTAGAAGAGGCCAAGGTGGTTCTTACTATGGTGGTGGCGTAGGAATTGGTGGCTTGCACTGGCTGGGAGAGCTACTAGAAGGTTGTTGCTGGAGAGAGAGAATTGTTGTGGGAGAAAAGGGAGAGAGAGGGCGTTGCCGCTCTTTTGCTAGAGACTTTTCACCGCTACTAGAGGTCATAGAGAGACCACCTGTGAGTGTCGAACTGCTTGTGCTTTCCAGAAACTTGCCGAAGTTGCTGAGGGGGGGAGAGAGAGGGAGGGAGATGCTACAAAGGTAGGAGAGAGAGAGGGTTGGCTGCTGCATGGCTATCATTGGTGTTGGTGTCCTGTCGGCGCCGAGGGAGATTGAGGGGTGGCTGTTGTGTGCAAGTTTTTAGTCATGGCATCTCTGCAATTTTCCTAGTGTTTTTCATCTATCATCGTGTCTGTCTAAGTGTTTTTTATCTATAGTCTTCCGTATTATTTCATGCTCTCTCTCCTATTTGTTAACAATGGTCTCCCTTTTTATAGAATCAATGTGTGCATTGTATGGGAGTGATGTCCAGAGATGGTGTGTTGTGTGTTGTAAGAGTGGGAGCAGGTTGCCGGCATGGGCATAGCATGGCTGCCGACAAGGTCTCAAAAATATTTTTTTTTTCATAAATATATAATAGACAGATAAAAAATGGGTTGTGATAAAAAGAATTTTTTGACAGGAAAACCGGGAAGAACAATGTTTTTTACTTCAATTTTGGCTTCCGATTTCACCCAAAAAAGTTTCGTCTCTGAAATTTTTGATCTTCTCAACTTAACCCAAATTAGTCTTCCAAACTTAATTCCCACTAATTAAGCTCCTAATAAAATTAATGTGACTCATTTAAAGTATAATTAAGTCTTTGCTCTTAATTAAATACTTCAATTGGCATTGAATTAATCTCTAAACATAATTACACTCTAAATTGGTCGGCGATTAAATCAAACTAGCCTTGAATTCCCTTTATTTTAAGTATAATTATGCTTTTCGACTTATTTTTTTCGCAGATATATCCAATAGTAAATTCTTTTATCCTTGAATCTGCATTCCCTTTATTTTTTGACAAAAGAAGTATGATTAGGCTCTCAAAAGCATCCATAATTTCCATCTTGATTTTTTCTGCCAACACCACCATTTTTTATTTTATTTTGGATAGATTTAGGAGAATAACCCAGAATTGGGTTATGACAATATACATCTCATCATATTACCTTTTGAGTCACATATTGCTTTACAAGGATGATCATTGGGACAATGAGAAACCCTTTTAGTAACTAAGTAGTAAAACTACCTTTTACATCATGTAAAGGCATTAGAACCTACCTATATGATGTATTTTCCAAGAATAAGCTTTGTTGCATTAAGTCATGTTTAACCATGGATATCTTCCATTCCAAAACTTGGGGTTGATAATATAACCACTATTAAGGAAATGACTGTTGTTGAATATGAGGTGGAATTTGAATCCTTACAACTGTTAAAGAGGGATAACCTAAGATTATAAGACAATAAAATATCACTGAACAAGAATATAAATTGTTTGGGAAATGACTTAATGAAGTTGTTGTCACACATAAAGAGCCTTAATGATGATGAGTCTTTAAAAAAATATAGCAGGATAATAGAAATTACAGAAATACATGTTCAGAATTTAGTAATTAAAGCCCTAATTTACTTTTGAGATCCTGAATATGAGTGGTTACCTAGGAGTATAGACATGTGTACCATCCTAGACAAATATAAATTACTCATTGAATTCCCTAAAAACTTTTACATAGTCCACTTTCATGAGAAACATAATATAATATTGTTTGACTTGGTCTAAATGGTCAAAGTCCCAAATCTCGATAAGATATTGGAGAAAAGCACTAGCATATTGAAATGTAAGATATTGAAATGGAAGATGATGGAAGAGGTGCTCAAAAAAAGGAAGAGTGATTCCTGATTTGCTAAAGAACAATGTCGAATCTTAGCTTTAGAGATCTTTGGTTTTGTAGTGTTCCTAAACCTAATAGAGATAATATTTTTGGAAGCAATATTAGTTGTTGATGAATAAAAGAATAATCAGATAAACTATATTGTGATAAAATTGGCGAAGACCATCCTAACATTCAACAACTATATGGGAGTTAGCTTGGAATATGTAAGGTGTTGTGAACAATTAAGATTAACCATAAAATTATAATTTTAAAGGTGCCACCAAGTATCATAGTAACTAAAAATATTATTGGTCTTAGAGATTGGCAGAGAGAAGATGCATTACTCTCAATTTACCCTACTTTATTAACCTACTTAATTATTTTATATTTTCTTAATTATTAAAGATGTCATGTTTTTTATGTGTTTTATATTTTAAAAAGGGTTTACTTTAGTGTATTGTGAGTGGGAGTTTGAAAGATTGATGGCAAGATCATTTTTATTAAGATGGTGGCTTTTTGAAGTTGTAGGGATGGTGAAAACTAAGGTTTAATAGGTAAGGTTTTGTTTTGCTAAAAGTTAATAATGACTTCCCCTTTCTTAAAGCTGCTTAAGTAAGGATTTTTTTAGTCTATTTTATATGAAAAAAAGGAGAAGGATCTAGGGCCTATGAGATGGGTTATCTTAAACTAATGATGTTTGGGAATAAATTGTTAGTATTGATAAAAGTTAAGGACAAAAGCTCATCTCACTTTACAGCTAGTAAATGGAGGAGACAAAAATATATTTATAGGTAAAACAGTGTTTGATAGTGTTTTTAGAAGATAATCTATATATGTTTTTGGTGCTATTAGAGTTGAAATCTCGGCTTAGAGTGAAGCGCAAGTACTAGGGTATAATTTGACATACGATTCGTGTGGTATGGTGAATAGGTATGAGAGAGATTATGACTAGAAAATAGGTATTTGGGCATCCTTTTCTTTTCTATTTGAAAAGAAAACAATGAATAGCAAAATTATATTAATTTTCAAATTTATCCTTGAACCTTTGAAACCTTGTAGTGGAGCCCTCAATATGCCATAATATTTAAGGTTCCTTATAATTTTACCCTTTCCCTTCTTCAATCAGATCTTCAAATTTTTGTGTTATTTACAAAGTGATCCTTGCCCTTGAAATTGTTCAATTTGACCCTCAATCAACCTTCATTCTTAACATGTCTTTCAATCAAAACCTTGATTACACCAATTTGGTACTTGCAAGTTCCTATTTTGTTACTAATCGTCGAATATTTGTGAATTGATCTAAATTAAGATTTCAATCTTATTCTTTCTTTATTTAAGTCAATTAAACTCATCAAAAGTTTAATTAAGTGCTTGAAATTAATTAATTCTTATAATTTTGGCCAATTTGACTTCCTAACTTAATTATGTTTTTGATTAAGCCCTTGCTCAAATAAATTGACCATTAAACTTTTGATCAAGTTCCTAAACTTAATTATTTACATTTCTACCCCAATCTTCAATATCTTTCTTTAATTTAACCTCAAATTCTCATTATTTTTTTCAATTAGACCATCCATTATTGCAAATGGACTCCCAACCTTGGCCACTCAATTAAATTTGGTCTTTAACCTTTGATTAACTCCCTCTTGTCTATTGTTTTCATTAAATTTTTTACAACTCCGAAAAGTCAAATTAGGTTATGAAAATTGAACCACATAGAAAGCTTAGTAGACTAGTTTATGGATTAGAGAAACATAGTAGAGCCTAATAAAAGGCATGGTAACACTAAATAACTAATCTTAACAAAACATTCCATAAATTTTGATCTGACAATTGAATAATTCTCAAATTTAGTATTTATTTTCTTATAGGCCCAATTCAATAAGGAAAGGCCTTGAAACTAGGCTTAAAAATAATATTTGAAATATATTTTTTAATTTTGTATTTTTTTTTTCAAATTGATTTAGGATTTTAGCTTATTTAATCGAATACAAATTAGGATTCTAGGTGTTAAAAACCTTTTTGACATATCTTTGTTCTTTTTGTGCTTGCTTTTTTCTTATCATGTTCGGCTACGCCACACACGTTCTCAAGTGATTTTTTTTACTTAAGAACTTAAATATATTAATCAATATCTTGAGTTTAATCTTTAATTTAATTAAAATTATGGTGAACGTAAGATCAAACATATTATTGTTTAGTAATTAAGATCTAATATCATATTTATCCTGTTAAAGAACTATTTTAAACTAAGTTTCAAGTTATTAGGTGATGTTAGTAAATCACTTTAAGTTTTTCTTAGTTAGATAGCTTTGCACACAACATAAATATTTATGACATTATTACACATTTTGGTTGCATATAAGATAAAACTAAAATATACATAAATGCATGTAAAATACATAAACATTGTCTTTAAAGATATTTTTCTAAAAAAGATTATCCTTTAGGATCCAACAGGTTCTTCCTCAAAATGAGAGAATCAAAATTAACAAAATAAAAATAAAAAAGTTAAAAACCCAACAAGGTTTAAGAGTATGAATATTTTGTAGTTGATTGTTTTTTGATTTGATTCCAACAAGGTTTTAAGAGTGTGAATATTTTGTAGTTAATTGTTTTTTGATTTGATTCCAACAAGGTTTAAGAGTGTGAATATTTTGTAGTTAATTGTTTTTTTTTTTTTCAACATTGTCCTTAAAGATATTTTTCTAAAAAAGATTATCCTCTAGAATCCAATAGGCCCTTTCTCAAAATGAGTAAAGCAGAAACAACAAGATATAAAAAACAAAAATAAAAAACCCAACAAAGTTTAAGAGTACTAATATTCTGTAGTTGATTGTTTTTTGGTTCCAAAGATGTAGGCTATATATCTAATAAAATATTAAATGGAGAAAGTTGTGCTTTTATACATGGTATAAAAAAATTTAGTTTAAATACTTTCATTTTAAAAAATAATAATATATTTTTAACATAAAATTAAATTTTGTTTGATCTAGTTGTTTTAATGTTTTAAGCAATCCTCTTGTATTTGTTTTGGGTGTCTATTTAAGGTTTTACATTTATTTTTAATCAATGAAATCATCTTTTATTTTGAGCTGAGGGGTCAGCAAAATTATGGTGTAGTTGTACTTTGATTTGGGGTATCAATGAAATTCCAACAAAAAAATAAATTTTGACTTGGATGGGATCATATGTAAAGATCTCGCATGACAAAAAGAGCAAACAAAGGTCATATATTTCAGAAAAACAAAGGAACGTGCATATGGATAAGATAACCCCATTTTATTTAATTTTGGAGGCCATTTGTAGCACATAATTTATTCTAGTACAAAAGGGCATCCTCATAGCACTCAAAAGACTCTCGAGGGGATTCACCTCCTCATCACTCGCAAGCAAGTCGTGGCGTAGGAATTGAATTAATGAACTTGGTGGCAGCGAGGAAGGCGTTGTAGGAGGCTATGTACTTGATTCCTGAGTTTGAACTCTTTCCACCAGCTACATTGGAAACACCTTGGAACACCACGAAGAGCTTTTCATTTGACAAAGATGTCTGCATATAATAAACTCGTTAACCAAAGGAATCATGCGTCACACCTCAAGGAAAAATATATAAGTTTTTCTCACTAACCAAGGCTACAGAAGCACTTGCTGAATCGGCAGTTGATGCATTAAACTTTTCGAGAAGGAAGTCTCCGTATGCTTTATTTTTAACGTAAAAATCAGAAGTAGAAGCCTTCGATCCAAAGACAACCTTGGGTGTTCCGGGCAGGCATGTACCAGAATGGCATTTTTTTAACTCCAAATCCTGCAATGAATAATCCATTTTAATGGTAATGAAAAAGAAACAGGCAGGTAATACAGCTAAATATTCTGAGATTGACGAACCTTGAGCTCTTCAGTGGCAGCTTCGTACCAGGATGAAGAGATGGGAAGCCAGAAAACTTCCTTGGGCTCTTCACTTGTAGAGAACATGTCGATTTTCTGATGCTCTGCTGTCCCCAACAAGTTCTCTCCATTCTCTGGATAATTGAAGTCTCCGAATACCAGTTTACCTTTATTGTCCGATCGGAATTTCTGCATGGTTTAAAACAACAAATTAAGGATTACCATTGTGTTTGGCTTTCAAATATTTTGCGGATAGATTGTCGGTTCTTACGTCACTGAAAAGAAAAATAAAAAACAATCCAGTTTCAAAACGAAAACAATAAATAATAGCTAAGGCCTCACGCACCTTCCATTCCCAAACTCCTGTGAAGGCGACAGCCTTCGGCACAGCAACATCACCAGGCATCAACATGTCCTTATCAAGGCTTCCAGAACTTCCAAAGAAGATGATTCCGGAAATATGAAATTTAAGCAACATAGTTTGAACAGCTGTAGCCACATTTACCTGTCATGGAACACAAATTAAGGATGCAAGTATCTTTTGTTGACAGAAATATGTTACGTTGTAAATAATCAAAAACATTACATCGAAATGGAATCATGGAAGGGAAACGAAATGGATCATAGCTGAAATAGGCTTAATCTTACCGAATGAGTCCCGGTCTTGACATACATAATAGGAGTTTTGTTGAGTGTTCCAACATGGAACCTTCTGCCGGCAATGTCAACATGAGGATTTTCACTGTCTGGCTCAAACATACCAGAGTCCCGAAGAGCCTTCTCGTTGTTATCAGATGTAAGAACAAGGCCTAAGCGAAGGAATGCAACTTTGCAATTGCTTGTCTCAATCTCAGCAGTAGGGTTTCTCAAACTCATCTGCGTGGACTGCTTCGCCGTCACCAGCAGCAGCCCAAGCACCAGCAGAACTGCCATATTGATTCGAGACATTGTTTTGTTGAAGAGGATTGAGCAGACGGATAATATTTAAAGAAATGCAATTGCTTTGTGGAATGATGGTACGTATTGGGGTGCTCCTCATGTGCCTTTATATAGAAAACATTCAAAGCTTCTTTTTAATGCAATTACATAAAAGCTCTGCATTATGGACTAATTCTGTACGTTTCACGTTTATTTTAAATTAAATTAGGTCGAGTATATAAAAATAAAAAATAAAAAAATGCTAAAACCCAAATTAGTTTACAACTTTCGGAGAACTTTAACTTTTTGGAGTTTTTTTTTTCATATCTTAAGAGCCAAAAAACAGGTGTCATCACAACAATTGATGAAGAAAAAAACAAAACATTCGATGGGCCCAAAATAATTTTGCAACGTTATTTGAACATTCGTACACACATCTTCCATAATTTCTCGAAAAATAAATAAATAAATCTACATAAAAAACAAAATATACTATTTCCATCATTAATTTAACAAAATTTTTAAAGTATCCCTTAAATTGCCTCCTAAGCCATGCCAGGTTCTAAATTAATACTATTTAGTATTATGTATTATTTTTATATAAAATTTATAAGTGATGAATTAAAGTTGTATAATATACTAAACTCTATGATGAATGATAGTGTAAAGTTAAAATTAAACCAGCCAAACTGCGTCAAAAACAATACCTGCTCAATTTTGTCAATATATCCATTGGTACATTAAATGTATCAACTACAAAAACACCATAGGTGATTCCATCGGTGTTTTTGTCAGGGATTAAAAAATAGTAGTGACGTTTCAAGTAATTACTTTCTAACACTCTGGAAAATACCAATGAGATATTTTGTCAATAATTCCATCATTACTATTTTAAAAAATATTCAAATATAATTAAAAATTATAAAAATCAAAATATATTATGAATTAAATTAATTTTTTTACATTCAAAAATAAAATACAATAAATTTAAAACAGAGGCGGCGTTGAAGGAGGAGGAGAAGGTTGATTAAGAAAGTGTGGCCAAAGAGAAGAAGCACATCGATCTCCCAAATATGATTGCATCTGCATAACCATTCGATGCAATTTGGCCATCTTAACATGAAGTTGATTGTCTTACCACGCACTTTCTCGGCTATTTGGAAATCCAAAGTTTGCATGAAGAAAACAATTTGGACAAGGTTCCAACGGTCAAAACATTATGTGTCATTCATAAAATTCTCGGTTGTAGTTTTAGAGAGTTTTGTATACCCGATTTCTATTGGGTCCATTGGATGATCTTGCGTTCAACCGCACATTCGAATCATAATTTAAATGGGGAAAAGGACCGCCCCTCTCTTTCTCCTTCAACTAGCTAATATATATTTTCTAGAAAGATAAAAAAGATGGAAATAATTCAAAGAAATAATAATTTATGAAAAAAAATTGGTGAAAGCCAAACTACCAAGAATTGTTTGTGTGGCTATCCACAAACTGTTGTTGCACCTCTTTTTGGGGGTTGCTACTCAGCACTTGCATGTCCAAAAAATAAACCCATCAGTAATGGATTGCGTCCAAGAGATGTTGTATGCAAGCAAAAAAATTTGTCAATTAAAAATAATAAAACAAGTTATATGAAAAATTTATATAATTAAATAACAAAATTACCATTTGTTTTGCGTGTAAAACGAATCGTGCAGAGCCACCGGTGTTGGTGGTAACGGAATCTAGAAAATAATAGTTTTGGTTCTACGCACCAGAATATGAACATTTTAAATGTGCTTTGCCTATATATCCTCTAAGATGTATGGCGATTTGAATTATCCCAAACTCCCATGTTGTTCGAGTTATGAAAGCTCTCTAACTCGTGCATATTGTTTTTCATTTTATTGCGCCTCATACCAAAATAATTCAACCTACATGGTACAAATAAAATATTTTTTTAGTAAATGAGACATAATATTATGGTATTTGAAAAATATTTATCAAGGTAGCTGAAATTACCTAGTTGTAGTGTGATTTTCTTACACCCTTTTCGAAACATCATCATCATCATCCTTCCAACATACTTTTTTTGTAGTAAAAATTTAGAAAAGGAAAATTTCAGTGGTCTCAACAAACTAAACCTTGTAAACCAAGCATTGATCCATGGTTTCCATTAACGATTTTTGGAGACCTTGCCCCATTGAAACAATGGAATCTCAAAGGCCTCATTATTGTTTCCACGACCTCAATATTTGTAAACCTGAAATTTCATTCATTAAATGAAATTATCTTTTAAAAAATTATTAAACAATTTTAATTGTGAAAACAAAAAACAAAACCTACATAGAAAGGTCCTCCTTCCATTGCCCTAAGTACTTGCGAGTAATTGGATCCTGTTATTGTACTCGATGACCCCGCTTCATGAGTCAATGCATGTACTGCAAGTGTTTGTTCATGTTTAACATCTAATAACTCGTGTTCATAATTGTTGCTAGAAAAAGTAGCAATGATCCTATTTTGATGAAGTACAATGACCTTTTTCATAGACATCTACACAAATTATTGGATAAACAAAATTAAATGGTTCCTAAATTTAAAAACAAATTAATAGCACCTCCTTATATGGAAGACCACCTAAAATTTATAAAGCTCTAAACACACATCATATATGCCATAAACTAGTTGATTATATTCATCTTCTTCTAATAATTTTGCGTAATTTAATTGCTTATAATCTTTTTATTTCTACATTATAATAATTTTCAAATTAATCCTATACTTTGAAAAAATGTTTTAAGTTTACAAAAATAAAAAATAAAACAATTAAAAAGACAATGACAATAATAAGTTTACTAGTTAATAATCTATTAACAACAAAAAAAATTATCAATTAATAATTCATTAACTAAAAAACAATAATAAAAAATAATCTCACACAAAAATAGTTAATAACAAAAAAAACCACATAACAAAAGAGAAGAAAAAGAGAAATTTTACATTAAATTCATTTTATTAAGGTGGGAGGAGAAACAGAAAACAAATAACACAAGAAAAATTAGAACAGATAAGTCATTTGATGAAACAAATGAAAAAATTAGATGAGAAAAGAAAGACATACCTAATTTAGGTGGAGAAAAAACAAGATAAGAGAAAGATTGAAAAAGGATAGAAGAAAAGAGAGAACTGACAGTGTTTGCGTGTGTGTGATAGAGAGAGAGAGAGAAGGAGAAAGAAGAAGATGAAATTCTTGTGTGTGCTAGTTTTGGTCTTTTAAACTATATTTATCGACGAAATCACAGATAAGTAATAATAAAATACTATTTTTAATTATTCTGATGGTGAATTCTAATGAAAATTTTGAACTTGTATTAAAAACTTCAGAAACCCCTCCAAAAATTTGAAGTCCATCAATAATACTATCACAAAAAAAAAAAAAAAAAAACTCATAAATTAATAAGCATAGTAATTGTTTGTCCCTTGGCTTACTGAAAAATACTGACGGAATGAATTTGTCGATAATAACATGTGTGATGTCTTAAATGATCAATCACATGAGGAGGAGAACAGTTAATGTGGCTACTAGAAAATACCAATGGAATGAATATGTCAGCAATATCATGTGTGATGTCTATAATGAACAATCATATTAGGAGGGGAACACTCCCCGTGGCTACTGGAAAATATTGATGGAATGAATACATCAACAATGTCGTGTGTGATATCTACAATGAAGAATTACATGAGGAGCATAACAGTCCCTGTGGCTATTGGAATATATTGACATAATTAATCTGTTAGTAATATAATTAATTAATCAAAAATATTTCTGATTGCCCCCACTCCTCTTTTCTTTCCTTTCTCTCTTTCTTTATATGTCATAGGAAATTATAGTCCCTACTTTACAAAATAGTTCTCCCTTAAGTAGACAATTTTACATTTAAATATTTCAATAACTATTTTCCTAAAAGGAGGAATAGCTTTGCATGAAATCTTCAGGCTTTGACTTAGAGGGGCTAAATTTCCAAAATAAAGACTTGGATATTGATTTGGATGTTTTATGATGTAATTTGAACTTATTTCTTCATAAAGGCTACAAACAAAATACATGTGTCATATTAGAAAACTCATATGAGCTCCTTTTATGTTGAATGATTGTACTTCAATAGGTTTTTGAGTCAGATATTAAAAAAAAAATGAGTTTGCATCAAATGAAATTTTGTAGTTCAAGATATTCAAGTCGAATGATTGAAGGTCAACACTAGTAGAATGCAAGATTTGATTTTTAAAGGATACAATTTCCATGATCTTTATTTTTTTATTTTTCTTGCCGTAGATTTCCAGAAAGATATAGATATTAGCTTTCTAATGCCACTAGAATAACTTCATTTAACCTCTAGAGCTCAAGTTCTACACAAAATAATGGTTGAAGGTCAAATCTGTCAATTACCTTAAATTTACTACTTTTTGAATCTTTCATCCAACAATACCTTAAGAAAAAACAAATAATACCAAATCATTTTAGATATAAAACATAGGCAAAACACTAGGTAAATATGGGTAAAACTATCAAATAATATGGTTGCATCAAATACCCCCACACTTAGCTCTTGCTTGCTTGAAGAAATGAGAGAAAATAAAATTGAAATTACATGCAAACTTCAATCAAGAAGGATAAAGAGTATAAATTTCATGAATTTATTTACATGTAAACTTCAAAACTCAATTGATTATTGGGATTTAAATGAAATTTATGTCATGCCAAAGTGATTGGTCTTCTCATTGATATACACTTCAACACTCACGTGTTAAGGGTTTATGTGTTTAAATCTCTCAAATTCAATCAATGAATATATTGTACCATAAGTCTGCTCTTGAATATCATCTCCATTACAAACATTACAGGCAATGTATGAATCAAAAGGTCTTACTTTTTTGTTGTAATTGAGCTAAGGTTAAGGTGAGATAAAAAAAAAAGTAAAAGAAAACGTTAAAACCAAAGGAAATAGTGCATTCTAAATAAAATTTATCTTTTGAAACAATATATCCCATCAGAGCACATGAATTTCCACCTTCAATCACCGATGCATAACTTCTTTTGATTTCAAGCTCTTTTAATTTTAAGAACATAAATTTCTATTTTCTTTTCTTTTCTCTTTTTTTTTCCTTTTGCAACTTTGCCTGTTTTTTCATCGAGCATCACTTTTTATACTCTTTTCACATAATTTCCAACGATAATACCATGAGATATCAACAAGTAAATACTTTACTAATCCTTGGCTAGGAAAAAAGAAAAACATATAAAATTTAAGGCCTCCACAAGGATGAAATAAAGAAAAAATAACAAGCTCAAAGGGGGCTCACTAAGAATAATATGCTTTAGGTTAAGTTTTTGCTTCAAGTGGTTAAAATTCCTAATACCTTATCATATTCCTGTATATATGTAATATGAATGTAATCTCAACAAGATATTAAATGAATTAAAGAGATACATATCATTAAAAGAATGCATAATTAAAGAATATAATGTTTAAGGTTGAAAAGTTTGCATTGGTATAACACTATAAAGTCAACATGGCATATTCTCAAAGTCAATAACTAAACCAATTAAACATTAAAATTTGCATACACACTCCTTCATTCAATTTATATTTTTATCTATCTAAAAATGTTGCATCTTTTTCACATTTTAAAAAACCGAAAATTGGATTGCATCTTTTTCACATTTTTAAAAACAAAAATTGGATATCGTAACCAGTTTACGATTATCCGTTGGAATTTGGCCAAAATATCAAAAATAATTATAACTATTTTTGTTTTATATATTAGGATGTAAATTTACATTGTAAAGTACATCTATAGATAAAAAAAATGTTTTGAACTACGGTGTAAATTTATATTGTAAAGTACATCCGTAGTAACAAAAAAATTAACTGCGGTGTAAAATTACATTGTAAAGTACACCCGCAGACAAAAAAATGGTTTTTTTGAAAATGCAATGTAAGAAATTTTTAACTTAGAAGAACAATCAAACAACAATGCAGCTTACCTAAGGTAGGGTGCACTGGGGGTGATGCGTCTTTCCCTTGCACAACAAGTTCCCTTACCTAAGACTCTCACAGACCAATAGGTTCCTAGTGACCTTAATACTAGGTGGATACTCCCGATAATTATAGTCGTAATTTTTACAGCTATAAAACAACCCCTTTTTCACCGCGTGCCGTTGTCTCCTCCCAATCTAGAGAGGGATGGTTGGGCGCGAAGCGCGTAAAAAATCATCGTCGCGACACTCGATGTCTAGTTTTTTTTGCAATTTTAGGTGTTTATGTATTTATTTAAATTTTTATTGTTGTTTAATTATTATTTGTAAAATATAATGGAAAAGAAATGAAAAAGAGGATGTGTGCGTGTGTTGTATTTTATTTGCAAAATGTAATGAAAAAGAAATAAAAAAAAGAGAATGTGTGTGTGTTGTGTTTTATTTATTCAATTTTTATGTTGTTTTGTTAAGAAAGAAAGAATATAAAGTAAAATAAAAAAATATATGTTTTATTTGCAACGGCCAAAGCGTTTTCCGAAAATTTACCTTAGATTTAATAACAAGTTTATTAAATCTTGAGAATTTGGCTTATATTAAAACAAATCGCGAAATTAATTCATGAGAATTAATGGTTAATTTCAGGTAGTAAATGTTGTATCTACACATAGGCTAACATTTATATATTCAGAAATAACCAACAAAATTCTCAGGATTATTGTGAGCGGTGATCGATATTTTTTAATCGATCAACCAGGAAATTAATTCATGAGGATTAATGGTTAATTTCAGATAGTAAATGACAAAACTACAAGTAGGCTAGCATTAACATATCTAAATATAACCAATAAAATTCACAGGATTATTCTGAGCGGTGACCGATTCCCTTTTTAATCAGAATATTTTTTACGAGGCATAAAATTGCGGAAAACTCATCCACGATAGGTGATCCTTTTAAGGCATCTACATGGATCTGTTTCTTGATATTTTATTTGGGGTTCATGAACTCATAATAAAATCATAAAAGCTAGATTTATTCACATGAATAAATACGACCCGTCAAAACATTCAAAATTACATCAAGATATGCAATGCAGCTTACCTCAGGTAAGGCATACTAGGGGTGCTAATGCCTTCCCTTTACGCAAACAATCCCTACCCTTGAATCTCTAATCAGACCAGTGCAACCGGGTTTTCCTAGTGACCCTCAACAGCCAGGTGGCGACTCCTCAACTCCATTGCGAGACACAAAAACCCCTCCCGGGACATTGCGCGGCGACGTTTGACACTAGGTTTCATGACATGCTAGATAAGTTGTATGAATCATGCATTCTCTTTAAAATTGATTTAAAAAGTGAGTATCATCATATTATGATGAGAGAAGGTGTTAAATGAAAAACAACATTTAAAACCAAACATTGTTTGTATGAATTGTTAGTCATGTTGTTTGGACTCACAAATGCACTAGTACATTTATGAGGTTAAATAATCATATTTTGTGTGCATTCATTGGAAAAATTGTGGTTATGTAATTTGATGACATCCTAATCTATAATAACAACCTGAATGAACATCTTGATCATTTGCATTGTGTACTTAGTGTATTGCGTAATGAGAAGTTATATGATAATCTTAATAAATACACCTTTTACATGAAGAAGATTGTGTTTCTTGGATATGTAGTAACTGCAGAAGGTATTGAGATGGATGAAGAAAAGGTTAAGGTCATTCAGGATTGACTTACACCTAAGTCTGTGACGAGGGTAAGGAATTTTCATGGACTTGTTAGTTTTTATAAACGATTTGTAAAGGATTTTAGTACTATTACAGCATCCTTAACAGAAATTATTAAAAAGTTAGTTTGATTTAAATGGGATGATGTACAAGATAAAACTTTTAAATTGTTGAAAATAAATTATGTTATGCACGTGTTTTAGCTTTGCCAAAGTTTACAGAAGCTTTTGAAGTTGAATATGATGCTTTAGGTAAAGGTATAAAGGTTGTGTAAATACAAGATATGACACTCATTGCATATTTAAGTGAAAAACTTAATAACATAACATTGAACTATCGTATGTATGATAAGGAGGTCTATTCCTTGGTGAGAATGTTAGAGATATGACAACATTACCTTTGGCCCATGGAGCTCATAATACATTCATGAATCCTTGAACCATTTGAAAGGACAAGGTAAGTTTAGTAGGGGATATGCAAAAATTTATTGAAATATTTTTATATGTGAACAGGTATAAGAAAGGGAAAAAAATATTGTTGCTAATGCACTTTCATGCATGTATATTTTGTTATCCACTTTAGATGCTAGATTGTTAGGATTTGAACACATAAGAAACTATACAGGGATGATAATGATTTTGCTACTATGTTTTTGTATATAAGGTTTCAGCCTTTGGAAAGTATTATAGGTTTGATGGATACTTCTTTAAAGGAAATTGTTTGTGTATTTTTAAGACTTTAGTTATGTTATATGAGCATTTTTTTGGCCAAAAATGAAAAAAACATTTGCAACGCATAAGTGATAAATACATAAAATATAGAAAAACAAAGTGTAGGATTAATCAAGTGTGACTTGATAGTAAATAGATTTTAAAAATTTAGGACTAGAATGTAGTTATAAGAGGATATGATAATTCTAAACCTATAAATAATCAAGTAAGGACTTTATTAAATAAATTTCTAAAATTAGCCTAAAATAATGTGTAACATTATTTATGGGGAAAATTGATATGTTTTTTTATTTATTTATAGAGATTTTTATGTTTGCCTATAAATAAAATGTTATGCCTCAAATTTTCTAAATGAAGAGAATGGTGAAAAAAATACAATACATAAACACTTAAAACATAAAAAAATAAGTACTTTAAAGTATAACAATTCCTCTATCCTAAAAGGGTTTAGGAGATTTTTCAATTATGATTCATGTAAATTATCATTTGAGGTTAAATACTTGAATGACTTGTGATTTGCGACAACTTAACATTGAAGTAAATAGTCAAAGCTAAAATTAACATATGATATTTTGAGATTGCTGAAAAATTTAAATTTGTTATTTTCATTATTTTGAAACACCAATAATTTAACGATGAATCGGTGAAGTTTTCAGTGGTTTGCTTTAGAGAATGAGGGGTGGTTGATAAGATATTCTTTTTAGAAATGGCGATGAGAAGAGTTATACAGAGAGAGAAAACGAAGGTTTAGGTTAAATTTATCATCATGTTGCAATTATAAATTACAACTACTCAAACTATATTATTTAATATTCTTCCAAAAACTTTAATTCATCAAGCCAATTAAAAACAACTACTCAAACTATATTATTTAATATTCTTCCAAAAACTTTAATTCATTAAGCTAATTAAAAACAATCCCAAGAATCGCTATATTTGTTTGTCGGCCACCACTGAATTTGTCCGTCAGGTAATTACTGATATATATTGTCGGAAATCATTCAGTCAACAATGCCTGACAAAGACCCCAAATCATCTTAGAACCGCAAAAAGAAAAAAACGAAAGAAAAAAAAACCGAGTAAATCTAGGATAAGATAATTAGTCATGTACGGCGACAGCAACCCCTTGAAATTATTTACTTCTTATCCGTTTTCCAGCACTAGAATACACACACGTTTTATAAATTATTGTTGAAGATAACAAAAATCTGAAGACTCTGCCAAAGCTTATGGGATAGTACTCCTTTGTTTTCTTTATTTATTATAAGTGGGCTCCAAAAAAAAATAATATCTTCACTTTGAATAAGAAAATATTGAGCTCCACTACCGAGTTCTATCAATTTACCATTATCTACCATAGTGTTTATGAGATTAGTTGTGATATGTGCAAGTTAGTCTAGATATCTATATTAATTAGGGTTGTTAGTCTTTTTCTATTTCGACTGAAATGACCAAATATTTTATACTAGTTAAAAAAACAAGATAAGATAACGTTGTTTATACCTCGGTTTAAATTCCGTCCTATTCCAAATTTTTCAGCCAATACCGGTCGAAACATTCTGGTTTTGTTCCGCCTGTTCTATTTCGGCAAAATAATGTTTTTTTAAATAATAAATAATTTTACAATATCAATCATATCTCTTAATTTGACCGTTAGATTGAGATGAAATTTTACGATGAGTCTCTTGACACATATATATATATATATATATATATATATATATATATATATAAAATTTTAGAGCAATCAATGAATATAATGACATTGCGAGATTGATAAAGGCATCATTTTATTGTGTCTTTTTTAGATTAAATTGCAGAATTCTAAATAATTTTATTTTTGGATTTGAACTATTTTTTTTGAATTAATATATTTAACTATATATATACACATAAACAGTATAACCTCGAAACACTAAAATGTTCTGAAACTGAAATATTCTGTTATAATTAAGAAAAATCAAATATCAACCGAAATAAAATTGACAACCTTGATGAAAATAACAAAAAAAAAACAAAAATTTCATTATCCATCCACCTCTCTTCTCACCATTCACAGGCCGCTCACAGGATTCCATTCTATCCATTACAGTAATCGAAACTTGAAAACCACCTTCTCATCATTAATATTTCAAGTGGGAGACCAGAAAATAGAAGTATAATATGCTCACGGCTATAAAAAAAAACGATTTATATTATGCGAACGACCTTGAGTTCTTAAGTGTTTGGGTTACAAATAATTAGATTAGTTCATGAAAAAAAAAACTTGTATTCCTGCAAAATAAGAATGATATAATTCAAAAAGTCTTTAATAATTTAGTAACTTTATAACAAGAAGATATAGTAAATTACCATTAAACTATAAAATAATAATGTTTGTTTTTAGTTTGCGCGTAATAAATACAAATAATATTTTATATTTTGAACTTTTTCTTTTTAATTCTTTTTTTATTCACATTCAAATGAGGAGGGAGTATGTTGATGTGAGTATCTTTTCACATGACATTAAATATTGATGGATCAATCACATGCTTGTAGAGGGCAGCTCTTATAATTAACATTAAGGAGTTTTTACACAATTAAGGTGTAAAAAAATGGTAACTCTAGATGCCCATATTGTATGTTTGGGTGTAGAGATAACCCTAGACTTAAATATATTAATCCAAAATGGATGCCTACTTCACATTTAATGCATTGCCGGTCTAAAAGAAATGAAAATGGGGAAATAACTTGTCTTTTTAAATTATATTTTAAAAGAATACCTTTTCGATCACAATACTTTTTAAAAAGAATTCCTTATAGGATTTTTTCAACAAATAAATGTTTATTTTTTAATTGAATTAAACAAATTTCATCTATCTATTCCATTCCATATATTCTAAAAAGATATGTCATGCGATTTACGATTTAATTATTTGAATAGATTTTTTTTATCACTTCTTTAAAAAAAAAAATCTTTTCAACCAAAATGCATTTTTTTAAAAATAATTCTTATAAGATTTTGTCAACATATATATTCTAATAAAAAAAGGAATTAGTCCTATATATTGATGGATACATAATTCTTTTAAGGCATATCATTTTACTAAATTATCTCAATTAATTGAAACATCTTCTTCATCAAAAAATATTTCAATTAAAATAAATGTTTTTTTAGGAACTCTTTGAGAGTTTTCGCAAAACAGATTTTAATTTCTAATAAATATAAATTTGTTTCATTTATCCATTTTAATGAAACATGTTATTTATATAATTAATAATCTAATTTTTTAAATATAATCTCTTATAAACTATAAAGTTTTGTGTTATCAGCCACAAAAAATCTTAAATCATATTTTAAAGAGTATCTTTTTCAATCATTGTTTTTAGATATTTCTTAAGGATATCAAATGTAAGTGTTTAATCCTAATAGATAAAAATTAGTTCAATTTATTATTTTTAATAAGATACAATATTTCATTAATGATTTCAATTCTTATTACCAGCAAATTGACAAATATAAATGGAAAGACCAATAAAATAATTTCATTGCGATAAACTTTAACAAAAAAAAGTCTATCAGTAAACACTGAGAGAAATATTCCCTCGATATATATTGAGAGAATACAATGGGAGAAGAAAGAGCTTTAAAAAAGAAAGATACAATGATGAGTCATTTATACAAACATAATTACCAATTAAACAAACATGATGGTGAAAAGTGTTTATAAAATTTATCAGTAATATTTAAGTTATAACCTAGTAAGAAACCTCTCACCAGTCACCAACTGGCACTATCATTCCTGCTTCTCTCTCAAAACAATTTTTTTATATATAAAATCATACAAGTTTATGCAGTTAATATACTTGTTTATATATTTTTCTATTAGTTATTATATGATAATCAAATAGATGTCATTACAAATTTAGAAGATTTGATTATGCATACCGAATATTATCAATATTTTTTTATTTTAAAATAAATATTAGTATATGAAGTAGATAGTTAGAAGTTTAATAATGTATAACAAAATTAATATTAGCATATAGCGAGTCATTTCAAATACTTAATATCTTTTTTTATTTTAAGATAAACAATAATATATGAAATTGTTTTTAAAAATATTTTTTTGTTTAAAAATATAATAAAATAATATATGTTAAAATTATTTTTAATACCGGTATATTAAAATGATCAAAATTACTAAAAAAAATATTTTTTTAAATAAAAATAAAATCCTTATAACTTTTTTCAAAATATTTATAAAATACAGTTTATATTGACGGTCATGGATGGCTGGTTCTTCCTCTGTGATTTCATTCTATGAAGAATTATGAAATCAAAGAATGACACGTGGACAAGTTACTTGGGACCTATGATCCAGATTTAATTATATGAGACATGAATATTTGCTTGAAGTTAAAACTCTTTCGTTTTGTGACGTTGACATATTATTTCCAACGATCAAGAATCACTTTAGTTGTTTGGCATACACGCATGAATTTGTTTGTCGGGAAATTCATGATATATATTGTCGGAAATCATTCAATCAATTGTCAGACAAACATCTTAGAACCGTAAAATGAAAAAGAAAGAAAAAAAAAGGCATCGTAATGATAGGACAGGACATTAATAATCATGTACTGCATCTTTGAAATGACATTTTTTTTCAGAAATATTAAAAATAATATTTTTTATTATTTTTAAAAATTATTTTTTACATTAATATATAAAAATAACTAAAAATATTAATTTTTTTAATTTAAAATAAAAAAAATAAAAAAAAAACTTTATTTTTTTTAAAATAATTTTGAAATACAATGACAAATATCCCATATACCGCATCATAAAATAAAGCGGCCTGGTTTATCTATGAGATTGGGTCATTTCGATGTATTAATTAATATATAGTAATTAATTTTACAAGTGAGAAAAAAATCTATAATTATTATTATTATTATTATTATGATATAATGCCTTTAATATTTCTTGTGATGTCTCTTGCATTTAGCTTACTTAAGCCCTCCTAAACAACTATCCAACTACAATATTTCAAAATATTTTTAAATAATATATTTTTTTAAAATAATTACTAAATCTATATATATATATATATATATATATATATATCATGTAATTTAGAGAGTATTTAATACTGTGTTTTACAAGTATTTTTAAAAACAATTTTATTTTTTATTTTATTTTTTATTGTAAATTAAAAAAATTAGTATTTTTAATTATTTTCATGTACTGATATCAAAAATAATTTTTAAAAAATAAAAAATATCATTTTAATATATTTTTTTAATAAAAATATTTTAAAAAATAATATCAACAAAACACTTAAATAATTATTTAAATGGATAGATGAGACGTTAAATCAAAACAAACAGTTAAAAGTTATCCAAGTTGCGGTTCCTTTCCTCCACGTATTGATCATTGCTATCTACAAACATATGAAAAGACATCTCCCTGTCAAGATATGGACAAGACATCCCAGATGAACTATTCAAGAAAACTAAATTGTAAGGTTAAATTATCAAAAAATATTTGTAATAATTTACTAGCACATATTTTATTCCTGTCAAGATATCGGAAATCTCTCCGGCAAGGGGTGTTGAATCAGCACACATAGGAGCTGTCTATGATTGGTGCCACCAGCCGGATGGATGATTTTAATTTGTGGAGTGCTATAATTTCTTTTTTCCGAGAGGGGATACGAGGAGGATATTCTTTTCTTGGATACATCAAAGAGGAGCCCACTTATAATAAAGAGAGGAAAGTCCTTAGGATCGATATCCTTTTTATCGATATCCTTTGACAGTTAAGTTTATGTGTAATTAATTTATAATTACTATTATTAATTTTGAAAAAAAAAATCATTTACTTAAAATAAAATTATATTTTTATATTATTTTGGTATGATGATATCGAAAATATTTTTTTAAAATGAAAAAAATATTATTTGAAGTAAAAAACATTTAAAAAAACAATCACTGCTATAATATTAATATGAGAAACCCGTTTGATATTATCATAATAATTATTTTTTTAAAGTATTTTGTATTAAATAATTTTATTTTTTAAAATTTATTATTGATATCACTATATCAATATAATAATCTACAAATACAAAAACATGTAACTAAAAAATACATCTTTTTTTAAAAAAACATACATCTTATTGAAAAAGGAAAATAAGTAGGTGGTATCATTGTGTCCAAGTGTTACGTATATGGTTACCGATTATATTTTTCCGGTGAAGTGAAATTTCATGTAAACTGTGGAATTAGTGTGGAGTGAGTGACCAGGTTCAATGAACCTGAAATTATATTCTACAGCTATCGGCACTTGAGCAAACCAAAAACCACAGAGGTTACAGAAATAGGAGAGAAAGGGAATGAGTTTTGCTTTGTGTTTTCTTGTTCTTAGAGGGACAAAGAGTTCCAGTGTTCTCCCATGATCAATACCCTTCATGCTGATTTTTTCCCCTCATGATTTACGGAATTGTTTTTTTGGAAAATAGAAAAGATACATAAATCCACGAAAATGGAAATGATAGCCCAAATTAATCCCCTGCTGATTAAAATGGAAATGATTTCCATTTTTCATACATATTTAGAGCACCGGGTTTTTTAATTTAAAGATAAAAAGTAAAGGAATCTGGATTTGTAATTAATATTTTTAATTTTGGAAAAAAATCATTTATTTATCATCACTTTTAAAAAGTTGAGATTTATTTGGTTTGTGTGAAAACACGGAAGAAGTGAGTAAATTTGATTTATTTTATTTCAACATGTCACTTGTTATTCTTATTTTTAACTTGGTTAAATATAGCCTAAGAATAGAAGTGCACAATTGACAAGATTTTAAATTAATTCATTTATTTGAGTTCGTTTTCCAACCCTCAACCATCATCTCAAGCAGTTCGTTTTCCAACCTTATCTCTCTCTTTTGGGTGCGCTTTCTAGTCCTCAACCTGGACCCTATGCATTGTGTTTTCTAGCTTTATCTCTCAATCCATGAAATCTTCACCATTTTTATTTGGATAGGTCACTCATTACAATGAGACCATGTTTGAGATTTTTACCATCTTCACTATTTTCATTTGGGTAGGTAGATCATATTTGTGTCTCTTACCATCTTCATCACTTTTATTTGGGTAGGTCACCCATTACAATGGGATAACCTCTGTGTCTTTCACTATCTGCATGACATTTCCTAGGTAAGTCGTCCATTACAATAAGACTACCTTTATGTCTTTTATTATCTACATGACATTTACTCGGTAAGTCACTCATTACAATGAGACCATCTTCTTGTCATCGCAAACATTAGCCTTCAATTCTTAGGTAGTGCGCTTTCTAGCCCTATCTTATCGGTCTCTTTTGAATGCGCTTTATAGCCCTCATTTTAAATACTTTCAAGTCCATGCTCTTATTTTTTTTCTTCTTTACAACACTTACTATCTACAGTCTCTCACGAGACTCTAGTTGTAAGCATTGTAAAGAGAGGGGCAATTGTCATTATCCATTTTTGAATTATTCCCAAAATATACTTGAAATAAAAATAAAAGAACAAAAATAAAAATAAAAAGGCTAACATGTTGGACAAATTAAGTTGGTGATTTTGGACAGATTTGAGAGTTCAATTGTATCTCTATGGCACCTAGAAATGAAGGAAAATATAGACTACAGTCTTAAATAAATAATTATTGGATAAATCAGCATAAAATAAAGTAAAAATGCATAATTATATTTTTCATATGTCAATTTGATTTAATCATGGGCCAAATTAAAGTTTAATTATGTTTAGGAGCAAATTTAGGGTCCAATTGAAGGATTTAAATAAGTGCAAGGACTTAATTATACTTTAAATGAGTCAAATTAATTTTATTCCGGCTTAATTGGTGGAAAACTAAGTTTGAGAGTCTAATTTGGGTTGAATTAAGATGATTGGAATTGTCGGAGATATAATTTAATTTTTGCCAAGTCACTTGGTTGAAATTGGGATAAAATTATAATAAAATCAGAGTAATCATAAGATAAAAGATTAAATTGAACTTTGGTAAGAAAAAGGGTCTGCCGACACATCGTCTGATCACTATTCATTTTATTCTCAAAAAAATTTCCAAAAAATCATGCTTTGGTATCAACTTTGTAGACGCATTTAATGCCTTTATCCTTTGTAAAATTTGACAAAAACTTGCGCAAAAATGATCCCCTATTTCTTGACTATACTAGTGTGTGATTAGTTTTTGTTGATTGACACTACACACGAGTTGGTTCAGCCCTAAAAGTGACAACTCAGACAGACTATTGTACCTATCAAATTCGACAGTTCATGACACATACTTTGATCCAATAGTTGGGATGGTTTTGTTGTGAACCAATAGTTGAAATTTTACTCCAGTATAAACTAGGATACTGTCTTTCTCGAGGAGAAATCTATGGCCTTAGAGAGGAGATATCGGAAGCCAAAATTGAACAAGAAACAACTTTCTTGCCCTATTTTTCGCTTAAAAAATTATATTTTTGTACCAACTTTGCAGGCGCATTCAATTACTTTATCCTTCATCAATTTTGAGACCTACTTTGATTAAGCCTAAAAGTGATAGGCCCACTATAGCTGTTAAAATTGGTAGTTCATGACATCTACTTTGAGCCGATGGTTAGGATGGCTACTTTGAACCAATGACTGAAATGTTATTCCATCATAGACTAGATTACTTTCTTCCTCCAGGTATAAATAGAGCTGAAATCCATGGTTTGTGGAGGAAGAAATCAGTAGCCAAAATTGAAGAAAAACAACTTTCTTCCTAGTTTTCCCGCTGAAAAACTCCTTATTGTCATAACTCATTCATTATCTAATTTTTAATACTTTTGCATCATTTTTTGTATTTTAAAAGTCATTTCAAAATTTTGATTAAAAAACAAAAGAAAGCTAGCAGAGAACAAGGAGGGGAAATGAGAATAGAGAGGGGAAATAAGAGAATAGAGAGAAAGATAAATGAAAAAAAATCTAAAAAGGAGCAATAGATGCGAGAAATAACAATTCAAACAAAAAAAATTCTCCCATCATAAGCAAAACCACAACAGCCCCCTTTTCTCCTCCTCCGACAACAAATCAAAACTAGTTCTTTCTCCTCCTTCAGCAACAGTAGCAGATGCAACAATTCTCCTTCTCCTTCTCCAGCAGCAGTAGCAGATGGAATAATTTTTTTCTCCTCCTCCAGCAGTAGTAGCAACAACCCTCCTTCTCCTACTCCAGTAGTCAGCAGCATCAACCCTCTTTCTGCTCCTCCCGCCACTAGTATCAGCTTGCAGCTCATCGTGCAACCTAGCCCCCCTATGGCATTTTAAGTCATTTCGACCCATTTCATTGGATGGCCCAACTCTTTTAGCATGTCGAGTTGTTTTGACCCATTTAGCTAAGCATCCGAACCATGAATATACATAAAAAAAATATAAAAATTGAATGAAAAATATGTTTTTTTTCATGCATGCAAACAATTTCTAAAATTTTCTAAGCATATTTATCACAAAAAAAAATCATACCTTTTCTCATGTTTTTAAAATGAAAATTGGAATATCATAACAAGTTTATGATTATCCATTAGAGTTCAATCAAAATATCAGAAAGGAGAACAGAGATGCAAGAGAGAATTTTTCTCCCCACCATAAGCAAACCATAACAGCCCCTTCTTCTCCTCCAACGAAAACAAAACCATTACTAGCTCCTTCTCCTCCTCCAGTAGTACTAGCAACTGCAATAGTTTTCCTCCTCCTCATTCAGCAATAGCAATAACTATCCTTCTCCTCCTTCGACAACCAACAAGAACAATAATAAAACCTTATTTCTGCTCCTTTGGCCAATAGTAACAACTGGCAACTCATCGTAGACGACCAATAATAGGCTTTCCTCACTGTCGTCAACAACATTTCCTCTTCATGCGATAATAGCACCCATTGATAGCAGTTGTTCCTTCTTCCTCCAGCTAGCACAGCCGCCAACAACCACCATTCTCTCCTTCAGTACCTCCTCCAACATCGTCCTAGCCTACTCTACATAGTGGCAGCTATAGGTCAGCCTCCTTCCCTCCATCTCTTGCTAATGTTCACATGTTGAACAATAGGATTTAGATGGGTGGACGTTGCATCTAGCCCAGCCCTCTATGGCATTTTATGTCATTTCGACCCATTTTGTTGGTCAACAACCCTTTTAGCATGTCGAGCTGTTTCGGCCCATTTGGGTAGGCATCTTTACCATGAATATACCTAAAAATTATATAAAAATTGCATCAATTTTTTTTTTTCATGCATACGATCAATTTCTAAAATTTTCTAAGCATATTTTTCACAAAAACAAAAAAAAATCGTATTATTTTCTCATGTTTTAAAATGAAAATTGGGATATCGTAACAAGTTTATGATTATCCGTTAGAGTTCGGCCAAAATATCAGAAAGGAGAACAAGAGATGCAAGAGAGAATTTTTCTCCCCACCATAAGCAAACCATAGCAGCCCCTTCTTCTCCTCCAATGAAATCAAAACCATAACTAGCTCCTTCTCCTCCTTCAGCAGTACTAGCAACTACAATAGTCGTCCTCCTCCTCATTCAGCAATAGCAACAACTCTCTTTCTCCTCCTTCGACAGCCAACAAGAGCAGTAACAACAACCTTCTTTCTGCTCCTTTGGACAACAATAACAACTGGCAACTCATCGTAGATGACCAATAATAGGCTTTCCTCACTGTCGTCAACAACATTTCCTCTTCATGCGATAATAGCAGCCATCGATAGCAGTTATTCCTTCTTCCTCCAGCTAGCACAGCCGCCACCAGCCACCATTCTCTCTGCCAGTACCTCCTCCAACATCGTCCTAGCCTACTCTACATAGTGGCAGCTATAGGTCAGCCTCCTTCCCTCCATCTCTTGCTAATGTTCACATGTTGAACAATAGGATTTAGATGGGTGGACGTTGCATCCAGCCTAGCCCTCTATGGCATTTTATGCCATTTCGACCCATTTTGTTGGTCAACAACCCTTTTAGCATGTCGAGCTGTTTCGGCCCATTTGGGTAGGCATCTTTACCATGAATATACCTAAAAATTATATAAAAATTGCATCAAATTTTTTTTTTCATGCATACGATCGATTTCTAAAATTTTCTAAGCATATTTTTCACAAAAACAAAAAAAAAATCGTATTATTTTCTCATGTTTTAAAATGAAAATTGGGATATCATAACAAGTTTATGATTATCCGTTAGAGTTCGGCCAAAATATCAAAAAGGAGAACAAGAGATGCAAGAGAGAATTTTTCTCCCCACCATAAGCAAACCATAGCAGCCCCTTCTTCTCCTCTAACAAAATCAAAACCATAACTATCTCCTTCTCCTCCTCCAACGATAGCAAAACCATAACTAGCTCTTTCTCCTCCTCCAACAATACTAGCAACTACAATAGTCCTCCCCCTCCTCATTTAGCAATAGTAACAACTCTCATTCTCCTCCTTCGACAGCCAACAAGAGTAGTTATAAGAACCTTCTTTCTGCTCCTTCAGCTTACAGTAACAACTTGCAACTCATTGTAGACAACAAACAATAGGCTTTCCTCACCGTTATCAACTGCACTTTCCTCTTCATGCGGTAACAGCAGCCATCAGTAGTAGTTGTTCCTTCTTTCTCCAGCTAGCACAGCTGCCACCAGCCACCATTCTCTCCGCCAGCACCTACTCTAACATCATCCTGACCTACTCTACACGGTGAAAGCTACATGTCAACCTCTTTGCCTCCTTCTCTTCCTACTTTTAACATGTTGAACAATAGGCTTTAGATCGATAGACGTTGCATTCAGCCCAGCCCCCTATGGCATTTTATGCCATTTCGAACCATTTTATTGGTCAACATACCCTTTAGCATGTCGGGCCATTTCGGCTCATTTGGGTAGGCATGTTAACCATGAATATACATAAAAAATATATAAAAATTGCATCAAAAAAATGTTTTGTTTTCAAGCATACGATCTGTTGCTACCCAAATTTTGACCAACTTATTTTTTATGTTTCGGAAAAAAAGGAAAAAAATAGAAAAAAAGACAAAAATCCAAAAATATTTTGTTACAGGGGCAAAATTGAATAAATTGAGAATTTTACAGTCAATGCAGGGTCAAATCGCGCCAATTAGAAATGAAGGATCAAATTGGAAGAAGCGCACAAGCTGAGGGGTGATTTCAGAATTCTACCCCTAAAAACCTCTATAAATAGAGAGGTGTTAGCCACAAAATAGAGGACCAAAAAAAAAAAAATACATACCCAAAAAAAACTAGACACTAAAAAACCCTAGCATCTCTTTCTCCCCAAAGGGGCTGCAGCCGCCGGCCCTTAGGGCTGCTGCAGCCCCACCCTCTCATCTGAGTCCCCACCATTTTCCTTTCGTCTCCACCTCCCTTCCTCGCCGACCAGCCCCAAAACACACAGCTCCTCCCCATTTCCCTCTTCCCGTTTTTCATTTCCTTTCTTCCCTTCCACTCTCTTCTCCGACCAACACCACAGTCAGCCCCCACTCCCTCATTCACTCTCCTCTCTTCCCTTGCCTTCACAGACCAGCTCACACTCTCCTCTGCCCAGCCCTCTCTCACGCGACCAGCCCCACAGCCATCACAGCAGAACCACTCTTTTCCAGTTCTCCCTTGCCCAACACTGCCCCGGAGAAGAAGAGTTTAAATCCAAATAAAAAACAGATCCAGAGAAAGGTTTTGATTTCGGGATGTCTTTGTTTGTTTGTCTCTGTTTTTGTTTGTTTTGCAGGTATCCTTTGAGAGAATGATGGCCTTCCGCCGGTGGGTGAGAGGAGAAGAGCAGATCCACAACCCCTCGCAGCCACCAGCAACTCCGGTCAGCCACCAGCAGCACCCACGGCCCCACTCTAGCCGAACCACAGCAGCCCCACTGTCCCGTGAAGAAGGAGAAGAAGAAGAAACCAAGAAGGAGAACAAACATGAGATTTGACAGACCCGAGAACAAATTGATTTTATGCCTTTTGTGTTTGTGTGTTGCTGTGTGTCTGCAGGTCATGGTGGAATGCCCTTGCCGACAAGAAAAAGAAGAAGAAGAATCTGAAGAAGGAAGAGAACAGATCGGGGAAGAACAGATTTCAAACCGAGAGGAGAAGAACAACCCAGCTGGCCTTGATTGTGTTTGCTTGTGTGTTTTCTGTGTTTGCAGGTTGCCTGGAAGTCGCCACCGGTGAGAGGAGAAAGGAAAGCCACCGCTGCTTCCCCCTGTTTTTACTGTTCACCGGCGGCGCGTGGAACTACGCGCCGCCAGTGGTGGTGGCGCGTGGACTGACGCGCCACCAGTGCTCCATTGCTGCTGCCACTGTTCCTGGTGTATGGCACTGTTCCCGAGGGCCATTTTGTATTTTTCTTTATGTTCATGTGTTTTTATTTGAATTTATTGTATTTTAGTTGTTATTTGTGAAATGTAATGAAAAGGAAATGAAAAATACAATGTGTGTGTGAGTTGTATTTTATTTTTTTAAAATGTGATGAAAAAGGAATGAAAAATAGATTGTGTGGGTGTGTGTTTTGTGTTTTATTTATTCAATGTTATGTTGTTTTGTTAAGGAAAAAAGGAATATAAAATGAAATAAAAAATGGGTTTTCTTTGTTAAAATCAAAAGGGTATTGGCTAATATTTTAAAAGTATAAAAATCTTTTTTTGAGAAGTTATTATTCACTGCTAATATTCGGATCAATAAATCTTAAAGGTTTGTACCCAAAATATTCGGGGAAATAGTATGCTATTATTCACTGTTCGGTGTTTGGATAAATAAATCTTATCCAAAATATTCGGCGGGAATAGTATGCTATTATTTACTTTTCGGTGTTTGGATAAATAAATTCTAAGGGGTTTATCCAAAATATTCGGTGGGAATGATAATCATCAATAAAATTCATAAGATTTTTTCTAAGCGGTGATCGATTTCTTTTTTCATCTTAACATTTTTTGTGAATAAATACGACTTATTAAAGCATTTTAAATCACATCAAAATAGACAATGCAGCTTACCTCAGGTAAGGCGTATTAGGGGTGCTAATACCTTCCCTATACGCAACCAGTCCCTTACCCTTGAATCTCTGAGCAGACCAATACAAATCGGGTGTTCCTAGCGACCCTCAACAGCCAGGTGGCGACTCCTTCTCAACTCCACTGCGAGAGCCAGGATCCCTCCCAGGACGCCGCGCGGCGACGTGCGACACGATCGATTTCTAAAATTTTCTAAGCATATTTTTCACAAAAACAAAAAAAAATCGTATCTTTTCTCATGTTTTAAAATGAAAATTGGGATATCGTAATAAGTTTATGATTATCCGTTAGAGTTCAGCCAATATATCAAAAAGGTGAACAAGAGATGCAAGAGAGAATTTTTCTCCCCACCATAAGCAAACCATAGCAGCCCCTTCTTCTCCTCTAATGAAATCAAAACCATAACTAGCTCCTTCTCCTCCTTCAGCAGTACTAGCAACTACAATAGTCCTCCTCCTCCCCATTCAGCAATAGCAACAACTCTCCTTCTCCTCCTTCGACAGCCAACAAGAGCAGTAATAACAACCTTCTTTCTGCTCCTTCAGCCAACAGTAACAACTGGCAACTCACCATAGACGACCAACAATAGGCTTTCCTCACCATCATTAATAGCATTTCCTTTTCATGCGGTAACAGCATCCTTCGATAGCAGATGTTCCTTCTTCCTCCAGCTAGCACAGTCGCCACCATCCTCTTTGCCAACAGCTTCTCCAGCGTCGTCCAGACTCCTCTACACAATGGCAGCTACAGGTCAGCCTCTTTCCTTCCCTCTCTTACTACTGTTCATATGCTAAACAATAGGCTTTAGATGGGTGGACGTTGCATCCAGGCCAACCCCTTTATGGCATTTTATGCCATTTTGACCCATTTTGTTGGTCAACAACCCCTTTAGCATGTCGGGCCATTTCGGGCCATTTGGGTAGGCATCTGAACCATGAATATACATAAAAAATATATAAAAATTGCATAAAAAAAATGTTTTGTTTTCATGCATGTGGTCAAATTCTAAAATTTTCTAAACATATTTTTCACAAAAACAAAAAAAAATTGCATCTCTTCTCATGTTTTAAAACGAAAGTTGTGATATCGTAACAAGTTTATGATTATCCATTAGAGTTCGGTCAAAATATCAGAAAGGAGAACAAGAGATTTAAGAAGAAGAGAAAAAAGAAAAAAATAGTAGATCAATGATAAGTAAAAGTCGCGCTTATGATACCATATGGACAAATTAAGTCGAACAGAAAGCAATATTTTGAAAAGAATAAAATATATCCCAGAAAAACTAATGATTTGAAGGTATGCAGAAAAAGCATACCTAGTGGCCAACATTTTCAAGGAACATAGATTTCATATCCACCTCCCTCCTCGGCAATAAGATCAAAGTAAACCAAGGCACTGATTTTAACAAGATTACCACAAATATGTTTCTTCGTAGGATTGGTACATCTCAGAAATTTCATCGAGGTCAAATATCAAGAGAAGTTAAAGACCAGGAGGACCATTTGTTTGTAGATTGGTTGCCACCCACAGGTCATAAAAAGCAGAAATTCAATCAATCTCAAGAGCTTGAGAAGATTATATTCAGCATCTTTACAGAAAAATCTAACATGATCAAGTAAGCAATGTATTGAATTCTCTAGCTGCTAGTTTGCTTTTTCAGAGCACTGGTTGGTGTGATCTCAGATGCCTTGCCTACGTATGTATACCCTCCATTTGTCGATTGATTTTCAAACTGAAACTCCAGCAAGATATTTTCTAAACACTGTAGTGAAAAAGGTACTCATAATAACATATTTCAGACCCAATTCGAACCCCGAATCCTACTTCAAGAAAATAAAAGATCAAACCCAGTCTTTTGCAACCTGAATCATATTTGCACAACGTATACTACTACGTCATGCTGATAATACACTACTCTCTCTCTTGCTCTTCCTAATTATCTTTCTGTTATGTGCCATCTCCATACAACCACTACTTCCATGCAGCAACCCATGATGTTATAGGCCCATGCAACAACCACGATGGGGAGTGATAAGAGGGTTATGCCACGACGTGTGTAGTGGCAAGGTGGATGACTTAGTTTAACCTGTCAGTTGTTATTTGTTTATTGAGTGAGTTTGCTTCTATTTTGTCGATTAACATTGTTTTATTCAGCAAAGTTGTTATATTTCCTTTACCTGTAAGGCTATATATATAGTCAGGAAGTGTTCAAGAAAAGTTATGAATTACTCCAAACAATCTCTCTTTTCCCTTAATTTCCCTTTGTACTAAAAAATTCTCTTATCAGTGGTATCAGAGCCAAGTTTCAACCATAAACACCCGCAGCAAAACAAATGCTGAATTCTGCAATGAGGTCAATGAAATCTTGGCACGACATGAGAATAGCTTCGATCAGATGAACACAGCCTTACAAGTAGTGTTAACCGAACTCCAAGCTCTTTAAGCCTCCCATAACCCAAACAATAACTCTTCTGAAACAAACCCCTTTGCTCATGATGATTCCTCACATCCACATACTTCTCGTTCTAACACTACCAAAGACCACTCTCAACCAACCCTCAAGTTGTCCTTCCCAAGGTTTAATGGGGATGATCCTACAGGATGGATTTACAAGGCAGAATAGTACTTTGAATTCCAAAGTATTGCATTGGAACAACAAGTTCAATTAGCCTCATTTCATTTAGAAGGCATTGCCCTACAATGGCACAGGTGACTTATAAAATTACATGGACCACTCACGTGGAATGAGTTCATCACTGTTGTACAACTCTGATTTAGTCCAACAGATTACGAGGATCCATCTGAAGCCTTGACTCGCCTTAAACAAAGCACCACCATTGCAGCTTATCAAGAAGCCTTTGAAAGGCTCTCTCATAGAGTGGACAACCTACCTGAGAAGTTTCTAATTGGTTGTTTTATTGCAGGACTTAAAGATGACATTCATATAGATGTTAAAATTAAACAACTTGGAACTTTAGCAAATACAATAGAAGTGGCTCGGCTAATTGAGGAACAAAATTAGCTACAGAAAAGGCCAATTCAGCAACTCCGTTTCCAGCCAGCTTATGCAACAAATACCTCACACAATCCAGTAGCAGGAGTGCTAGGACCACCACCAACCCAGCGTTTTCAACAAGGTTCCAGTACTTCATCAGCTCCATTCCGCAGGATCACTAATCAAAAGGCCAGAGAACGTCGAGAAAAAGGGCTATGCTATTATTGTGATGAGAAGTTCGCTCCGAGGCATCATTATACGTGAACATAATTATTTATGATTGAAGATTCAATCCCTATAGAAGTCGAGGGTGCTGACACCAACCAACTAGAGATAGAAACTTCTGAAGTTCTGCCTGAAATTTTTTTTCATGCGATTACTGGAACTGAACATCCACAAACCATACGTGTCCTTGGCAAGATAAAGAATAAACATGTGACAGTGCTGATAGATGGTGGCAGCACTCACAACTTTATTGATTAGGCCATTGTTTCTCGATTCGAATTACTAGTAACCCCGAGTAATAAATTACAAGTTATGGTGGCAAATCGTGAGAAGATAGAATGTGTTGGACAATGTCAAGCACGTACCCTCACAATTCAAGGGTTGTCTGTCACCACCGACTACTACATTCTTCTTGTTGTTGCATGCCAATTGGTGTTGGGGGTGCAATGGCTTGCAACTCTCGGGCCTATCCGAACTGACTACAAGCTTCTCACCATGGAATTCAATGTGGTTGGAGCTTCCCACACATTCCAAGGCTTAAGGCAAACGGGCATAGAAGCCTTGACAGATAAGGATTTCAATGGATTATAAGGCCTGAGATATTTTTTTTCAAATTGTTCCTTCCCACAGCAGCAACCAGTTACCTTCTTATCCTCCCGAGATAAGTCAACTTTTATCCTAATTTTCTGTAGTGTTTGATACACCAACAGGCTTACCTCCACAAAGATCACAAGACCATCACATCCCATTGCTACCTATGGCAGGTCTAGTCTTGATACGACCATACCGATATCCTTATTAACAGAAGACAGTAATCGAGAAAATGGTCAAGGAGTTGCCTCACTATGGGTTAATAAGGCCAAGTCATAGTCCGTTCTCATCTCCAGTTTTATTGGTAAAGAAGGCCGACGGTGCATGGCAATTTTGTGTGGATTATCGAGCTCTAAATGAAATCATGGTGAAAGATAAGTATCCCATTCCTATAATTGATGAACTATTAGATGAGCTGCATGGAGCCAAATTCTACTCCAAATTGGACGTATGATTTGGATATCATCAAATCTGCATCCGCGAGGCTGACACCATAAAACAACCTTTAGGACCTATGAAGGGTACTATGAGTTTATTGTGATGCCTTTTGGACTCACCAACGCCTCAGCAACATTCCAAAGTCTCATGAATGATCTCTTTTGGCCCTATCTTCAACACTTTATTCTGGTTTTCTTTGATGACATTTTGGTTTTTTCAAAATCATGGACGAATAATCTCACTCATTTGCAAATTGTTCTACAGATCTTATCAACTAACATTTTATTTGCCAAATTTGTCCAAATGCCAATTCGGAGTGTTGCGTGTCAGTTATTTGGGCCATATCATTTCAGAGGAAGGGGTATCAGTTGATCCTGCCAAGATCCAAGTTGTTATTGCATGGCCTTCATCAACCATGACCAAAGGGGTTCGTGGGTTCCTAGGGTTAGCAAGATATTACCAGAAATTTATCTTTCATTTTGGAGGTATAAAGGAGCTGCTGAATCGTCTATTGAGCAAAGATGGATTTCAGTGGAATGAGGCAGCAGAGATGGCCTTCCAACAGTTGAAAGAGGCACTGACATCCCCACCCATCTTACGCCTTCCTGATTTTACTCAAAGCTTCGTCATTGAATGTGATGCTAATTGGATCGGTCTTGGCGCAATTCTGCTTCAACATAATCAACTTCTTGCTTATTTCAGTGAAGCATTGAAGGGGTCATCCTTAGCATTGTCCACATACAAAAAAGAAATGTTGGCAATCATCAAGGTCATCAAGAAATGGCGTCCTTACTTGCTGGGAAAACAATTTACAGTACGCACGGACCACAAGAGCCTCAAATACCTCCTGGAGCAAAGGATCACTACCCGAGTACAGACACCTTGGTTGCCAAAACTACTGGGATATGATTCCAAGATTGAGTATAAATGTGGGCTGGAAAATCAAGGTGCAGATTCTTTATCGCGTGTAGTTGAGTTCCAGTTTCTCTCCATATCTCAACCTTGTGCAGATTGGTGGCCACTAGTTCAGAAGGAAGTACAACAAGATCCTTTTTATGCCAACTTACTACACAAACAACCCTCTACGGGCAACCATCATCTGCGTCCTCGTGATGGAGTTTGGTTCAAGAGAGATAGAGTTTATTTGAGCCCCAACTCCCCTTTAATTTCCCAAGTTATGAAGGATTGTCATTCGTCACCTATTGGAGGGCACTTTGAATTTCATAAGACTCTATCCCGTATCCAGAGGAGTTTTTTATGGCAAAAAATGCATCAGCATGTAAAGGAATTCTTGCAACAATGTGATATTTGTCAGAGGTTTAAATCCGATTGAATACAGCCTACTGGGTTATTACAACTGTCGCGATGGCGATTTTTACACGCTTCGCGCCCCGCCATCCCCCTTGTGATTAGGGGAGAGAACGGCGCGCGGTGAAAATGGGGTTATTTATAGCCGTAAAATTTATGACTATAATTATAAAGAGTCGCCACCTAGTATTAAGGTCACTAGGAACCTATTGGTCTGCGAGAGTCTAGGTAAGGGGACTTGTTGTGCAAGGGGAAGACGGATCACCCCCAGTGCACCCTACCTAAGGTAAGCTGCATTGTTGTTTGATTGTTTTTTCTAAGTTAAAAATTTTACACTGTATTTTCAAAAACCATTTTTTTTTGTCTATAGGTGTACTTTACATTGTAATTTTACACCGCAGTTACAAACCTTTTTTTTATCTACGGATGTACTTTACAATGTAATTTTACACCGTACTAAAATTTTTTTATCTACGGATGTATTATACAATTTAATTTTACACCATAGTAAAAAAAAAATTATCTGCGGGTGTACTTTACAGTGTAAATTTAAACCGTAGTTAAAAACCCTTTTTTTTTATCCATGGATGTACTTTACAATGTAAATTTACACCCTGATAGATAAAACAAAAATATTTAAAATTATTTTTGATATTTTGGCCAAATTCCAAAGGATAATCATAAACTGGTTACGATATCCAATTTTTATTTCAAAATACGAGAAAGATGCAACATAATTTTTATGAAAAATATGTATGGAAAAATCATGGAATTTGGCCGTATGCACAAAAAACAAATACATTTTTTTTATAAAATCATGGAATTTGGCCGTATGCACAAAAAACAAATACATTTTTTTTATATTTTTTTGTAATAATAATAGTAGTAAAAAACATAAAAATACTTTTTTGTTTAATTTGTATTTTTTAATTTTTTTCTTTTTTTTTTAGGTTGGGCCGTCAGCCACAGTGGGCTGACAGCCCAGCCTTAGTGTACTAAGCTTCCAGCCCTCACGGGCTGGAAGCCCAGAAGGTGTGTGGCTGGGCTTCCAGCCATCATGGGCAGGAAGCCCAAAGTGTTTGGGCTGGGCTTCCAGTCCTCACGGGCTAGAAGCCCAGATATTTGTGGGTTGGGCTTCCACCCAGTGGGCAAGAAGCCCAGCTCCCTCAGGGATTAGGCCGGGCATCTCAGTCCGGCCCACGTGAACAGTGGGACGCAAATTGCGTCCCGCTGCTCACATGCAGATCGAGGGAGACGATGAACAGTCTATTTTTCGACTGTGACGAAAGGTGTGCCTGCTAGTACCGAGGAGTTGATTTCTGTCGTGGTGGCGTCGAAAATGGAGTCCTGTGGTGGCCGGAGGGAGCTTCCGAAGTCGCCGGTGTCACCTGGGTTGTTGCCTCGCCGGAGAGTGGGGCTGAGTTTCTGGCGTCGAGGGGAAGATTTCTGTGGTGATAAGGGTGAAGAGCTGGTGGCCAGAGTGCTGACTGAGAAGGAGAGAGAGACCGACGCCTCTGGTTTTAGAGAGAGATGCCGAGACCGAGAGAGAGAGAAAATTGCACCGAGAGGGATGAAGATACTATGTGTTTTACGTAAATCTTCCTTCGTTTTCTTCGTTTTTTTCTCTGTTTCTTTTCTCCTTTCTTCCCCTGTTTTCTCCACGTTTTCTGCCCAGTTTTTCCCCCCCTCTGCAGCGTTCCATGGCTGCTATTTATAGGTGAATTTGGCCTGCCAACGGTGGCTGGTTGTCGGCGGCGGGGTGGCTGGCGTGCCTGCGATGGTGGCTGGTCGGCAGGCGTGGGTGGCCGGTCGGTGGGCTGCAGGGAAAAGGGAAAAGGCAGCGGCTGTGCAGTGGATAGGGGGGTAGAATTGCATTTTGGTCCTTTACTTTGTAATTGTTTTAATTGCATCCTTAATTGGATTTAAATTTGTAATTTTGTGCAATTGTGCCCCTGGCCGAATTGCAACATTACCCTTGACTTTGAGCGCCTTTTTCACTTTGGTCCCTAGCTTTTGATTTATGCACTTTGACCATCAATTGACCATTAAACTTCAATTTGACCCTTAATTTTGCACAATTAGCTTGAAAAAATTCAATTGGGTCTCCAAAAATTTCAATCTTCTCAATTGAGCCCGAATTAAACTCAAGAATTTGATTTTTTGTCAATTAAGCCCTTAATAAAATTAATTTGATCAATTTAAAGCATAATTAAGTCCTTGCACTTAATTAAATTCTTCAATTGAATCCTAAATTAATTCCCAAACATAATAATATTTTAAATTAGGCCATGATTAAATCAAATTGGCCTATAAAAAATATAATCATATTTTTTTGACTTAATTTTTACCTTGAATTTGCATTTTCTCTCATTTTTGGGCACAAAAGAGATATGATTCAGCTCCGAAAATATTCAAAATTTTCATCGTGATTTTTCACTGACGCCAAAACCTTTTTATTTTATTTTTGTTATTTTTATTTTATTTTGGGGAGTAACCCAAAAATTGGGTTATGACAGTTGCCCCCCTCTTTACAATGCTTATGACTAAAGTTTTGTAAAAGACTTTAGATAGTAAGTGTTGTAAAGAAAAAGAAAAGTGGATTTACCAGACCAAGAAATTGGTTAATAAATCCGAAAGTGAGAATGAGGGCTATAAAGCGCACTCAGAAAGGAATGATAAGATAGGGCTAGAAAGCGCATTACCTAAGAATTGGGGCCTAAGGAGGACACTCAAAAAGGATGGAAGATGGTGATGTTTGTGAATGACACAGGAAAATGGTCTTATTGTAATGAGTGACCTACCCAGGTGAAAAATAGTGAAGATAGTCTCATTGTTATGGGTGACCTACCCGGGTGAAAGTGATAGAGATGGTCTCATTGTAATGGGTGACCTACCTAGGTGACAAATGGTGAAGACGGTAAAAATAAAGAGATGGTCTTGTTGTGATGGGTGACCTGCCCAGATGGAAGCAAAAGTGGTGATGAAGATTTCATGGGATGGAATTAGGGCTAGAAAGCTCGCTATCTAGGATCTATGGTCGAGAGTTGGAAAACTCACTCAAACAAGGGGAATAAGGATGGAAAATGCAATATTCTAATTGATGGTCGAGGGTTGGAAACACACTCAAAGAGGAGGGAACATAGGGCTGGAAGGCGCACTATCTTAATTGATGGTCGAAGTTGGAAAACACACTCGAGGAGGAAGAAAAATAGGGTTGGAAAACGCGCTATTTTAGCTTATGGTTAAGGGTTGGAAAACGCACTTAAACAAGAAGGATATGGATGGAAAATGCACTATCTTAATTGGTGGTTTGAAAACACACACGAGAAGGAAGAAAAATAGGGTTGAAAAATGCGCTATTTTAGCTTATGGTTAAGGGTTGGAAAACGCACTTAAACAAGAAGGATAGGGATGGAAAACGCACTATCTTAATTGGTGGTTTGAGGGTTGGAAAACTCACTCAAATAACAGGAAAGGAATGGCTAAGAAGCGCACGATCCTAATTGATGGTTGAGGGTTGGAAAACTCACTCAAATGACAGGAAAGGAATGGCTAAGAAGCGCACGGTCCTAATTGATGGTTGAGGGTTGGAAAACTCACTCAAATGACAGGAAAGGAATGGCTAAGAAGCGCACGATCCTAATTGATAGTTGAGGGTTGGAAAACTCACTCAAATAAGAGAAAAGGAATGGCTAAGAAGCGCACTCAAATAAGGAAAGGGATAGGGTTGAAAAACACACTATCTGTTCTGATGAAAGGCTCGCAACCGCACTCGGTAAAGTGAAAGTGGTAAGGGCTCGAAGGCGCACACAAAAATGATGAGTATGGGCTTATAAATTACAATTCCTCAAAAGTATTTCTTGGATCCCTAGGGAGATGCAATGCATAATGACACCCAAAATCAAGAAACAAATAAAGTTGAAAAGCATGCTCAAGGAAATGAGAGAGGTGAAAGCTTGAAAGCGTGCACACAAAATTAAGAATGAAGGTTCGTAAATTACGATCCCTCCAAAACATTTTTTAGATTCTCAATGTGTATGCAATGCATGATGTCACCCAAAATTAGAAAAAAGATAAAGCTGAAAAGCATGCTCAAGGAAATGCAAGAGATGAGAGCTTGAAAGCATGCACACAAAATGATTGAAGGTTCGTAAATTACGATCCCTCTAAAATATTTTTTAGATTTTCAATGGGGATGCAATGCATGATGACACCCAAAATCAAGAAAGAGATAAAGCTGAAAAGCATTCTCAAAGAGGTAAGAGCTTGAAAGCGTGCACACAAAATGAATGAAGGTTCGTAAATTACGATCCCTCCAGAATTTTTTTAGATTTTCAATGAGAATGTAATGCATGATGATGCATGTATACTTACCTGTGAGATATATGTCCCCTTTCTTCTTCCTGACCTTCTTTTCCGGGATCTGGACCTCTGGATTTTATGGCTTCTCGCTTCTGCTTACTCAAGCCGCAACTTGTGATTTTGACCGCTGGAGATGATAGATTTTCCATATCAACATGCCCCCCGAGTTTGACCTAGGTTCTTTGAAAAGGAATTGTGGAGTCAACTTCATGATTTGACGGCTTCTCGCTTCTGCATACTCAAGCCGCAACTTGTTGATTTTGACCACTGGAGATGATATGTCCCCCCTGAGTTTGATCCAAATTCTTTGAAAAGAAATGATGAAGCCAACTTCAATTGCATTTTAGATTGCCCCGCTGTTTGGTCATGCCCCCAAAAGTGTTTTGGGCTTCAGGTGTTTGCAGAAAAGGGTTGGTCATTTGCAATGATTGTTTACATGTGGGAAGTTTTGGAATTTTGAAGTCATTCCAAGCACAAAAACCATTTTGATTGCCCCAGTCGGGCCATGTCACACCAGTGTTTTAGGCTACGAGTGTTTGCAGGAAAGGGATGGCTATTTGCAAAAATTGTTTTCATGTAAAACCTTTGGAATTTCAAAGTCATTCCAAGCACAAAAACCATTTTGATGTTTGTTTAACAAGCTTGTTCTTGAAAGAATTCATGTGATCTCATTGTCAGGTTTTATGTTGATTTTGACAAGAATGTGAAATGATATTTACAAGTCTCGTATGTCAGGAAAGTTTCAATCAGGTTGTGTGAAACATTTGTAAGGATTGTTTCAAATCGAAAAACATTGCTTATCGATCCAGATAACTCGTATTTGATTAGAAAGGGCTTTATTAGGCTTGTAACGTAGGCTTAGGTTACTGGCTACGAAAAAAAAGATATTTGTAGGCTCAAAAGAGTGTTTAAGGGTTTTTTAGACTAAGGATCACTTAGTGCTTACTCTTAGAACTTCATTTAGCCCTCATGCTTGATTTTCATAGTGACCTAGCATGCCCCAAGTGTTTGTTTGGGCTTTGACCTTGACATGCCCCCGGTATTTGTTTGGGCTTTTTCATTGGTATTTGGCACTAACGTTGTGCTGACTTGACATGCCCCCAAGTATTTTGTTTGGGCTTTTTCATTGGTTTTTTTTGGCAATAACATTATGCCGACTTGACATGCCCCCCAAGTATTTTGTTTGGGTTTTTTCATGGTTTCTGGCACTAACATCGTGTTGACTTGACATGCCCCACAAGTATTTTGTTTGGGCTTTTTCATGGTTTTTGGCACTAACGTCGTGTTTACTTGACATGCCCCACAAGTATTTTGTTTGGGCTTTCTATGTTGACATGGCCCCCAGTATTTGCTTGGGTTTTTTCATTGGTATTTGGCACTAACGTTGTGCTGACTTGACATGCCCCCCAAGTATTTTGTTTGGGCTTTTTCATTGGTTTTTGGCACTAAAATTATGCCGACTTGACATGCCCCCTAAGTATTTTGTTTGGGCGTCACTTGTGATTGAAGATTTTTTTTCTTTTTTTTTCTCTTTTTTTTTTTTTTTGCACTTCCCCCCCCCCCCCCCCCCCCCCCCCAGTGTAGGGTGTGATCCTAGTCAGGGTTAATTATCAAGAAATAATTGTTAGGCTCAAATAAGGACTGCAATGGATATTTGAGACTTTGTGATGGCATATCAAAGATGGCCTTTCCTCATTTCAAAAACATGCAATCTGAATCAATAAGCTTTGCTTTTCCATGCGAAACAAGTTTTTGATTTTTTGGATTATTTGTTTGGCTAAGAGATTAGCTTTATTATGTGGGTTTTGGTGGTATGAGATCACCTTTCAAAGAAATCCTTTGAATTCCCAGAACATATTTGTTAAACAAAAATCAAATTGGCATTTATTTTTGTACTAGAATTTGATTTGCCAAATATCTTGATGAAATCATGAGATCATGTATAATTTGGATGAAAGGGTATATGGAGTGCTTGTGTTATTTAGATAGAAAAGCAAGAACACATCATAAACACAAGAAAATACATAATCATTGAAAAGGAATGTTTGCTTAACAACAAAATTGTCAACAAGTCAACACAGGTTGAAACCGAGACATGACATGTGGACATGACCAAACAAAGAGCAATTATGGAAGCAGGCTAAATTTTTCAACTCTGGTGCATTTCTTTCTCAAAGACTCTTGCAGAAATCATTTCAGTGCTTGCTCGAGTACGCCGTCAAGACAAGTCATCCTAGCTTTCAGACAAACTAGTTTCTGGCGTCGAGGGGAAGATTTCTGTGGTGATAAGGGTGAAGTTGGGTGGCCTGAGCTGGTGGCCAGAGTGCTGACCGAGAAGGAGAGAGAGACCGACGCCTCTGGTTTTAGAGAGAGAAGCCGAGACCGAGAGAGAGAGAAAACTGCATCGAGAGGGATGAAGATACTATGTGTTTTATGTAAATCTTCCTTCGTTTTCTTCGTTTTTTTCTCTGTTTCTTTTCTCCTTTCTTCCCCTGTTTTCTCCACGTTTTCTGCCCAGTTTTTCCCCCCCTCTGCAGCGTTCCATGGCTGCTATTTATAGGTGAATTTGGCCTGCCAACGGTGGCTGGTTGTCGGCGACGGGGTGGCTGGCGTGCCTGCGATGGTGGCTGGTCGGCGGCGTGGTGTCTGGCGTGCCTGCGATGGTGGCTGGTCGGCAGGCGTGGGCGGCCGGTCGGTGGGCTGCAGGGAAAAGGGAAAAGGCAGCGGCTGTGCAGTGGATAGGGGGTAGAATTGCATTTTGGTCCTTTACTTTGTAATTGTTTTAATTGCATCCTCAATTGGATTTAAATTTGTAATTTTGTGCAATTGTGCCCCTGGCCGAATTGCAACATTACCCTTGACTTTGAGCGCCTTTTTCACTTTGGTCCCTGGCTTTTGATTTATGCACTTTGACCATAAATTGACCATTAAACTTCAATTTGACCCTTAATTTTGCACAATTAGCTTGAAAAAATTCAATTGGGTCTCCAAAAATTTCAATCTTCTCAATTGAGCCCGAATTAAACTCAAGAATTTGATTTTTGTCAATTAAGCCCTTAATAAAATTAATTTGATCAATTTAAAGCATAATTAAGTCCTTGCACTTAATTAAATTCTTCAATTGAATCCTAAATTAATTCCCAAACATAATAATATTTTAAATTAGGCCATGATTAAATCAAATTGGCCTATAAAAAATATAATCATATTTTTTTGACTTAATTTTTACCTTGAATTTGCATTTTCTCTCATTTTTGGGCACAAAAGAGATGATTCAGCTCCGAAAATATTCAAAATTTTCATCGTGATTTTTCACCGACGCCAAAACCTTTTTATTTTATTTTTGTTATTTTTATTTTATTTTGGGGAGTAACCCAAAAATTGGGTTATGACAACAACCTCTACCCATTCCTATTCAAATATGGACGGATGTATTAATGGACTTTATTGAAGGCTTACCCTTTTCTAAGGGATATACTGTAATCATGGTCGTCGTTGATAGATTGACAAAGTATGCTCACTTTGTAGCTTTGAAGCATCCATTTTCAGTTGTCAGTGTTACCAAGGTATTTGTGGCTAATGTCATTCGACTGCATGGCATACCAAAATCCATTGTTAGTGACTGTGACAAGGTGTTTATTAGTGCTTTCTGGAGCACGTTATTCCAACTATAAGGAATGCAATTGTGTATGAGCTCCAGCTACCATCCTTAATCTGATGGCCAAACCGAAGTGGTGAACAGGACTTTGGAGCAGTATTTACGTTGCTTTGCAGGAGACCAACCCCGAAAATGGGTTGACTGGATTCCCTGGGCTGAGTTTAGCTACAATACTTCCATTCACTCCGCCACCAAGATGACACCCTTTAAAGCTATTTATGGAGTTCCCCCTCTCCCATCTACTAGCTTATGTTCCGGGCACTTCTCGTGTCCAAGTTGTTGATGAGTATTTACGAGAAAGAACGACCATCCTACAGGAATTACAACATAACCTCCTACTGGCTCAGAATCGGATGAAATGTCAAGCAGACCAACACAGGCGTGAGGTATCGTTCGTAGTGGGAGATTCTGTGTATTTAAAGCTCTAACCATATCGACAGACTTCTGTGGTTTTTCAAGCCTCTCTTAAGCTCGCCCCAAGGTTTTTTGGTCCTTACCAAGTCATTGAAAAGGTCGGCCCAGTAGCTTATAAACTAACCTTGCCTCCAGGGTCTCAAATTCATGATGTGTTTCATGTTAGTTTGTTAAGGAAGCATTTGGGTACAGTTAGTCCTTCCTCTTCCACACTTCCCCCTATCTTGGCTACTTCAGTTGTTCTTCCTCAACCAGAAGCTGTCTTAGATCGGCGTGTGATACAGAAGGGAAAATATCGTCCAAAATCACAGATCTTGGTGAAATGGGTCGGTGCACCTACAGAGGATGCTACTTGGGAGAATGAATGACGTTTTTCCAAAACTTATCCTGACTTCCTCCTTGTGGACAAGTTTCCTTAAAGGGTGGGAAATGTCATGTGCCACCTCCATACAGCCACTACTTCCATGCAGCAACCCACGATGTTATAGGCCCATGCAGCAGCCACGATGGGGAGTGACAAGAGGGGTAGGCCATGACATGTGTAGTGGCAAGGTGGATGGGTTAGTTTAACCTGTCAGTTGTTATTTGTTTATTGAGCCAGTTTGCTTCTGTTCTGTTGATTAGCATTGTTTTATTCAACAAAGTTGTTATTATTTCCTTTACCGGTAAGGCTATATATATGTCGGGAAGTGTTCAAGAAAAGGTATGGATTATTCCAAACAATCTCTCTTTGCCCTTAATTTCCCTTTGTACTAAAAAATTCTCTTATCACTTTCATCTACCAAGAAAAATAACATAAAATCATTTTTTTAGAACCAATAGCTTTTCTTCTTTTCTTCTTCCTTGTCATAACTAATATCTGTTATTTTCAAATGTATATTTCCAACTTTGAAAGATTTTGTCAGCCACTTAAACTCGATCTTGAAATATCAGAAAAAATACAAGTAAAGTTTTCGCTATTCTAGATGAATAGTCAATAGAAATAATGGAGGCTTGCTTCTTGACTGTTAAGAGCTTTATAATCCACAATCTCCTTAGATTTTGGGGGATCAACAAATGTCAACAAGCCTACAATCTTCATCGTCTAACTCACCATTAAAACATAGATCTTCTTGGTACAGATAACTATCTCAGTGTTGCCTTTTTTAGTTTGCCAGCTTACTGAGCTAAGGCCTTAAGCTGTCCAAAATGAATACGTTGCCCTTGTTTCATTTTTTTTTTCAATATTATCAGACGAATCTGGGCCTCTGTATATCCTGAAGCACTGACAGCTTAAGAGCGATATAGAGAATCATGGTTGTGTTTATTGTGCTTGAAGAATCCTGTTCGCCTTGTTTTGACCTACAAAGATAATCTCCTAATGGAAGCACACTACACAATTTGCACGCGATGATGGATATATTCATGCATAAAACTTAACTTGAATTAGAGAATAATATAAATTATATCTTAGAGTCTCATCTAACATATTAAACTTTTAGATGAGATAGTTTCTTGACATGGTATTAGAGCCTTGTTGACATAGCAGTCACGAATTCGAATTTCACCATCCTAATTTTATCGGATAAAAATCAAGCACAACGTAATGTAGACTTGTGTACAAGTTTCAAGACCAAAAGATCTTCACTTAAGATAGTATGTTAGAAAATAATATAAATTATATCTTATAGTTTCATCTAACAGTTTAAGTTTCTTGACACACGATACATTTATGATATTACACTCGATTTAATTTATCCTGAACAATGCAGTATTCAAGCATCGTACAAGAACACGTCAATCCCTTCTAACATTACCTACGATAAAAACTTAAACGACCTACACAGATGCAAAACTAGCATCCCATTTAGGAATCTATGCACTCAAAATGGTCAAAATCTCCAAATCACAAGAACAAAATTGGTTGATAATATCGATCCTATGACCTTCTAAGTCACGGTCACAGCTGCAGCAGCAGAGAAGTGAAAGCAAGATTCATGTTCTTGTCTTGACGAGGGCAGAGAAGATATCTTGGTTGAAGATTCATCAACAGACCGTCTTTCAGAAGTATTAGACCATTTCATTTGCATGAAGCTTCTCTTTCTCCAGGGACCCATATGGATTTTCTTCTCCTTCATTGATCTCTTGGCTGCTTCACATAGAATCCCGACAATAGCATTGAGGTAGTCAGCTTTTCCGATGTAGAATTCTGGCAATTGAGCCACCAGATTGCGGTACTCATCACATGCTTTAGCAATCTCAAACTGCTCTCGGAATTCCAACTCAATCAGATATGGAATCTGCTTCTTGCTTCCGATTGTGCTTGCAATCATTTCTACGTACTCATGTTTCCCTGCAAATTAAGGTCGTTGAATACAAAATGATTTTCTACGTACTCATGAAGAAAAGAACACATATTTTCATGACTATATTTTCTATTTAAAAACCTCGTAGAATTTGCCTAATTTTGTATTTCAAGGTTTTCACCTTCGAATTTTAAAAAGGTTAACGATAAGGTAATAATTTCTCATGGCTAGCCATATTCATGTGTATTATTTTTTTTATTAACGTGAGTATTTAGGTCAACTTGCGTGTATCTCAATTAATTCCATAATTTTAAAGTTAACGACCATGTAAGTCTCCAATGATCATCATATTAGTAACTACATGGCTCGAATCTAAAATCACAAGGACAGCAGACCCCTTAATTCCAAGTTCTTACCACTAAATTATTCATGCAGGTTTCTTGATCGGTGTAGATCTCAATTTTAGCATAATTGTTATTTTCCTTTAAACATTAAAATCTCTTAGGTCACATTAATAATGTTTATGTAATAATTTTTTTGTTAAGAAAATTGTTCTTAGTTGTCTAGTATAAAAGTTGTTGTCCCTCCTAATTTATTTATTTTAAAAAAAAAAATTGCTCAATTGAGCTCTCACTTTCAAAACTCGCAAGTTAATTTTAAATTTATTTAAATTCACTCAATTAAGCAGGGAAGTATAGAATGATTACCTCCTGGAAACCTTTTAGTGTTTTTCCACTTTGATGTGCAAAGAGCTGCACCAAATCCCTTTTGGGTTAGCAAATTGACAACCCTCTGTCTTAAACAGCTCGAGCACCCATTACTGGGCTTCAGGCAACTGCAAAAACCAGCCTCCTTGGCTACCCTTATAATTCTGTTAACCTCTTGCCTTAATTTTGAACCTGTTTTACCACAGCGGCTCAAAACTTCCTGCAAAAATATTTAATTGTAATATAAAAATTGTCAACAACTTGTTACATTATATAAAAAATTCAAATTTCACGAGGTGATGAGCTCATGAGTTGGCTAAAATTAACACACACACGCACACTCTCTGTGTCTATATAACCTAGCCATTTATCCATGCTTCGTCACTGCTGAAATCATATTTTTTTCAACGCAAAAAATATTAATTGTGTTAGACTTTTTTTATTATAATATAAATTTAGAAAAATAATAAATTTGTACAGAATTCTCATGGAGTGCAAGTTTTCTATAAAATATATGAATTTTAAATCGATATAAATTTATCTGTTTAGTAGGTTTCAATGAAATCACCAGCATAAAATTATCATCATCAATAAAAAAGCAAGAAATTCGAATACCTAAATTATCGAATTCATTGTATTAGAATTAGTACATTTTATAATCCAATTTAAATTAAACACAACAAACAAAATATAAATTGTGAAAACACCTACAATAATCAAATAAAAAAATAAGTAGTTAATTTTCTATCTACAAAAAGAAGAAAACATCATCAAAAATTTATCCCTACATTACTGTCATTATCATGATTATAAGAGTTAAAATTATTATCAAAATTATTCCTCAAACAATTAAAGTCATTAAATTGCCCAAAAGAATAAAAAAAGGCAAAACATTTTTACAAAAAAACAATAAAAAATATAATTTCTAAAATTATCATTATTATTGTGCAAACAATAAAATCATAAAATCATCTGATCCGAAGAGCAGATAAAAATAACAGAAAATATAAAAAAAGAACAAAGGGAAAAAGGGAGAAATATTAATTTTAAAATAATGACCAATATAAATTAAAATTTCAGGACTAAACTGACTAAAAATAAAACTCCAATAAAAAAAAAACCGACAAAAAATAAAAGCAAAAATTAAAAGCATAAATGCAAAAATAAACATTGTGCAAGAAGGACTAAAAAAACCAAAGGAATTAATGCCAAATAAAAAATTCAAAGAATAAGGGCCAAAATGAAAATAAAATATATAATTAATTTCAATCAAAAAACAAAATTGAAACAAATTAGAACCTTGGAACAGAAACAAATAAAGGGATTTTTTCAAAAACATTACAGCGTAACTTTGTTAAGAAATTAAAAGAATAAAGACCAGAATGAAAAGTAGCATATATGACCAATTTCAATTGGAGGACAAAATTAAAACAAATTAAAACCTGCATACTGAAAAAATTAAAGGAGTAAAAAACAAACCAATAATCAAAAGAATCAGGACTGAAATGAAAACCAACATATATAATCAATTTGAATTGAAGGGCACAATTCAAAACAATCAAAATTTTATTGAAAAAATCAGGAATAAAATTAAAATAAAAAAAACAGGGACTAAAATAAAACAATCACAAACATGAAGGACTATCATGTATTTTCTGGCAGCGGGAGAGAAAAAAAGGAGAAAAAACTAAAAATCATTCACCGGCGATTGACCGACCACCGTAACACGACATGCCCTGAACCGGGAGGCAGAGGACATGACCGTGCACCCGGTGACACGGTGACCGGACACTTTCCACGACACAACGGCGCCATACGAGCTGCCTGAAAGGCATGTACGCGTCAAACACTGTTGGTGTGTCCATATGACGCGTCTGCAGTAATTCCAAAAAGAAATTAAAAAAAACTCCAACGATAACCACTAAGAAACTGGGAATAAAAGCACCACAATGCCCCCAACTCTAAGCCTTCTTTTTTGTCTTTTCTAGGGGTATTTGCAAATTTTACTATGCACAAATATATGAAAAAACAAAAACAACTTCATTGTTCCTCGTCTTTTTGTCAGTTCTAAGGGGTAAAATGGTAGTTTCACTATACAATTTAAAATGATAAATACTAAAAACCCCAAACAATATGAAAATACAACATATGTCCCATGAAAATGTCCAAAATACCCTCGTTTCCCGAGTTCAAATTTTTTTGCCTGAAAGGTAAAAGATAATTTTATTGTTGAAATTCAGAGTAATTTGTATTTAGGGATACAATAAAACATCGATGTCTTTTATTATTATTATTATTATTATTATTTTATTGCCTGTCTCGCCCCACTATTGAAATGACGATTGAAATTTCAATAAAGTAAAATACAGTCCAATTGAAGCTCTAAAGTTGATATATTTTTCTTCTTTCTCAAAGATTTTAAGAAGTGGACGTCGCTTTCATACCTACCCAAACCACTGCACACGATTCATTATTAACAACAGGAGGTTTGCGACGGTACATGTGGCACCATTATAACCAGTTACTATTAAGGCTGTCTCTAACATAAATGATTCCAAAATTGAGCAAATTTCCAAATCATCACAGGCCATGCAGTATTTAACACATTTATTTTAATTTTCATATCCCCCCACAAAAAAAAAATCTTATATTCTATGGACAAAAGGACCTCATTTGTCTAAGACTCTAAATCAATATGTGGTGGTAGTTTCCAAGAAGTCCCCCTAGTTTTGCTTGTCGATGCATTGTGAAGGGATTCAGCACTGAAAAATCTAACAATTATAACAACGAAATAGAAAAATAAAATAAAAAATAATGATTTTTTTCGTTGCGAAGAAACTCCACCCTCTAAAAACGTACTTTGTAAGTCTAGATGAGTGAGTAAAACCTCAGTTGTCTCAGACTCTTATAAGGGTGCATGTCCTAACTCGAACTCGAGATCTACTGTGCAGATTACAAGTTCTCTAACATCACGTCACACACTTTGAGGATAAAAACTGATTACTCACATTAATTCACAAATCTTTCTTGAGTTGAAGAGTACTCCATTTCAGATAGTATCCCAGAGAAAGAGGGACATTCTTCCCATGCTCTATACTTGGAGAAAGATTATTATATCAAGAAAGAAAACTCACAACAAGCTTCCACTACTAGACCTAATATCCTATACTAATCTTATATCCTATGTCACACACACACACATATATGTATACGTATATGTATATGTATGTATTTGGTATTGCAATCTAAGAAGATATTCCATGATTTCAATTCCTGAACAGGTAGCTAGTTATAGTAAACATCTGAGCTGGGTGCATGATATATCATTTCTAAAGAAGCTAAATATATAAGAACAAAAGGAAGCAATGTTAACCCTTTAGTTAGCAATTATTATAATATTTTTGTGTAAATTATTGTGATTAAAGTTAAATACCTGAAGCAAGGCCTCCTGAGATTCCCAAAATAGAGCCCTTTCCATGGGGTCATGTAAGTTGTTATCAGACTCGTAGTCATCTTCTTCCTCGAGAGAGCGATCAGACTCTTGATGATCAGCAAGATCTCCATGGAAGAACACAGAAACCTTCTCTTCAAGGCTGTCCATACGTTTATGGCCAATCTCCTCCATATGTTTATTGCCTATCTCCTGGCTGAGTCAGGTAATTATTAAAGAAGAGAAGGGAGAGAAGATTGAGCTCTTGCAAGAATAATGGCTTTGACGAGAATTATTTATAGGGGTTTTCCACGTCAGCTACCTTTATCTTTCATTTTGCAACTTATTTTTGAAGGATAAAAGTTTTCTTAGATATTAATAGAAAGAAAAAAAAGGTCAATATATATAAATTTTAATATCCGGTGTTAAATCCTTGATTTGAGCTGCATACAAAAAAAGATCAACTTCAATGATATTTATAAATTATAATTATATTGCCAAAATCAATGCCTTAGACAATGAAATTCAAATAATTAAAAGGAAAAAATAAAAATTATTCCATCTCTTTCCCAAAAATATTTGATTTCAAAATCAATCTTATCTATTAAATTAATTGACTCCTTACATCTTATGGCAAATCTTTCCTTTACTTAAAAATTATTGTCTCATAAAACAAGAAGAGTATTTTTAAAATACTAGATAAAAGAGTCTAGGTGCATTCATCAAACAACTTTTATATTTTTATCCCCAAGGAGCGTGGCGTGATGACAAAGGGTTTGAGATCTGCACAACAAATATCGATATCGAGTTGGGACGTGCACCTCTTATAAAAACTTAATACAACCGAAGTTTTACTTACTCACTTGGGCCCATAAAATATGTTATCTGAGGTATGGAGTTTCCTCGTATAAATTATTTTTTTATACTTTAAACATGATTGGATAGTCATGGTTGATAAATCAACAAATGCTCACTCTTTTTTATTTTAAATTGACTTTGGAGGGCACTACCAAGAATGCCTAATTTTCCATTAACTTTGTCCTCACATGCACACAAGCTTCTCTCAAGTTCATTTGAATCTATATTTTCTTTCAAGTATTTATGAACATGTTTCTATAACTAGGTATATTGTTGAGAGTATAAGACACATATAAAATAAAAGTGTTTTCTCCATTCATGTAATCTTTATTATTCTTATTTATTTTATTATTTGTTTATTAATTATACCATATGTTTTTAAACATATAATTTTATAAAAATAGACATAACATAATAATAAACTGATAATTTATAAGGAAATCAATCACATTTGTGCATTATTGCTCTCCTCCCATTTTCGTTGAAAAAGACAAATGAAATGACCCAATTATCACATGTCTAAGCTATTTAATCCTTTAATTATTTATGTTGCATTTCATGTGTTGGACATGAAATTAAAGGAAGATCTTTGTTTTTTTTTGTTTTTAAGAAAAAAATTATCTTTTAATCGTGATAGGGTATAAAATAGATGGCTGGATAAATCTAATTAGCTTTGCTGGAGATTACTTGTCAAGGGATCCATGATGACGATTGATAAGGTAGAGATGGATAATTGAACGTAAGATTGCAAATATTAATAGCATGTTTATTTCTGCTGTTGTACAGCTGTTTATTCAAATTTTGATTTTTTTTATTATTTTAAATAAAAAAATCTGGTGTTTTTAAATCATTTTGATGTGCTGATGTCAAAAATGATTTTTAAAAAATAAAAAAATATCATTTTGATTTATTTCTAAATGAAAAGCACTTTCAAAAGCAACCGCAACCGTCCTCCCAAAATGCCCTAAGAATAGACACAAAATGCACAGTTATTTTTTAAAGTATTTAAATTTAAAAATATATTAAAATAATATTTTTTATTTTTTAAAAAATATTTTTATATTTTCATTTTAAAATGATCTAAAAACATTTAAAATAATTTTATTTAAAGAAAAATAATAATTGTTTTTCAAAAACATTTTTGGAGTGAGTCCGAGAAAGAGAAAAAAGAAGTTATGCTGATAAACTTATCTCTTTCTGGACGTATGATATTCATGCAGGAATTAGTAACGGAAATAAACTCTTGATTTTCTGTGCTTTATTATATAAATTGAAAACACAATAAAAAAAAATTATAATTTTCAGAGAGATCCAGGTGGAGCTTTTTCCATGTTTTAAATAAATTGGGAAGTATACGGACCAAAATGAACTTTTTCTTACAAACTTTGATGTTGTCACCTATTTTCATCTTCTTTTTTACTTTGGTTTCCTTTCTTTTAATTTCTTCCAACCTTGAAAATTGAACTTAAATTACATTCTAATTAAATTATAAAAAATTGAAAAAAAAATATGGATGAAAAACAAAATTGGTGCATAATAAGTCCACAACGCACAAAATGTGTGTCCACAGTAGCAATTTAGAGTTTTGTTACTTATTATTATTATTATTTCTTAATGGACTTTCAAAGATAGTGCTTTTGGGCCTTTCCTATGTGGTACAGCACTTTCTTTGGGCCTTTCCTATTTGGTACAGCACTTTGTTTGGGCCCATTTGTGGGCGTTGTAGTGCTAGCAAGCCTAAACATTTTACTTCACGTCTCCTTAAACACTAGTTGTTAACATAAACGCTACTAATCCATCAAGGAATTACACCAAAACCGCCACGGTTAGCAATGAATCATATCGTAAGGATTTGGAGTGCTCTAAATTGTTTTTAGAATGATCATCAAATGATTTTTTGTTTGAGTTTTAATAAATATTTTTCAAATATTATGTATTTGACAAGAAAATAAAATATTAATAGTAAATTGTTCATAAAAAATAGATTTTTAAATTGATTTTATCATGTTTAAAATTTGTTTTTAAGTTTTCAACACACATAAAATATAATCATATTATTTTGATATATTTTTTAACTTGATTTAACAATCACGAAAACAAATTAATAGAAAAAATGGTTTTAGTTAAAAACTTAATGTTTTCTAAAATAAACAATAGATATTTTACTAAGAATATTTATTTTATATTTTATAAAAAAATATTTTGTATATAAAAAAATGTTCTATAATTAGATAATTGTTTTTCTTAAAAAAAAAACTAAATGTGACTTGAGAAAAGATATCTTAATATACATCTTTTTAACTTAAATTTTTGCCTAGATTAACAAATTTGGTATTATTTATTGACATATATTGTTCTTAATTTATTTTATTTAATACATATATTAGCATTTTATTTTACAATATAATTTTATCTTGATGGAAATAAAATTCAAACACAATATTTTCAGGTATAATAATAATAATAATTATTATTATTATTATTATATAACTGCGACCTAGATATTATCCCTTTGTAGTGTAGCACTAACATGCCAACTAGTATGAAACTATACTTAGTGGTTGTTTGGGAGTATAGTTGAAGTTGTTTTTTAAAGTACTTTTTGTTTATAAATGTATCAAAATATATATTTTTTAATTTTTTAAAAATTATTTTTGATATCAGTATATGAAAATGATCTAAAAACACTAAAAATATTTAATTTAAAATAAAAAATTTCAATTTCTTTCAAAAACAAATTATGAATGCAGTGTAAATAGGCCGTTAGAAGGGAAGAATTAATTTAAGTCTAGTCAACTTCTTTTTAGATTCCACCATCCTATTTTGAACATTCAAAGTTTGTGAGCCACAAATAGCCATACAATCACCAAATTTAATTCAACAATTAGAAATGATTGTTGGATCTCTCGGAATTATCGGACCGTTGGATCTCTCGGAATTAGGCATAAAGTTATTGTTTGGACTTATTTTATTATTTTTCATAGTATTTTCTGGATTTTATGTTTTAAATAGGATTTCTGTTTTATTTCCTTATGGTTTTGGATTCCCAGTTGTTTCCTAGCAAAGATAAGACTTTTTTGCGTATTCAAAAACCTTGCAAATTTGTGAGGAAGACACCCACCACATATTTTTATATAATTGTGAATTTAGAGTTTATACCTCAACTGTTTTTTGCTGATTAGATTATGTGTTTTTTTACTATTTTATTAGTTTTCGCCTGCATAAAACTTGTAATTAAATATATACGCATAAGAAAAGTTTTGTGGAGGGTGTGTATGAGGTGTAATCATCTCGATCCCTTCATTTGTTTTCTCATATTGGCAAAAAAAGTGCGAAAATAAGTCAACAGGAAGATGAGAACTACACTTCACCAGCTAGCTAAGTATGACTTTGAAATAAAATAATATAAATTAATTTAAAATTAAAAAAATCGTATTTTTTAAAAAATACTTTTGAAATGCTGATTGAAACAACAGCTAGCTAAGTATGACTGAAATAAAAGGTTCGAAGAGAAACAAAACAGCACTTTTTTTCAGGCTGCTCATTTTTTCAAACCTGTTGATCCAGTCAGATTCCCATTTCGCACAGCACATAGCTCTGTAGCTTAGTCTAATCAACCATGTTCGTCCATTCCTTTACCAAGAAAAAACATTGAACTCTTTCTTTACTCCAAACCTTGAAGTCAGCTCTTCTAAGCCACAAATTATACCCACGAACCATATTGTAAATATACAGTTTAATAAATAAATAAAAATTAAGTGTTTTCTAAGCTTCAAATTACACCCACGAACAATATTGTAAGACTGACTTCCTAATTTCAAGTAATAAAGATAAATTTCTTATTATTTTAATGATACATCTCAATGTGCAACAAATAATATAACTTTTTTTTTTGGATACGAGCAAATTTCAATCCCGAAAAGTGTATTTTGTGGATTTAGGTGAGTGAGTAAAATCTTGAATATTTCAAACTCTTATAAAGAGTGCACGTCCTGACTCAACCAGAAAATTGTTATGCAGATTGCAGATCTTTTATCATCATGTCATGTTCCTTGGAGACCAAAAAATGTAACTTTCACATGAAAAAAAGAACTCATTCGTAGAATTCCCCTTTTATTGAGTCTGAAGATTAAAAAGAAAATTATTATTAAAATAATTCATTGAAAACCAAAAGGATAGGAATTTAATGACAGCACACCGCTCCACATATACTCTGTGCGCCATGATGCCTTGAATCTGGAGGTGGAATTTTCATTACGTGAAAGAAATTTTGACAATTTTTTTACTAATAATAAATGATTTAAAGTGATATTTTATTTTACTATTTATTTATTGAGAATTAAAGGGTCAACTTCAACCAAAAAAAAAAGTAACTTTATTCGGTGAAAGGTGTCTTATCAAATTGCCTTGTGAATTTTGACTTTTTCCACATGAATTTTGACTTTTTCCACGTGAATTATTTTCCACTTACCAGAATCAATCAACGTAAGTTGCTATCGTATTCATTTTCACTTTCTAGCTATAATGTCAACAACGGCAATGAACTCATCAATAGTTTCTTCGTTCAGACTCTAAATGTTGATGTTAGTTTTTAGATTTATTTAAAACTTATAATTAAATGCAGGTGAAAATTGAATAAAATAATTAAACAATAACACTTAACAGATATTTGAAAACATAATGGGAGATATATAGCTGGTTTAATTAAAATGCATTTTTTATTTTAAAATATATTATAATAATTTTTTATTATTTTTAGAATTTATTTTGATATCAGCATATCAAAACAATAAAAAAATACAAAAAAAACACAGTTAAACCATCATGTCAAAACAAGTACATAGTATATTATCACATAAGAATATTAACATGATTAATTGTATTAATTATCTTTCTTTTTTTGCACATGAATAATTATATTATATTATATATTCGATCTTGGTTCATTAGTATCTTCTCTTAAGATAATAACAAAAAACTTTTGAGTAATTAAAAAGTCAGAACATTTTTTTTAGTCAATTAAAATCTACCTTGACTCAACTGCAAATCAAAATTTCAATTACACAACAATTTTAGTTGAGTAAATCCAATTACGATTAATAATAAGAAATTTGAGAAACTTAATTGATCTTAGTGGCTTTTTGGTTCTAACATTAGAGTAATTGAAGATCAAATTTATAAATTTTACTTAACTGAAAATATTAGTATATATTGATATTCAAATACATTTTTTGGAGCATTATTAATAGAAAAGCTAAACCGTATTGATTGCTCACTATAGCTCTAGACACAATTCATAATAGATTGTAATAGTATAATTATTGTTATGCCTTTCAGTCCATAAAAATTAATTTTTCGGTTTGGGGTGTTTGCATCTTTTTCATTTTATTTTAAACAGTTAAACTACGATTTTGCTTCTAGGATTAGTAAAAAAAACATGTTATATAGTGGTATTTGGTATTTGCATACGTGTTTTTTTGTTACTAGGACGAGCTCCGACGTGTTTTTTTTGGTTACTCCAAGGGTGTTTTGGTGATTTATTTTTTTTTAATTCTTTTCAAAGAAACTATTGGCGCGTTTGTCTGACACGTTAATAGTTTTCTTCCATCATCGCCATACAGGCATTGCATGAAGCGTCATGTGGTTGCTAAAAATGTCCAACTATCATCTCACTAGGTGCGCCGTCATGGTCTCTTCATCATGGTGGTTCGTGTGTGGGTTCATGGCGGTTGGAGAATTGTCGATGATCGATTGTTTTTGTTTTTTTTTCTTCTCTCTCTCCTGGAACCGAAAATATATATAGGTCCTCTTTGTTTATGATTTTTATATTTCATTCCTTGACCTTTTGAATTTTTTTTCGTTTTGATTTCTTCTATAGCAGTTTTGATTTGTTTCTATTCAAATTGATTATATTTTTTTTTATTTCGCTCCTTATTCTTTTAATTTTTTGTGTGGTTTTATTCCCCTTAATCTTTTCAATCCTTCTAAAGCAGTCCCTATTTTTTGTTCATATTTATGTGTCTATGCTCTTAGTTTTAATTTTTGATTTATATCATTTTCTTTGAAGTTGAGGTTTTGTTTTTATTCAATGTAGTCCTTAAAATTTAATTTTTGTTGATGGTCCTTTTAAAATTGGTATTTCTTCTTTTTCCCCTTTGTTTTTTTTTAATTATTTTTATTTGTTCTTCAAATCAGATGATTTTTTTATGATGGTAATATTTATTTTGGTTTTGTCATTTTTTATGTTTGCTCTTTTGTTAAAGTTTTTAGGTTTTTGATTTTATTCTAATAAATAATTTTATGATTTTCATTTTTTAGGAAATAATAATAATAATAAATTTAGTCATTGTTTTATTTTATTTTTCTTGTTTGTTATTTTTTTTAAATGGGTATTTTTATTTTATTCTTCTTGATAATTTTGTAATTTTCATTGTTTAGACAATAATAATAATAGTAATTTTAGAAGTTATAATCATGATAATATTGGTGACATTACTAATGATGATAATAATAATAAATTATTGTAATAATTGTAGTGCTTATGATGTTAAAAATTATGGTGGTGGTGATAATAAGAACATTAACTCATAAAATAATATTAAGGATGTCAATAATAACAAAAGCAGTTATAATAATGATAGTAATAATTTTAATGATATTAATAACAATAGTAGCGTTAGTAATCATAATAGCGGTTGTAATTGTGATGACAAAGCTGATAGTGGTGGTAATACTAATAATTAAATAATTACACTAATAATAATGATAATGGTGATAATAAAAAATAAAATAAAAATAATATTAGTTATAGTTGTGATGATAATAATAGTTTAACTAACAATAGTTATTGTGATAATGATGGCAATGATAATAACAATAATGATGGTGATAATGATAGAATGCCAGTAATAATTAGAATATTAATAATTATGATTGTGATGATAATAATAAAAATAACTCATAGAATAATATTAAGAATATCAATAATAACAAAAACAATTACAATGATGATAATGATAATAATTACAAATGGTAATTTTAATGATATTAATAACCATAATAGTGTTAGTAATCATAATAGTAGTTGTAATTGTGATGAAAATGATGATGGTGACAATGATACTAATAATAAGAATAATTACATAATTGCACTAATAATAATAATAATGGTGATAATAAAAATAAAAATAATGGTAGTATTGGTTATAGTTGTAATGATAATAAATGTAATGATGGTTTAACCAGTAATTATTATTGTGATAATGATGGCGACGATAATAACAATAATAATGGTGGCAGCGATAATAATGTCAATAATAATTAAAATATTAATTATTTATAGAAATGATAATAGTGGTGGCTATAATGATAGTGATAACTTAACAATCATGATAATAATAATGAGAATAATAATTAAAATAATTTATTATTTGATGTTGTATTTATTAAAAATTGAGTTTTGCATGTTCTCTATATATTGCATCTCAGATCTAATATCCTGGATTAATTGTTTGAAAAACTTTTATGACTCAATGTTATCTTTTATTTTTTGTCTTATTTTTTAAAAATTGCATTGCTTAACTTTATTTTGTTTAAAAAAAACCGTTCAATTTTTGTTTAAACCTATTAAAGAAATAAGTTTATATGATTTAAAATTTATATATTTTATTAGAAATTCACACTTGACAAAATTCTACTCAAATTTATTGTTTTGTCCAAATTTATAGAATCATAGAAAAATTCTCACTCTTAAGATTTTTTTTACATTTTAAAAAATAAAATTTTCAGGGCAATTAGCTCGTATATACATATAATACGTGATAATAGACATGTGCGGATTAGAAGGTGTTTGTCAACTAACATCCATATAATTATTTCTTCTAAGATGTTGTGAGAGATACATCATGTTTTAATAAAAGATATTAATTTACATAGATATATAGTTTTTATATTCATTTATTATTACAAAGAGAAGTTGGACCTCATTATTATTATTATTATTATTATTATTATTTTGAAGAATAAGAATAGAGAAAGAATACTAGTTTATATAATTTCACCGACATACACAAAAAGCACAAGAATTAAAAGCACTGAATTAGTGCTGACGTGGAAATGAAATAAATGAAGACACCACAAATGCATGCGTACGCGTGGGTTTAATTCCCATCGCTACCTCTACAATTTCTACCTTTTCCCGACATTAATTGTTCAATTTTTGTGCCACCTTTTCAATTGACCAACACGTTTTTCAACAAAATTCAAAGACCAGGTACTCTCTTCGATCGATTTCCATGGCATCCTCTCAAAATGGATCACGTAGGACCCCATTCCACCACCCCTTTACCACTTGGATTTTCATATTGCTGTAAAACAATCGCCCACTTGCAGGCCTCCAATATATCAAAATACCAGTCATTCCTTTGACGTTTGAAAATTTTGACCTTCATAGTAGTTATCTTATTATATTTTGGATTTGACTTTCTACTTCTTCAACCTATATAACCACTTCAACTCTTCTTGATCCTTACAATTAACTCCGTCTCTTGAGCGTTTCTTAGGAAGTTGGAAGAAGATAAGGAAAGAAAAACTACCTTCTTGCTCAAGATGAGCGGCGGCAGCAGCAGCAGCGGCAGCAGCAGAGCAGATCAAGAAAGTGGAGCAAGCGCAGCTCAGAAGAAATTCAAGGGCGTGAGGAGGCGAAAATGGGGCAAGTGGGTGTCTGAAATTAGGGTTCCGGGCAAGCAAGAACGGCTTTGGTTAGGCTCTTACTCCACACCAGAGGCAGCTGCGGTGGCTCATGACATAGCCTCGTATTGCTTACGTGGACCTTCTTCTATAGAGAGTCTGAACCTCCCTCTCTTGTTGCCTGCAAGTGTAAGGGATGACATGTCACCCAAGTCCGTGCAGAAAGCTGCTTCGGATGCTGGCATGGCTATTGATGCTCAGATCATACGAAACAGGGTGCCAGAAAATGAGGTCAGGTTCGGGACTGGAAGTGGTACGGTCAATCATGGATTATGGGAACCTGCAGGTGGTGATCATGGCGATGATTGGCATGGAAACAATATTAGAATGAGAGAAGGGGACATCTCCATTGAAGATTATCTCTAGAGGTTTGGGTTTTGAAATCATGTTTTCTACTAAACATGTATATATTTAAATATATCCGCCGATAATATTATAATTAATGGAAACGGACGTAGTTCACTTTTGAAGCTTTTATATTTATATGTATATTAGAGCGAGAGGCACTAAAATTTGGGACTTTGAAGAGAGAGAGAGAGGTTTAGGTGCCTTAATTCCATGCATAATGAATAACTATGAATAACTATTTCATTGACTTGTTAGGTTCTCAAATATCAGCAAAAACAATAAAGTTATTTATGAGTTTTTAGAATTTGGTCAGATAAATCTAGAGTTTTTTAGAAATTTGTTATTTGAAGATTTGATCTTTCTAGTTTTGAATTTTTTTTAATTTTAAAAGTTGAGCTGTTACAAACAACGAGTCATCTAATTATCTGACTTTCAATAGTAATCCAAACAAAAAGTCAATAAAAAACTCTCTTAAATCCTTATATAGGAACGATGGATTGTTATGTCTAGACTGGATGTGACTTATCTAGTGTTTTTTGTCTAACATACAACTACCAAAAAAATAAGAGACATGACTTACTATTTATATAATATCTAAAAAACTATATAAATTAATAAAATATCAGTTTGTCCCTTGAATAATATTCATGTATTAATTTAGGATAAATTAAGAAATTAAATCAATCAAGTCTTTACTTGATTTTTTATAGATTTAAAAATAAAATCTTTGTATTAACTATATTATAGTTCTTAATTTCTAAAATATATTTTAGTCAAGTCATACTTCATTAAATCATCCAAGTGTATTTCTTGACTAATGGTTCTTAATGTCTGGTGCCCATTAAGTTTCTAATATGTTAGCTCAAATATAAATCATAATTCTAACTAACTAAATAAATGAAACAATTTACTTTATTATCAATTCAATAATTGATTAGTTTATATTTGAATATCATGTTCATCGTCTAGCAACGATTCATGATCTCTTAAATATTAGAAAAATCATTAGTGGTTTGATTTAACCTTTCAATGATCGGTTTCATAAATTTAATTAATATCTTTTCATTAATAATATTTCAATTTAATATTAAATCATGAATTTAACATTAAGGATGAAATATATTTGTCATGTTTAATCAAGTTTATTCCCTACATAATAGTCATTGATTGTCCCCAAGAGACATAGTGTAGTGGCAAAGGGCTTGAGACCTGTCTTGCATGTCTTAGGTTCAAGTCAGGATGTGCTCACCTTGTAAAAGTCTACGACAGCCGAGGTTTTATTCGCTTAATCCGGACACGCAAAGAGTGTGTAAGGGAGGTGGGGTTTCCTCGAATCCAAAAAAAATAATTGATTTCTTAAATGAGACTTCAAACTCTTTCCAAATCTCATTACATCTTGGACAAGAATTTCTTAATCAATATTATTTGAGAACAAATGAAACATATTTCCATTTTCACCTAGGTTAAGAAATCCTCTTTTGATTATTTAAGTACCTTTATATAGTTAATGTTATACTTAATATTTGCCCCTTCGACATCCATTAAGATAACATATAATATAATCAAAGCATAATATTTTTTTTATAAGATAACATAGTAATATCATTGTCATAACCCAATTTCTGGGTTATTCCCCAAAATATACCCAAAAAAATAACAAAAATAAAATAAAAGGGGCTGGTGTTCGTAGAAAAATCAATTTGGAAATTTTGGACGTTTTCGGGAGCCAAATCGTACCTCTTTTGTCCAAAAATGAGAAAATGCAGATTCAAGGTTGAAATTATTGATTATTGGATAAATCTGCATAAAATTAAGTTGACAGATATAATTATATTTTTTATAAGTCAATTTGATTTAATCACAGGCCAATTTAAAGTCTAATTATGTTTGGGGATTAATTGAGAGCCCAATTGAAGGATTTAATTAAGCGCAAGGGTTTAATTATACTTTAAATGGGTCAAATTAATTTTATTAAGGGCTTAATTGGCGAGAAATTAAGTTTGGAAGCCTAATTTGGGCTCAATTGAGAATATTGGAATTTTCAGAGACCGAATTGAATTTTTTCCAAGCCAATTGTGCGAAGTCAGGGGCAAAATTGAAGAAATTAAAAGTTTAAAGTCAATTGAGGATGCAATTAAAACAATTACAAATTAAAGGACCAAAATGTATTTGCACTTTCAATAATTTTCAACAACACGCCGCGACAAGCCATCACTGCAGGTATGCCGCTGCCGACACAACCTCAGCTACGTTCACGCTGCTGCAGGATTTAATCCTTGCTTTCATCGCATATAAATAGCAGCCATGCACAAAAGAAAGGGAACACAGACGGTTGAAAACTTAAAAAAAAATAGTGCAGAAAAGGAGGAAAAAAGGAGGGAATTACGCAGAAAACAGAGGAGTAGAGTTACGGAGGGAGAAAGAAAAAAAAAGACAAGAGTTACGTGACAGAGGAGAAAAAAAAAAAGAAAACGGAGAGAAGAAATTAAACAGAGAAGAAGAAATTACACAGAGAGGGGGAAGAAACGAAAAAAAGACAGAAAAAGGAGGGAAAGTGCTAGAGATTCAAGGAGATTCTTAGCAAATAAAAACAAGAAAAATCACACGAAAGAGGACGATCATCTTCGTCTTCTTCATCAGCTCTCTCTCTCCCCAGTTTCAACAGCTCGTCTCTCTCTCTAAAAAACAGCCCCGGTTGAGCTCCCTCTCTGCACCGTTGCAGGCCATTCAACCACCCAAAGCCACCCTTATCACCACCGTGAGTTTCCCCTCTGCACCAGCAACTTAGCCCCACTCTCCGGAGAGGCAAACAAACCAGGTGGAAGTAGCAGCGACGGGAACCCGTGGGACTCCGACGCCTCCTCCGGCCAGCACAGGCCACCGTTGCCGACGCCACCACGACAGGAATCATCACCTCGATCTCCTCTACCCAACGGTACTAATAGATAAGCCTTTCGTCACAGTCGAAAATCTTACTATTCACCTTCTCCTTCGCTGCAACCTCTGCAACCTGAGGAGTGAATTAATTCACTCCCCAGCGTTGCCACTGTTCTGGGCCGGATTTTGTTCCCGGTCCAGCCACCAAAGGTGATGGGCCTCTCGGCCCATCAGGGCTGGAAGGCCCAACCACCAAGATGATGGGCCTCTCGGCCCATCTGGGCTGGGCAGCCAGCCCACCAGCCTTTTATTTTTATTTTTGTTTCTTTTATTAGCAAAAATATTTAAAAAAAACAAATCTTCAAAAAAATATAAAAATGTGTTGTTTTCATGCATACGGTTGAATTCCAAAGTTTTCTTATTATATTCTTCGTAAAAAAAATATGTTGCATCTTTCTCATATTTTAAAACGAAAATTTGGATATCGTAACCAGTTTACAATTATCCGTTGGAAGTCGGCCAAAATGTCAAAAGTAATTTAACAATTGTTTTGTTCTAGCTTTCGCGGTGTAAATTTACATTGTAAAGTACACCTGCAGATAAAAAATATTTTTACTACGGTGTAAAATTACATTGTATAATATATTCGTATATTAAAAAAGATTTTAACTACGGTGTAAAATTACATTGTAAAGTACATCCGTAGATAAGAAAAAAAGGTTTTCAATTGCAGTGTAAAATTACATTGTAAAGTACACCCGCAAACAAATTTTTTTTTTTAAAAAAAATGCAGTGTAAAAATATATTTTTTAACTTAGAAAAAAACAATCAAACAACAATGCAGCTTACCTTAGGTAGGGTGCACTGGGGGTGACGTGTCTTCCCCATGCACAACAAGTCCCCTTACCCAAGACTCCCGCAGACCAATAGGTTCCTAGTAACCTTAATATTAGGTGGCGACTCCTGATAATTATAGTCGTAAATTTTACGACTATAAAGCACAATCTTTTTTTCACCGCGCGTCGTTGTCTCCCGAAACAGGGAAATGGCGGGGCGCGAAGCGCGTAAAAAAAATCGTTGTCACGACAATCATGTTTAAGGATCACTTATAAATTGTCATGTGAGCCTTTGTGTAAACATAAGTGATATCTATATATGAAATTTTCATGTAGATCAGTTCAATTTATATATATATATCACTAATATATTATTTCTAGGTACTCTTTATACCTCAACTTATGAGAATAATTGATTCCCTTCAAAAGGAAAGAATATAATATGTATCACTCTTAACGACACTAATAAATGTCCAGTATTTAAGAGACATAAGTGATATCTATATATGAAATTCTAATGTAGGTCAGTTCAATATATATATATATATATATATATATATATATATATATATATATATATATATATATATCACTAATATATTATTTCTAACTCTTTATACCTCAACTTATGAGAATAATTGATTCCCTTCAAAAGGAAAGAATATAATATGTATCACTCTTAACGACACTAATAAATGTCCAGTATTTAAGAGACATAAGTGATATCTATATATGAAATTCTCATGTAGGTCAGTTCAATATATATATATATATATGTAACAAAATATTTCTAGGTACTCTTTATACCTCAGCTTATGAGAATAATTGCTTCCCTTCAAAAGGAAAGGATATAATATGTATCACTCTTAACGACACTAATAAATGTCCAGTATTTAAGAGAGTGTTGATGAGAAATATTTTAGGAACAATGATTTCATATAGGAGAAATATCATAATTGTAACCACTTTATAATTATTTTTACAATATTTTTGTTACATTAATTTGATCTTTACTCTAGATTTATAAATCAAATTTTAGATTTATGAATCTAATTTTATATGAATATTAAAGATAAATTAAACTTTTATTAATAATAAATATGTATTTACATTAATATAATAATGTCACATATAAGCACTTGATTGACTACATAGCATATTAAACTAACATAAATATACCCATTAATTATTATTATTTACAAAAAGCAAACGAGATGGTGTTTTAATTGTTCACCACTGCAAAGAAGACTATTTAGTATAATACTTTTTGTTTTTTGTTTTTTTTAGTATTATTTTAATATGTTTTTTTAAAAAATAATCTTTTATTATTTTGTTCATTGGAAATTAGATTTTAAGATTTGTTTCAGTTTCTTTCTATGTTGTATCCTAGTATCATAACCTAATTTGCGAACTAGGCAAGTTAGCTTGATTGACTTGTTTTTTTTTCTTTTTTTATTAGTTTTTTTTTTCTATTTCATCATTTAACATTGTGTTAATTAGAAACTAGACATCATGATTTATTTTAGTTTATTTTCTACGAGGTTATCTTGGTCTTATGATATCGATTTCAATATTTTTCAATTTAATTCTTCATCATTTTGTTTGTTGGATATTAGACTTCATGATTTATCTTGATTTCTTTCTATGTAGTTGTTCTAGTCTCATGACTCGGTTTGTGGGCTTGGTGGGTTAAAATTGATTTTGTTTTCAATTTAATCATTTAACAGTAGGTTAATTAGGAATTGAGATTCATAACTTAATTTATTTTCTTAATATATAGTCATTTTAGTCTCATGAACCAATTCATGGGTTAGTGAGGTTAACCTAGATTAACTTGAGCTATTTATGTTGTTGTAAGATTAAGGCAACAATAACACCTTATTAGGAGACTAAATTTAGTGTTACACTAATAATAATAAATATTGTGATTAACTTAATTAAACATAACTAACTAACAATATAATTAAAGTGCTAAAGTAAAAAGTAAATGAATGAAAATTGCAAACTTGATTTTTTTATAATGTCATGAATAAACATTAGAATATATAGACATTGCATGAATGAGAACTTGCTCTACCTAGCAAAGTATGAATTGCATTAGCCAAATTATGATGTAATGATATTTACCATTAAATTATTTTGTATAATTGGATATGTTGACTAGATATAACCTTCTACAGCTCCTTATTAATTAAATAGTTTGAAGTTATGATGTATAAAGGATGAGGGGTATATTGGTAAAGGGTGGTCAGTTTATTATAGAACTAAGAGTGTTAAGTTGAAGGGTCATTATGGTAAAAAGGTCAATTACTATAGTTATGTGAAAGTACAATTTATATATATAGTTACTAACAAATCCTTATTAGTGTTCATCATATTAGTAGGACCGATAAAATGGGACAAGATTCTTGAGGCCAACAAGTAGGATACTAAACTATGAAGGTGGGCATGCTTTTTGTCTGCATTACTAAGAAGGATAAAATTTTGTGTAGAGTTTCCATGGAGGAAAAACTCTACTTAAATTTCATTTAACTAAACAATTATTTGCCTAAATAAAATTAATTCCCTCGTATGGTGAATGATTTCTACGATGTATAGTTTGTAATGTGTTTGATGAATGAAGTGATTATGTATAAGAACTCTAAATAGTGAATTAACAAAAATACCCCATTTTTTGTGTAATATTAAAATTGCATTAAAAAGCTCGGGGTGTTACAAGTTGTATTTTTTACTTTTTTTCTACAAGGTTATCTTAATCTTATAACTTAGGTTACAGATTTAACAGGTTAACCCGGGATGACTATGATAATTTTTCATGGTTTTTTTATTGAGTTTTTTTCAATTTTATTCTTCAAAACTAGGTCTAGTAGGAATTGAGTTTTATAATTGTTTTTTTATAAGAGTATCCCGATTTCATAACCTAACTCGTGGATTTAACAAATTAATCCAAGTTAGACAACTTAAGTATATATATAATTGGGTCCAGAAGATTTGGCATCAACCAATCTTGATTTGTATATTAGTGGGATATGCATGAAAACAAAAGTCCCCTTGATTTGTATATTCTCACGGCGTATAAGCTCATTTGCGACAGAGGTAACCAGCTTATGGAAGAGCCATGGGTAGACATTTTCCCAGAAGTTTATGTCGCGATGGTGATTTTTTTACGCGCTTCGCGCCCCGCCATCACTCCTTGATTCGAGGGAGACAATGGTACGCGGTGAAATGGGGGGTTGTTTTATAGTTGTAAGGTTACGACTATAATTATTAGGAGTCGCCACCTAGTATTACGGTCACTAGGAAACCTATTAGTCTGCGAGAGTCTTGGGTAAGGGGACTTGTTGTGCAAGGGGAAGACGCATCACCCCCAGTGCACCCTACCTAAGGTAAGCTGCATTGTTATTTGATTGTTTTTTTTCTAAGTTTATATTTTTTTACACTGCATTTAAAAAAAAACATTTTTTTTTGTCTGCGGGTGTACTTTACAATGTAATTTTACACCACAATTACGAGTCTTTTTTTATCTACAGATGTACTTTACAATATAATTTTACACCGTAGTAAAAATCTTTTTTATCTACGAACGTAGTATACAATGTAATTTTACAACGTAGTAAAATCTTTTTTTATCTGCGGGTGTACTTTACAATATAAATTTACACCCTGATAGATGAAAAAAAATATTTATAATTATTTTTGATATTTTGGCCAAATTCCAAAGGATAATCATAAACTAGTTACGATATCTAATTTTTGTTTCAAAATATGAGAAAGATGCAACATAATTTTTACAAAAAATATGTATGGAAAAATCATGGAATTTGGCCGTTTGCACAAAAAACAAAAACATTTTTTATATTTTTGAATTTTTAGTAATAATAATAGTAGTAAAAATAATAAAAATACTTTTTTTGTCAATTTGTATTTTTTATATTTTTTTTACTTTTTCTTTTTTTTTTTCTGGGCTGGGTTGTCAGCCACAGTGGGCTGTCAGCCCAGCCTTAGTGGACTGGGCTTCCAGCCCTCACGGGCTGGAAGCCTAGAAGGGTGTGGCTGGGCTTCCACCATCATGGGCGGGCTGGAAGCCCAATGTGTTTTGGGATGGGCTTCCAGTCCTCACGGGCTGGAAGCCCAATTATTTTTGGGCTGGGCTTCCAGTCATCACGGGATGGAAGCCTAATTATTTTTGGGCTGGGCTTCCAGTCCTCACGGGCTGGAAGCCCAAATGATTTTGGACAGGCGGGCCGGCATGAAGCCCGGTCTGCTTACCCGGCCAGCCCGTGTGAACATTGGGACGCAAATTGTGTCCCGCTGCTCGCATGCACGAGGAAGAAGATGATGAATAGTCAATTTTTAGACTATGACGAAAGGTGTACCTGCTAGTACCGTTGGGTAGAGGAGGCCGAGGTGATGATTCCTATCGTGGTGGCGTCGGAAATGGAGGCCTGTGGTGGCCGGAGTGAGCTTCCAAAGTCGTCGGGGCTCACGTTGCAGCTGCTGCAACCGTGGCCTTTGCTTCGCCTGAGATTATCGTTTAGTTGTTGTCATCGAGGGGAGGTTAACGGTGGTGCTAAGGGTGGTGATGGGTGGTCAAGCCACCGTCACTAGTGGAGAGGGAGAGAGCTTGGCCGGACTGGTTTTAGAGTGAGAGAGAGCTCGGGGAGCTGTTTTTTAGAGAGAGAGAGGGGGGGCTGTAGACCGAGAGAGAGAGAAGAAGAAGGACTGGTCGTCGGGGAAGATGATGGTGAGGGTATTACTTCGTGTGATTTTCTCTTCTTCTCCCGTTTGTTTCCTGAGAAATTTCAGAATTTCTTCCCTGTTTTTCTCTCGTTCCTCTTCTCTGGTTTTCTCTCTTTTTCTTCTTTTTTCACGTAACTCTCTGTTCTTTCTTTTTTTTCTTTTCCTTTCTCTGTTGATCTCCTATTCCCCCTTCCCGGTGCATGCTGTGAACGGTTGCATTTATAGGGAAAAAAATGCAATCGTTCGTCATGCACATTGCATGAGATTGTTGCCCTCTGCATTTTGCAGAGGGCTGAGGGGGGTGCTGTGGCCTCTGCATTTTGCAGAGGCCTGAGGGGTGTGCTGCAGGGCATGTTCCTGCACTGTTCAGGTGTCGGAACAGTGCAGGGACATGCCAAATTTGTGTTTGAAAAATACAATTTGGTCCCTCAATGTTCGATTGGTTCAATCGCACCCCCAATTAGTTTTAAACTTTTAATTTTATGCAATTGTATCCCCGTTAAAATTTCAACAGCAACCTTAAATGTGCGCGCCTTTTTTATTTTGGTCTCTGGTTTCCGATTTGCGGGATTTAACCCTTAATTGACCATTGGATTCTCAATTCGTTCAATTTGGTCCCTGATTTCGCATAATTGACTAAAAAAATTCAATCGGTCTCCGACAATTCCATTCTCATCAATTAAGCCGGAATTAAATTCAAGAACTTGGTTTCTCATTGACTAAGCCTTTAATAAAATTAATTTGACCAATTTAAAGTATAATTAAGTCCTTGCACTTAATTAAATCTTTCAATTGGATCCCAATCATAATTAAACTTTAAATTGGTTGACGATTAAATCGAATCAACCCATAAAAATATAATCATGTCGTTCAACTTAATTTTTACACAGATTTATCCACCGATAAATTAGTTTTGCCTTAAATCTGTATTTTTCTCTATTTTTGGAACAAAAGAGATATGATTGAACTTGCAAAAACAACCAAAATTTCCAAATTGATTTTTTTTTCTACCCACGCTGGCTCCTTTTATTTTATTTTTGTCCTTTTATTTTATTTTTTCATTTTTATTTTATTTTAGGGAGTAACCCAAAAATTGGGTTACAACAGTTTATGCCCTGATAATGAACAATCAAATCCTACAATGTCTTGGAAAATGTATTCTCAGCAAGACCATTTCTTTCAATACTCTACGGGTACTACTGTTGTAAAATTTGTAAAAGATATTTCAAAAGACTATCCCACATTGGTGAAACACAAAGTATCTCTTGAGTACAAAGAGTATATATAGGACTTACTATCTCACATTAGAAAAAAAAAGACTTTCATCAAATGTTTATATAATAAAATTTCAGATGGGATAGTAACCAACAAAGAAAGTAGGGTGAGCTCGTGCATATAAAAATAAGTTGAGTAAGAAAAAAACCTCCGATTCACCCCCTTGCGCGCGAGAGAAACGCCTACACTCTCTAAATTAGGTTGATAACCCTTAAACTAAAAACATAAAATTTGTAACCATTGAAAATTATTTCTAACAGTTACAAATTTCAAAGCAATTTATGTTGGCATTTACTGTCATTGAGAGTTTATGGGAGAGATTCTAGGAATTGATTTATTCTACAGCTGTAAATTCCTATTTTTAATAGGAATCTGTAACGTTACAAATTCTATTTTTGTGTATATATACCAAACAGTGTAAACGTAAAATTATTGAATAAAGATTTTACAATTACAAATTTCCTTCCTTACTGTAAAGATTTTACAATTACAGATTTCCTTCCGTACTATCATGGTATCAGAGCAAATACCCTAAATTTTTTTTTTATCTTTTGAGTTGTGAAGAGCTGCTACTGCAGACAACAACTATACCACAGAAAACGATGGCAACCCCTACTGATTTAGTAGAACAGAATCAACAAGGAACAGATGCCATCCTTGAAGATTTAACTACAAGAATGACCCAGGTTTTGAGACAAAACCTGACCCCGACTCCTGCAGTAACATATGATGTTGCTACACCGATTACTATCAAACTCAATGGAACTAACTACGCTCTATGGTCTCAAATTGTCGAGATGTATATCTCAGGGAAAGACAAACTGGGATATATCAATGGTGATCTTCCGCAACCAGACCCGAACGATCCCACATTCAGAAGATGGAGGATAGAAAACTCTATTGTAAAGGGCTGGTTGATTAACTCAATGGACCCCTCCCTAGACAACAACTTTATTCGATTTCCAACAGCAAAACAGGTATGGGAATCAATTGCTACAACTTATTTTGATGGGAATGACAAATCTCAGGTATACGATTTGAAGAGAAGGGTCACTCGAATGAAATAGAATGGGGAATCCATTGAGGCATACTACAATGGTCTTCAGGGTTTATGGAGGGAAATTGATTATCGGCGACCAAACCCAATGGAGTGTGCAATTGATGTACAGAGACATAACACCCTGCTTCAAGAGGATCGGGTGTATGTCTTTCTTGATGGACTGGATGATCGACTTGATAAAATCAGGAGTGACGTGCTTCAACTACAACCTTTTCCATCTGTTGAACAGGCCTACGCCTATGTTCGAAGAGAAGACATCAGATAATCAGTCATGCTCGAAACAAATGGTGGTCCTACTGCTTCGGTTATGGTAACGAAAGGTGGAAAACCAAGTCCAATATTACGCATGACCAAAAGACAAACAGGATATGCAGCACCAGGGGGAAGAAAAATAAATTTGTGGGAATATCAAACATACACGGGAAACATGTTTCAAACTACATGGTTACCCAGAATGGTGGAATGAGTTTAAAGCAAAGAAATCACAGGAAGCTAATAGAGGAGCTGGACGAGCAACTATAGCATATGCAGAACCTTAACTTTCCCTTATTCCCCGTGTGGAAACAAAAGCAGAAACTGCTACTAATTGCAGTGATCAAGGTAACGGCTGCTGTTATAACATCACTGCTCTTGTAGTCTCTACAGAACAAAGAGATGATGACTGGATTATGGACTCTAGTGCAACAGACCATATGACCTACAATCCAGACGATCTTGCTGACTACATAACACCAAGAAGGAGTAATATTTCTAATGCTAATGGGGTTTTATATCCAGTCACAGGGGCTGGGACAGTACAACTATCACCATCAATATCCTTACCCAATACTCTTTTAGTTCCATCTCTTACAACTAAATTAATATATGTGGGACAAGCTACTGAAGAATTGAATTGCATCGTTTTAATGTATCCAACTTTTTGCCTTTTCAGGATATTCTCACGAAGAAGATCATTGGGCGTGGTACTAAGAGAGAGGGGTTATACTACATAGATGATTTCAGTATCGGCAAAGTTAATATGGTGAAGAATTTACCCACCACACAGGAAAAACATATTCGGCTATGGCATGCTCGGTTGGGACACCCGTCCTTCAGCTATATGAGGCAATTATTTCCAGAATTATTTTCTAGTCAAAAGCATTTAGAACTCAAATGTGATACATGCATTTTTGCAAAAAGCCACCGTGTATCCTTCTCGGCTAGTTCTAATAAAAGTGATATCCCTTTTGCGTTAATTCATTCGGATGTTTGGGGACCATCCCCTATCACCACGGTTCATGGTGTACGGTGGTTTGTGACTTTTATAGATGATTGTACCCGAATGATGTGGTTATATTTGCTTAAACATAAGAATGAAGTCTTTGGTGTATTTTGTGCCTTTCATGCTATGATACAGAACCAATTCTCAGCAAAGGTTAGAATTTTGAGGTCAGATAATGGAGGGGAATATGTCAATCAAGACTTTGTGAAATACACAAGCATGGTCTCCTACATGAATTTTCTTGCAGTCAAACACCACAACAAAATGGTGTAGCCGAACGGAAGAACAGACACATTTTAGAAACTGCTCGTGCATTACTAATTGGAGCACACGTCCCTCACCACTACTGAGATAAAGCTGTGGTCACGGCTGTGCACCTAATGAATCGTATGCCTTCTAAAGTCTTAGAATTTAAGACTCCACTGCAGTTTTGTCCACTCATACTACACTACCATCTGTACTCATGCTGCCCCCACATGTATTTGGACGTGTGGTGTTTTTTCATCTACATAAGAACCAACGACACAAACTGGATGCATGTGCTGATCGGTGCATATTTCTAGGTTATGGTGCATCAAAGAAGGGCTATTGTTGCTACAATCCTGTCACAAAATGCACATACATCACAATTGATGTCACCTTCTCAGAAGCTGAAAATTATTACTCACCAGTGTGCACTTCTCAGCTTCAGGGGGAGACATGGACGGAAGAAGAGAAGTGGTGGAACTGCCCGAATATAGAACCAACAATACAAGTGACAGAGAGGGATGTCACGGGTAATGCTGGTATATCTGCAGATATGGATGTGGAAAGGGAAGATGATGCCACGGGTAATGCTAGTCTATCTGAAGATATGGAAACAGAAAAGGCAGCCACGGGTGAGGAAGATACGGGTGTATCTGTAGACATGGGTGATGATGCTTTACTTGCAGATATGGCAGTAGATACCATGGATGATGAAGCTGAAACAGGCAATGCAACAGAACACACACCTAGTAGACAAACCCCTCTACTCTTTGTACTCGACGATGATCATTCCTCGCCAGAGAATATCCATGAGGTAACCTCTCTTTCTCCATCCTCTAATCCTGTTTTGGATACTCCTATTGGTTATAAATTACCTGCCAGGAAAAATAGGGGAAAGCCTCCAGCTCGATACTCTCCCAGCCCAGAGGGAAAACAATCACAATATCCTATCTCTAATCATGTAACGACTCAAAGTTTGACCAAACCTCTTAGAGACTTCACCGATAAGCTATCAACTCATCATATCCCGCATGAAATTCAGGAAGCCTTGACTTATCCTAAGTGGGCACGAGCAGTAGAGGAAGAGATGGAAGCACTGAAAAAAAAATAGAACATGGGAACTTATTCCATTGCCAAAGGGGAAGAAAACAGTTGGGTGTAGATGGGTTTTCTCTATCAAACACAAAGCGGATGGAACAATTGAGTGGTTTAAAGCAATAATGGTAGCCAAGGGATACACACAGACATATGGAGTGGACTATCAGGAGACATTTTCTCCGGTAGCGAAACTAAATACTGTTAGAGTGCTGTTATCATTGGCAGCAAATCTAGATTGGCCACTACACCAATTTGATGTTAAGAATTGTAAGGCCCGGCCCACTCTCCCTTGCAGAATATTGTCCGCTATGGCTCAGCCTAACCCGGCATCCACGCCTCACGGTTTTGTTCTTGGCAGCCCACAGGCCCCAAAACGCGTCCTACAAGGTTAGGTACCAACATGCCTTAATATGCCCTGGCTCTGGACACTCTTTTTTCGATGTGGGATGTTACAATCCCCCCACCTTAAGAACGAGCCGTCCTCGGCTCTGATACCATATGTAAGGCCCGGCCCACTCCCCCATGTAGAATATTGTCCGCTATGGCTCAGCCTAACCCGGCATCCACGCCTCACGGTTTTGTTCTTGGCAGCCCACAGGCCCCAAAACGCGTCCTACAAGGTTAGGTACCAACATGCCTTAATATGCCCTGGCTCTGGACACTCTTCTTTCGATGTGGGATGTTACAAGAATGCTTTCCTACATGGAGACCTGGAGGAGGAAGTATATATGGACATCCCACCAGGATATACCTCATCCCCGAACACTGGAATTGTTTGCAGACTACAGAAGGCATTATACGGACTAAAACAATCACCACGAGCGTGGTTTGGTAGATTCAGTATGGCAATGAAGAAATATGGGTTTCAACAAAGCAACTCAGATCATACTCTATTCTTAAAACAACGACAGGGAAAGGTAACTGCTTTGATAATTTATATGGATGACATGATCATTACTGGAGACGATACAGAAGAAATCTTAAAATTGCAGAAACAATTGGCTACCGAGTTTGAGATGAAGAACTTAGGAGGACTAAAGTATTTCCTGGGGATCGAAGTAGCTAGGTCAAACCGAGGCATATTTCTTTCATAAAGAAAGTATGTGCTAGACCTACTAACCGAAGTAGGAATGCTTGACTGCAAACCAGCTGACACCCCCATGATTCAGAATCAGAAACTTGGAGATCTACAGAAAGGGTTCCAACTAATAAGGAAAGGTATCAATGGCTGGTGGGAAAATTAATTTATCTATCACATTCTCGCCCAGATATTTGTTATGCGGTGAGTATAGTCAGCAAATTCATGCATTGTCCAAATAAGAACACATGGATGTCGTAACTAGAATACTTCGTTACTTAAAATCAGCTCCTGCAAGAGGGCTTTTATTTTCCAGAAACGGTCATCTAGAGATTGAGGGGTACACAGATGCTGACTGGGCAGGAAGTATATCTGATAGAAAGTCTACGTCGGGATACTTCACATTTGTTGGTGGAAACTTGGTCACATGGAGGAGCAAGAAGCAAAAAGTAGTTACTTTGTCGAGCGCAGAAGCCGAGTTTCGAGGGATGGCAAAGGGACTATGTGAATTATTGTGGCTCAGGAGGTTATTGTCAGAAATTGGGTTTGGTCCCGAATCAAGGATGAACCTATACTGCGATAATAAAGCTGCCATTGAAATATCTCACAACCCAGTTCAACATGACCGCACAAAACATATTGAGATAGACAGACATTTTATTAAACAAAATCTCAAAGAGGGGGTGATCAATTTTCCGTTCGTAAGGTCAGAAAATCAGCTCGCAGATATCCTTACAAAAGCCGCCTCCAGCAAAATTTTTCAAAATTCACTTGACAAGTTGGGCATCGAAGACATCTTTGCACCAACTTGAGGGGGAGTGTTGGCATTTACTGTCATTGAGAGTTTATGGGAGAGATTCTAGGAATTGATTTATTCTACAGCTGTAAAGTCCTATTTATAATACGAATCTGTAACGTTATAAATTCTATTTTTGTGTATATATATCAAACAGTGTAAACGTAAAATTATTGAATAAAGATTTTACAATTACAGATTTCCTTCCTCACTGTAAAGATTTAACAATTACAGATTTCCTTCCTTACTGTCAATTTCAGTTTTCATAATTAGTGTAACCATAAATTTTATAACTGTCACCATAAATTCACCTCAAGTTTTTTGTTATGTTTCCTTGTATTTTGTATTTCATTATTTACACAACAACTACACTACAAACAATCTACTCATTCATGTAGGCTACATAAGCCCTTACAAAATACAAGGAAACATAACAAAATAGGTGTCTCCTACTTCTTGAAAGTAAAATGTGTGTCCCAAACTTGCTGTGTTGAGAAGATGATCCACTGCACAAAAAAGGAAAAAAAGACAGAATGAAGTATGAAGAGGGAGTCAGAACAGCGGGGTTTTCTGTTAGGCTCCAATTGAAATCTAAATTTCCTGCTAAGGAATCTCTTAAAACACCGATTCTACTGTCTAGAATATCCAGTTGAATTCATTAACTAACGATGATACAAGACATACCCCGACCAAAGTAATTTATGGTCTCATTGACTATTCTTCTACAGTCATCGTCCTTTACAACATCTATGGCCATTATCAGGACACATTTTACACCAATATGTTAGAGGATAATATAAATTGTATTATGGGCTTCACCTAAAAGCTTTTAGATGAAATGGTTCTTTGATATGGTATCAGAATCTTATTGACCCCGCAGTCACGAGTTCGAATCTCACCACCCTCCTTTTATTTGATCAAAATTAAACACTAGGTAGTGTGGACATGTATGCAAGTTTTAAGCTCAAAAATCTTTCACTTGAGGGAGTGTGTTAGAAAATAATATAAATCATATTCTGGAGTTTCACCTAATAGCTTAAGCTTTTAGGTGAGATGGTTCCTTGATAGAATATACCTAGCTTTCTAGCTGATCCCTCTGAGCCTGTGCTCTCTACATGCAATCAGAACAAGAATTGCTTTCCTCTTTGCATATCCATATGCAATTTGCTGTAATTACAACCTAATTACAACCGGCAAGTTCATTGAATGGTCATTACTTCAATGGCATAAAGATACACCTGCAGCAGCTATTGTAAAATATTGACCACGCATATGGGAAGAAAATAAAATTATTGACCATGCTGTAATTAAATCCCTTTCCCTTCAATGCGACATTGGCTTTCTAATCTAAATCTCCAGATACTGGTAGTGCATAATCTGAAAGTCTAGTTAACTTGACCACAACAAGGACATAACCCATATCCATCCTACAAAAATCCTTTCTTGTGCTTCAATGGAATTTAAGGTCAGACTTCGAAGTTAAAATTTTGGAAGTCTGGTCTTTAAATCAGTTGGCCATCTAATAAAAAATATAGACAAACTTGAATTATAATTAATTAACCAAAACTTCTAATATTATAAATCACAATTATCAAAGAAAATAAGTAAAAACGAGAGATGTCTCCTATGCTTTGAGAAGGAAGGGGGTTACTTACTTCTTAGATTTCGTAACATATAGAAATATTCATGTTAAATTATCAAGAACGCATAAACAATAAAGCAGAAGCGTACCTGAATCCATATCTGAAAGTTGTTCTCTAGAGTTGTACGAATGACCTTCCAGATCAACACGTTCTCCTTTGAGAGCCCTTTGATTCTCTCTACCTTAATCTTATTTCATCTCTGATAATAGGGTGTCAGAATGAGAATGAAACAGAAAGTGTAATCTGAAAAACATGATCATATATATAAGTAACAAGGTACTTTTTGGTATTCAGGTCTTTTAGCATTCGTACCTTTTGGTATTTCTATTTTAGTTCATCACTAAAATAGTAATAACCCTTTAATCTCTACACAATAAAGATTCACAACCTATTAGATACACCGAAAACTCAATTGCCTAAAAATACTTAGCAGTCATTTTTAATTAGGCTTCACTTTATTTGATAATCTACAAACACATAATTATTCTCATATAAACCCAACGGATTAATGATCCAACACTCCCAAGCCAGAAGCATCTCCAGTGATTATCACAACTTTATCCTTCATATCCTCACTAAAGAAAGATTTGTGGAGCCACTCACATGAATTGATAGAGAATAAGGCTGGCCGTGAACATGCTAGCATTACCAAGCTAGCAGGAGGCGCCACCCAACTCAACACATAGTTTATAAAATTAATGGCAGAAAGATTAATGAAAGAGAATGATTTGCAAGAGATGATCAGAAAAAGAAAATAAAATAAAAGATTAAGAGAAAAGAAGGATGGATTTTTGTTTATGACAACAAAATTGCATGCAACAAAGAGTCTTAACACACGTGTTGTTAGCAAAGTTAGAAATGCGACGAATGCTGACTTTTGGATGTTCTTGCATGGTACCTGCCATGCATGCATCGCCACTTGTTCTTTTCTAGATTGCAGACCATCTTGATTTTCAAATTTTAAATAAATATGATTTTGTTGATGACAAGATTTTGTCCATGGAGCTAGCCAACATCAAAAAAGCTGAAAAATACGAGACAAAAATTCTGAAAACTTGTTGCAAGAATGCCCTGTAGACGATCACAGGAGTGTTGCTAAGAAGAAAACCAACTAGTTCGATAACCAAGGTTTTTGGAAACAATTATGTTTTTATTTTTTAATTTGTTATTATTATTTTGTTATGTGATTGGTAAATTCGATTGTTTTTCTATAAACAAAAACTAAAGATTATCTTTCACATAACATGTCATCTTTTTTTTATATATATATTTTGTTGTTCACTATTTGTTTATAACTATCAACATATTGGTACCAGAACTAAATTATTGTGAGAGACTTGTTGGTTAAGAGATCATTAAACACAAACTAAACCACAAATACAAAGTTTAAGAAGAAGAAAAACACATTAAAGCAATGGTAACTAAATCAATTATCTTACTCATTTCACCGCCATTTTTTCATGGTGGTAACTTTGAAGCCCATGATATTAGAATGACAGTTCATCTTGAAGCATTAGATCTTTGGGAGGCTAAAGAAAAAAAAAATCTTATTCCTGAATTACTTGCAAATTCAAAAGTTGAATAACTAAAAATTCACAAGGAAAAAGAGACAAGGAAGTCCAAGGCTATAGTCTGCATATATGTTGTTTTATCAACGCAATATTTACAAGAATCATGAATTTAGAGTCTGCAAAGAGTGTTTGAGACTATTTAAAAAAGGAATATGAGGGAAATGAAAAGAAAACCAAAAGAATATAAGCATTGAACTTGATCAAATAATTTGAAGTGCAAGAGATAAAGGAGATAGAAAACGTTCAAAGACTATTATGATAAGTTACTACGAAAAATAAATAGGGTGAGATTGATTGCAAAAGGTTTTTCCCATGAACAAATTGCGCAAAAGATGACAAAAACAAGGTGAAACCATGTTCATCATGTCCTTACTATAAAAAACAATCACTGGTAGATAGTTCAGAGGGACACTGGATATCAAAATGCAAGAAATGTGGTCATATTGAACACATTGAGAGAATCTAAAGGCCACAACACCATGAAGAAAAAGAAAATCTTATTGTTGAATAATATAAAGAGAAAGCAAATCTTGTTGTTGAATAATATGAATGTGTTTGGCGTTTCAAAAGGGTCTTTGAAAGAAAAAAAAATTATTTTTATTTTGTATTTCAAAAAAATAGTATTTTTAGATCATTTTCATGTGCTGATGTCAAAAATAATCTTTAAAAAATAAAAAATATTATTTTGATGCATTTTTTAACAAAAAATACTTTCAAAAACAACTTCAACCACACTTTCAAATAGGCACGAAGAGAATTAGTTGTTTGTTCTAACATGTTTTGCAAAAAGCAACAATTCAAGAGGTTCCTAGTTGATTGATAGTAGTTACAAACCATATGACAATAATTAAAAGTTGTTTAAGAAATTGGACAAAATTGTTATTTCCAAAGAATGAAATTGGAAATGGTGATTATATTTTAGTAAAAGACAAAGAAGCTATTGTTATAAATAGCATATTAGGTTTGAAATACATTTTAAATGTTTTATATGTACCTGACAATGATCATAATTTGCTAAATATTGGACAGCTCATGAAGAAGGGTTTCAAAGTTATATTAAAAGACAAATGGTGTTTGGTCAAGACAATAGAGGCAATAATGTATTTAAGATGAAAATAAAAGCATGAGGTTTTTCTCTAAACTAATGTAGGAGGAACAAGTTAGTTTTTCCATAAATATAGGTAATGAAGAATTATGGTATAGAAGGTTTAGGTTATCATGATAGACTAATATACATACAAAGACAATCTTATGAGAGGTGTTCCACTGCTTGAAAATGCACTGACAAACTATGCAACTTGGAGAGCAACACACAAACTTCAGCTGGTACACACATATAGTAAAGGTTTTTATAGAATAACTTCATTAAATTGTAATAAATACTATATAATCTCAATAAAATAACTAATATTGATCATAGATTAGCTTAGGGTTGATGTTGTCTACAATAAAGAAGGAATTTAGTTTGCAGTAGAATTATGTGTGTAAGATTAGGATTACCTATTTAAATAGCACTCAAACTATGGTTTACGCTACATGTTCAATTCATTCGATTTTATTTATCTTTTTTCTCTCAAAGGGTTTTATTATTATTTTTATTAATTGTTTTGTAGTATATTTAAATTTGAGCATATCTTTTCTTTAAGACCCTTTATCTTCCAATTAATGCCAGTGAGATCCGAACAAGAACACCTCCGACGTGCAGCTTACTAGGATTATTATTATAGCAACAAACGTGCATACATACAGTTGTTTCTTGAATGGGAAAGTTGACTTGAAGAACACGTGTCGCAAGCTAAACTGAGGACTCCTCCTCCTCCTCGAATACTGCCATGCACGTCTGTGTTTCCAGGCAGCCCACTCTGTTCCTCGTCTCGCAAGATTTTACCAAACCTCGCTATCAGCCCCGTTGCGTTGCTTCTTTCTTAATTTTCAAGTTAGAGATAAGAAATGCAAATGGCGATGGCGATGGCATGCAAGAAAACTGAAAAAACAATCACACAGCCTGTCAAATCCCAAAATTCTATGGCCTCTCGCCTTTTTAGGGACTATCCAGATTCACAGACCCTCTGTTTCTCTACCTTCCAAATATTCTTATCTTTTTTTTTTTTTTTCATTAATGTTTGTCCACCCTTTCGTCTCTAATCTCAACTCTCTAAGCTAACCAAAACTCACCCAGAAAAGAAAAAAGAATAGAAATTTCATTTTTTTAATCATTTTTTATTTTTAAAAAAAAAAAAAACAGTCTTAACCCAGAACGGCCTGCCAGAATTCCTGCATTATAGAACAATATTGTGCATACTACTTTTCTTTTTCTCTTTTCTTTTGTGAAACATTTTTTGCTAGAAAGGAAAAAAGTATAGCAATATTTTGTTATCTGTTCTGTGCAGGGATTCCTGGTCTGTTTAGATTTATTTCCCTTGTCCAAAATTCTCTTACAATAAAAGATTCACATATTGATTCTTTTGGATTTTATTTCCATAGTAGTCTTTGTGTTATCTTTGTGATTCAACTCTTGTCTTCTTTGATTTCGTTGGCTAGCTTTCTTGACATCAACAGCATTCCCATTTGGAAATTCTGTGCTAGCTCTTGTGCTTCGCAAAAAGTCTTGCAAGCTTGGATAGAGTGATTGTGTTTCCTAAAACTGGCATTGAGAGATATTTGTTAATGCACCATTGATTTGGGAGATTGACAAAAATGGTAAAGTTGGGTTCCCTGCATAAATGCAAGAGAACCCATTTGAATATTCATTGCAGCAACACGGCGAAGGAGGGTGGTGGTGGTTTTGGATTTTTTTGTTAAGGTGGTTCTGTTAGGGGGGTAGAGGTGAGATCATGGGCTGTATTTGCTCAAAAGGAGCTGCTGAAGAAGAAGATGTAAATGGCAATAAGAATGAGAAGCGGACAGAGGTGGGAAAGTCTCCTGTGCAACTGGTTGCTCCTGCAATATCGAAGAAAGAAGAGATGCTGGTAGATTTTCTTGGCCAGAAGGATGGATCGGTGCGGCGTGTGGCGAAGGCAAACGTTGGGAATGTTACTGTTTCATTGGAAGAACGAGAAAAGATAAGGAAAGTGGTTGATGTGAAGATTAAAGGACATAATAGATCGATAACGATGGATTCGGAGTCCAATGACGACCAGCCACGTCTGAGTAGGATGATTAGCATACGCCATGGATCTGAAAGGGAAGCTTGGCCAGAATGGCTAACAGCAGTTGCTGGAGAAGCCGTCAAGGGGTGGCTGCCTCGACGAGCAGACTCATTTGAGAAGCTAGATAAGGTTCATGCTTATGAAACTTATTTCCACTTGCCTGTTGAATTGGATAGTTTTGCATGTATTGAAGCTGTGACATGAAAAAATTGTCATCTTGAGCTTTTCTTGTTGTTAAGATTTAGCATTTGGATGATATTCATATGCTGCTAATATATATGAAATAATCATGAAAAAACTAAAATAAAGATTAAATGAAATTTTAGGATGCAAGAGAAGCAGCACTCAATCATTTGCATTAGATTTATAGCAGTCCTGAAGAAGCAGACACATTTATAGAGCAGAAATTCTGATTGAAGGAAATATTTGCTGAACTAATAATCCAGGAGTTTCATATGTGCAGGCAGAGTTGATTTCTAGCTACAGACACGAGAAATTAGCAAACACAATCTGGATTTTATCATTTCAAGTCCTTATGTTTATCTTTTTAAAATGAAATAATGTGCAGATTGGACAAGGAACTTACAGCACTGTATACAAGGCTCGTGACCTTGAAACTGGAAAAATCGTTGCCATGAAGAAGGTGCGGTTTGTCAACATGGATCCGGAAAGTGTCCGCTTCATGGCTAGAGAAATTGTTAATTTGCGCAAACTTGACCATCCAAATGTTATGAAACTTGAAGGAATAGTCACGTCGAGGATGTCAGGGAGCCTGTACCTTGTGTTTGAGTACATGGAGCATGACCTTTCTGGGCTTGCAGCAAACCCTACCATCAAGTTTACCGAATCTCAGGTACGTATGTTCTTATCTGTTCAATTTTAGGGTTCTTCATATTTGGAAAGTAGCTTCTTCTGCTACAATGAAGGTGATACAACCTCATCAACTTACAATTCAAGGAAACTACTTGTGGTTTCAGATCAAATGCTACGTGCAACAACTTCTGCAGGGACTTGAGCACTGCCATAGACGAGGTGTCTTGCATCGAGACATCAAGGGCTCGAATCTTCTGATAAACAATGATGGAGTTCTCAAGATTGCAGACTTTGGTCTGGCTACTTTTTATCATCCTGATCAGAGCCAGCCTCTAACGAGTCGCGTCGTAACTCTCTGGTACAGGGCACCGGAGCTTTTGCTCGGCGCTACAAAGTATGGACCTGCAATAGATTTGTGGAGTGCTGGCTGCATTATTGCTGAATTATTCGCTGGCAAGCCTATCATGCCTGGAAGAACAGAGGTAAGCTCATAATCAGATGAAAAGTGTTAATGTATCATGGATGGATTTTCATTCTCAATACATGGATTTGTAGAATCTACTCCGCAGAATTGTATTTGTTCCTTAGAACTATCATCTTATTGATTACAGGTAGAGCAAATGCATAAGATTTTTAAGCTCTGTGGTTCACCTTCTGAGATCTACTGGCAGAAGACAAAGTTTCCACATGCAACTAGTTTCAAACCTCAGCAATCTTACATACGATGTATTACTGAGACATTCAAGCATTTCCCTCCATCAGCTTTGACTCTTGTTGATAAGCTCCTGTCAATGGAACCGCAAGATCGAGGTTCAGCCACCTCAGCTCTTCGAAGTGAGGTAATTATTTCCGAAGTTTTATTTGATTGTAGACCATATTCCTGTCGAAAACTTCTTGATATAATCTGCTTAAAAAGTCATGCACATCAAACCTAAAGCACCAGTGCTATCATCATATAGCTTCCAGCAGAGACAAAAAAAAAGCTGGCAACATGGTTTACTTGTAAACCATTTTCTGGTGAAAAGCTTTCTCTTGGCCACCCAGATCGAGTTTTCCTGTCCAAATTCTCTTAAAACTTTTTTTCCGAATAAAATACAAACTGAATCATTTGTTATATCTAGTACTAATTGCTTCCTGCTTGTTAAATGAAAATGTAAATGATATAATCAACAGACTGTTTTTGACTAGCCGCGTTTAGACCACTGAGTTGGATGGGCTTAATTATTATTGAGTTTTTCTCTCAGTTCTTCAGGGCAGAGCCCCTCCCTGCTGACCCATCAAGTCTACCAAAATACTCTCCATGCAAGGAAATGGATGCCAAGTTGCGAGATGAGGAGGCCAGAAGGTATGTGACATTCGAGGGGGAAAAAAACATAATCTTTGATAACTTTCATTAGCAATTTCACAAGTAAATTAAAAACTCTGATGACATTCTGATACTTTCAGGCAAAGAGCGGAGGCTGTAAAAGGACGGGGACCGGAATCTGTCAGAAGGGGTTCGATAGATACTAAGAAAGCTCCCACTCCAGAATTCACTGCTCAGGTGCAGCCAAAAACTGCGAGCTGCAGCTATAAATATTACATCGTGGAGGATGCAGGGACTGGCTTCCGAATTGAGCCTCCTCGAGCATCGAAGCAGAATGGCTTCGAGCAATCTGCTTCAATGATTCACCCTTCCGCAGTAGCAGGATTGTCGATAAATAAGAGTGTAAGTGGTTCAAGAAATAATCCAGAGTTGAGGGCACAGAAATCTCACGCGACTCAATCAGGGAAGAACGAAAAGGCTCCGCCAAGCAGAGATTCTTCAACGGTAAAGAACCATCCATCTGCAAAAATGTCAAATGTTTTCACAATTTTATCTTAGCCCCGTCTGTTGGTTTTTTATCCTTCCTTTCATCTCGTTGATTTGCGGTGGTGGTGGTGTGGTTCTTGATCGTTTGACAAAAATGGAAAGTCTGGTTTCAGGTGTATGTTCCCAGGAAAACCAGAATCCATTATTCTGGGCCATTGATGCCTCCTGGTGGGAACATGGAAGAAATACTCAGGGAGCACGATAGACAAATCCAGCAGGCCGTTCGCAAAGCACGCCTCGAAAAGTCTGGGACCAGAGATAACCTTGATGGTTATGGGCAGCTACATAATAACAACAGACGATACAAAGGGTAATTCTCAGAACAATTACTCCGTCGCGCACATCCTTGTGGTGTCTTTCTCCTCGCCCTGCAGAACCACCCTCCGGCTGGAATCCTCTCCGTCCATGCCGCCACCGAGCAAAGCACAGATAAAATGCACCGTGAGAGCTTCCACTGAGATGGAAACTGTATTTGACAGGGGATTGTGAGACACTGTTTTGACAAGAAAGGAGGGAGGTTCTTCGATTTCTTACATGAAACGGTGAGGACTTTGTTCTGTATAGTAGATAGGAGGGTTGGTTAATTAGTAGCTACGGTATTGAGAAGCTGTAAAGTATCATGCAAGCAACTAATGAAATGATTGAAACAGATATACTTTCTTTCTCCCTGCTGGTAATTTGGACACTATTCTGTCAACATTTCATGTTGAGCCATTGAAATCCTTACAGAGAAATTGCTTAATCTGTTCATAGCTCTCTATCTATGAACATAATGGCTAATATGTTTTTGATTGCTTGTTGACTATAACAATCCAGGCCTTTTAGAATAAACAAGAAATCCCCATCTAGAAATCAATTAAATTAAACTAAACAAATAAGAAATCCCAGTTGAATATTGTCCAAATAAGTCGGTTTTGGGTCTAATGCTACTTTCACAAGTATTAATTGCAAGCTTAACTTTTCTTAAATGATTTTAAGAGTGCATCGTTACATAATAGAGCCATAACTGCCAAGGTTATTACGGGAAAATGAGAGGAGAGAAAAGAGATTCTAATTAATAAAGATGGTGAGTTTATGTACATTTACCTTCATTACCTTAATTACATATCTGACTTTAGCTTCTGGATGGAAAGGTTTATTGATTTCGGGAACACAGATTGCTCATAATTACCTACATATCCTGCTTGGGCTTTCGGCTTAGTTCCGAGTAATGACCACCCATTTGCTGCAAGATCTCCTCCCATAAACTTTCTGATGATGAGTCTGATGAACCCCCACAAATCAGATTTGAGCTACAGGCAGCCACATACCAATAATCTGATTCAATCTCCTCCCTCAACTGATCTAGCTGCCATCCAGCATAACCGACAAAGAATCTGAAATCCTGAGGCTTCAGCACCCCTTCTCTCACTAGTGCTCCAGCTTCATCCAAACTATTTCCAGCACCAAAACTCAGGCCAGGGATAACCTCTTCAAACTCTTTAAGCTTCTTCTCCCCACTTTTTAATAAAAACATGCTTGCGTCAAGAGGTCCGCCAAAATGAAGAGAACAATCAGCAAAAGTGGTTGCTAATTCCATATTAGTGGGCTTCATGTGCCTGATGTTTTTGTTCAGTGGACGGTTAATGACAACTCCAAATGGTCCCTCTTGTGGTTGTCTGGTTCCTGATCTGAGGAGGAGAACAACCGTTCTTTCAAAGGTGCGAACTCCATCAAGTTTTTCTGTCGCAACAAGGACACAACCAGTCTCAGGTACAGGAATAGGGTGGGCCCATTTCAGGCCAAGGGGTTTTGACTCTTGGGGTGTCCCAGTTTGGCTGTGAGCATCAGATTCTGCTTTCTCTGCCTGTGAAAACATTTCAAATGCTAATTTGAAGTCCATACAGCATAAATTTCACATCTTCATCAAAATACTTGGATTTTGCATGTTATAAAGCCATGGAGTCTGTTTCGGCTCATCACTATGTGAATGAACCAATCTGATAGGAAGCCATGCATCTATACTTTATGGCCTCATCTGTTTGACCTCAATTACCAGATCCATCATAACTACAAAATGGCACTCTTGCTTCCCGGGGAGTTAAAAAGAGCATGCAAATTTGTTGATAAGCTCTAGGGAAATTTTGTTGACCTTACTACACCAGATGTCATAACTCATAACCTCTAAGGAAATTTAGGGTCGTTCAACTGGTCATGGAAACAGTGAAGGAACATACAAAAACCAATCAAATGCTTCAAATTTTAATGAAATTATTTCCCCTTTTTTTCTGATGGACCAGACCATCTATCTGAGAAGTGAGAACCCAGCAGGAGCTAGTAAATCAAATTCCTCCACAAAATCATGAGACAGATTTATTTTCCTTACATGGAGCAGCTCATTCACAAACAAACTAGACAGGGTAGAATAAAAAAGGGAGTTAATGCTGCTATGCTGGACCATCTAAAGATCTAGTGTGATAGTAAATGAAAGTTCATATTGTCCAAAAATATAGGGTCGAACGGTGAGCCATAACATGAAAGTTAAAAATCATCTTCTAGAGATTCATAATTATAACATTCAAAACTAAACAGATATACAGCCCAATAACTAAAGAAAGTTCACCTGCTCGTGAGCAAATAAATTTGCTCTAAACTCTCTCCAGTCCAAGTTTACCCTGTGAGACTTTTTAGAAGGAGGGTTACTTCCTTTTGAACCATCTCCATTTCCTGTACACATCCCATGCAAAATTAAATTAACTTGCAACTTTAGCAGGCAAAAAACCAAGAATTAATTATATAACTTGGTCCCCGTATTATAGCAAAACTAATTAATTAGCCCTCATGATTTCATAAACTATATATTTAATCCTTATGTTTTTAAAAACCTTTTATAACCCGATCCTTTTTGTCTATTTCATGTCTTTTTCCAATTTATAATTATTTATTATTTTAAGAAATAGAAAAAGGAAAAGAAATGTTGATAGGATGGAGAGATTTGTGAGAAAAAAAGTGTACTTTTAGGAATAAAAATACTACTAAATTAAAGATGATCAACACAAGTTAAAGGACCAATTAATTGTTTTTGAGGGTTTAATTAATGTATTTTCATAAACTACAAAACTAAGTTACATTTAACTCAAAATTCAATATAATATCTTTCCTTCAACATCAAGAGATCATGCGTTCATTTAATCATAACAAAACAATAGTATAACTTTCAAAAAGAGCAAATATGTCATTATGCACGCTGATTCTCAGCCAGAATGAAATAAAGGGTGTAGTTTTATAATTTTCAGGCTACATCCAACCTCTCCTAAATCATTTTCCAAAATTTCAGGAGCCAGACCATAAAAATAAATCCGTGGCCTTGGAAGTGTCTAGTCCCTGCTTGGCTTTAAAGGTATAGGCATGTTACTACATTAGCTATATATAGGTAACCACAAAGCACCAAAAAGTTATCAAAACATGTGTCCTTTAAAAATGGGGAAAGAGTAAGCTTGTACTTGAAAGGGTACAAAAAAACAGACAAATGTACTCAGAATTTTAAAACAAGCAGTGTATAAATATCCTTTAATTACCCGCTAAATATTTCCCCGAAAACAAGGAAATGAATAAAATAATAAACCAGATCAGTGAAAATTATACCCTAGGTAACAGATGCAACCAAGTCCCTAGAGAAAAAATGTGAATTAAAGTAATGTATTCTGATGATCGGCATGCATATTATAGTATTATCCACTTCTAGAACTACTGGAACAAACTCACTGAGCATGGCTAATGAAAGTAAGTAACATCAGTAATGATGGTGTATTAATGAAAGATTTATAAAGAAATTTGATTATTACCATTCTTTCTTTTCTTTTACTATTATTGTTTTATTTAGGGGGAAATGTAATTCTCGAATGAGGCATCAAAATGACTGGTTACCACAAAGGTAACATGGCGCAAGATCTCAACAAACATGATAGATTAAACTATAGCACTCAAAAAAATTAAAACGAGAAGGAAGCAATACTGATAAATCACTACAATTAGAGGAAGGCAACCTTAATTTCACCTCTAGGTGGCATACATACAATTGGATGAGCTAAATGTGCAGGGAAATTTCTATCAAAGACTTGAAACAATAAGGAAATCTTGCAGAAAAGCACTCATGCAACCATCCCTTAGTGGTGATGACGTAACTGTATAAAACAGTAACTGTTTGCATCGTTGAGAGACCATTAATTTGGTAATTCCCAGATTCTTTAACCACAAATGCGTAACAGCAATTTATTTAGTTGTCAAAACTGAAAAGTATGTGATGTGGGACTCAAGAAGCGTATAGAATTAGCAACCAAGTCCTTCAGAGTGCTAAGATCAATTAAAAACCATATAGCAATCAAATTCAAGATAGAACTGTCACTTCATGAAACCTTCAGCAATATTCCCTTAAAAAACCCAATCATTGAGTCCCATCAATCAGCCTAATTACACACAAGAAAAATTCCAATGATACTGTTCATAATACAGAACCTATAACAGCCATAAACCTTGAACCTATTTTTGTAATTGATACCAGATTTTTTACCTCTTTTACAAGGAAAACCTGATTCCACTTACTAGTATGGGTGTTTCCACAAATGTTCACACAACCATATACTAACATATCCTCATAGATGCCACCTCCACCTTGCTGTGGTCATGCTAGTTTCTTATGTAATACTTTTTTGTGTTTCTACCCTATAGATGATTCATTTGGCGATGAAAGTGACTAAATTGAAGTGGAAGGATGAATATAGAGATTTTCTTACATAGTATCAAACTAGCAATCACTTGGATAGCCCAAAACATATGATTGAACAAAATCAGTATTTTATGTACCCAAAATTGTGAAAATAATAAAAATCCATACCTTAACTTAGTTCACAATTTTCATATATAAGGGAATAGGATCCATTGATTTGAGATGATTTGAGATATCTAGGTCATTGCTAAGACAGTATCAAAAAAGTAAATCTCGTGAATATGAGCTGTGGTACAGCAACAATAACATGGATTGAAGTGGTAAAAACTAATTTAGGACCAAAGTATCTCACAATGCAGTGGCCCTGAATATAATTGAATGTAGGAAAATAATCCATGTAGCTCCTCTAGATATTTAGTCTGGAATCATGTTATTTTTCTAGCAAAACCTTCTAATAGACTCTCCTATATTCTTGATGAGGCACACCATATATATATTGAAAATTGCAAGATGATGTTAGCTCATGTGAGTATGGGGAGTCTGCTAGGAGAGTTTGTAATGAAAAAAATAACTAAATTTCTATTGATATTCAAATATCTAACTTTAATCTTTCAAATCCCTTTGAGTCGAGTCTTGCATGACTCTTGTATATGATGACTTGAAGTATTTTATACAAGTCAATTTGTCACGCACAAGTTTTTCTCATCTATTCCACCAAACTCCACAATCAGAATGAGGGAGATGGAATTGATAAGGCTGTAGGGGGAAGGTCCTAGAGATCTTGAAAAGGCCATTGTCTTCTAAAGATATCATATATGCTCTAGCCCAACCAATTTTCCATTTTATTCTTTCCATTTATTAAAGTTACAATTTATTTCACATGAGGCAGCTACAACAAAGTCAAACTTCATTCATATTTTATCAATCAATGCACTGGTTGATTAAATAAACCTAGAGCAAAACTTAACAATTCACTTATCAAAAACCTAAAGCTACAAATGCAGTATTGCTGATCTCAATAACCATAACCATCCTAAGTCAGCTACCCAATTACGCCAAGCAAAGTAGTTTATGTGTCTGACATCCAAATTAACCGAAACTTTAAATCACACAAGCTAGAGGAACTGGGTTTCCATGACCTTTTTACCTGCAGATTTAAGATTTCAACATATCCACTTAGAATTCCATTATCCCTCGCTGTAATTTTAATAATTTCACAAAATAATTAACTTCCTAAGAAAGTCAACAAAATCCATACGGATCACTTCTCTCCCGATTCACTCTTTCCAACCCCTCCAAATTTCTCATATACTAAATAATGTCCATTTCTTTTCATCAATTCAATCTCAATCTCTTTTTCATTCAATACAAATATCAAATCACACAATATCATCAAAAACATACCAAAATGATAAACACAAATCAAACCGATAATTCAGCCCCAAATCCCAATATGAATAAAAAAAACCTTAATATCAAAGACAAAATAAAACAAAAAACGAACCAGAAGGCGAAGGAGAAGAGGAATTGGAGTTATCATTACTATTCTTCTTGGCCATAGCTTTAACTCCCAAAGAATGATACCCGAAAGAAGAGACTTTATGCTTCAAAACCCTAAACTTCCCAAAATTCGAGGAAACAAATGATTTCTCTGGAATTGAATGATTTCTCAAACAAAAAAGGCTTCCAGTTGTATTCTTTACATGAACTGCCCACAGATCCATCATTCTATTCTAACGGAGACAGCAAAAAAAATTGGATTTCCCCGGAAAATGGAATTGAGTGAGGAAGTGTGTGTGTTATTTCCTCGGGAAAATTGGACTGCTTTATTATACGTTTTAAACGACGATGGCGTATGAGAGAAGAAGATGGGTGGCCAACGGATATAATAAATAAATATATTACTCCTTTGTGTAAATAAGTGTGCTCTCACTTAATTAAATTTCAAATCAATCTCTAAAGTTCCAACTCTTACAATTTTACCACTCTACTTGTTCGTGTGCTCTCCTTTGGTCTTCGCATTTTTTTGTGTTGTTTTATTATCACATAAATGATTTGAACCCGGAAAGTTAAAAATGAGATTGTGAAAAAAAAAAATCATGATCCAAGGATTATCTAAATGAGATAAACAAATATATTGAAAAAAATATTGGATTATATGTGCCAAGAACCTTAGGTTTAGCACAAGATAAGTTTGTTTTTTCTTTGTTAAATTAATAAAAATAAATAAACATTGATTTTATCAAAATATTTATAACGTACAAATGCTTAAATAGTCTCATAAAATAATCACAATAAATTCTTTTTAAATTATAGACCAAGGATCGAAGAAAAAATCAACTAAAACTGAAATTTAAAATACTTACTAAGTTCTAAACAATGATTAAAGAGCTTCCATAAACTCAATTTAAAAAATAAAACACAAAGTAATGAAAATAGAGCAACCCTAATGAGCATTGAACCAAGTGCTTCTTCTTTAACCGAATAATAAACACCATTATCACTTATATATTCAAGTGGTGGCATCTGTTCCTCATCACTATCTTCACCTTCGTTAACAATTTCATTGTGATTCTTTATAAATATTGCTTGTTTGTTTGGACATTGCAAAGCAATATGACTTACTCCCAAATAATTAAAATATTTTATATCATAGATACAAGATGAAAGAGTTTTACTCTTACTTTTACTTTTACTACTAGTAGAGATGTCATTATTTTTCTTTAGAAAAGTTGAACCTCCTCCTCATGTTCAATTGAGATTAGATAGCCCTTATATTCATCTTTTAATTAGGGTTTAATGATAATGAAGGATTCAAAGATTCACTTGGCTATGAGTTACTTTTTCACTTAAATTGTCTCTCTATTTTCATAATCATATATATATATATATATATATATATATATATATTGTATTTTCTAACTTTATATAATGTTTGCAACTCTACAATGTTTCTAATCTTGTGACTTAACTCATTTAAAAACCTAGTCATATTGGTTCCATACCCTCCACTATATTTTTTTGTAATCATCATGATTTTCGTATTTTTATGGTATGCATCAACACTATTTGTTTTTTTAGTCAAACCCTATAACTTTTTATACAAATCCTAGTAATAACGATCACGGAAAAACCTTTTTTCTTATAATGACCGTCATCTCTTTCCAGGTATCGACAAACATTATATAATTTCTTCTCATGTTCATAACAAGTTAATCCCATCAAATAATAGCATAGTTAGTGAAATCTTTAATGGCAATAAGTATTCATCAAAAACTAATTTCAATGAAACTTAGAGGATTATTTCTACTTCGTGGCATGGAGGCCATGGTCAAATCCTTTACAGATTGATCATGCTATGGTCAACTGTTTGTGAATCCATCCCTCCTCCTCGATCCCTGCTTCATTTATCTTCTATGGAAATAGACCTTATGACATATTCCCAATTTCTTAGCATATTTATTTTTAATGTGTCTCAAATAAATAGAAAATAAAAGGAAGATTAAAAGATTGAGGAGTGATTTGTAATCAGCACTGAGGATAAAATGAAAACAGAAATAAACGACAGCACAGCTGTGAGTGACAAAAGGCACTGAAAGCGAAGTCCAGAGACTGTTCAGTGGGGGAGAATATGCTTCCGTTTTAGGCGAATTATTAAATGCAAATATCGGCGTACGTTAGCCGGTTCTTGTTGCATGGGGAAACCCGTGCGCTGCAGGGTAAGTTAACGCACTCTGGTCTTTCGACTTTCAACGTCAGGCGGGTCCCAACATATTTCCTTCTGTTTTTTTTTTGTTTTTTTAACTCGAAAAGGAGCATTAAAAAAAATAAACTCTTTATTTTTCAAAAATAAAAAAAAAGTTCAGAAAACAAATGGAAAACCATGAATTTTATTTTCATTTAGGATAAAAAAAACTTATTTAGCTTAAAAAATATAGATTAAAAAAACTTATTTGTCCTATCAAAAACTTATTTAGCTTAAAAATATAAATGAAAAATTATTTTTTAGTATTAAAATGTAAATACATTAATTCAAGTCAGACTTCAAATTCCATTGATTTAAAAAAATGTTTTTAAAATTATTTTTTACTTGATTATTTAATAACAATAATAAAACTCGTAGAATCAAAGATAAATCAAGTATTAGAATGTTTTTTAAGACTATAATAATTTTATTGAAAATAAATCAAATGATAAATTCAAAATCTAATAAATATTATAAGATAAAATAAAATAAAAACTAAAAAAAAAAAAACCTCCTACACTATTCAAAGTGAGTTGAGACCCAACTCCTCTTGTAAATGTAATAGGTAATTCCAAAAAAGAAAACTGATGCATATCTATCTCATGGTCGAATCATTTCCGTAAACTTCTTTTGTCCATTGCAGGGCATCCAGCGGTAAATACTTATTAATCCATCTTTTTTATTATTATTATTAATTAAGATGTTTGAGCCAGATCTTTTTTGGATATGAGGAAACTTCATTCTTGGATAATTGATTGTCCTAAACTCTTACAAAGAGTGAACATTCTAACTCGAACATTCTGACTTTGAACTTGTTATTTGGTATCATGAACATTAGTAATTTAGAGTTTTTTTTTTGGTGAAATTCACGAGTAAAAAAATTATTTTGAATCTTTTGCAAATACTCTTATATAAGGGTTTTTATTCAATTAATGAATTTTATCTACACAAATTGCAGCTTATTGCGCATTTAATCCTCTGTGTGTTAAGTGATTCGCAAGTTAAGTTCTTGATTGAATTTGAAAACTCTTTATAAGATTGATCGATTTCATTGCGATTTAAGTTTCTTATTTGTGTCTTGTTATGTGCATAGAGTATGAGTGATTAACTTTGGTTTTTCAAGACAAAGTTCTTGTTGGGTCAAGTTACAAATATTTCATTAAACTCCATATTAGCAATCTAAAAGATAATTTCCATACTCTCATCGCATCGAATTATAGTATAATAAATGGCATGATGTATTTGTCCAAGAGTGTCTTAAGCTCCATTACATTCAACCTATGCAAGAATTAGAAGGTGTTTGGAAGTGTGGTTGCGGTTGCTTTTCAAAGTGCTTTTCGTTTAAAAATACATCAAAATGATATTTTTTTTATTTTTTAAAAATTATTGTTAACATCAGCACATCAAAATGATCTAAACACATAAAAAAATTATTTAAAATAATTTTTTTTTTCAAAATTTCATGAAACACCGGTTGAAACGTAGAGCCAAACAGATAATGTAAAAATAAGCCCAAAAAAATACAGCAACCAAATCTATGAAGCCAACAGAAACTCGGGACTGGTGAGAAAACATTAAAAAAAGGAAAATAAATGTTAATTTTTTATATTGAATTCTTGAATTGTTAGCACCCGAACATCATGAACACAAGCTCAAGAGAGATTTGAGCAGCACAAGAAGAGAGAAATCATATAAGAAGTTTTGATTAATTAATAATACAAGATTAAGTGTTGATTTGGGTTTAGATCATTGAGAAAATAGAAAATCCAAGTTTAAATAAAATGAAGTTTTTTGTAATTAATCTGAAGGGTGTTTATGATATTATATATATGAGTGCAATGTTAAATGTTTATTGTTTTTTATTTGTTTTACTCTGTATTCTAATAAGTTCCTATTTGCCAGGAACCAGTCAATTGTTTACCTATTCTTTAGGAAAATCCCAGCTGACTAGGTGACAGTTAGTCATGGGTTAGATGCTGCATATTTTTCTACTTATCTGTTATTTGTATTTCTATTTAAGTTGAACTTATCTTAATGAAATATACAGAGTTGCAATTCCACGTTTTCTTGTTGTAAGGCTTTAGCTTCACTGTCACGTTTTCAATACTTTAGCTTTGAGTTAGTCCAGAACACTTAGTGTTCAACAAGTGGTATCAGAGCCTGGTTATGTGAGAGTGTGTCAAACCAGAAAGTTAAGGGAAACACAGGGAAGAGAGATCGTGAGTTTGAGAGAAACGAGAGATCGTGAGATTGAGAGAAACACTGGGAAACACTGGGAAAAGAGAGACAGTGAGTTTGTGAATTGTTTGTGCCTCTTGCTGCAGCAGAGAATATGGCATCAGAAAATAATTACGTGCAACCTGCAATCCCACGCTTTGATGGTCATTATGACCATTGGAGTATGCTGATGGAAAATTTCTTGAGGTCCAAGGAGTATTGGAGTCTTGTGGAACAAGGAATCAATGAACCAACAGTTGGAAGTGTGCTGACAGACGCGCAAACCAAAATTCTTGAAGATCAGAAACTGAAGGATCTTAAAGCAAAAAATTACTTGTTCCAAGCAATTGATCGGGGGATTTTAGAGACCATTCTCCACAAGAACACATCCAAGCAGATTTGGGACTCAATGAAGAAGAAGTATCAAGGGTCAACAAGAGTGAAGAGGGCGCAGCTTCAAACTCTTCGCAAAGAGTTTGAAATTCTCCACATGAATACTGGAGAGTCAGTCGATGGCTATTTTTCACGCACCCTTGCAATTGCAAATAGGATGCGAATCCATGGTGATAAAATGGAGGATGTAACGATAATTGAGAAAATTCTTCGATCAATGTCTGCAAAATTCAACTATGTAGTCTGCTCCATTGAAGAATCACACAACATTGAAGAACTCTCGATTGATGAGCTACAAAGCTCATTGCTACTGCATGAGCAACGGATGGTGAGCATTATTCCTGAGGAACAGGTTCTGAAAGTATCAATGAATGGTGGAGTACCTTCACGGGGATATGGAAGAGGTCGCAGCTGGGGCAGAGGAGGTACGGGACGTGGTGGAAGAGGTCGTGGTTTTGATCAAAAACCATTTGACAAATCACGAGTTCAATGCTATAATTGTCACAGGTATGGGCATTATCAGTATGAGTGCACAGATAAGGAAGAGAAAGTGAATCTTGTAGAAGCTGAAACCGAAGAAGAAATGCTTTTAATGGCATTTCTTGAAGAAGAAGAATCCAAATCAGACAAATGGTATTTGGATTCAGGGTGCAGCAACCACATGTGTGGAAACAAGGAATTATTTTCTTGTTTGGATGAAAATTACAAAGACACAGTAAAGCTTGGAAATGGCATGTTCATCACTGTCATGGGAAAGGGAAATGTGAGATTTCATGCAAAAGACAACACAGTGCAGACAATATCCAGTGTCTTCTACATTCTAGAATTGAAGAGTAATTTGATTAGCATGGGACAATTGCAAGAGAAGGGATATACAATAATCATTGCAGCAGGTTGTTGCAAAATACATCATCCAGAGAAGGGAGTAATTGCTGAAGCAAGAATGACAAGCAATCGCATGTTTCCATTATACATGAAGGATCAAATTCAAGCCTGTTTTGCAACAAAAATGCATGACTCAACTTGGTTATGGCATTTTCGTTATGGGCATCTAAATTTCGATGGCTTGAAGGCATTGCAAGAAAAAAATATGGTGACTGGGCTTCCAAAAATCACTTGTCCTACTGAATTATGTGAAGAATGTGTTGTGGGGAAACAACCTCGAGATTCCTTTCCAAAAGGAAAAGCCTGGCGAGCTGAAGAAACACTTCATTTGGTTCACTCGGACATCTGTGGACCAATTAATCCAACCTCAAATGGCAACAAGAGGTATTTTATCTCCTTTATAGATGATTGCAGTCGAAAGACATGGGTTTACTTCTTGCATGATAAGTCTGAAGCTTTTACTGTGTTCAAGAAATTTAAAGCTCATGTTGAAAAGGAATGTGGTAATCCCATTAAAATCCTTAGAACAGACCGTGGTGGTGAATTTACTTCACATGAATTTGCGAATTTCTGTGAAATGCATGGAATAAAAAGGCAACTTACAGCAGCATATTCACCACAACAAAATGGGGTGGCGGAACGAAGAAATCGTACAATTATGAACATGGTTCGTAGTATGTTATTGAAGGGAAAAATGCCAAAGAATTTCTGGCCTGAAGCTGTTAAATGGAGTGTTCATATATTGAATCGTTGTCCTACGTTTGCTGTAAAGAACATTACACCAACAGAAGCCTGGTGTGGATCTAAGCCTACAGTTGATCACTTCAGAATCTTTGGTTGCATAGCATATGCACATGTTCCAGATGCCAAACGAACAAAGCTGGATGACAAGGCAGTGAAGTGTGTATTTCTTGGAGTTAGTGAGGAATCAAAAGCTTACAAGCTTTTTAATCCAATCACCAAAACCATAGTCATCAGCCGTGATGTCCAGTTTGATGAAGAAAACACATGGGATTGGAAGAGAACAAATGCAAACCTGTCTCAAGATTCTGATCTATATGAAGATGCAAGCTACGGAAGAGAAGATGATTTTATTGGTGATCGCAGAATTGAATCTCACATTCAGCCACCTGAATGTGAAATTCACACAGAAGAGCAGCTGCAAACTCCTATTGCAAATGAAGGAACCATTGTTCCACACGGTGAAGGGACATCCAACATACCTCAACGGCAAAGAACAGCCCCTGCATGGATGAATGACTATGTCAATGGAAACGAATTTTCTGATGAAGATACTTTTGCCCAATTTGCTTTATTTGCAGGTTCTGATCCTATAAAATTTGAAGATGCAGTAAAAGAGGAGAAATGGAGAAGAGCCATGGACACAGAAATTCATGCCATTAACAAAAACAACACCTGGAAACTTGTGGATCTTCCAAGAGGACAGAAAACCATTGGCGTCAAGTGGGTCTATAAGACCAAGTTAAATGAGAATGGGGAGATTGACAAGCACAAGGCTCGTCTAGTGGTAAAGGGCTACAAACAGCAGCATGGCATCGATTATGATGAGGTATTTGCCCCAGTAGTCAGGCATGACACCATTCGTCTTGTAATTTCATTGGCAGCACAACACACTTGGCCTATTTTTCAGATGGACGTAAAGTCTGCTTTCTTGAATGGGGACTTGGAAGAACAAGTTTATGTTGATCAGTCCTCTGGATACGTGAAGCAAGGATATGAGGAGCAAGTTTACAAGTTGAACAAAGCCTTATACGGACTGAAACAAGCTCCTAGAGCTTGGTACAGTCGTATAGATACGTTCTTCACTAAGGCAGGTTTCAGAAAATGCCCACATGAACACACTTTATTTGTTAAAACTGCAGGTGGAGGTAAATTCCTGTTTGTGTGTTTATACGTGGATGACCTTATTTACACTGGGAATGATGGGATTTTGCTTCAAGAATTCAAGGACTCCATGAAAGCTGAATTCGAGATGACTGATTTGGGTATGATGCGTTATTTCCTTGGAATTGAAGTTATGCAATCAACAACCGGAGTCTTCATTACACAAAAGAAATATGCAAAAGAGATCTTGGAAAGATTTCATTATCAAGATTGCAATCCAGTCAAGAATCCAATTGAACCAGGACTGAAGCTACATAAGGATCTTGATGGACAAAGAATCGACAGCACCTATTACAAACAAATGGTGGGGAGCTTAATGTACTTGACAGCAACTAGGCCGGATGTTATGTGTGCAGTGAGTCTTCTTAGCAGGTACATGGAATCACCAACAATTTTGCATTCCCAAGCTGCGAAGAGAGTGTTTCGTTATTTACAGGGAACAACTGATTTCGGTATACACTATAAGAAAGGAGAAGCTTCAAGACTCATTGGCTATGCTGACAGCAATTACGCAGGTGATTTAGACGACAGGAGGAGCACTTCAGGAAGCGTGTTCATGATGAATTCAGGTGCTGTGTCTTGGTCTTCAAGAAAACAGCAGGTGGTTACTCTATCTACAACCGAAGCAGAGTTCATAGCCGCAGCAACATCAGCATGTCAAGCAATATGGCTGAGAAGAATTCTTGATGATCTGCATTTTCAGCAACATGATCCTACAATAATTCACTGTGACAGCAGCTCAGCAATCAAGCTTTCTAAAAATCCAGTTCTTCACGGGAGAAGCAAGCACATAGATGTGCGATATCATTTCCTTCGTGATCTTTCAAATGAAGGAACCATCGAGTTGGTTTACTGCCGAAGTGAAGATCAAATCGCAGACATCATGACAAAGGCACTGAAATTGGATGCATTTGAAAAGCTGCGTAATTTACTTGGAATGTGTTCATTTCAGGTTCTTGAGCAAGGAAATTGATGACAGCAGCTATATTTTTTTTTGTTTAATAAAACTGCTATGATGAAATCTCCATAGTAGTATCATCTTAAACTGTTTCTTTGCAGCAATCAGTTTAAGGGAGGGTGTTAAATGTTTATTGTTTTTTATTTGTTTTACTCTGTATTCTAATAAGTTCCTATTTGCCAGGAACCAGTCAATTGTTTACCTATTCTTTAGGAAAATCCCAGCTGACTAGGTGACAGTTAGTCATGGGTTAGATGCTGCATATTTTTCTACTTATCTGTTATTTGTATTTCTATTTAAGTTGAACTTATCTTAATGAAATATACAGAGTTGCAATTCCACGTTTTCTTGTTGTAAGGCTTTAGCTTCACTGTCACGTTTTCAATACTTTAGCTTTGAGTTAGTCCAGAACACTTAGTGTTCAACATGCAACTTGATAATTTCATTATATTTCAGAATTTATGTTAGCCTAAGATGTAAACTTGTAATTTTCAAAGTATAGCGGCTAATAAAAAAATAGAGCTAAATTTAATTTTTCTTTTCCTTAATTATTGAAACATGATTTTTTTTTATCAATCAATGCTTGAATTATTCACGAATCTTGATTTTTTTTTAATTTTATTGTTTTTTTTTTTTTATAAAATTAAACATATATTCATTCAATGCTAGTTATTTCTCACTCAGCGTGCGCATTTTAGCTTTCTTATTAGGACTGTTTTGAGAGTGTTATTGAGGCTGATTTTAAAAATATTTTTTTGTTCAGAAATAAATTAAAATGAAATTTTATTTTTAAAAAATTATTTTGTACATCATCATTACTTGAAAATAATTAAAAAACACTAAATTTTATTTCAAAAATGATTTTAAAATATAGTGTCAAACAAACTTCCCTAAGACTTCCTCCAGCTTCCTGAGGTGCATTGCTGTTTAGAACTGTAATTGAGATTCATTTTAAAAATATTTTTCATTTATAAATATATAAAAATGATATTTTTATTTTTAAAGTTTATTTTTGACATCAACACATAAAAATAATTTAAAAACACTAAAAAAATCAATTTAAAATAAAAAAAATTATATATATATATATATATATATATATATATATATATATATATATATATTTTAATTTTTTTAGAAAAAACAAAATGCGAAGCATCCCATCCTTTCTGTTGATTGGTTTCTCCTAGCAGCAGTAATATCTTCAGCTAGTAGGCGCTCGATGGATGTCCATTCAAAGACAGATGCCACTTCTTCTCCGGCTGTGCTCATGATAGAGCCTTTGACGTGGGGACACAAACCATAGTGAATCCATGCATGGGGCATTAAAATTAAGAGATATAGCACCACACAAGTAGCATGAAACTTGAGCTGCATTAAACAGTAGCATTATCTGGTTACACATATTTAAGATGAGCGAAAACTAGAAGTTCTACTATCAGAAGGAGAACTAAACCTAAATGTAATCTAAAGAGCATTAAGATATCTAGAACATTAATCGTAACTGCCCCGGACATTTGTAAGGAATGAAAATCCACCTTCATGCAAGCTAGTTACTCTCAGCGAGGTGCGGCGTACATCTGGGTTGAGTCATATTGTGGAAAACCAGGCTGCGGAGACACGGTTTTCGCATAACCGACCGGTGCTGTCGCAGGAGCAGCTCCATAAGCAGCCGATTGTGGGACTGACTGATCATAAGCTGGTTGAGTTGGAGCTGGTTGAGCATAAGCCTGCTGGCTGGTTGGTGCACTGAATGCAGGGGCGCTACCATAAGCAGGATCTTGGGACACTTGATAGCCATAACCTGCATTGTTCGCAGCTTGCTGCTCAGGATATCCTTGTGAAGATGGATATCCTGCATAGGCCCCGGCGGGAACTTGACCATAGCCAGCTGCTGCTTGCCCACCAGGCTGTCCGTATGTTGGAGCAGGCTGGCCACCTTGCTGAGGATAGCCTTGGCCAGATGCAGGTGGTGCCTGATTATACCCATCGGAAGCTGATCCAGACCCATTAGGAGGATATGCTTGCTGCATGGGCCCACTTGATGCATATGGATACTGCTGTTGTGGCGGTTGACCATACGATTGACTTGATTGCATGGGACCTTGATAAGATACATCTCCTGGTTGACCAGGCCTAGGAGGGGCATATGATTGAGGAGGCGGACCCTGTGATGGCATGCCATACGATGGCTGCTTGCCATATTGCTGCTGTGCCCCATAGCCTGGTTGATTGCTGGCCTGTGGATAAGCTGGCTGAGCGCTTCCCTGCCCATAAGCATACTTCTGTTCATCATATCCATACCCATAGCTCTGGTTAGGAGCTGCCTGGGAATAGGGAGCTTGATGCCCGTAATTTGGACCATGGGACTGTCCATAATTGTAATTCACCTGGGATGGAGGTCCGCCCATAGCAGGGGCAGGGGAATGACGAGAAACATGCCCGGGAAGGGGAGCAGACAATGGGGCAGAAGCTGGATGTTCAGACACATGACCTCCTTGGCCACTATAGTAATCATAGCCGCCACCATGTTGATGAAGGCCTTGCATGTTAGCAGGAGGTCTTTGCTCCCAGCCAGAACTGTAGTTACTTCTGGGAGCCATCTGTTGCGGAGGATAACCACCGTAACTTTGAGGATACTGTGCACCATGGGATGTATATGGACCGCGATTATAATCATATGGCATTTGCTGGCTTGAATGATGACCACGTGGACCCCAATGAGTTGGTCCAGTGGGTCCTCGGGGTCGATACGACTGTTGCTGGTTGAAGCTGCTAGAGAGAGTTGATGGCCTCATAGTCTATCCAAAGCAAATGACAGATAAGAAATTAGTGAGCAGAACCACTTTCAATTGACAAGAAAAAGAAACTACAAAGAGTCTCTGAATATTTCTCAGAGCAAACCGCATCATTTTTTTCTGAAGCAAGACAGCACCAAAACAAAGCCACATTTCAAGTGAATATTAAAAGGCATGCAACTTTGACAGAGTATAGAGTATTATACGTGAAATGTAAAAAAAAATAAACATAAAAGTGAGTGAGAAACACACTTTGATCCTTTTTCTCTTCATGAGTCAGTTCAATTCATTTTGCATTTGATAACAGCACAACAACAGCTAGTAACATAAACAAAACATTATCATAAAAGGAAACAGGCCAATATAGATGTTAAAAAGGTGTACAAAACATGTATCATAAGAAGAAGACAAGCCATTATAGATGTGAACAGGTGTGCAAAACTCACAAAAGGAAAACAAGCCATTATAGATGTGAACAGGTGTGCAAAACTCACAAAAGGAAAACAAGCCATTATAGATGTGAGCAGTTGTACAAAACATGTTAAATTTAAAGAACGGAAGGGACCAAAGAGTGGGAATAAAGTCCAAGCTGGACAGAAAGGCCCTATGAGAAACAAAAAACATTATGAGATGTCACATGTAACAATTTCACGAGTTTCTGAATATTCAAGTGTTCAAAGATAGCCAACTAACATCTCTTTTCTACCACCGAAGGATATCTTCTATCTTAAGATATAAAATAAAAGAAAAATAATAACAGATAAACTGAGCAACCTATGGACCTGTCCTTCCATACAGCTTCTTACCTTCCCTTGAATTAAGTCAATTCAATACCCAGTTACTTCAGGTTGATATGAATTCCAAACATAATATTTGCTGAAATGAGAATTTATACATTCAAATATATTATACTGAAGAAAAGGTTGAGAATGACAAAATGCCATGGTTTCTTTGGAGTTCAAGTGAATAGAGGTTTATATGCTCGTAGTTTGCAGTTGAAAATGAGACCCACACAAGTTGTAAAAACAAAATCTGATGATACAATAAAATAATTGCATGGTTGTGCAGATCTGCCATGTTTAAGATAAACATGGTCTCATGTTCTATTCTACATGGTCAAGATGATCTAGACATGCACAGTATAATATAAAGAGCAATAGTAAAGGACATTACCATATCCAATGCAGGTTTTAAGATACAAGAAATACACACTAATGATCAAATCACATCAGGTTATATCAGTAGAGTAGCATTTTGAAAATAAAAGGCATATTCCTAGTGATTTACTAGCTAAATATGCTTTTATAGCCACTCCAATGCAACTTAAGGCAAATCATATAACATATATATTATTCCTTAAATGTTTCAGCACAGAAGCAGATGCGAAAATAAAGTGAAATTCTAATTAAAGCTTCACATACAATGACTTCACCAGGTATTATACTTTCTTCCATCATGTGTCTCATGCTAAGGTTATGTATCACTGAATTATTATTGTACAACTTCGAAGTCTCAAAGCATTCTTACCAACTATTACCATCCTGCAATTGCGAAACTTAATGCCTGATACCTCTCTTCGGTTGATGAGAGTGAATAGTGGCTGTCTATTGCTACACCAAAAAAGCAATGTTGACCCCATGGGAAAGGAAAAAGCCAAATCTGCATTTTAAAGTCAACCAATTCCAAATTGGCACCTTGAACACAAATAAATCATGGCAACCGACATCTTGGATGGAATATAGATCTTCCTAAGAGCATTCAAATGACCTTGGAATGGATCATTCATTAATACCACAAACTCCATTCTGTCATTTATTTAAAGATCTAGCTCTCATAGAAAAGCTCTTGACATGGATGAATGGTTCTCTAACATACAAACAAAATAATCATGACTGCAATTGCAGTTAAAAACAATTCACCCACAAGCAACAAAAGGATGAACTTGAAACAGCCTAAAACTCTATTTCCTAAGCAGAGGCTGTATAAACATTTCCCTACATAAAGAAACAGTCTAATATGACGTTTACATTCTATATTTTTTTCTTGGACAGGATATTATCAAATGATGATTATTCAAAATGACAATAAATGTTTCTTCCACTTACTCATATAGGCAACAAATCTATGTAGAAAATCGATCCTTCAAGTAGCAAATCAGAGACCAGGCAGCCTAAGTACAGCAGAATAAGCCACGCAAACAAAGAAACTATTGCCATATCAAATTGTCAAATTACTAAGAAACAAAATATATTAGACAATTAGACAGAAACGGATCAGAGTAAGAATATTTCAATACATGTGTTGATGCCAAGCTTGCACAATTTCGAGATAAAACAGACCCTAAATTCATGTAAGATTATTAAACCAAAACAAATTCACAAAACTAGCTCATGAGATCCTAGACATGCATTAATGATTCACGGAACCAAAGAAAATAGTATTTGGTGCATGCAATAATACAGATCCAAAGCTCAACTGCTAAACAATGCCTGGTACAAAATTAGATACTAGTCAATCAAATACTATTAATTTTATGAAATCAACACAACAATTCATAATAAAAGGTACCAACATATCAATCCACCTGAATCAACCACAATTACAGCAAATTTGAAATATACTCTATATGGGAGAAAAAGTAGGCAAAAACAAACCTGATTCATGACATCCATTATCATTTCTCTGGCCATCTCAATTTGTCTTGTATCTCCAGTTACACGCACTGTTCTTTCTTTTGATTCATCCCCTTCTGGAAGATGTTGAGGTATCAACTGAAGTAAAACAAGGTTGTAAGGACCAGTCATTGAAATTTTTTAGGGATGTTGTAAAGTCAAATCTATATGAAAGTGCATTTGGTGCCAAGCCAGCAATATCAACTACCTGGATCCGAGCCCCTGATTTGGCTTGAAGACCTTTGATGGTTTCCCCACCCCGTCCTATGATTAGACCAACCTGGACGCAAGTTTGCATCAGCATAGTTGAGAATCACAACTAAAGAATGCATCCATCAGAAATCATAAATTAACCTTCTCATTGGGAACTGGGATCTCCAGCTGATCTCCCACTCCAGAATTTTGTGCGCTAGTAGCAAGGCCCATAGCTACCAGAGCAGGGGAACCCCCAGCATCAGCCTACAACATGATATCCAAATTAAGTGAATGCAAAACACCACGAAATCATCCAAATAAATGGCAAGATACTCACAAAACTTTAAAAAAAAAGACACTAGAGCAAGAAAAATAGGCAACAAAGAAAGAATTAAATCTCAACACCTCTGCTATGACTGCATTGATGAGCTTCTCAGCCTTGCTTATACTACTTAAACTCCCTATTAATTCCACTGGCCTTGTTGTTGATTGTGGATCAGCTTCAGCATCCCTTGTGATTTGAATTTTAGCTCCAGAATTATACTGCAGGTAACGTATAGTATCTCCACCCTTTCCAATAAGAACTCCAACCTGTCACGGCATTTACATGTGTTTTAAACCTTTGTTTCCAGAATAATCTTTGAAAGAACCTGACAAAAATATAAAGGGAAACAGAATCCAAGCAACTATTTCACTGCTGACCACGCTCAAAAACTGTTCAGTATAAGTGGACAGGGACACATCCACGCTCAAAAAAATAGATGGTTGGGTTATCATAAGAAATCCACTCCGTTCCCTCACATATCATACTCAATTCCCCAACATTTTACCTGAACAAGCTTGATCAGGTTTCATTACACAGTTACAAGAACAGGCTTGGTTAACACACCTTGTCATTTGGGACCTCCATTTTACGCGATGTTGTTTGATCCTCAGATAGATGTTCCTCAGCCTCCTCAGACAGCTTTTCAGCATTTGGTTTCTCAGCATCCTCAGACTTGGAATCATCACCAGTGGCTTGGTCAGTATTATTAGTCTCCTGATTATTTGCATTTGGGTCTTCTTTATCATTTGTTTCCAGCACCTCCTCGGACACAGGCTCGGCATTATCATCCTTTTCATGCTCATTCTCTACACCTGGCTCTTCAGCTTCATCCCTTGGATGTTCATCTACCGTGTCTCCTTTGAAACCATTTTCGCTGGCTGTTACCAACAAAAACAAAACCATCAGAACCCAACCCCGCCTCCAGATATGTATCATCATTCGCAAGAAAATATAACAAATGTCAAGACTTCAACAGAACCCAATTTTCACAACAATCAAACCAACCAAAATAACAATTCAAGTTACGATTTATTGATATGATACTTCTTTTTTAGACAATAAAAAAAATCACTTCATTGGCACGAAAACCGACAATAAAATAATGAAATAAAATAATTTCCAAATTATTAACAGAAACAAACCCTAAAAATCAAAACTTCAATTACCTAACCCATCGGTTTTTCTTTCATCGGTCTTTAGCCGTTTAGACTCAGGCGAACAGCCATCCTCTACATCATCTGCTTTCTCATCCTCTTCAGGATCCTGTTCGTCGGCTGGACTCGGCTCAGCTTCTTCTAGAGATTTAGGCTCTAAATCTTCCAGCTTTCTCTTGTGATCCGACGCCACAGGAACCACATCCTGCGCCACAAGCTCCTCCTCCGCCATTCCTTGTAGCAGGAAGATTTGAAACTACCGTTGGTATGAATTAAGATTAAAAATATTATATAGATGAGAAAAGTAGAGTGATTGGAAATTCAGGGATTGTAGTTTACGGTTAGATGATGTGTAGAAAAGTTAGAGTGATTGGAAATTCAGGGATTGTAGTTATCATCAAGAGAGGGTTTAAGGCTCTTCTTTTAGGGTTTGTGTGGTCGATGGGTAGATAGATATGGTGTATCAAAGAAGGGCTAGGGTTAGGCTGTTATTGGGTTCAAATTTTTGTGGGTCGTGTGTTTTGGTCTAGGGAGAAAAGGTTGTTGCTTTGCCTCCAGGGCGAGGAAGATTCTATGGTATTTTTTCCGGTTGTATTTGTTTTTTCTTTTTTCTAGAGAATAACTAGTATGTCTAACAATGTATTAATTATTTTATAGAATTCACAAAAAAAAATATAGCTAGAAATTTTTTTGATAAAAATATTTTAATTATAAGTAAAAATTAAAAATTAAAAATTAAAAATTAAAAAAGCATACATAGCAGTCTTGCTAAAAAAAAAGCATATAACAAACTTGCAAAATCAAATATAGTAGGAAGATCTAACACTTTAAATTCTGGAAAAAAAAATGATTTGATGTTGTTACTCACATGACAAAAATTAAAGTGGAAGAAAATAAAAGAAAGCAATAAAAACCCTTTAAATATATATGTGTGTGTGTGTGTGAAAATTCCAAAATCATGTTTAAACATATAAACTTTAGACCTTATTTGGCACTACGTTTTAAAAATATTTTAAAAAAAATGTGTTTTTAGATTATTTTTATATGCTGATATCAAAAAAGTTTTTTTAAAAAAAATATCATTTTGATGCATTTCTAAACGAAAAAACACTTTTAAAAGTAAACTTAATAATACTCTCAAACAGACATAATCTTATAAAAATATTGGTGTTTTGTTGAGTACTAAAACAAATTGAACATTTTCTTTCTTGATATCATGTAAACCTTGCCATACCTAAACATAAATGAAACTCTTCAAAATTATAATGTAAAAATATGTGAAAAATTCAAGTCCTTGCCTAGTAATTTATAAAAAACTTACGAATCCTGAAAATTAGTACTAGTTTCAAAGATTTAGATAAATTATTAGTTATACACCCTTATTGTATTTGCTTTTTACAAAATATTATCCTTTTTATGTTTTTTTCGTAAATGTATTTATTTATCGCCAACAATTATTCTGATTATATTTTTTAAACTTTATTTGCAATTCAATTTATTAATTTGTAAAAAATACAATGTAAGACCCTTAAAAAAGACTCATCAATATAATTACTTTCAAAATGTTTGATATGGAGATTTAAAAAAAGGACTAATTGATAAGGTTATAACAAAACTTTTGATGTTGAACCTTTAAAAGAAAACTTGTCAAATTGATCGTGGACCATAGGGATGGTTCACATTGAAGTAAGTTTTGGCTTATTTATTCTAGTTAGTTCTAAAGTGGGTGTAAAGATGCTACTTTATTCAATAGGTCTTAATGGGATCATGTTGCCCAGATCTAATTGTTATATTACATAAATTTAAACATATAATAAATTACTATTTTTGTTTTTTCTTAATTTTAAAATTTACTATTTATTGTTGTTTATTTTTTTATGAGAATACTATTATTGCAAATATTTAGTCTCATGCTCATACAAAACACAACGTGCATAACAATGTAAGTAAACTCATTCATGTATGGAAAATAAACCAAATATTACAAATTACTTAAAACAACATAAGGAAATATAACATCATATACAATAAATTAACTACATATATCACAAATAAATCAATGTGTTAGGATTTGAAATTGACTTTCAAGGTAAAAAAAAAGAGGTGAGAAAATGCTGAAAAGATTTGATTGGGGCATATGGCACACATGACTCATGTGTAACTTATTGGCTTCCAAAACTATAATGCGCATGTGTTTGTCACACACCATCTAATTACCCCTGCAAACACAAAACATAAAGCCATTTGTTTCTATTTATTTTTTAATGGTTGGTAAAGCTATTATGTTCTTAGAGTTAAACATGGTTGCTAACTAATTGGGTAATAGACTCATTTTATAGTGATGTTATGGTTTATCTTATAATAGATGAGAGGATAATGACATGGTAAAGAAAAGACTGATTAATACACACACACACACGTGTGTGTGGAAGGTGGCAATTAGAAAAGAGATAAAGATGTATGAATGTCATTTGATTAAAGGATAAAAGGTTGATTAAATATGGTTTATAAGAGGCTAATGGATATTGGTTTATGAAAATAATGATTTTTATAGTGTAGTTTGACAGGTTGGTAGGAGATGGAGTTTAGCTAAAGTCGATGATTTGTGGCAAGTGTGGTGAATATGTAGGCTACAATGGTTCAACTGAGAGGTTAGTGGTCTAGGGTAGAGATTTGTTTAGTGGTTTTTTATGGAGAATAATGGTTTATGGTTGAAGGATATTGGATGGTTGTTGGTGTATGGTTATGACTGTAAGGGGAAGATGAAATGTTATGTATGATGGTTAATGGTGGATTTGGCTAATTGAAATCTAATAAGGTTAGAGGTTGGTAGATTTTTGGTGGCAAGGTTTGTTCAGGTTTAGTAGATGGAAGAAGAACATATTAGGTTTTTTTTAGTATGTTTGTATGCATTGTTTGTAGTATGTTTTTTTAGATAAATCAAAGTTGTGGGTTAAGATAGAAATGATAAAAATACGAGTTTGTGATGGTGGTTTAATGGTTTTTCTATTGGCAAAGATGTTATGCTCGATGAATAGAAGAAAGGATAGTGAAGGTATGGTGGCTGAGATGAGAGAATAGTAATCTTGAATGTTTTATGGGAGGTTAATGTGATAGGAAAACAATATGCAACAAAGGTTAGCTATGTTGTTGTTGTTGTTCATGTGCTATTAGTCTTACTCTATCATCTAGTATTATATATATATATATATATATATGGGAAAGAGTCGTTAAAGTTGTAAGATTTGGGTATTAAATTTGTTCGATATTTTAATTGATTTTTTTTGAAATTTAAAGGATCAAAATATGATATTTTAGTGGATATTTGATATATGTTTTGGGATTGTTGAAATTAGGGGTTTGGATTGTTGTAAATTATAACTAAAGCTTAATTGTTGTTGTAAGATAAAATTTGAATCTTGGAATATTTTGCCTTTTCATTACAATCTTGAGCTTTTTTATTATTTTTCATGATATCATTCAATTACATTTTTTTTCCAATTTAATCCCTAAATGAATTAATTGAATCTTTGAATTTGGATGTTCTCTTGTGGACTAAAAGTTACACCATAACCTTTATGGATTTATTGGCTCAAGGGTGTATAACTACTAATGAATAATCACATTGATGATTTAGTTTTAGAATGTTTTCCCTAATCAATATTTATACATATTGGTTTATGTAGACTTGTGTATAGACAACCATTACTAGTGGACAATTATTCAAGGCTAAAATATTTACATCATATAAGAATATGTCATCTTGATATCCTTAATAAAAAAACTAAGAGTAACGATCTTTAAGAGTTTATTTATAATAAGAATCATTGATACATTCTCCCCAATAACCCTATTCTCAAAATATATGTTATATCCTTTTATAATTTTCTTTGTTTTATTTTCTTTCCTTCTATTTTTTTATTTCCTCCCTTGTATTCTTTCTCCCATTCTTTTTATCTTTTTTTTTGTTTATTTGAGGATTAATTCCCTATTTATATATGTTTAGGGTATATTATGGATTTTATTTTACAATTATTGATTCATTGAACATTAATCTTAACCATTGATTCATCGAACATTAATCCTAACCATTAATCCATGTCCAACCACTAAAGCTTGTCCAACCATATTTGTGCCAAAATTACAAGTTTTGTGTTATTTTAGTTGGTTTATGTACCGAGCTTAGACCTGCAACATGCAAGATTTTTGGTTGAAGTTACAGGATGATAGAAAGGTGCAAAGACATGTTTTATCTTGAAATTTTACATAAAAAGGTTTCAAGAAAAAAGACATTGAATGACATATTGTGTATCCTTTTAAGAAATAAACTAAATGATGTGTGTTTCTCTTCTGAATTAAGATTTCTTGTTCAGATGAAAAGACATTATTAAGGGATTTTCAAATTATCCATTTTCTTCAATGCCTTTAATGTACCTTTGTTTTGAAAACTTTCAATATGGTCTAAAATTGAACTTATTATATTAAATTTATTTTAATTCCATCTATAATCAAAACAAATATTGCCCTTTTAATTTCAAAGTCTTTTTATTATGCTCATTAGACCCTTACTTCTTTTATTTTTTTTTGTCCAATTAACGATTAATTTTGATTTTGTTATTTAATTAAGCCTTTTATTTAAATTAATAAGACCTTAGATTTTTTTATCTCTTTTATTTTGATCCTTGGTCTTTTAATTTATTCAAATTCAACCAATTTCAACCTTTTCTTCATTTTTTTATTTAAGAAATTTACTATTTATCTAATTTTATATGTAATTGTTTTTTTTTTTTTGGATTTTGATTTTTTATATAAGTCTTTTGTTTTTCAAAGAAAAAAACTATCAAATTTTGTCTACAAAATATTTTGATGTCAAATTTGTTTTACAAAGCTATATGAAAATGCTTATAAAAAGAAGATATATGACAAATGTTTTATCTTTATTATGCTTATGGTACAAAGTGCCATTAATATTTTTTTATTGGCTTTATCTAGTAAGCTTGTAAATGAAGGATGATAATTTTGAAAAACTTTGAAAAATGACTTGGATTGTAAATTTTGAATTTTGATAAAACTTATTAGTGACAAATATCTTTTTTTTGAAATGGAAAAATGGAGAGATGACTAATCTTATTTAATAAAATGGTCAAATTAAGAGGTGAATGACATTTTTTTCTTATAAAATAATGAAATAAAAAGGTGTCATACCTTGTGAATATTGAAATTGGTTTTAATTAAAAAGTGACCTACCTTACAAATTTTGAAATTGGTTAAATCATTAGGCAACCTACCTTATGCAATTTTAAAAATTGATCATATCAAGAGGCAACTTACCTTATCTTCTAAATTGTGATATTAGCTCAAAAGTGTTTTTTAATCTGGCTATGAGACTTTACCTACAACAAGGTTGAAATCATGGTGTAGGTTTAAAACCTTTTAGTATTAGGGTGAATCCATGTGACTCAAATAAAACTTATTTGAACTTTAATGATGTAAGATAACACTTCTGATATTACTTTGAATTCTAGTGAGTAAACTCAAACTTTGGGTACTATTGATGTAAGATCATACTTTTATAAGAGCTTTAAACACGGAGCCTTATGCTGACATCGTTTGACTTAGACTTGGTACAACCTCGTTGGACTAAAAAACAAAGTGAAGCTTTACCTAATAATAAGGTTGAATTCCTTAATGAGAAAGTTATATTTTTTTATTACAAGGTTGAGTTTTCTAATGTTAGGTTGAGCTTTTAGGCCCTTTCTAAAACTTTAATTTTCTAGATTTTTTTTGGATTTAGGGATAATCTTCTATATAACATTGAATAGTATTATGCATTAAAGGTTAGATACTAAGAACTTACTTGATAGTAATGAAGGCATCCCTTCTTAATTACCCCCCTCCCCCCAAATAATAATAATAATAATAATAAATTAAATATGTTGCCATTATCTCAAAATCCTTTACTTGTTAATTTATTATTTTATGTTAGCTTATTTTTTATGCTTTCCAATAAATGAAAATTTACTCCTTGCATATGATTCTTGTCTACTTATTTTTTTTCAAAATACTTTTCCTTATTTTTATCGGTGTGTATTTACATTTATTATCTTGAGAAATTCAACATTCTTAATTATCACTCGAAGAGTGAGAAATTCTCTTCTAATTTATAATTATTGTACACTCATTATTTCAAGAGACATTTGGCATCATTTACAAGTTATGTCTTTTCTCGTAGTTTGTGACCTTTTTTTTTTTTATTACAATGAGGTTTTTTCCATGGCATTTGTTATCTTTCCAAGATAAACTTCTTCATTTACATGTATTTTGGTTATATTTTGATAGTAAGTTTACTTTTAGATTGCAAGATTTTTTTTCCTTATGATTTATTCATTATGTTAGTCAACCTATGTCAATTTTGTTTATTCTTACCCTATAATATTCATTTGATGATGCTCACTTCTCAATATAAAAAAGAGTTATTGACTTTACTAATTTTGACTCAAAATAAAGCTCATCATTTTGGTTATGTGATTGTCATTAAACTTTTAAGTAGAACTACTCTTTAACAAATCTTGTTGTGTTGATATTTTTATTAGTTATCATAAATCTTATTTTCAAGCATAATTGTACTTAGTTATTCTAATTATTGATCAATATAGGTAGACCTGTGTCACTATTACCATATATTTTTTCAAAGATAAATGTATATAAGCTTATCTGACTACCCGTTTTACTTGTAGCCATTTAATAGCACACTAACATGTTCTTCCAAACAAAGTTGCCCCAAATTGGTAAGGCACATGTCTATCATTATCATTAGAGTATTTTAAAAAAATACATATACATCATTATTATATAAAATAATTAATATCAAATTTATTTGATTGCTAATCTTTCTAATAGCTAGAATTAGGCAAATTAACTCAACATCACTTTTACCAAGAATTTTGCAACTTCAGTTAATGACAATTCTTTTGTTTCAAAATCATCTTTCTTGTTTTGAAACCAAACCATAAATTATAAGGATTGTACTCAATTATAAAATCGTCGAGATATAAAGTTAAAAGTATTTTCTTGAAAACTAGACTCCTTTGATCAAGAGTCCAAAATATATTATTTAATGCCAAGATACAGTTTTGGATGTTTGTACTAACATATGATACGAGTCTTAGTTGGGTCATATGTGGAGGCGATGGTTGTTTTAGAATTTAACTAAAATGACTCAAATAAATTTCCTAATAAGTAGAAGGATTTTTTGAAAGAAAAGACTAGATTTTAAAGGTATGTATTTTGGCTTTCAGAATAAAAACATTTTGCTTCATGTTATTGTGAGTATGTTTATTTATCTTATGATTCAATGTCATAAAAACATAATACACAAATAGGTCATAATGTGTTTTTACTAAAAATAAAATAAAATTTCTATTTTTAAAGGCTAACACCTTTCAACATAAACAATTTTTTTTATTATTATAAATAACTTTTAAAGGCATAAAATACAAACTAAGGTTTATAACTATGAAATAATAGATATACATGAGGCTCAAATGATGTTTAAGGGTTAAAATACATATAATCACTTGTTGCTACCTTTTAGGTTTGCCACATAGATCTTGACCTTTCGGTGATTGACTTCACTACTATTTTAACTCTCAATGTTTTATGTGTTTTGTATTTTGTATTTTGTCTTCAATTAGGGATGCTTCAGAAATCTTTTCTTACACCTTTATCCTTTTTAGCATTTTATCTACTTAGAGATTTGTATAATTTTTCCTGAAATTGAGGGGTGGTCCTAAAGATCATGTAGTCTTGTTGCTTTAATTTTGAAATTTCAGCGATTGATCTTACCACAAGCTTAATTCTTCAGGTTTTTTGTATACTTTGTCATTTAACATCTTGTCTTCAACTAGAGACACTTTAGCGAACTTTTTTAATTTTCCTCTTGCTATTATTATGATAATTGTATTTATTATGATGTTTAGTTTACATTGAGAACTTCAAAATTTACCCTTGGTGTGAAAGATAATTCTAGTTTGGTTTATTATCCAAAATAAGGACTACAAAGGATGATTTTTATTTACATGTTAAGGAATTACAAAAAAATGACTTATCTTCATATCCAAAACCAACTTGCTTACAAAATAAATAAGATCAAAGTAATTATTAAATAGGAAAACCATAAGGTTATCCTTATAGAAGAAGTGTTAAAGTGAGTGGTATCACAACCTAAATATTTTCTATATATCATTGAATCATTTGATTTCATTTTGGACACAATATTATTTTTCAAAGCAATATTTTCTTACATGAGGTTTGTTGAAAATAAAATGGGATATTTTATAGCTTAACTAAAAACATGATCAATATTTTGGTTTGTTTATTAGGAGTGAGAAAAGACATTTTGAGTTTCAAAAATAGAATTATCTATTAATATTTACATGTTACATTGTGGAGTTCTACCAAATTTTAGATAAGTCTGTCATTATATTTATCCAATCATGGGATGAAAATATAATGTCAAATGTTACTTTCATAAAAATATTTCATGATTTCTAAACAACAATAAAACATAGATAAAGATAATATAAAACAAAATATGATGTAGCCCTAAAATAAAAAACAATAGTAATGATAAGATTTCTTCTACAAAAATGGGGAAGAGTTGATATTATGCTTATATTTCACACTTGCCTCTTATCTTTCATTATTCTTCCAATGTTGTTTAAGGCATCTATGACCATTATATTATGTGCAATCTCACTCACAAACTGATCATCAATTAAAACATTAAAAACATGTCTTATTTATATAAATCTAAAAATTTACTTTACGGTTTTTCTTCTAGCATATTTTATACAATTTTGTTACTAGATGTATTTTCAATGATTTCAAGCTAGTCATCAGTTATAACAAACTTTTTACCTTTAGCACCACAATAAATCCATTAGAATATAAGGGATAACCTAGATAACTTTTGAGAACTCATAAATTGCTCTTCAATATGAGGCATCTTATGGCATAAATATTGATGCAATTTATGTTGATAACCATATAAACCAACTTTTTATATTTATGTTGGCTACCCCAAATTGGTTCAAAGTTCTAAGAGATAAATCTAAGTATATGAAGTACTGCTCTCTTGTGAGAAATAGGTTTAACATTGAATCACTGACATATTCTAAACATTTATATGAGGAGTACTTATTAAAAAAAGGTATACGCCAAAGTCATCTCCAATAATTTCTCATTTTGGAACCTATAGTAAAGGATACCATCTATTTAATCGAAATGTTTGCTTAAAGGTAGCTTTGAAATGTTTTCTCTTTCGATTTTTTAGCCGATTGCGTTGCTTTAGTTACTTTCATCATTTTATAAATGAAACTTCAAGAGAAAAACTGACATGAACATAAAACTTACAAACATATAAAGCCAGATTAATTGTCAAATGCTATACATAACGAGAATGAGTTAAATTTGATGAAACTTTCTCACCGATATCTATGTTTCAATTCACCTTGATTATAAAACTTGACAAATAAATTTCTGAATAAAAATCTTTATGAAGATGTTTATATGACACAACTGGGGGGTTTTGACTATAAAGTTTTTGCCAACAAAGTATTGAATCTATAAAAAAATCATTTATATACATAAACAAGCTTTTAGGTATTGAAATATGTATTTTGATAGGATAATAAAATAGATTGATTTTATAAAATAATATGGATAAACCTTATATGTATAAAAAAAAGGTCGGTGGAAATGAAGTCATTTTCCTAGTATTATATGTAGAAGAAATATATTATTTATAGGAAATGACATTCATTTATTCTTGTGAGTAAAAAATTGATTATCCAAGTTTTTTTTTTCCATGAAAGATATGAGAAAAGCAATCTATACACTAGGAATAAAGATTCATAGAGATTAATCTAAAAAGTTATTATCCTTATACATATACAAAATGTTAAAACAATTTAAAACAATATAAGAGAAAATACTTACCTATTTTGCATAAGATGCATCTCTCCAAGGACATTTTCCCTTAAAAATAAATAAAGAGAGATATAATGGAAAATATTTCTTATGATTTAGCTATAGGATCCATCATATATAATGTCATGTAGAAGATCATATATATCTTATGCTTTAATCATAAAAAAAATAGACTATGTATAAGACTAGATGTATATTATGCTTTAAATATAACAAATAAATATCAATTTTGATTTGATCTATATGAAGGTCACTTAAAATGATAAAAAAATTCTTAAATACTTAAAAGAACTAAAAATGTTTTTATGGTCTATGGAGGAGATGAACTAGTAGTTTATGGTATTCAAATATTGGTTTTCAATCATATATTGAAGATATAAAATCTCTATCAGCATATGCTTTTATTCTAAATGGCGGTGTTATAAGTTGAGAGAGTTACTAAATAAGAAACCATAATAAATTATACAAATAAAGCTAAATACATATTTGCATCTGATGCAATAAAAAAAATCAATTTGGATAAAGAAGTTTATCATTAAACTAGGAATATTTCCTAAGATTATTGATCCAATAATCCTATATTATGATAACAATAAAGGCATTGCATAAATAAATAAACCAAAATTCTATCAATAATCTAAACATGCAAAATTCTATCAATTATCTAAACATGTATTAGATGATTCCATTTGATCAGAGAAATTATAAAAAGAAAAAATATAAAGATAGAATGAGTATTAACTAAAAAGAGTTTTATAAATCCTTCCAATAATACACTATTCCCAAAAAACAATATGATTTTGGATACATGAGTGATTGATTTTAGTACAAGTATAATGTGATTAAATATATCAATTTTAACTGCTTAAATAATAATCTATATGTGTAAAACACCAAATTGCCTTTCAATAAAAAAAAGTAGAAATATTAAAATATTCCATTCATCAAAGATATTTGCTTTTTTTTTTTATATATATAAAAGTAAGAGTATAATTAGTAGTGAAAAATAAATTTTGTATATAGTAAAATTATTACTCTTTAAAGTACATTTTTTTTTGGAGATGTTTGTGCTGATATAATTTTTTAAAAAACTATTTTAATATTATAACATCAAGATAATTAAAATTAAAAAAAAATTAATAAATTTCTTTTTTCCCAAAATTTCCGAAACTCTTTGAAGTTACCTTGAATTGCTTCTTTGGTTAATGATTGCTATCAAACCCATTCATTTCTGTAGTCGTTGTTTCTCTTCTACTTTAAACAAGCGAGATATAAATAACCATCGTCATAAGGAATTTTGTTTTACAAAAAGAGTAAAACGTCTCGTAACCGCCATTTCTTTCGTTGTCCAGGTTGTTCTTCTTACCTGCCACTCAAATCTCAGCTACCCTTCTGCTTCTTCTTCTTCTGTCCCTCCATAACTCTGCACTCTGCACCATTTTGCTTAACCAATTTTTGCATGCAATCAATTTCCCACGTCGTTGTTAAATAATTTGAACCCTTCTCGAATCAATATGTTAATGTTTCCCTTGACGGGTATTTAAAAAATACCCATTTTCATGAGTGCGTGTCTACACACACACACACACACACACACAAGTTATATATATATATATATATAATTGCAATTGGAATCTCATATTTCACCGTTTAGAAGGAAACCCATTTGATATTTCGCCAAAACAATGCAATATTGAGGCAAAGTTTGTTTCTTCTGTTGAAGGGTGCCCATTTTTAAGTTTTCAAGAAAAGAAGAAACCCCATTTTGATAATTTGGTTTTTAGATGGCGGGTTCCAAGGCAAACCCGGAGGTTTCAGAGGAAATACTGCCTGACTTGCTAAAGAATACGCCGTCAAATATTGTAAGATTGGAGGATGTGATTGAAAATTGTATTGGTCGTCAAAAGTATCTTGCACAGACTAGAAGTCCATCTGATGGTGGTGATGTTAGGTGGTATTTTTGTAAGGTGCCTTTGGCAGAGAATGGTGAGTATACGGCTTTTAGCTTTTTTTAGTCAGTTTTTCACGTATTGTTGTTTGCTAGTACTTGCTTTGTTTGATGCTAATTAATTTGCCTTGGTTTATGATAACAGGAGAAAAGGGTAATAATGCCTTCTAGAATATGAAAATTTCCATTTTCAGTTCATTTTAACTTTCAAGATTTTACTTATTATGTAGAAAAAAAGTACTTGATAATTATTTGTGATTATGGTTTGCTTGGTTCCAAAATGCTTCTTTTGTCCTAAACACATGAAATTTGGTGTTTCATCCCTGTTAGTCTGTGCTAATTTATGAGAAGAAAGGACTAACTTTCTAATTTATGAGGGGAAAGAAAAAAGAAGAAAAAAAGCACTCAATTTTCTTTATGGTGTTTCTGCAGATTTAGCTTCCTCCGTCCCGCTCACTGAGATAGTGGGAAAGAGCGACTATTTTCGTTTTGGTATGAGGGATTCTCTTGCAATAGAAGCATCTTTCTTGCAGGTCATTTTAAATGCTTATTTGTTGGTTTGATGTTCAAGCACCCCCATTTTATGTGTATCTGGGACTGCAGGACTCCTTGTATTTGAGAACTTTTTATTGAATACAAAACAAGCTTCTATTCGCTCATTCATATATGTTGCGGGTTTTCAGTTCAAACATGAAAATGTAATGTTGACATTCTTGGTTCGATTAGTAGTTTGGTAGGGTGGTTGAAACCTTGTTTTGCCCCAACTACAATTTTAAAAGTGTTTTGTTAATCAACACAATCCATAGTTTTGCATGGGGTCCCCCTCTGAAAACTTTCTTTTGAAACCTTGATTACAAAAAAGCTATAATTTGTAGCTTTTCTTAAACCTATTTTTTCAAACCGTAAAAGCTACCACAATGCCAAACACATTATAGTATGTATACAAGGCAATGGAACCTGATTTTATGCCTGATGGTGCAATACTTTTTTTTCCAATTTTGATTTTGTGATTCACAGAGAGAAGAGGAGTTGCTCTCTAATTGGTGGAAAGAGTATGCAGAATGTAGTGAAGGCCCAGTGGGTCGGCCTACCATCAGTAAGAAGTTCAATTCACTAGAAAATGCTGATTCTCCAGAGGGTAGACGAGCAGGTCAACTTCATGAAGTGGAAGAGGAGAGAGAGGGTGTGCCTGTCAAGGGAGGACTCTATGAGGTATGCAAGGCCATATGGTTTTCACGGAAGTTTTAAGTAAGAAGTCTCCAGCATTAGTGCATTGTGTGTAGTGAGAAAACTAGCATTAGAATTCCACTGCAGCATTCTGCTCAGGCTCTTTGCTTTTCGTGTACTTGTTTCAACTCAGGTTTGAGTTCCTGCTGTTTCATTTTTTCGGAACATTTCTGTGGTTCTATCAGTTTTGTATCTTTTACATCTTATTCATTTCTTAAAAAAAACAGGATCATATTTGAATTTCTTCCCATATCAGTTTGGAAAAGGGTATCAATAATTGACAGAAAATTTTAGCTAACTCGCTGCTTTCAAGAAGGATAAGGAAGGACATTTTGATTATGGAGTTGCCTGTTTATCCATCTTTGTTGAGACTTGTATTATTAACATGGATTTGAGTATGTATACTTGATTTTTCTGTTGCACATTATTCTTACACTTTTTTTTTTGGAAAACTTCATCCACAAAAATTTCCTTATGACATTATCAAAAACTGGCATGGTGTCATTATGCAGGTAGATCTGGTGAAGAGACATTGTTTTCCTGTTTACTGGAATGGAGAAAATCGGCGTGTATTGAGAGGTCATTGGTTTGCTTGTAAAGGTGGCTTGGATTGGCTTCCTCTTCGAGAGGACGTAGCTGAACAGTTAGAAATTGCATACCACAGCCAGGTTTGCTCTATCACCAACATCTATTCCTTTGATCCACACTATTTCACATAGTGGATGGCTATTCCTTGTCAGAAACTGTCAGTTATGTCAAGTATATTTGCATGAGAGTTTGAAAAGTGCTTGGTTAGAATCTTGCTGGAGTTGCATTATCTGCTTTGGAAATGCATAGTTTAGGCTTCTAGTGTTCTTTATGCATTTTACATCTTGTAATTATGAAGGTCTTTCTCTCTTCAACTTTGGACTTGTCTTTAGGTTTGGCACCGAAGGATGTTTCAGCCATCTGGCCTTTTTGCTGCCCGTGTTGATCTGCAAGGTTCTACACTAGTATGTATATCGTTTTCTGAGAAAGGATATTTACTTTTTATTCTCATTATCTGGTGCAGCATATGATGCATAACAAACATGGTTGACTGTGATTGTAGGGACTTCATGCCCTTTTTACAGGAGAAGATGATACTTGGGAGGCTTGGCTCAAAATTGATGCTTCTGGTTTTTCTAATATCGTTAGCATGAGTGGGAATGGAATCAAGTTAAGGCGTGGTTACTCTGCATCTCACTCAGCAAAACCAACCCAGGTTCATTTCTATACTTTGTTCTGATACTACTTAGGTATTTATATAATCCTCCTGGTTTCTGAAAATTTGTTTGAAAAATATTTCTATAAAAAATTTAGAAACAAGAAGGAACGTGCATTACTCAATTCCAATAAGTAACTGTCATTACGACCATCCTTTTGTGATCACCAACAGATGACCACAGTTACAGTAATGTCACTGCCTACATTACTTATCTTGCTGCCTCTTCTAATCATCAATCACCTTCAGTAGATCATATTCATTATTCTTGGGCTTTTCTCGTCTAATAAACGAGGCTAATTATCCAACTTACTGTATTATGACATGATGCCTGATATGTTAATATTTTATAACTAGTATGATAAATGACTGGATTTCTTGTGGCGGATGGAAGTTAGCAACCAATTTTATCTCCTGTTAAAAGTTATAAATTATTCATTATTCCTGCTCTTTTCTTGTCTTATAAACCAGGCTATTTAACCAGCATACTTTACAATGACATGATGCCTGATATGCTAATAGTATATAATTGGTATGGTGAATGACTTCATTTCTTGTGGCTGATGGAGGTTAACAACTAATTGTCTCTCCTATTAACAGTTATTTTCTCTTACTTTAGGATGAACTACGACAGCGGAAGGAGGAGGAGATGGATGATTACTGTTCACAGGTGTTCACTATTTCCTTATGCATGTTGTATTGGACTGTTTGTCTGTATATGACAGCTACATGATCTTTCCTTGGTAATGTTCAATTTCTCTCGATGTGTTTATCAATGATGCATCTTAATCAACAAATTACAAACATTATGATTATGTCTGTATATGACAGCTACATGATCTTTCCTTGGTAATGTTCAATTTCTCTCGATGTGTTTATCAATGATGCATCTTAATCAACAAATTACAAACATTATGATTAGGAGAATGTTTACATATGACTTGCTCGAATTCCCTTTTTGGCTTTATACTTCCTATTGTGTGTTAAAGTGAAATAAAAATTGTGGTGGAAAAATGTAGTACTTACCTAGTTGAAGTTTTAATCTTGTATTCTTGGTCAAGGTCCCTGTTCAGCATTTGGTTTTTATGGTTCATGGTATTGGCCAAAGATTGGAGAAGTCCAATCTGGTTGATGATGTTGGAAATTTCCGCCATATCACCATGAGTCTTGCTGAACAACATCTCACTTCACACCAACGAGGCGCCCAGCGAGTTCTTTTCATTCCATGCCAGGTAAATTAAATAATACTGTCATCGCAAATTTAGTCTGCCTTAGAAGGTCCAAACTTTTGCGACAGTGTTACTTATATGTTTGTGTCCATGTTGAATATTGTTGATCTCAAGAAATATTTTCAAGGAGGCATCTTTGAATATGTTTATATCCAAGTTAAATATGGTCAATTTCCAACAAATCATACCTAAAACTTGTAATGTGATGTTTTATACAGGTTTCATTCACCATGCATAAGACCATTTTGTAAATCTATTTTATCTTCATACATTGACTTTTCAAAGTGGACAACTAAAATGAACTTCTCAAAAGAGAAAAATTAAATTGTCCTTGCAGAATGACATACTTTTGTGTTTAGCCTTTGATTAACTATTTATCTATTTGTATTGGTTGACTCCCTTGTGAAATTGTGACGAATAGAGACTTTTGTCTCATTTTGTTTTCTTAATAAATTTATCATTTTTATATGATTTTGAGGAACAATGCTCTATTGATTTAATATGAATGGAAAGATGTTGGGCAAGGCTCCATATTGTATTGGCCTTTTCCATCTTCCTCCCTCCATGAAGAAAATGATGTGAATATGATGATATCATTGGAACATTCATGTTTACTTTGGCTGAATGGTGCATGGTTTCTTCTCTATTTCATAAACTAGGACTACTTCTGAAAAGTGTTATTCATGGAATTGCATTGAGTTATTAGCAAAAAACAATTAATTCTATTGGGGTCTATTGAGGGTCAGAAGCTTGGAATTATTTACCATGGATTTCTTAAATTGAGTACCAATTTGTGATTAAAAATATCAATTTTTATTTATTTATAGTTCACTAAAACTAAAGCATGTTCGGGTTTTGGTTCACTCAAACTATATGGAAGAAGTAAAGGAAACCAAGGGGAGTGCTTGTATAGAGTTTATGGTCTTATGGATGGATGGTTGCAGCAAAATTTCCATAGAAACATTATGTTGTAATTAAGAATTTACCAAAACAATTGTAGGGCAAGCTAGAAATGGACTTTGTGTTCTGTACAATTTATTTCACATTACTTAGTTTCTAACTTCTTTAAAAACTCTCTTGCATGTCTTCCTGTCTGCTTCTCATATCGCACGCTCCTTTTTTCTTTTGTAGTGGAGGAAGGGTTTGAAGCTTAGTGGTGAAACTGCAGTTGAAAAGATTACTGTAGATGGTGTACGTGGTTTGCGTGTTATGCTGAGTGCAACAGCTCATGATGTATTGTATTACATGAGCCCCATCTATTGTCAAGACATCATTAATTCGGTACTGCATATTTGATCCTTCATTTTTTTCTTCCTTTTAATTGCTAATTGCCCTGCAAAGAAGGCTCATTATAAAGAATCATCCCTGGGCTCTGTTGTGAGGTGGAGATGCCATCTTCACATATATCTACCGGAATGGAGATTCAACTTCTATTATTTCTTGTCAAAATTGGATGCTTTCTCCTTCCAACAAAAAAGAGAAAAATAAAAGGAATAAATGAAAGCACACAAAAGCTCTTCATGTACAAAGCTTTTTTATCATTATTAGTAAAGTAATTTTATGCATGTGATGATTATATGAATATGGGAAAGAGCTGTCTTAAGAGATCTTGACTTACCTATGTACTTCAAAAGCATGTTCATCTTTCATCGGTCTCTAATGCCATGATCTCAATTTTCATGCTCTTGGACTTTCAACTGAAGTTCTAATAACAATGTGGTAAAATAATTTTTTCCCTGAAACAAAAGAAGTTGCAACAATTTCAAGACATCCATGAAGAATGCTAGTTTAAATTATGAAGAATGATAGTTTAAATTATGTTGCATTATCTATTCTACTTTGGACAACCCGGCATTGAGGTCTTGACGAGCCTTCTATATTAAATTGAAGAACTAAATTTTATCTCTTATGTTAAGTATAGAATAATTTAGGCATAAAATTACACATTATGAACAAGTACCCTAAGTAGTTAATCTTCAAATTAGAATTAAGGGTAACTTAAATAGTTATAATAGTCTTTTTTTTCCTGTATGTGTGTGGTTCTACACTGGGAAACATGAGATATACATCTTTAATGAAATAGATGGGAAAAAAAGGAATGGAAGGAAGAAGTTAGGATTTTTTTTTTCCAGAAGAAATGATGTGCGCAGAAAGGTTTGTGTTAAAAAAATTCAGACATTAACAATTAGGAAAGGAAACTCTCCCTTGGCATACCTGCTGAAGAGACACTTTTATAGAAACCTATAGCAAAATACCCTTCGAATACAATGTTTATCCCATATAAAAAGGAAAGGAAGCTGCTTGTCTTGAAATATTCTTGAATTCATTCAAACCAGATGCACAAAATAGTAGGATTATTGCATGTCACCTCAACACACCACCTCCATAATTACCAAACCCCTCAAAGAGTAAATCTCCCAATTTTTTAGCATGGATGGCATGGCAACAGCAATAATGACTTGTGTGTGAGATGGTGTCTACAGTACTGACAGGACATGGAAGTAACAATTTACTAAGGCTGCTTATTGCAATTGTATAGAACATGTAACTTCATGTAATGCCACCAGTACCATTAGTTACCATTTACTAAGGCTGCAAAAAGTGAAAAGGAATGGTTAATGAGATGGTTTGAGCTCGTGAATAAATCTGTTGCACCTCCATTAACATCAAAATTACTACCAGAGAAGATGGAGGTTGATGGGTTGAATTGAGAATGTTTGTTTGGTGATTTTCCATGACTCATAAGATAATTCCCTATGAGAGAAGCATGACAATTAGAAGAAAATGGCAACTGAGGATAAATTTAACTAACTCTTGCAGGTACCCTAAATATTGTCTGTGGATATGTTGAAGCCATGTCTTAGCTTTTTAGCAGTAGCTAATTTTAATTCCTGTTTGATGCTAGTTCTTTATGGAAATAGCAAGGCTCTTTTGGAAAATGTATTTTAGTGTACTGTTATTTTTAGTATTTTATTCCTTTCATCTCTTTAACCATTTTGTTTGGAAACAAATATATATATATATATATATATATATATATTTTCACAGAGGCCGAAGTTGAAAGTTTGCGATTCAGTTTCCCTTACAAATATGTTTCAAGGTTGAATTGACTGGTATCACTTTGAACCAGGTATCAAACCAATTAAACCTCCTGTACTTGAAGTTTCTTAAGCGGAATCCTGGTTATGATGGAAAGGTATAAGTTCTTTTAGCAATTACTCTGTTTCTTCATCAAGCTATACTCTTGATTTCCACTGAACAGTCTCAATAGTACACTAACATTTTTCCAGGTTTCGATATATGGTCATTCATTGGGAAGTGTCCTCTCATATGACATCCTGTGCCATCAAGAGAATCTGTCTTCTCCATTTCCAATGGATTGGATGTATAAAGAACATCCTAGGAGTGAAGAATCTTCCCGTGATATGAAGCATGTTTTGTCAAACAATCTGGAGGGTAACAATTCTCACATAATCAGTGAAGCCAAGGACATTGTGGATCCTGTTGATGAAGAAATGATAACTGAACGATCAACTTTATTACAAGAAGATGGGCTTGCTGATGATTTTTCCACAATGTTGAGTCCTCTTGTGTCAGATTTGGATGAAACTGCAACAGATTCAAATTTTAAGAAAATGGGTGGAAAAGAAAGTCTCCATGAATTTGTTCCTGGCTCCAGTGATGTACTTTCTCAGGAAAGAGATTACCTATGTGAAGGTACAGAGATGAAGTTAGATGAACCAACGAGTGGCGTGGGCAATATGGTAGTGAAAGGCAGTGAAGATACTGGCAATAAGGAAAAAGAAATTAATATGCTGATGGAAGAGGTCTGCATTTTAGATAATTCAGTCTTTAGAATTTATTCAGTTGGGTTTTCGATATGTGACTTTATATTCTGTATTGCAGATTGATTCCTTAAAAGCTAAAATAGCAGATTTGGAATCCAAGTGTGGTGGTGGAAATGCAAATGGTGGGTGCATCAAATTACATAATGTATTTGCATCTTAGGTGAAGGCACTCTCATGTTTTGGTATCTCTGGATTTTACGTGTGAAACAGATAAGGGAAAGGCTACTGAAAATAAGCCAAAGCAATCCATATCTGAGATGTTGGCACTCGGACAAGATGAAGCACCAAAGAATTATACCCCTTATATAAAGTACACAAAACTTGAATTCAAGGTACATAAATTCTTGTGCCCTCTATTTGTAATTTTCTTTTATCTTTATGTTGTGGTGGTTAGTAGTACACAAAATATTGTTAGAAATTGTTAGAATTCAAGGTACATAAACTCTACATGTGAGAATTTCAAAATTCAGATGGTAGAAGGGATAATTGTTAGAAATTTCTTATTTTAGCTGAGACTACACAAAATATCTGAGAGATCATGCCATTAATTTTATTTGAATGCTTATATATCAGGTTGACACATTCTTTGCTGTTGGATCTCCTCTTGGAGTCTTTCTTTCTCTTCGCAACATTCGGATTGGACTTGGTAATACTTGAAATAGCGTGTCTCATTTTCGACATTGCCTTTGAATTTTCTTTTGATACTTGAAATAGTATGTGTCATTTTCAAAATCGTGTTTTAACATTTGTTTTTCTTCAATTTTCCAGGTAAAGGCCAAAAATATTGGGCAGAGGAAAATATCAATGAAGAGATGCCAGCATGTTGTCGAATGTTCAACATTTTTCACCCATTTGATCCTGTAGCATATAGGTTTGCCTTTCCCATCCATATTCATTTCCAAAACATTTATATTTTGTTTTTTCACTTGTGAAATAGTGGTTATCATATTGCAATGGAAAAGGTGCAGAAAGATCTTGGGATGAACTTTTGATTTGTTTGTATTTCTTTTGAATTGGGAGAAGTGTCAGACAACCCCTCCTCCTCCTCCCTTGCCACGCACAAAAAACCAGATTCTCTGTGCCTACACTATTTACACTTCCTATACTTTTTTTTGCACTTTAGCTTTGTGTGCTCATGTGCTTTTTTTTTTTTTTTGTATTTCATTGTGGTGGTATCTCCTTAATTTGGTAAAAAGTATAAAAGCCTTTTCAAATTCTTATACAGAATAGAACCTTTAGTCTGTAAAGAATTTATCAGCAAGCGCCCAGCTATTATTCCTTACCATAAAGGTGGAAGAAGGTTGCACATTGGGTTTCAGGTATGATTCTTCAAGAAAAATAATTTGTGGATGAAAAGGGACTTCCACCATCCTAGGTTTTTATCTGTTCATTTATTCTTCCTGATATGTTCATATTCTGTTACACAGGAGCTTACTGAAGATTTAGCTAGTCGTTCTCAAGCAATAATGAATCATCTAAACTTCGTAAAGGTAATAAGCTTTGTAAGATTTCCCAGAGTTATCTCTTTCTTTTGTTTGCATGAAGTTAGCTAATCTTGTGCACAGACCACACATTTCTTTCAATGATTTGTTACTTAACTGGGGAAAAAGTTAAAAGGATTGTTAAATGATTCTGTGATTAAGAATTCTCAAGTTGCATATCACTTGGTTTGAAAGACTTCGCTTTACCTTTGAATCTGTAAAATATAAAGTTCCCACTCTAAAACTTCTCTCTAAGCTTAAATATCTCATATTGAAGGAATTTTGATCTAGAAAAGGTAAAGAAAAAAATATCCTAAACTGGCTTATTCTGAGCCTTCTCAGGCACTCCCTCTCTCCCAAGTTATGACTGAATCCGAGCCCTTATTCTCTTTGCTTTGCAGAGCATCTACTACATACCTTTTTGTAATAACGTAAACAGATAGGTAGATGGACTCAATGACACCGACATAAGCGACAACACTCATAAACTAGAACAGATGTGAACATCGACACTTAAAGAGAAGATTAGTGGATACATGAATAGACATGTGCATGCTCAATATTTAGCTTGCTATTTAGGACTACTTGAGCATTGAAGTCTTGCTTGATCTGATATTTTTTCGTAGTGGATTCACTGTTCAGCTTGGGTTTGTGCTGGATGAGTTAGTCAATGTTTCACAAGAAACATAGTTACCCATACCTTATATGCATGATTCATGCTTGCTTTCTCTTCATGTTTGAGGAAATGTTGTAGGCATAGCTCTAAATATTTTGGTATTTAAACAGGTTAAGGTGCTTGCAGTTTGCCAATCAAGGATTGCATATGGTGAAGAAGGTAGAAAAAATTTCTATTTTTTCATCGTGTAACTTCTCTTACAATTTCTTTATACCATCTGCTTCCCTTCTTCCTAAAAGACTTAATATAATCTCATAACTTCTTTATTTTTTGTTCATTGATCATTTGTTATTTGTGTTTTAGAAGAAGAAAATGCCCATGAAAAAGAAGAGAGAACATACGGCTCAATAATGATGGAGAGGTTAACTGGAAATGAAGGACGAATAGACCACATGCTTCAAGTGAGTGGCAGTACATTTTCTTGCTTTTGTCTAGAGCTGCACTATTATTTTTCTCCCTTGTTGAAAATGCTTTGCGCTTGTGTGAACATTTTTTTGACCAAAATTCTATTGTACAATTGTCACATGTGAGTGCACACGTGTATGCAGTTGAGCATGCTGGTCTGCGTCATGAATGCATATGCTTTTGAAAAAATGTCGGACACTATTTTTTCTACCCTTCACCAGTCTAGTGTGACAAATAAAAATAAAAAGGAACAAAATTGTTCATGGGAATGTGTTTATCTACTTTTGACATTCAATGGTGCATAGATTCCCTTAATATGCACCATCTTGCTTCCACTTCTGCATATAACCTGGAATGTTCCTGTTATTCCATTGGTATCAGTGAGAGCTTAGGGTTTCTTTTTTTTTTAATCTTCTTTATCAACAGGTTTAGATATTCATTCTTTTTAGTTTTGTTTAACAATGACGTTATTTGCATCTTATATTGGCATTCACTGATATAATAGGTTTAGAGATGCATTTGCTACCATCTATTAGTTATTAACTAATATTACTATCATGATAATGTGCTGCTTTCATACAATAGATGAAATCTACATCGCTCAAGCCCCAGATTATCTGGATTACAATAAGCAATAAAAATGATACTTTCATTTTGGTTAAGTAGGGCCTTATGTTTTTGTTCATGGCTCCATGTGATATTGGTGCTAGCACTAGTAGAATTTGGTAGAATTACTGTAACGCATTGGTACCAGTAATAGAATGAGAGTTGGTGTCATCTACACAGTTCAATAACAGAAATTACTATGGGCAGCGTCTTTCCACATCATATGTGCAATTCCGTGGGTGCCAATAGGGATATGAGGAAGAGGTTTTGCGCTTCTGTCAGTTTCTGACATGACTACCTCAGAAATTGTCAATAAACAGATGTCCCAAACATTTTTCTGTTAATTGGTAATTTTTTTGGGAGTAGGGATACAATTTATTCCTAACAAAGAAAAGTGTTTTTTTGTTGCTTTACTTTGTACAGGATTTTAAGTTTTCCCATGTATCTTAATTACCAACCCATTTCTGATCCCTCCCTAACCTTTGTTTGTGTGGTAACCATGCAGGATAAAACATTTAAGCATCCATATCTACAAGCCATTGGAGCACACACGTAAGTTACTTGAACTTTGAGATTAAGAAATTTTATGAATCAAGATCTGGGATTTGTGTGGTTTCCATGGAGAAGAATCTATGAATTATTTTCTTATAAAAATTTTCATGCTTTTTGAACTTGTTGGGGATATATTTTACTATTAAGTCTTTCTGTTAGAAACTTCAAACTGTTTACCTGGTTATGCTCACAGGAAGACCCAGGCTTGTTAATTGAAATTGGTGTTCCTGTAAGATGTTGTGTATGTATCATTGAAATGTCTTGCAGCTATATCTCTGTTGAGAATATAATGCTTTTCTGGATGGGGATGCATTACTTTCATAGCAGGTTGTCTTCTCTCTCCAAAGAGGTTTCTTGAAGGATGTAGCATGACTCTTGCTTGTAGTTCCCATGTCATCTCATGACTCAGTTTTTTTTTCCTTAAATTCATATGCACTGCTAATCTGCTCTCCATTTTGTTGCTGGCAAGCAGATGCTAGTTCTGTTTTTAATCGATAAATCATGACGTGCAGGAACTATTGGAGGGATCATGACACTGCACTCTTCATTTTAAAACACCTGTATAGGGAGATTCCTGAGGACCCCAACTTACCTACAGAATCTAGTGAAGGCACCTCAAAAGATAAGATTGGTTCCACAGGCTGGTATGATCCAAGTGAGGCTACTGAGGAGGAACTCCCTTTGACATTTTCTGACAGAATCGTGGCTAGAAACTTCTTGAGGAAATCAAAGAAATATATGAAAAGCCCTTAAGTGCCTTGTTGCGGTATGTCAGATGCACCGGCATACAACAGGGCTTGGCCTTATTGCTTACTTCAAGTGTCTTCTCACTAGCTGCCTCATCAGACTTGGGAGGCGGAGCCTGATTCAAGTGCAGCTTCAAAAATTTTAGAATGAAGTTGACACGGCATATGTTTTGTTTTATGTTTATTATGTCCATAAAAAAGGAATGCAGGTCCGTGAGAATGTATTTTGTAAAAAACTGGAAAAATGTACGGTGAATTCTGGAAATGGAGCTGTGTAATGATGGCTGTAACCACCGTAAAATGCTTACAACTTTCTTCCAGACAGCAAGAGCAATGGCAATCAAGGTGTCTTGAATTATATCTGAGTTCATTTTATAACATATGCTGCTGTCTGCTTACCTTAGAAAGGTGATATCACATTTTAGGGATGCCCAAACCAAATTTTGTGTCTGGGTTTAAATCTCTTGGTCCAAGTTTCCTGGTAGTTCTGAATGCTTCAATTAATTTTTTTGTCTCATCGAGGCAACACTATCCTGACTGATTTACTGGCCTGGCTTCATCTTCAGGTGCAAAAGGTGGACTTTTTGTATGTGGAACGGTTTGCAAATCATATTTTAGGATTTTATCTGACGACTTAAGTTTTTAGTGAGATAGTTAGTTGACATGTTATCAGAATCTTGTCGACCCAGTGGTTACGAGTTCGAATCTCACTATTTTTATTCTATTTCATAAAAATCAGACACAAGGTAATGTAGGTCTGTGCAAGTTTCAAGTCCAAAAAAGCTTTTACTTGAGAGAGTGTGTTAGAGAATAATATATAAATCATATTCTAATGAGATGATTACTTGAGGTCTTACTAACAATTTAATTTTTTAGATGAGATGATTACTTGACATAAATATTCCGCGGCATTATTCCAGAGATCTGATTGGTGAAACATGTCTGAACTGAAGCTGCTCTCAACCCGTCTAGTACTCCGCCAGCCAAACTCTGAAGAGAGCAGACACCACCTTGATTAATTTGGAAAACTGATTGATGAAGTAAAAAAAACTTCAAATCTTTCCATGACTTTTTTCTGGGTTAAGGTGTTTATTGCATTCTGTGTTATTACAAAAATAGATATTTTAAAATTAGATATTAATTAAATATCAGAATAGTTGTTTGAGATTGCAATAATAACTTTAAATAAAAAAATAAATACCAACCATTTCAAATTCAATAAAGTTGAAAAAAATATTCAAAAGCTAGTTTTTTTCTCAAAATAAAAAATGCCTATTGAAGAATATAAAAAAATTATTTCACTACCGTTTAGAGGGTGTTTGGGAAGCACTCCAAAAATGCTTTTCAAAAAAAAAAAAAAATTATTGTTTTAAATGAATTTCTTTTAATATTCTTATATTATTTTGATGTGCTGATATTAAAAATAATATTTTTAAAATATTAAAATTATTTTAATATATTTCTAAATAAAAAAACAACTACATCTACATTCCTAAACACCATCGTATATGAATAGAAAATCACCACAATCATACCCCCTTTATTTAAAAGAGTTAGACGCGTGCACAACAATCTTCTACCTTTTTTTATTAAAGAAATTAGTTTACAATCAAACATGAATCCCTCAAGAACGAAAATAATCCTTGCAAATTAATTTTAACCCTTCCAAATTATTTCCCTTGTAAACTATCATTGTCCACTCGATACCCATGTAAATGGAATGCAGTCAAAATGATAGTAAATCGCACGTATTCCTGAAATGATTTGATTCTTAACTTCGTAAGAGCTTAGAGTTCGTCCATTCAAACAAATTTTGGCCTTCACTGCTCTAATCATAATCATTAATACCCACGTTCTGTTAATATCATGCATGGGTGGAAAAGAAAAATGAATTCATCCAACCACTGAAGAGTTGGAAATGGTTGAAGACAAAGATGAAACATCCTTCTTATTTATCTACGACACAATGAACCTGAAGGGACAAAATAAAATTGTCCGAATGATTGGCTTTACAAGATGGAGACGCACCAATCTTGTTGCAGTCTCAATTATTGGCAGTGTTATATAGGGTCACAAAGGAAGCCCCTCTTTCGTTTTTCTTCTACTCCCCTGTGTGTGTGTGTGTTCTACCTTCTACTACTCAATATCTTTTACAGCATCCTGCAACATAAACATGGCGGTACGAAAATCAAACACAAGAAAAATCACTTGGTAAACCAATACAGAATATGGCCTGGAAATAAAAAAGACCAATTAACGTAACTCCAAAAACTAATAATTAAATTCTTTGTTCCGAGGACTTTTACAATACCACATCCATCCCTACAAGAAAAGGAAAAATCCTTTTGCATAGAGTAATTTATCACACATGTTATATATATATATATATATATATATATATATATATATATATATACACACACATATATATAGATGTTCCAAACTAACTCATCATGCTATACTGGGCAGAGCATGCATGGAAAAGAAGAAATAATTAGTGAGTGCAATCCATTCAAACCCCAGTTGCAGCAATTTACTTTCCTGCTGTTCAAACCCAAAAAATAATTGTATTCATATAGTTCATTTTAATAACTTGCCATGCTTCTTTTTTTACTCTATTCTTACCCCCTTCAATCTTTTAAGTTCACTAACAGTTGCTTTTACACTAATCATCATCATTAGTGGTATGGAATCTACTTAAAAGAGATTTTAGATGTAGAATTAATTATAATTTTATCATATTGAAAGCCCTTTAGTTCATGATGTTTTACCTTAGCAAGCCGCGTTACATAAAATGCAGCAATAGCCATGGCCAATAATCCCAGTCCAAGAGTCCAAAGCCCACCGTTACCTCCGCCTAATACGAGCTCAGATTCCTCTTGCTGAAACATCACACAAATAGCATTGAGAATAATGGGTAGAGAAAGAAGGGTGGGATTTGTTTACAGGGAAGCTGACTCCATGTACCCCCTTGACTCTTGAGTTGAAGCCAATGAGCTGGAGAATTTTCAGATATCTAAGGTTGTATTGAGTTTAGGCTCTACAAAGGTGACTGATTAATATTCAATGGAGGATTTTGCAAAATATCCATGCTTCTTTTCAGCTAAGACCATAACGATGTCTTAAACCACCCTTTCAAGCCAATTAATCAAAGATGTTCCTCGTCTTTGTGTGGTTATCTCAAATACAGATTATTACATAGGAGCATTCGCAGTTAGCATCTGATAGGAATTTATTCCTTGCTTCCTCCTCACAATAATTTTCGTCACCAATACAGAGGCTCAATTGAATCCAATTAGAAGATTGAAATCAGGTCTTTCCGGTACTAATATGACAGATCTGTTTTTATTATTATATTTATGTAGTAGTCCTAGTAAAGAGAACACATACTGCTATTGGAACTATAATGGCAAATTCTGTGCTCGGAGACTTCTGGTTTCTTGATCAGGAAAATGATGGTTTATCAATTGAAACTCTCAAATAATCATGTTCTCCTCAGTTTTAGTTGAGACTTGAGACTCCAATCTCTCATTTCTGACCAATTCTCTGGTTCATCATGTCCTCATCAGTTCTAGTTGGTCCCTGTGGTTTGTTCCCGTTAGTCCTTTAGGGACAACAAGGCCCATACCATCTTGTAACTCCCGTTTTTCTTTTCACCTTTATTGATAGTTACATAAACATTTTGATGGAGGATCTATTAGAGATTTTTGCTATTTTTACATTCGGAGGGAAATACACTGATATCTAGTTTTACTTATTTTAAAGCTCTATGGTTTCCTTGATGCTTCTATTTAAAGCACCTAATGCTTTAATGTCAAACAGTAAATTAAACGTATTTTCTCCACCCCTTTCTCTCTGCTACTTACTTCTCCTTCCCCATATCTAGCTTCATCTCCCATCTCCCTATTTCCATTCTCTTTTGCGTACGACATCGCATTTCCATTCACTTCTAGAAAGCTTTTGATTTCACTAGAATTCATGCTTTTTCTATGAAAGCTAATGACATCGTCTCCATTATGGTTTTGGGTGTTAGATTGGGGCTAGCTAACTTAGAGAGACGATCTTGGCTTGTTCAACATGACTGGGCCTCAAAGACGCTCAGAACTTATGATTTCTCCATCCTGAAACTTAAGACAACGCCATTCTACCATGCCACTCATTTGTTAATGCCATGGTCAATGGTGGCACTTGCCATTAAGAGCACATGCTCATTTTCTCAATGCTCAAACTATAAGATAATCATAAGCCTAATCCAGTTCTTGCTTCTTTTTTTGAGAAAATAAGTACTGATTTGAAACAATAATTAAACCTCAGAAATGTTTCCCAAATATGTAAGGAATTCACATTATAGCGGAAAAGTAAGGAGAAACTCACAATAATTGCACGGCTAAATGCACCAGCACTCACATAAGCCCATGTTCCCGGAAGCATCCCCAACCAACTGTATGCCAATAGATGTGAATTAGAAACTGTGGATAGCCATTGCATATTAATTAAGCAGCTCAGTTTATTAGCACATTTATAAGGGGATAGAGTGAAAAGACAGTATTTTTCACATCTACAACTCTTGTTGGCATCTCTTACATGTATTTTACAGCTTGGAATGAGACATAGAACCCTAATAGATCAAAATCCCTAGAAAACAAGAACCGAAAAACCCTAGCCATCCTCAGTGACATCATGCTGATGATGGAAAAGCATATAAAAGGATACATTCTAACAAAGTTTTAACAGCTGTGTTTTATGAATGTCATAACACACAGCAGAGTCAAGAATAACTTTCAAAACTCTCATAAAATATAAATAATCTTGAAATTTCAAGACACGGAAATATGGAAGTTAATCATCAAATTTACATTGTAGCCTACGGGGATGATTTTCAGACACCTTTGACAATTTTGTTGAAGATATCTAGAACTTCAAAATATTCTCATTCTATTAGATGTTTCAATTGGTTAAACAAAATCACAAAAATTAAATTAACCTTGAAATGTACACATTATATCAGCAAACTTGTATGCTTTGAACATCATTCAGAACTGCAATCAAGCTATCAGGGCAAAAAATAACAGCCCAGACATAGTACGATGCCATTCCAGACTTCCAAGTACTAGTCAACAGAAAACACAATTACACCACCACAAATTTTAAGCAAGACACACCAACCATGCAGGGGGTGTTCACAACTGAATCATCTTAAAAGAAAGCAGGTAATAAAATACAAAGACATGGCAATCAACCTTCAGGCTAGTTGAAACAACTAAATGGCCATCAGATAACAACACAACACTAATATGTAGAAAATTAAGTTCAAGATGGACAATATGCAGACCTTCCCAAGATATAGGGGATGAACTTAACAGATGTCAATCCATACAAATAATTCCCAAGAGAAAATGGAAGCAAAGGGCTCAACCGAAGAAGGGTGACAACTTTGAACCCATTTTCCCCAATTGCCTTGTCAATTGCAAGAAATTTTTTATTTCCTTCAACTAGTTTAAGAATTCGCTCACGAGCAAAATATCTAGCTATCAGAAATGCGATGCTTGCAGCAACCTGGAAACATAAATGATCAGATGTAGCTTTCAGAATACTGTCCTTTTTTCCCCTCTATTTATATATATATATAAAAAAAAAAAAAAAAAGCAAGCTTACTGTTCCACTTATGGAGACAATAATGGTGCCAACAAGAGAGCCAAAAAGAACACCTGCTGACATGGTTAATGGAATCGCTGGAATTGCAAGGATCTAGCAGAGGATGAGTAACTTCTAATCAGTTTCAGCAAATAATAACTATTATTGGACAAAATAATCATGAGGATGTTGGGTTCAGAAAGCATAACCCCTAATATGAAAATCAAGTGCTCGCAAAGATATATAGGGCTACTTATATTTTCTGTTTTTCATTAATATATGTGTGTTTGCATACTTGCACCATAACAAGTATTTTAGCTTGTGGTGTTCCACACAGAATTCCTTTTCCCCCCTTCCATAGCATAAACAATATATAAACTGGGTCGTACACACCTAAACTGAGTCCAATCTTATTCAAAAAGCCAATTATTCAGTTAAAATCCCACCAAAGTAGACTGTATCAGGTATGGAAGGGTAAGAAAAACGAGATCTTTTCACATGCCATGAAAAAAAGATTCTGTATAAATCTTTGAAGTGAATATATTAGTGATAAGACATTTAGTACAATAGTCAAGAAAAAGGATAGTATGCATACTTCCAATCCTGCATAAACTGCTACAAATAAAGCATATCCAGCTGGTCCATAACCTGTCAACAAAAGAACCAAATAAGACTCCAAAATGCATTAATAAAAAAAGAAATGAACTAAAAGCCTACATTCTACTATATTCTCTATCTCTCTCAAAATATAAACAATAAGGGACTGGCAGAACTAAACCCATTCATTTGGACTAGATGGGAAACTTCTTAAAGCAAAGGCCATGAGAGTGAATGTCTGAAAAAATCACTAATTTTCTCCATCCAAATACTTTGCATTAAATACAGTAGCATGGTTTTCCATGTGACTCTTCACTTTCCTAAGAACTGTGAACACAGGAGTTCATCAAGCTTGTGGATATCAAGCTTGTGGATGTAATTCCAACCTTAGCATCCAAATTATTTTATTTTAACCTAGCTTGCTTCAAATCACTGCAAACCAAATACAATGGTTTTAAAGTAAACCACCATAGCCATTTTTATTCTAATACAACAATGCTAGCAATCAATTTACCAAGGACAATGCTACCAACCGTTTTCATTCTAATACTGAGGCTTACAACTAATTCTCAATTTACATTTTTAATCCCACACCCATCTTCCATTCTGGATGTTAGAAATCCCACATTGCCCTTTCAAATCCTTCTTGTAGCCCCAAAGAACATTGATCAAACACAGGTAATAAAAACAAAAGTAGTAAGGATAAATACTGAATAAACAAGGCCGGATAAAGGCAGCTAATTAAAATAAATAAAGAAAAGAAAGCATTTTTCCATACATCAAGGTGCTAGGAGACTCTTTCCACCACAGGACTTATAGGACCGGGATTCGCACCAAGAAGAAAGCATCTTTACATTCAAAAAAGAATTCCTTTTAGGACCCAAGGCAGTGAAAGTAAATTCGTGTTCCTCTCTAGAATTTGCAAAAGCTTACGTAAAACAGGACCTTTAGCCTCATCCTCAGTCATTTTTGAACCAGCCCTCAACTCTTCCTCCCCAAAAGGAGAGACTGAGTATTATAGTCTCCACCCAGGAGCCACTTTAACCCAGTGTTTCAAGTGTAAGAAAGGAGAGTAAAAAAAAAAAAAAAACAGCTCAGAAAGGCTTCAAATCACGTTCAGTTCTGCTAAAATGTTTTTGAAAGTCCTGGTCAACTACAACATGAAGATGCTAAACAATATCCTTATCCTGGAACAGTCCTCTAACTCCATTCAAAAACACTACACCATTTCAAATTGTGTCTGTCCATTAAAATTTCATGCTTCAAGAAACCTAATTTCTTCTGAAATATCAAAATGGTTCGTTTTATTCTTAAAAACAACACCCAAAGATACAGAACTTCTATCACTAGATAACAACTAGATAACAAAATCCATATCTAATTTAAGCAAAGTTAGAAAGCCAAGTTCACAAAAGAAATATTACCTTCAATAAACCCAGAAAATTGGTTCAAGAAAGCATTAATCTGATCCTTATAGATATACCCGGCAGCACCAAACCCACCAACAACACCAAACAACAAGACTCCAGCCAAAAGGGTACCTTTGAATGCAGTGTTTCCTTCCAATCCCTCTTCAGCTTCACCACCGTCACCTTTAATCTTATCATCACTATCATCACCTTTTGGATTCAAGAACCACCTTAAACTTTGCGGGGCATTAGTCTTTCTAAGAGTCTGTGGTTCTTTCTTTCTTTGTTTTAAAGAAGAACAAGGAGCTAAGAAATGAGTTCTTTTGTTAGGTCTAAAGCTGTAGTGAAAGAGAGAGCAGGGCGGAGGAGATGAGTGGAAATTTGTCGTGAGAAATGGTGGTGGAGGCGTTAGAAGCCTTGAGTTGAGGAGGGTGCGCATTTTAAGACAAGACAAGACACTGGTTCTTGCTGCTGCTGTTTGAGTTGTAAAGATTTGTCCATGCAAAGTAGAAGAAAAGAAAAAAAGTTGTTGTTCCTAGCTTGTCCAGGGATTGTGTTAGTTTTTGGAATGGGGCTTTGGTTGCAAATCTTTGGTGGTCAGGGTGGGGCTATCCTATCGTGTTGATAAGAAATTTTCAGTTTCTTGCTACCACCTCTTCAAGTTCAACCTTTCTTCGTTGAGGAGTCGTGTCTGTGTCCTTCAGCTGTGCCACGTTCTCTATTATTTCGTGGACAACAGCTTCTAATTTTTGGACAAATTAATGCTAATTATTATTTAATATTTACATGGTATTTAATTAAACATTGCATTTCAAAAGTATTTTTGATAAAATTTTAAAAAAAATATATATTTTATTTTTACTTGAAATTAAAAAAAAATTGTTATTTTTAGACTATTTTCATATGATTATATGATTATGTCAAAAATAATTTTTAAAAAAACAAATATTATTTCAACGAATTTATAAATAAAAAGCACTTTCAAAAGATATCTTATGAAAAAAGATATCTCAAATCACACTCATAAATAGACACTTAACAAAACATGACTTTACTATTCATTCATGTTAGGAATTTGGTTAATGTTATTTTTCAAAGTGATTTTTGTTCAGAAATACATCAAAATGATATTTTTTTTATTTTTTATAAAAAAAATTTCAAAAATACAATTATAATTATTTACAATATAATTATTATCATTCTAATAATATTTTAATGACAAAAAAAATCAATATATTAATACTAATGAGTTCGTCAATAGTATTCAATTAAGATAGTTTTTTATATGTCAAGCGTGCATCGCTTGTCTATCTTAGCCCTCCTTTCCTTTTTTTATTTTTTTTAATAACATGAAATACAATGTTCTTTGCCTTCTATCATCAAATTATTTCCTTTTCAATTTGATTCTTCAATGTTGTGTTGAATAGAATTTGAGGTTAAATGGAACTTGGCCATCTCATTCAAGATTAAAGATATAAAAGGATAATAAATAATCCAAAAACAAATGAGCCAATTACGACCCTTAAAGCAAGCATCGCGAAATAAGCGGTTAAGGGTCTGTTTGGGAGGACAATTGCAGTTGTTTTTAAAAATACTTTTCATTTAGAAATATATTTTTTTAAAAATTATTTTTGACATCAACACATCAAAATGATTTAAAAACACCAAAAAAAATTCATTTAAAATGAAAAAAAATCAAATTTTGGGAAAACAGCAGTACAACCACCGTCCCAAACAGCCTCTAAGTCCCATAATACAAATTAAAAGAAAGAGCTAGCTTTGAAAGGGAAAAAAATTGCTAAAAAGTTCAATATGCTTTATTAAGGCCAACGGAAAGAATTACAAAGCATATCGTCATCTCAAGCATGAACAGCACTATCCTTGAGGAAAAGCATTATCAAGGCCAATGGAAAGAAGTAAAGACAGAATGCATCGAGACCTGAATGATAACCAAGAAGACGATGCGATTATGATGGAGCACCAAGATAAGAGGCCAGCCGCAAAATGTCACTGAATATTCCACCGGCGGTCACTTGAGCCCCGGCACCAGGTCCACGAACAATCAGAGGCTGTTCTTTATACCTTGTAGTTGTGAAAGCTATGATGTTATCAGAACCAGAAAGCTGAGCAAAAGGGTGATCTTTCTTGTATCTCCGCAACTCAACTCGTCCTTCTCGACTCACCGCATCCACCACCCCAACATATCTTAAGACCTTTGGATTTCATCCAAAGGTGAGACAACGGAAAAAAGAGAGGTCAAATGAAGACAAATATCTAAGAAAACATGCTCCACCAAAACCAACACAAAGTGGCCATTGAATTTTTCTTGCAAGGTAATTATGGAGGGATGGCATACTTATTCAAAGAACATCTTTGATTTCAGAGATCACCGCAGTTCATAATACTTGGTACTGTTTACAGTATGGATGGATTTTGGCCAGTGGCACTGACCCTCAAAAATTAGAGGAGCGGGGAGTAACATCTCAATTTCAGGGATATGCTTGCCACCAAAAGAATCAAGATTTATGAAATATGTGTTCTTTTCCCCCATCTGATATCCATAATGATACAATTCCCTTTTCCATAAACTTGATTTACGCTACATCACATAAGCTGAATCACTTCAGAACTGTTTCTCTCAGTTTTAGACCATCAAAAGAACAAAAGCCATTATCACAAATGGTTGTGAAATGTGAATATAGTTTGCTTTTGAACAGAAAAAAGTAGTTACAAAAGGTGTGTTTGATAACATGTTCTGTTTAATGTGGTTTTGCTATTAGAATGGGAACAGATCATAATATAACAGAGTGCTAAAGTTAACATAATTTATGGAAAAGCTAAACTATATTTTTTATTTTTTCGGATAATCACGATTTGGCATTGCAATGGGGGGAAGCAACCCCGCCCCCTTCATCACAATGCCTCATATCCATTAGTTACCCACGGAAATGGATTACTTTTTCTGTAACATCTGCTAAAACTATTTAACTTGTTTGCATGGATGTTTACATAGATGTATGAAAACAGTGTATTATATTCCTTGTTTACGCATCCACATAGATTCCTATCAATTTGTGATTTGATAATTTGACAATCAAAAGAATTCTGTTGAAAAGTAAATAGAAACAAGCAGAAATCTCGAGAGATACTCACATCCCCTGCATCCTCAGCCTCCTGTCTCGCCCTAGCCATTTCATTGTCAAATTGTGGTAACTGCTGCATAAACTCTTCAGCAGATGCACAAGCCTGAAGCAAAAATTAAAAACATAATGTCAAAGGAAAACTAATATCGCAAGCCCATTTTATGATTAACATAAAATAAATCTTACTCTCAGTGGTTCAGGGACAAGATTTTGAACAGGGATATCAGACAGATCCAACTTTAAACCAGATTCTCTAGCAAGAATAATCACCTGTAAAATGCAGCAGGTTTATGACTGAACTTAACTAAACTGAATATACTGTGAGGAACTGATAGGTACAATTCACAATCAATAAAGTTGCAGTTAGTCAACCATCACATGTCATGTCTTCATACTGACTGCAAGTTGGTGCTGACAACATCAGCATTTAAAAGATTGTCATCCACTGAATTCAATCACGGTTTAGTGGCAAGGAATAACAAGGGACACCCATTGACCCAACAATATTACCAATGACTGAGATTCACAAGACTGATTCTATCACTCATGGGACAGAAAGTCTTCAATATATATGAAATCTAAAGAGGGCATAAACTAAAGAATTTGACACATGTAATGAGGTATACAGAACCTTTCTGGCAACATCTGTTCCAGATAGATCATCCCTTGGATCAGGTTCAGTATATCCTGCCTGCTTTGCTTCTTCCACTACGTTACTAAATGCTCGCGTGCCTTTGAAATTGTTGAAGATATAACTCAAAGTTCCACTGTGACAACAAAATGGGGAGAACATTTGTAAGAGATGTACAGTGAAATTATCTAACATCACTGACACAAATACTTGAAATTGTTTTTTATGGAATTATATAGCATAATATATTCAGAGGCTCTTGAGTGCTCATGTTTCTGTCTATTAAGCAAAAACATGTCTCACCTGAAAATTCCTTCAATGCGCTGTATTTTATCCCCAGTTTCAAGGAGACCTCGTAAAGTGCTAATAATTGGAAGGCCAGCTCCAACAGTTGCCTCATAAAAGTAATGTGTATAGGATTGCCTTTGAAGAGCTCTCAGTTTCAAATACTGAATTTATATAGAAGAAAGATCAAGAAGAGCAGACATAGAAGAGAAAGACATAGGAGAGATGATGACAAGGGCATGACAAACATAGCAGTAACAAAATGTTCAGCGACTAACAAATAGTTGATGAGAAGCAAAGTTTTACTGTTAAGTTAATAAGTAGAGAAACCAACCAACTAACTGATGCAAGAGTTTCATCATCAGGCACATATGTAGAGCTACAACTTCAGGAATACAAAGTGTAGCAAACATCAAAAACTTTAGTTTAGAAAGAAAGGAGAGAGAGAGAAATGTAATAGCAACGTCATGTGCAATAATGAGGAACTATTCAAGAAGCTACACTCCAGCAACAATACCCCAACATAGTTCATGTTACCTGATCAAGTGGTCCTGAATTTGCCTTTTTGTTTGGGGTGATTACATGAATTCCTCTTCGCAACCAATCATGATAACAACTTGCAACATTAGAGTCCGCTGTACAGTCTACTAAAACAGTATTTGGGAAAAAATGATTTTCATGAACATGTTGCCTGAATTTCTCCAGGTCAGCCACTTCACCTTTATCCTTCACAAGCTCTTTCCATCTTGACAAATCAATTCCACTGCAGCCAGAGACTAATGAGCTTAATGAACATACAAACATAACTTTACATGACTGTTATCAACAAAGCATAACGGTTGTCCCCAAACAGCAAACAAATTAATGATCTGTAAGGGTACAAATCATCCAACCAGATAAATTGGCTCTGAAATTCAACAACTTTTGGATATATCTAAACACCTTCAATCTGAACATTTATTTCCCAGAAGCTCAGAGGCAGGGAGCATGTAAACTATGAATCTCAGTTATATACTCTTAGCAAGGTTTGAGTACTGCTTCTCGCAAGAATGGGAAATGGGAATAACCCGAATAAACTGGGTGCACCAACCTATCCTAAATTTTAGGACATGTTTAAATATAGTTAATAAGGTGTGTGATAGCATTGGATAAAGAACACAACATGTCACGTTTTGGTTTAGAAGCTTCAGAACGCAAACCCACCCTAGTAACAATGCACTGATGATAACAAATTGAACAAGCATGTCAATAAGGCAATACCTATGGACAAATTATCTTCCAGAAGGAATCATCTTGTCAGAAGCAATCGCCTTTCATGTCAGGGTATTAGTAAGGGTCGGTCACTTTCCCATTTTAAGGGATGGAAATGACAATTAAATTATTTTGTAATGTGATGCCCAATAATAACAAATGGTTTTAGCTTACATGTAAGTTCCCTAGAAGGGTGCAACTAATATTTAGTTGTTCAGTATTACTTCCATTTTTTGAATTTTCTACTTAAGAAAAACCCCAGTTGCTAGTAAATATAAAGTTATGCCACCAATTTTGAAGGATGCAACTAATGTATGTAGTTGGTGCTAGCTTTTGTCAACTTAAGAGGGCTATCATAGTCAATTTTTGTTTTGATTGAAAATGAGAAATTGAGTTCTTCGAGCTGCACATTTTTTGATGACGTCCAATTAAGGATAATGATCACCACTTCTTGTCTATGTAGGAGAATTTTAAGGAATATTTTAGTTATGTATGATTTTTCTTTTTATTTGCTTTTTTTTCTTCTAAAAAAAAATGCAGACTATGAAGGAACAAGCATAATGTAAATCCCAACAGGAATTGCCCTGATTCAACAAAAATGGTATTTTTTCATGCCTTAAGAGAAGACCTTTTGGACACCAATCAAAAGGCCCTAATTCTATTAAAATGCTAGAAAGAGATTTGCTAAATGAATGAATTAAGTGCTAATCGAAGAGAGTTTGCAACTCCCTCCCCTCCCTCCATCATTAAATTAGTTGACAACACAAAGCCTCTTAAGCCTCAGAATTCTAGATGCCTGCTCTTCAGGTTTAGGTATGGTCTTGCACTTACAATATATCACATGTAAAGGAAGTTGAAGAGAATGATCTTTTGTTTGTTAGTTTATTAATTTAGAATTTTGGTGCGGAGATTTTTGTGTTATGCTATTTGATAAAAATGTGCCACAAGCTAATCAAAAGTTGTTTATAGGACTTCTGATCACTTTACATATATTAATTAAACACATTATATATTGTATCAGGACGAAAGAAAGGTGGTCATGTTGCCTTCAAGAGGAACTCAGAAAGCAAAGGTAATAGACAGTATCATACAGGCAGGAACCTGATGCAATTCTTAAGACTTACACATCATTCAAAAGCATTGTTCTGGAGCCAGTGATTCCCATAACACGCAAATCAATGTTAAAATCTTCCTTAAGGACTGCTGCCTGCCAAAAGAAACTTCATAACATGTTCAGACGGATATAGCATTTAGAATAATAGCAATACCTAGTTAAAAAGGAATAAAATATATGCATTGCTCCATTAGGTAATGTTCTCAACTCATGTCTACCCATTTTTCAAGCCACAGCATGGCTTCTAACATCAAGGGTGCAAGTATTAGTGGTCAGGAACAGTTGTTGGAACCTGATGCTCATATATTCAAGCTTACTAAAACTTTTTGGTGTATAGTTCAGAGGTCATGACATACAGACTTGGGAAATAACAAGGTCATTTATGTAAGCTTACTGAAAACTTTCATTTATTTTTAATGTAACAGCTCTGAGTAATAACAAATCCTAGATAAAACCAGAACTTGAACATGATTTACGTAAGCAAACACCTTGGGGAAGGTTGGCTTTTATGGGAAGAAATAAAAAGACCTGTCTATGAAATGCAGTCCTTGTTTAAGTAGAACAAGAAAGAATAAGATAGTAGCCTTAAATCTTCTTTTGGTGAAAGTCACCATTGACACACTACATGGTATTTACTCCTTAATTTGCTATGCTGCAAAGTACATTTTGTGCACTTTTATAGCATTGACTCATCATTAGAAGTACTAGGGCGAGCAAGAAACAGAGTTCCCATTGTATTTTACCTCTATTATAATTTGTTAAACTCATGTTACTTCATATTAACTGTTATTAACTCTATCATAGTCGCAAAAGATAACGGATCCATTAATGTTCACATTCAAACATTAATTATTCCATAATTACCTACATATGAAAGAAGAAAAATAAAAGATATATTGGCATCCAAATACCCACCTGATCTCTCAGCTGGTCAAGTAATGTGGCGCCAATCAAACCAGGTCCAATGATTCCCATTGCTATCGTGGTTTTCGAGAGATAAAACCTCGAATGGACAGCTCTTAAGGCTCTTATACAATCTTCACGCTTGATAACAACTGTAACATTGTATTCAGAACAACCTTGAGCTATGGCTCGGACATTAATATTAGCCTGCATTGCAAAAACATTTCACACTTGTATCAGAAGAAAATAGTAAAATATAATTAATTGTTAAGGAATAATATTGAAAGTGTAAAGACGTTGAGCTTCCAGACTACTCATCTTGAGAAATATTATATAAATTCTTTTACCTTAGCCAGAGCATTGAAAAGAGTAGCACTGACTCCATATGTGCTAGCCATTTTCTGGCCAACTGCTGCTAAAATGCTACAATTTGGAATGATTGCAACCTGAAGATTGATTTTGAGAAAACAACGAAGTGGTAAGAAATTATTCCAAAACATTTGAGACAAAAAAGATAATATGATCTGCCATTGAGAAAGCAAACTACAGGAATTGAGCTCCAAACCAAGAGTACACATATCAGAGAACAAGCTCAGAAGAATGTAGCTGTGACAGTAGGTTAAATTGGCATGAAGAAAATTATCGTTCAGTCAGTGCATAAGACAGAAACAGATCATACTCAAAACTAAAAACCCATCTCAGATTTTAAAAGTCAAAGAGCTGAAGTTTTGAAACTGAAATAAGATAATTTTGGCTGTTTTTGAGTATGGCTGTTCTCCAGACACTAATAGTTTTACCAAAAAAGTTATAACACGTCACAATTCCCAAAAAATATGATAAACCAAAAACAGATAAAAAGAATTCAAGGGAAAAAATCTAAGACAACAGTGAAATCATAAAGATTTGAAGACTTGGTACTGTTTATGTTGAATTTTAGTTAAATCCAAACAGAACCTGGGAAAGACGTCCAGCATTCAAAGCTTCACTAAATCTAGACTTCAAAGCCTCAGCAACAGCTGCAACTTCCTTCTCAGGCACAGCAAAGCATACGGAATGCTCGCTACTAGCCTGCATGAAATTCAGTCACTTTGCATACATGTTATCTGAGAGAAACTCCAATCTGAAACCAGGGGATAAAGAGTACCTGGGATATAACAATGACATTAGCTCCCACATCTTTCACAGCACCAAAAATGGCACTAGCTGTACCAGGAACACCAGCCATTCCAGTTCTGCCAGCGGAAGAGTAAAAACATAAAATGAGAAAGAAATGAATACAGCATGAAATCAATGAATATGAAATCACCAAGAAATGTCTCACCCCTCAACATTCACAAGAGCCACGTTGTCAATAGTTGCAAAACCTCTGACAGGCGACTCCAATTTCTGGCCATCTTCATTCTCAGCTGGGCGGCAGATCATCGTCCCGGGAGCAGAGAGGTTAAAAACATTCCTTATCATGATGGGGATGTCATATCGCATCACAGGCATAATAGTGCGAGGATGTAAGACATTTGCCCCAAAATAGGACTGCAAATTCACACAAACATAAACTTAGAAACATGTAGTTAGATAGTTCAGCATTGACAGGTACGAGAAGAGTGGTGAAGTTCACCATTTCCCAGGCCTCTTGGTAAGACAATGTCCTTAGTATTACAGCCTCACTAACTGCAGATGAAAAGGAAAAGGAATCTTTCAGCATTGCAATCCAACCTCATCACTGGTGTCCTCTCAAAAGTTATATAAGGTCATTCTCCAACCCTGAATGGTCTCCACTAGATAGTACAGCAGAAGTGGTAGAACCTTGTACAAGGAAAAAAAAAAAACAAGTGAATAAACCAATAACAAACCTTTTCTGGGGTCTGCACTGTACACCCCATCGACATCTGTCCAAATTGTGACTTGGCGAGCCCTCAGCAAGGAACCCATTATAGCTGCAGAGAAGTCACTTCCATCCCGCTTCAATGTTGTCGGAATATTTTGTTGCGTACTGGCTATGAAACCCGTCGCAACTATTGTCTTTGATGGATGTCGAGAGAACCACTCTTCAAGTCTTTTTTCAGACTCCGCAAAATCAGGATCAACTTGATTAGAACCAGAGGGATTTACTATAAGCACTTCTCTTGTATCCATCCATTCACAATCTAGCCCGTTCTGCACGAGAAACAATAACTTAATAACACATCAGATAAATTGTGAGAGTTACAATTGGCAAGTATTTTTCATGGCAATGAGCAAATAACCACTGAACCTTTCTAACAACATATGACAACATCTGTGCAGACCACAACTCCCCATGTCCTACAATAAAATCAGAAAAGGACTCGGTTGCATGACCAGCTGCAATGGATGAAAGGAGATAGATGTCAGAGGCAATACAGCAGTAGAAAGCCAGATATGACAAGAAAACAGACAAGCACCTCATATCAACATGGATTGAAAATAAAAATAAAATAAAGAGTTGCTGAGAAAATATAAACAAAATCAGATATTGCAATTTACTAGTTGCACAATAAAGAAGAGATTTAATCCATTTCAACACCTCAGATAAATGCATGCATGAAAAGAGAGAGCAGTCTGACCTATGTATATTGCACGAAGCATGGCTTTGAGGTTATTAATATCATGATGCAACCGGGACAGAAAACTAGCAAGATCATCCCCATCAAGAAGATCCATAGCTGTTAATTTGTGCTTTTCAAAAACAGCATCTACAGCAGATACATAGGAATCATCCCGTGATTGCGCCTCGTTTATGAGATCATACATCATATCTGTCACCTTGGACATCGCCGACACAACCACCAACTTCCCCTCTGAGCTATCCTGAACAATAACTTGTGCTACATTCTGAATTCTCTCCGAGCTTCCCACACACGTACCACCAAACTTATGAACCGACCACATATCACCTTTCGGAAGGAGAAGTTTTTCCTTGGATTCATCCAGCAAAACAGCTAAGACACGGAATGCCATATAACCACATCATACCAATCAGCTAAAGAGAAAACTAGAATAAGAATCTAAACCCAATGTAGAGAAAAGTACAGGTAAACCTTTAACCGAACACGAGACATGGCCGTGCAAAGAGCAAGGCTCCCTTCTTCTCCAATGGGAAACAAAACCACTCCTGAATAAAAGGAACACAAAAATCTTCAGAAAAATGAGAAGATTTTTTTTTTTTCAAAATCCAGAACACAATGTTGAACAAATTAATATAGTAAAATTTGAGCAATGAAAGACAGGTAGAGGACAAAAAAAATAATACAATGTGGTTGAACGCATCAAAAATAAAACAAACTTAATTACGTAACAGAACCGAATAAGCCAATCTCCAAAACAAGAGCAGAAAAATGGACGTATCTAAATTAAAATAAAAACAAAAATGGAACCTGGAGAGAAAAGGGCGAGGAGGAGTAAGTGATAAAAGGGAGAAATGAGGAGAAGCAGAGATCTTCTTCTGGTAAAATGTATTTGATTTTGAAGAAGAGAGAACGCGTGAAGTGTTATTATGGGAGATCGAAGCAGCACAGAGAGCCATTTCTTCTTTTGAAAAAGAGAAAAGCTTGCACTGAGTAAAAATGGCTGCACTGTTAATTATTTATTCTCTGGGTTTGGTTTTGGCGGCTTTTGGTCTGTGGTCTAATTATTTGTAGAGGTCCGATGGGGAGACTGTCATTGATGATGACGACCACCACCACGATGATAGGTTTAAAAAATAAATAAAAGAATAATATGTTTTGTTTTAGTAAAATAGTACATTTTCATTTTAATTTTGATATTTATTAAATACTGCTACGTATTTAAATATAATTTTTTATTCAATTGTAAGATGACGCTCCAATTATTTTATAACTTTTATTTAAATCTACTGTTCGATTAGTTTAATGAACTTGTCAATCAATTAATCCTGAATTTAAATAGATATCACGAGCGGTATACCCGCGCGATGCGGCGAGTTTTTTTTATCTATGTAGAAAATTGATTGTTTTTATATGTATTGTATTTTATTATTTTAATATTTAGTTAGTATAATTATATTTAAGAATACTGATATGAATTTTTGTCCTTCAAAAAATCCAAAGTCATTTTTCCTCTCTCTCGATATATTTTTAGGCAATAATATTCAATAAATATCTGACATATTAGAAATAAAAATATTGTAATTTGTTTTTAAAACATAAACTTAATTTTTTTTTGTGCTATAATTATTTATTTGCCGTCTAAAAAGAACAGTCTAATGGAAACGGGAAGTGACTTGTATATTTTTTAATTTGACTTGTAGATAATGCAGGTAAATTTGTCAACTTTTTTTTTGATATGTTTTTTTTCCAGTAATATTAGATCTAAAATATTAAAAATGAAAACATTGGAAATTCTTGTGAAGAAATAAACTTAAATAAAAGAGCACAAAATTAAATTTTGAAGCCAATATTTTTTTTATATAAGATTTATTAATCATATTATTATATCAAATATATTTAAGAAAACATGATATAAATTTTTGTCCTTCAAAAAATCTTAGGTCATTTTTCTTCTCTCTCAATATATTTTTAGGCGATAATATTCAATAAATATTCAAACATATAATTAGTTTTACATATTTTAATTTGACATAAATATACAAATATATAATTAATTTGACATAATTTCAATAATATATTTAATTTAAAGGATAATCTTAGGCTATTTTGTTCTCTCTCGATCTATATATTCTCAGGCGATAATATTCAATAAATATTAGAACATATAATTGTTTTTTTTCTTTATGAGTTGTTTTTTCTCCCCAGTAATATTAGATGTGACACATTGTAAATAAAAATATTGTAATATATTTTTAGGAATTTTTTTTTTTAAGATATGAAATATTAAAAACTAAAATATTGTGATTTTTTTTAAGAAATAAATTTTAAGAAAAGAAGACAAAATTAAAATTCGAAGACAATTTTTTTTTTGTTATCCGATTTATTAATTATATCATTATATTAAATGTATTTAAGAATATTGATATTAATTTTTTTATTGAAAAAATCCTAGGTCATGTTTTCTTCTCCCTATATTATTCCTAGGCGATAATATTCAATAAATATTAGAACATATAATTAATGAAAGACTAAAAATATTCCAGAAACTTTAAAAAAGATAAAACAAAGAAATAAAATAAAATTTAAAATTATCTTTGCTATCAATATCAAAACAATTAAAATTATTAAATTATCTAGAGGAAAAAAAATTAAATTATTATTATTATTATTATTATTATTACTATTATTATTATTATTATTATTATTATTATTATTATTATTATTGTGTTAAGTACACTTATATATACTTGGACAAAAGTATGGATTATTATTGAAATATAAAAAACAAAAAAGTATAAGGGCTGAAATGAAAATCAAATATAAAGGGATTAAATTGAAAAATTAAAAGTCCAAGGGCTGAAATGGAAACCACATTTATTATCAATTTAAATCAAAGGACAAAATTGAAAAACTTGAAACTTGTGTACCGAATTTATTGAGCTATTTACAGCCAATCCGGAAATTAAAAGTAGGAGGACCGAACTGAAACTATATATTACACTGATTTTGAATTTAAGGACGAAATTGAAACAAATCAAAACTAATATAATTGCAATAAGGGCCAGAACAACAAATTCGGGCGTTCAGAGACTGAAATGAACTTTGCCAAAAACACTGCCTCGCTGACGTCAGCTTGCGCAGGAGGAGAGAGAAATAAGGGGGGGGGGGAATTCAAACGCCCATTGACACGTACCTGGGCATAACATGTATACACGCACCGCCTCATGTGGAAGAGCGCATGGCGAAATATCGTTCTAGACGCCGGTTGATCATTTTTGGACGCCGTATGACGTAGCACGCGCCGCCCGAAACACGCGTGCGCGCGGAAATGGACGGCGCGTGATAGGACGCGCCAACAGTAACCCGGAGTGGAAAATAATAAAAAAATTGGCTGATTACCGTTTCACCCCTCCCACCCTGTGCGTTATTTTGTCGTTTTCGAGGGGTAAAACGGTGACTGCACTGTTTGAAGAAATATTAAAAAAAAAAAAAAAAACCGCCCGGCCGAACCGGGCCGGAATGGCCAATTACCTCGGAGCCCCTGAAACCGGCGGCGTTTTGTCTTTTTCGGGTGCTAATATCTTTAATACATTGTTCCAAACCGAAAAAAAAAAAAAAAAAGGAGGAGGACATACACCCGCGAAGCACCGGGTCAAATGGGCAAGTGAATAGTGCGGATGAGTCTGTGTGAACAGTGTTTTACTGTTCAAAAAACCGTTTCATTTTAGGTGTATAATTGTTGAAAGTCATAACATTCAAATATAAAAATATTTCACTAAAATTTTGGGGTTATTTAAAAATTATTATTTGTGTAATTTTGCTATTTATTTACTTTTTATATGCTTATTTTCTCATTTATGCCCCTGTTTTTTATGCCGATTAGGAGAGGGTTTTTCAGCTGCGGTACGAGACTACTGGATGACAAGCCAGTCATGCTCCGACACGTCATCCGACAAAATATCTCCGTAAAAGATCACGACACTACTCATTCAGCGACGAGGCAGACAGGCCTTGCTTTACAAAATTGCTACGTTCCTGTCACCAGGTACCATTCGTAAAGAAACAATTACAACGTGATGCAAATTCACTGTATTCCATTCATTATTTTTACTCACTGCTGTAGGATAACGATACTTTTGTTCTTTCTAAAAAAAATTACTTGCATTGAGATGAGGGCATTTTCAGATTTTGACGCAATAAATTAGTTATAAATTTGTTTGTAAATACTATAGGCTTTTTCATATATTATTGAATAAATAATAATAAAATCCTAAAAAACTAACATGATCAAGTATATCTGGTATCAAACATGGTGTACCAATGAAGTTTCATGTTCAAAAATTCATCAAATACACTCAAACCTCATGCCCTATTACCTATCTTATATTTTATTGCAATAAAATAATAGAAATTGAGAAACGCGGAAAAAAAAAAACAGGGTCAAAAATATAATTAAGAAGAAATGGGACTATAAATACCCATCTCTTCCCTCAGCCATGTCCAGCTGAAATTAGAAGAAAAAGGGGAGAGATAACCTAAATTTTTCTTCATAAAAACTAGGATTAAACACCCAAAAACTTGTAAACTCATAAAAGTCTAGGAATTCTAAAGTGGAGAAACACAATTTGAGGGAGGATTAACACGAAGAAAGTGAAGAATTTGGGGAAGAAAGGAGTGGTTGGTTCTTAACAAGGAGAAGGAGGCTAAGATTCTTCCAAAGTTGTGAGCTAAAGTCAAGATTTCATCCAAGTAAGGAGTTCTAATTCCAATTTCTATGAAATTAACCTCAAAGTTGATTAGAAGTTCATGATTCTTCTTGAATTGGGAATTAGGGTTTTTTTTTTAAAATACAAAATATTGGGGGAATGCATGAATGAGTAGGGTTAGGGGTGAGCAAAAAAACCGACCAACTGATTAAACCGAGAAAACCGAGAAAAAAATAACCGAAAAAACCGAACCGATAAAAAAAACCGATTATAAAATTTTGAAAAATATCCGGTTCGGTTCGGTTCGGTATCGGTTTTGTAGAGCAAAAACCGAATAAACCGAACTCAACCGAACCGGTTTGGTTAAAACACTTCTTATAACCCGCCGCCCCCACTATAAATATAAACTTAAAAGTTAAAACCCAAGCCGCCCCCCACTATAAATATAAACTTAAAACCCTAGCTGTCGCCCCCCTATAAATACAAACTTTCACATTTCTTTTCTAATTTTAAAACCCTAGCCCCCCCCCCCCCCCCTCCCCCCCCCCCCCCCCCCTCCCCCCCCCCCCCCTCTCGGGCTTCTCTCCCTCCCTCTTCAAAACAAACCCTAGCAGCCCCCCACCCCCCTCTTGGCTTCTCTCCCTCTTTCTTAAAAAATAAACCCTAGTAGCCCCCCCCCCCCCTCTCGGCTTCTCTCCCTCCCTCTTCGAAACAAGCAGCCCCTCTACAACGGTGCAACCAACCTACGCAAGGCAGCAACCACCCTCTCCCTCTATGTAATTTGCATCATCATCTCGGCACGGTTGTGTGTAAAATTTACTGTTTTGTTGTGTCTTGGCACGTTTGTGTGTAAAGTTTACTGTTTTGTTGTGTGTTTTTACTTCGAGTGCTTTTGTTCCTGGGTTTTTGCTAAGTTGTTGTAAAGTTTGCATCTTTATGTGTTTTAATTTCTCTATTGTATTGGGTTTTCTTGGTTTTTGTTTAATCATAATTTCAAAAAACAACAATCAGCAACAACAATCACCAATTGTTAGCTAAAATTAATTGTTAATGTTCATGTCTTTTGCGTTTGGAATGTTGATCCTTGTTGTCTTATTCGGTAATGTTTATTGACAAAACTTAATAAACATTATATTAATTTAATACATTAATATTTGTATCAGCGGCAGAAAATCAATTTTTATTAATATTAATTGAAAGCCCATCAGAAAGCCCATCAAATGGCCCATCAAAAAGCCCTTAAAAACAAATTCGGTTTTTTCAATTTTTTAATTATAAAAAACGAACCGAACCGAACCGAAAATGGTAGGTTTTTACTAGGTTCGGTTCGGTTTGGTTATTTGTTTTTTAAAAAAATATTATTTTCGGTTTGGTTATTTTTTTTGTGAAAAAACCGAACCGAACCGAAAATACTCACCCCTAAGTGGGGTTTTCATGAATAAAGGGGAAAAAATAGTTGTGATTGATAAGGAAGCAAGGATTGAAGATGAATTGGTTATGTTTTCTTCAATTTTGCATAACAGGGGAGATTCATTGCCCTGTTTCTTAGAGGAATTTGAACCTGAAAAATACACAGGGAGGGTTCCTTCATAGAAGTTGTAACTTGGAGTGTTAGCTTTCCAACGAGTCAGACCCCGTCTAATTTGGAGCTCTGGAACTCTAGATATGAGTAAAAATATAAGGAGAGGTTAAGCTGTCACCTGTGTTGACAGTTTCGGCCAAGTTGAGAAAATAGCAAAACTTTAACCATGTTAAGGGTAGAAATTGTTCCTTGCCCTTCATAAAGTGTGTCTTGATATTAAAAAAAAAAGAATAAACGGTGATTAAAATTGAATTCGTGATGTCCACTTGGACTACAAATGATTTGAAAAGTTAAAGGATGATAATGAGGAATGTAAGTCAGAAAGAAAAACTTTGGTAAAAGAGAAATGAATATTATTACCATTGTAATTGTTGTTGTGTGTGATATGTGGATTAATATGGAATAATTATGGGTGTTTGTGGTTTCAGGAGGAACCGCGGGAGGAGGACAACAACAACAGGGGAACGCAAGTCGAACGTTCACAGCAGGTAGGTACTTGGTTCCTATATCTTCTTTATCTAATAATTATTTTCTTTACTAGTTATTGAACTATAAGTTACAATTTGGGTGCTTATTGATGAGGAAAAGAAAAGGGGTAAAGGAAATGTTAGGGGATGGAAAAGAAAGAAAAAAAAGAATAGTTAATGATATCGGCGGGTGACGTCGAGATCGACATAATTTATAAACTTGATTAGCTATTCGGTTTCAGAATAGTTAATGATTTCGGCGGGTGATGTTGATATCGGCATAATTATAAACTTGATTAGCTATTCGGTTTCAGAATAGTTAATGATATCGATGGGTGACGTCGATATCAGCATAATTTATAAACTTGATTGGCTATTTGGTTTCATAATAGTTAATGATATCGGCAGGTGAAGTCGATATCGGCAAAATTTATAGACTTGATCAGCTTTCTGAGATGAAAGCTAATAATGTCAAGAATCCTTGACATCGGCATACTCTAAAACCTCCTAAGGAAATAACGGAACAAAGATTAACTATTTTGGTTTTTTAAAAAAAAAATAGTTAATGACACCAACGATTATGTTCGTGTCAATATTTTCATGAAACTGATTAGTTGATTTTAGGACGGGCAACTAGAGACACTATTGGAGGTCATTAGTGTCGACTATAGTCTCTTCGATGTGAAAAAGGGGAAAGAAGCAGTCAAAAGAAATAAATTTTCTTTATATAATCTTAAAAGGGTGTATATGGTTGTGTTTAGAATCTCATATGATTTAAGTAGATTGATGGATATGTTGTTTAAATTCTTCTGTAAATTCCTAGTATTTACTTAATTGTTTTACTCATATGGAAAATCTATATTTTGTAGGTTCTTCCCATTCTCGTCAGGAATAGATTTTAAGCCTTAATTCCTTTTTGTATAAGATAGGAACTTAGGGAGTTATGGTGAAATTTTGTTATGTAGAAGAACATGTAAATTGTATAGAATAGTATATTTGTAAATTTTGTTTCTGGAATATTAAATATATCAACCTACGCTTGGGATATTAGAAAGTACTAGATTATCTTAGAATATTAAATTGTGTTATGTTCTATGTATATGTATATATGTATCTATATGTGAAATCTTTGTGTGCGAATTGGCTCTTTTAATTTTTATCATATACGTGTGATGTAAGATGGAGTTTAGGAATGAATATGGTCCTGAGCATATTCTGGAATGAATTATGCAACTGATTATATTAAACATTGATGTGATTGTGGATGAGATGTGATTCAAATTGTGTGCAGGTTGTGTTATTGATAACTTGGGATCTCCCGATATAGGGGAGACTCTGCCAAAATTTAGTTAGAAATTTCGGCGAGAGAAAAAGAAAAAAAATTTGGGGTTGTTACAGAAATTGTGCACAATGAAAAGCTATTAATGGATTTCTTTTATGATATTTTGAGTGGAGCGACATTGAGATGGTATATGTTATTAGATAACATGTAGATCCAAAAATGAAAAGATTTGATGAATGATTTCATTAGGCAATATAAATACAACATGAATACTACTCTTAATAGAACTAATTTGTCTCGTATAGAAAAATAAGATAAGGAAAACATAAGAGAGTATGCTCAAAGATTGAGAAACCTGGTTACATAAGTGCATCCCTCACTTTTAGATAAAGATATTATTACCTTATTTACAAATATGTTTAAAGCATTGTATTATAAGCATGTGACAAGTATTTTTGCAAGATGTACCATCACTCCTTGGTTGTCCACTTCAGATGGTCTAAAATCTCTTGTGACTATTATATATTCATAATTTGTTTTCATTAAATGACAATCATCTATGTTGAATAAGTTTTTTAACTTGCTTCTTGAACTTTTGACAAAGATTAAAAATATGGCCCATAACTCCCACATGAAATCTAAATTTAGAATTTCTATTTATATTACTTAGAAAAATATGGTAGGGTGAGTTCAATATATAAAGATACTATCAAATTAGCATTTATAAGGTTTTGATGAATGTTAATGAGAGGAGCTAAGAAGGGAGATGCTTACTTATTGAATTGTTTTATGACATGATCCTTATATGTTTTGGAAAACATGATCTTTAGGTTGAAATAAGAATGAAGGTGTTTGAAATGTTTGGCTTTTATGCTAAAATTTAGATTTATGCATTATTACAGGTGAGCTTTGAGGTGTTTGATATTAAGGAAATTTTGTGTATGATGTGATTAATGGTATGAGCTATTTCCTTGAATGTTGTTCACTTATGAGTTTATTTCAATTGTATTTTCTTCCATAATTACTGGTGTATCCTCACATCTTAAATCTTCCATTCTATTATAACTCATTTGACTTTTTTTTAGCTATGACCATCATATTTGAGAATTGCTTTGAGATATTGAAAATCATATACCCAAAATAAAATGCCTAAAAGTATTCATAAATAGTAAAACCATTTATTTTAGATATAAAAGGTTTAACTTAAGTGACAATTCCTTGAGCATATTTTTTGATTGATTTATTAGCTCTTTTCTTTATAATTTACAAAGTTATTATGTTAGGGGCGACTTTCTTTATCTTTGATATTTTCTTTTTCTCTTGTATTTTTTTCTTTTTTTTTAATTGTTTTTTTTTCAAAATCCACCTCATATGTACGATTCACTCTAGTACTTGTATGTTAGGTTCATGTTGAAAAAGAAAAAATATAGAAATTAATATTTAAAGATTTTTAAATATTTCCTTTCATTATCTATCTTGAATCTCTTTCAAATATTTTCATCAAAACCACAATTTATCTATTTTGTTTAATCCCTATTTATTTTATTTTCCTTATTTGTATGATCTTCCATAATAATATTGGATTCTCCATCATTTTAATCCTTTTTTTCTCTTTTACATGTCATTTCACTCTTTATTATTTTTATTTTTATTTTTATTGAATTTTTTAATTCTGTATTGTATATACTGGGAATGAGTTAAGAAATGGGTTATGATAATATTTATTCTAACATGGATATAATAGCTCAAATAATCAAAGTCAAGGCCCAATTAAAAATGGGGTTGGCTTACCCTCATCTCAAAATAGAAAGGAAAAGTAGGAGGAAAGAGGGGTTGTAAATAGTGTTAAGAAATCACAGTACCTTTGTAGTGTTTAAGTTTGGGTATAGATTTCTTATCTCTAGCTTTTAGTATGTTATTTTGTATTACAACATTTATCTAAGGAAGTTGTATCTAACTAGATGAACTATGTCGGCTTTATTTTAAAAAATATGATGTATATAAGAGAGGAACCTTCTTTGAATATGTTTAAGATAGTATTATTCCTTAATTGAGAATGTTAACGAGATACAAGTTTCAACATTATTTTATACATTTTCCTGTCAGCCTAAAAGTACTATAGAAGAGATATTTCAAGATAAAATATATCATATAAAGAAGTAAATAGAGGAGTGGTGAATAATAATATTTAAAGTTCATGCCTTTTTCATAGGGCATGAGAGATATAATGATGTGTTTAGTTTTAAGTACCCTTTGTGGTATGAATAACTTAAGGCCTAACTCGAACAAGGTAAAAAAGTTGTTATATGAGCAACTAATATAATACACCATAAAGTATAACATCAATCTCTTTAGTGGTAGAGCCAAGATTTTAAATAAGAGGGAAAATTACTAACAAATACTAGATATGATATAGACATGTGTTAAATAGACAAAGGGGGTTTTGTTAGTGGGATTTGACTGAAGAACGATTAGAAGAAGACATAAGCATCTTAGATGCATATGGAAAATCATTTTCACGAAAGAAGACATAAGCATCTTAGATGCATATGGAAAATCATTTTCACGAAAGAAAACATCCATACTTGTATCCTATAAAGATACAAGTTATGGAACGAGGGTCAATTTGTTTGAAATGTGAACGTTGGTAGTGTAAGCCAAACATCTAAACACATGAAGATGGTGGAATGAAGGTGGTTTTGAGTATATTCACTCAAAAGAAGTTTTGAAGAAAAGGACTGTTGTACCGTAGTGAGGGCGCATTCCCCCGTAAATAAGTGGGGTTATGAGCATGAAATTTTAAAGTGTGGGCCACTTGTAAGATGTGACAATATTTACGTTCCACAACCCTATTTTTGTTGGGACGTGCAAATACATGAATATTGAAAAATAACACTATTGTCATCAAAAAATGATTGAAGTGAAAGGAATTCACCGCTATTATCACTATAGAAAAACTTTAATGCGAAATGTGAATTGAGTGAAGACATAAAATTGCTATAGGACCCACCAAAAAAACATTCAAAACCGTGGTTTAGAAGAAGCAGGATTATAAAGCTTTTGTCTGCATTTCATTTCTACATAGCGACTGAACCACGATGTATAATAGCAATATGAAGCAACTCTCAGAGAACACTAATCGCAGGCACACCACTGTCGGTCTCTCTCCATAGTCGGAGGCAGCTCCCAAAGAGCACCACCACCATCCACCTTAGCATCGATAGCTTATCCTCCATGCCAGAAGCTCCGCTATAACCTCCAGCGAAAGCAGCAAGACCTGATGTAGAAGCAACAACAACGATAACAAGCTTTCGACACTCCTCCCATCCTCCATAGGTCACCATTTACGATGTCACCATCATAGGAAGAACTACCTCGATCTTCTCTACTCGTCGACATCGGCAGGCAAGCCTCTTGTCACCATCGACCGACCACCCTTGCTACTGTTCATGTATTGCGTGAACAATACAACACACCATTTTCTCTTCTGTTAACAAAATATTAGGGTGGGCTGGGCTTGCTCTCGACCCAGCCCAAGTCCAACAGAGGTGGGCCTTTGGCCCAACTTGGCTAGGCCAACCCTTTTAGGTGGTCAGGCCCAATCCGTTTTTTTTAATAAAAAATCATATTTAATAGGAATCACGTATTACATTTTATTGTTTTGATTATTAATATATAATATTTAAAAAATAATATATATAACAATCACAATGCCAAACACACCCTAAATCATCGTCGTAGTCTAGAGCGACTAAGCCTTTTCTTATGTCTAGACTTGTTTTATTGGTTCAAAAATAAATTTGCTCGGTCATCCATGTAATCTGTCTTTGGTATGTACCCTATTTTAAATCAAAAGCGAGTATGTGATTTAAAAAGCTAAACAGGACAAAATCCTAGTCATGAAAAAAAATAGTTATATTTTCAAAGGCATGAATAATGAAGCGTATGAAAGGGATTAGAAAGAAAAACCTTCTTGTATGACAGCAACAGCAACTGTTACTTGCAGTTTTATGAGCCACGCGTCACCACCTTATCATACAATCCATTGACTGGACTGGATTGAAATTCAAGCTCTAGACCAAAGAAAAAAACTTCAAGGCACAACTAAGGGACACAAGGAGTTCCTTTCAATTTTATAATTTCCATTCAGGCATTTTTTTTTTAAAAAAAAACTATTTATTACTCTTTCGAAATATCACAATTCATTGTTTAGAATATGACGATTACTTACCCGCGCGCAGCGTTAAGTTTTTTTATACGTAGAAATCTAATTATTTTTTGTGAGTTATAATTAGTTATTTTAATATTTAATTCATTAAATTATAATATATAGTTTTGTTTACGTATGGTTTCATATTTGTTTCTCGTGACATAAGATCTGAAATATCATACATAAAAAAAAAAAACGTACAAATTTTTTATCAAATAAATAACATTGTTCAATTAATTTTTGTCACAATTATTATAGCTGTCATTATAAATATTATTATATATAATTAATATTCTAATTATTATTTATCATACTATCGATGATATCGTAATTATTGTTTTAAGAATAAATTATTTTTTTAGATTTATTTATCATAATATTATATATATTTATTTTAGAACAATGATAGTAAATTATTATTTTTCAGAAATGATAAATAGGTCATTTATTTATTTATTTATATATTAGCGCACTAATATTAAATAAATATCAAAATATATAATTCGTTTCACATATCTATAAGAAAAAAACCTTATAAATAATTATTATAGATAAGACATTCAAAATAATGATAATGATTATTTAATCATTATCATTATTTTGAATGTCTTATCTATAATAATTATAAATTTCAACAACTAACAATATTAACAAAAAAAAAAACAATTTAAACAACTAAATAAATGAAAAAAAATAAATATAATTAGATTTTAAAAATTATTTGACTTGAAGGATAAATAAAAAGAATTTAAAAAACAATAAAGAGAACAAATAATAAATATCAATTTTCAAATGATCACAAACACAAATAAAATGTAAACATAAAAAAACAAAACATTAATAACAATGGAAATAATAAAAAAATGATGAGACCATAATTATTGTTAAAAAAAAATTCCATATGTTTTTTATTTTAGAAGATTTATTACTCATATTATTATATTAAAAGTATTTCAAAGCAATGTGTGTGTGTGTGTGTGTGTGTGTATATATTAAGGCGCTAATATGAAATAAATATCAAAATACATAATTAGTCTGACATATTTAAAAAAACAATTATTATCATTAGTTTAAATGTCTTATCTATAATAATTAGAAAATTCAAGACCTAACAATATTTAAAAAAAAAAACAATTAAGAAAATGAAAAAATAAAAATAAATATTATTAGATTTTAAGAAATTATTTGACTTGAAGGAAAAAAAGAGAAATCTTAATAATTATTATTTTTCAAATGATCACCAGCACATATTAAAATTTGAACATTAAATAAAAAAACCCAATAACATTGGAAATAAATAAAAATTGACAACAAAAACTAAGAGCATGTACATATAAACATGGACAGAAATAGGAACTATGTAAGAAATATATATAAAAAATAAAAGAATTAAAATAAAATCCAAGATTAAAAGTATAAGGGCTAAAATGAAAAACACATATATAATAAATTTAATTTGAAGGAAAAAAATTAAATAAATCAAAACATTGATACAAATAAAATTAAATAATTTAAAACAAAAACGGAAATTAAAAGAAATAGGACCGAAATGAAACTAAAATCTATAATTAATTTGCATGGAAGGATAAAATTGGAAAAAAAAAAATCAAACTTTGATACCGAAAATATTAAGGATTTATAATAAAATTGCATGGAAGGCTAAAATTGAAATAAATCAAAACTTTGATACCGAAAATATTAATGATTTCAAACCAATTCAAAAATTCAAAGACTGGGGACCCAAATGAAACTAAAATATATAATCAATTTTAATTGAAGGATCAAATTGAAACAAATCAAAACTTATATAATAGCAAAAAGGACCATAACAAACAATCAAAAGTTCAAGGACTAAAAGGAAATATCACAATAAGCAGTTGCGCTGATGTGTGCATTGCGCAGGCAGGAGAGAGAAAAAAAGGGGAATTCAAACAGTCATTGACACGTCTCCAGCCATCCTGTAATCACACACGCCGCCTTAGGAGGGAGAAACATGGGTGAAAATCATTCTAGATGCTGGTTGGTATTTTCGAACGCTAGAATATGTTGCACGTGTTGTCTGAACCCGTGTGAGCACGGAAATGGACGGCGCGTCTGGCAACGTGCCAACAGTAATTCGGCAGAATTTTTTTTTTAAAAAATAGCAAATTACTGGGACATCCCTCCAGGTGAGACCTGATTTTTATCTTTTTTTGGGACAAAATGGTTATTTGACCGCGTAAAGAAATATTAAAAAACAAAATTGGTTACCTGGACCGGACCGGACTCAAAATGTACAATTACTGTTGAACCCCTCCATCGAAGAGGTATTTTTTTGTCTTTTTTGAGGGACAAAATCGTTATTTTACTTTGCAAAATAAAAATAAAAATAGTAGACCGATGAATCGACCCGAAAAATGAGTTTTACTATTGTCGTCCACAGTGATTTGTCTCACTATGAATAGTAACTAAATTGTGTCCTAGTTGAATTATCTAGTAGATGACCAATGATAAAAGTTTGAGATTAAGAGGTTTAATCCTCCTGTGTCTCAGGTTCGAGCCATATGGTTGCTAATATGATTGTCATTAAAAGCTTATATAATCGTTAATTTCAAAACTCATGAGATTAATAGAGATACATGCAAATACATCGGGCACCATGTTAGAGCAAGTCTAGCGTTGTAGTTATAAGAAGTGTCATATCCAAAAATTTGTCCTTTTAGCTTTTTATTCACTTGAAATCACTTCAAGGAAACAATTATTTCAATAAATAAAATAGTTGTTTCGTGTTTGAATTATTATTGTAGTTTTAACAAAGATTAAAACTATAAAGTACATTTTTAATGTTGAAATCACCTCGAGCATGTTGTTTCACCAAAGCTGAACAAGAACCACTTTCTTCTTCAAGGATTTGTAGATATGAGAGTCAAGAAGAAGAAGAGTTTGAACCTGAGAGTCAATAACCAACTGTTTCTATACGAAAAAGTTTGTTTTCTAATCTTTTCCTATTTTCTATTTCTTATCTTAAGAGACAATAACCTACTATTTCTATATGAAAAAGTTTGTTTTCTAATCTTTTCCCATTTTCTATTTCTTAACCTGAGAGACAAAATAAATATTGGTTGCTTTGAGTTTTAATATGGCTTTGATTCCTATATTTCCTTGATTAATTGTCATGATCTGTTGTGATATATGGAGAGTTTCAATTTTAGGTTCCGGGTTACAATTTTCAAGTCAGAAGTGGAGTAAGGGAGATAAGATTATCTTGTGGGTCTTATTTTGTTAATGCATTTTGGGTTCGGGAGCTGAGAAAGAGATGGGAAGTGAGTGAAAGTTTTGAAATCTTGTACAATTTTCTTTTGGGTCTTATTGCTGCGTGTTAGAATTTTCTGCAGGGAGCAGAGAGAGATTTAGGGAAGAAGATGATGGGTAAGAGAGAGATTTGGGAATAAGAGAAGAAAACGCCTTCTGCGTGGGAGATAAGAAGTTGAACACGCACTATGCGTGAGCCAGAATAAGAGCAAGGGAGAGGATTTCAGAATTCTTGTTATATTTCTTGTTGTCTTCTGTTACAATCATTTAGGGAATTTAAAGGCAATTCTACATTTGCCAGCTGGGTACTAGCTTAGTTACTAGAATTAAAAAGAACTACACAAAACGACTGTGTTTTGTTTACAATTATTTGAATTCTAATTGTATCAGTTTTGCTTCTCGTTTCTCTTGATTCTTCTATTTTTTGTTCGTGACAATGCCCTGTCCTTGACAACCACCTTGTCCTCAAGGTGAAAATTTAGGAAACCTGCAATCAAACTCTTCGGCGTCCTCCCATGCGGCTTCTGTCAAAGCGGATAAAGGACATGATTTTGTGTTCCCCTTCACCAAGAACATTTGCATCAGAATGAATGACCTTGATTTTCTTCCCTCCAGGATCATAGTTTAGTCTAAGATGAATAAAGTACTGCAATGCAATTGACAGAATAGCCATGAATTCAATTTCAGGAGTGATAACATTGGAATCAAAAGTTTGAGATGACTCCTTAGGGGGAAGCTTGGAATCAAAAGTTTGAGATGACTCCTTAGGGGGAAGCTTCCTGCCCTCCCTCTCAAACTCCTCTCTTAGTCTTTCTTCTTCAGCCGCCACATGAGATGCATCTTTAGCTGCTCTAAAGCGCCTAGACCGTTGCTGATTCATTTTCGCCCGTGGTGCAACTCCATCAAATGCCATGTATAGCAATTTTCGAGGCCTCACCATCACGAAAAGCCTGTCAATATAATCAAACATGCACTGGAACACCTCACCGGAAGAAGTCGGTGAAGGCAAAGCTTGTTTCTCGGATATCTTTGGTTGGGATCCTTCTCCTACCCAGTCTGATTCAATGACAACAGCAGGTTGCTGAAGACTGCTGGGTTTTTGCGAAGAACTTGCTTCACCTAACAGGGTTTGTAGGGTTTGTTTGATTGCGATTTATTGGGTTGCTAGCTCCTTCATCATGGCCTTAATCTGGGTTAGATCATCTGACTGAGCATCCAGCCTGGCTTCCATGCCATTGATCCTCCGATTTACAGCTTCCAGAGAATCATCCAGTCGCCTGATGTCTTGGGACCTGGTTTCTGGTGCCATTGAAGTCCAAAGACGGGAGGCTCTGATACCACTTGCAGCGTGTTAGAAATTCTTTAGGGAACCGAGATAGATTTGGGGAAGAAGATGATGGGGGAAGAAGGTAAGAAGGAGAACACGCACTCTGCGTGAGAGAGAATAAGAGCAGGGGAGAGGATTTCAGAATTCTTGTTATATTTCTTGTTGTCTTCTGTTACAATCATTTAGGGAATTTAAAGGCAATTCTACATTTGCCAGCTGGGTACTAGCTTAGTTACTAGAATTAAAAAGAACTACACAAAACGACTGTGTTTTATTTACAATTATTTGAATTCTAATTGTATTAGTTTTCCTTCTCGTTTCTCTTGATTCTTCTATTTTCTGTTCGTGACACTTATTCGTTAACGTGGTTGCTGAGAAAGAGAGGGAATATGAAAGTCTGGAAATAAATTTCGTAAGATAAAGAAACAGAAGTAGTTGTATTTTTCATAATTTCTTGTGGATTGCATGCCATAACCTACTGTTGGTGCAAGTTTATCAGGTGATTCCTCTCTTTAACTCATTAACTTGTTTATCTGGTTTTGGCCACTGCATGACATGCCAAAGCGTTAGCTAGCTTGTGTCCACGCTCACTCATCTGAAATGCACAATTCTAGCTAGGTATGTGATGCGAACCTCGTGATCACGTGGTCACGCAACCCACAACCAAGAATGAGATAAGATCCCGGAAAGCCGAAATAAGGTCTGAAAGGAGCGTGACACAATGGAAACCTGCCCCAAAGCACCAGCACTATTGGAATGAGTAGAATGACGCCACGAAGCCAGTTAATCTTCGATAAGTCGGATTCAGTTCGTTCAAGAACTAAAGAATGAAAGAATCACTCTCACACATAAACTGAAAAGTTCAGAATTAAGTTTAATCAATGGCTGCCGAAATTAGGGTTACATGAGTTTAAATAGTTCTTAAAAAGTAACCCTAATGGACCTCTTATGTGGACTTAAATGAGGTCCACTGAAAACTGACCCAAAATCCTAAATTAAAAAGCCCATGACTTAATCCAAGCAAGCCTTGGATCCTAGCTGAAAACAAAGTCTTAATTAAGCCCAAACAAGCCTTGGGTTGTAGCTAACTAACTTAAATAAAGCCCAAAAGGTTTATTTATTCTCTTCCATCCAGCCCATCAATCCCATGTTTCCATGTTGTAGTAGGATTCTTTTGGATCCTTTTGTTGTCCTAACTTCATGGCCCAAATAAGGTTGTATTGGACCCCTCCTGCATATGGATAAGATGTACTAAGGTCTCCTCTTGATACTCCAATGGTCCTTGCAATTCTGACCGGGTTGAAACCTTCAAGACCAATGCATTCATTGCCTCTTTCAATGCCTTTGTCCTAGACCGTGTTATTGGACCATTTGGAACATGTAATGGGTCCTTGCTGGTGTTCTTGGGCTGGTCCGCATCATCCCCTCTCTCCTCGAAAGGATTCGACCTCGAATCAATATCTGTGTCAAACAATGTAAGATCAGCAACATTAAAGGTAGCACTAACACTATACTCACCTGGAAGATCAATTTTGTATGCGTTGTCATTTATTCTCTCCAAAACCTGAAATGGACCATCACCACGAGGCTGTAATTTTGATTTCCTTTGGTTAGGAAATCGTTCCTTCCGCATGTGCACCCAAACCCAATCACCGGGTTGGAAAACAACCAGTTTACGTCCCTTATTTGCTTTAGAAGCGTAAAGTCTGTTCTTTTTCTCTATTTGCAGTCGAACTCCTTCATGGAGTTGTCTCACCATGTTTGCCTTCTGTTCACCATCTAAACTTACCCTTTCTTCACAAGGTAAAAGAATTAAGTCCATAGGAGTTAGTGGATTAAAACCATAAACAATCTCAAAAGGAGAAAAACTAGTGGTCGAATGCACAGTTCTATTATAAGCAAACTCAACAAAAGACAAACATTCTTCCCAACTTTTTAAATTCTTTTGTATTACAACACGCAAAAGTTGAGATAATGTTCTATTGACTACCTCAGTTTGCCCATCTGTTTGAGGATGACATGTTGTCGAAAATAAAAGTTTGGTTCCCAACTTTCCCCATAAGGTCTTCCAAAAGTAACTAAGGAATTTAACATCACAATCTGACACAATACTCTTAGGAATGCCATGCAAACGTACAATCTCCCTAAAGAACAAGTCTGCAATATGAGATGCATCATCTGTTTTATGGCATGCAATGAAATGCGCCATTTTAGAAAACCTATCAACCACAACAAAAATAAAGTCTCTACCTTTCTTTGACCTAGGTAAACCTAAAACAAAGTCCATAGAAATATCTACCCAAGGTTCATTAGGCACAGGTAATGGTGTATAGAGACCATGTGGTTGTACTCTAGATTTTGCCTTTCGACAAGCGATGCATTGTTCACAAATTCGTTGCACATCTCTTTTCATTTTTGGCCAATAGAAATGCTCATGCAATACATCCAAGGTTTTCGCAACCCCAAAGTGACCCATTAAACCACCCCCATGTGCTTCACGAACAAGTAATTCACGCACAGAACTAGCAGGAACACACATTCTATTCTCTTTGAACAGATAACCATCCATCAAATAAAACTTACCGAAAGCCGAATTTCCACACGCATTATAAATCTCAGCAAAGTCAGAATCATTACCATACAATTCCTTCACATATTCAAAGCCTAGCAATCTAGTATTCATGGTGTGTAAAAGAACATACCTGCGCGAAAGTACATCGGCTACGATGTTCTCTTTCCCTTGCTTATACTTGATCACGTAAGGAAAAGTTTCAATGAATTCAACCCATTTTGCATGTCTCCTATTCAACTTACCTTGTCCTTTCAGATGTTTCAAGGACTCATGATCTGAATGGATTACGAACTCTTTTGGCCACAAGTAATGCTGCCATGTTTTGAGTGCTCTTACCAAGGCATACAGTTCTTTGTTGTAAGTGGGATAGTTCAAGGTCGCTCCACTTAACTTCTCACTAAAATATGCAATAGGTCTCCGATCCTGCATCAAAACAGCACCTATTCCCATTCCAGACGCATCACACTCTATTTCAAATGCTTTTGTAAAGTCAGGTAACGACAAAACAGGTGCAGAACATAATTTGTCTTTCAAAAGAACAAAAGCCAATTCTTGTTCCTCCCCCCATTTAAACCCAACTGACTTTTTAACAACTTCATTCAACGGTGCAGCTATTGTACTGAAATCTTTCACAAAACGCCTGTAAAAACTAGCTAACCCATGAAAACTCCTTACCTCACTTACCGATTTGGGTGTAGGCCACTCTCGGATGGCCTTAACTTTCTCCTCGTCCATCTCGATACCCTGAGTAGTTACGACATAGCCAAGAAACACAATTTTTTCCATGCAGAAGGCACACTTTTTAAGATTAGCATACAATTTCTCACCACGCAACACACTAAGTACATTACGTAAATGATCAAAATGCTCGGTTAAGCTCTTGCTATAGATCAAAATGTCATCAAAATACACAACCACAAACTTACCTATGAATGCACGCAACACATGATTCATTAAACGCATAAACGTACTTGGTGCATTTGTAAGTCCAAACGGCATTACTAACCATTCATATAAACCATACTTAGTCTTAAATGCAGTTTTTCTCTCATCACCCTCTTTCATCCTAATCTGATGGTACCCACTTTTCAAGTCAATTTTAGAGAAAATGCCAGATACATGTAACTCATCTAACATGTCATCAAGCCTAAGAATAGGGTGTCTATACTTTACCGTTATGTTGTTGATGGCTCGACAATCAACACACATCCTCCATGTTTCATCCTTCTTAGGTACAAGTAGCACGGGTACGGCACAGGGGCTCATACTCTCACGAATGTAGCCCTTTTCCATCAGCTCATCAACTTGCCTTTGAAGCTCTTTCGTCTCCTCAGGATTACTTCTATATGCTGGTTGGTTAGGAATTGAAGCTCCGGGTACGAAATCAATCTGATGCTCTATCCCTCGCAATGGTGGTAATCTGCTTGGAGTATCGTCGGGGAACACATCATCAAACTCCTGCAACAAAGAAATAACAACACTAGGCACAATATGATCAAGATCATTAGTATTAAAGTAAGCCTCCTTGTACACAAGTAAAATCATTGGCTTGTTAGCGAAATATGCAAATCTGACCTCACCCTCTCTAGCATAAAAATTAGGCTGTTTCTCTAGTTTTTCCACACAATTCTCATCACTCTTCCTGACTTTCTTCTCTCCTCTTGTCTTACCTCCACTCTCGACCAGATTTGGGTGTTTTTGAGGAGTGGTCGAATGGTCTGATTTGTTGGGAGTGTTGGCCAAATATTTGTTTGTGTTTGGATGGGTGGCTGAATGGGTTGTAGAGGTTTGGGTTCTGGCCAAATCTGATGGTTTTCTCTCCCCATGTTCCTCACCTTGATTTTCTCTCCCCATCGCCTCATGCTTTCTTTTTAGCTTTATTTGATCATCATACACCTGTTTGGGTGTAAGAGGTACAAGAGTGATGGTTTTACCATCTTTTACAATGGTATACCTATTCTTAACCCCATCATGAACTGCCTTCTTATCATATTGTCATGGCCTCCCCAACAAGATGTGACTTGCTTGCATCGGTACCACATCGCACAGAACTTCATCAACATATTTCCCAATCGAAAATGGAACCACAACCTGCTTAGTCACTTTCACTTTACCACTATCATTCAGCCATTGCAATCTATATGGTTTCGCATGCTTAACAGTACTAAAATTCAGTTTACTCACAAGCGTGGTACTGCAAACATTAACACAGCTTCCACTATCAATAATTAAACCACACACCTTGCTTTGTACGTAACAGCGCGTATGGAAGATATTCTCTCTTTGTTGATGAGATTCATCTTCCTTGACTTGAACCTGAAGTGTTCGCCTTATAACCAAGGACCCTGCAACCGGTAATGCTAACTCATCCTCATCAATATCCTCCAATGGTGGCATGCCTTCGCAATCAGATCGATCACTTTCAGATTCCATATCACCATCATCTCTAATCATCATGATTCTCTTGTTTGGACACTCTGAAGCATAATGTCCATGCCCTTGACACCTAAAACATTTAACATCACGAGTATGTTTAGGCTGAGTTTCAGATTTACCTTTGGCACCGGTAGGGACATTAACTTTAGCCGTTGTTCATTCAGTTTTAGAAGGAACAAAGGATCTTGGCTGGACAGTACCCTCTCTCTTCAGATTCGTCTTCCAAGATGATGAAGAACCCGAATTAAATCCTGGCCGAACATGTCCCTTCCTGAGTTATCTCTCCACCTTCGTAGCCATGTGAACCATGTCCTCTAGCTCTACATAGTGCTGTAGCTTAACCACATTGGCAATGTCACGATTCAACCCATTAAGAAATCTAGCCATGGTGGCTTCTCTATCCTCAACAACATTGGCACGAATCATTGCTATCTCCATCTCTTTGTGATATTCATCTACTGTCTTATAGCCTTGATTCAGGTATAGGTCTCTATAATAGTGGTTTGGCACAAATCGTCTCCTCATTAACGCTTTCATCTCCCCCAACTCTGAACGGGTCGCTCCCCATTCCTCCTCCGATTGATTACAATCTGGTCCCACCAAATCATTGCATACGCTGTAAACTCAATCATCACCAATTTCACTTTTTTTTGTTCAGAATAGCTATGACAATAAAAAATCCAATCTACTTTTTTCTCCCACTCCAAATAAGCCTCGGGATCATTTTTACCTTCGAAGTTAGGAATTTTCAGTTTGATGTTGTCCCCATCCATATCTTCATAATTCCCTATGCCACGGAAATTCACATTCCTCCTAGCTCTGCTCGGTCCAGACCTGATTCCTTGGCCAACAGATGCAAAATCATAGTCATCTTCGCCCATATCTGTGTTTTCATCAACATACTCTTCAAAATCAAATCTGTTATTCCGTACGGCCATACGGACCGTATTTCCTCTGCGATCAGCCCCACTATTCTGTTGCTTTATTGAATTCACCTCATCTTTCAGATCTTTGTATGCCCTCGACATCAACTCAAGTTGCTGACCCATGGCTCGTAATTGGAACGCCACGTCAACATTTTGTGTCCCTGATTCATTGTTTTCAGACATCATTTGAATCTGCAAAATTTGGTTAGTAGCAAAAAAATATATATATCCTCACAACTCTCGTGTTTCACACACAAAAAAATCAAGACTTTTCACTCTAATAAGCTAACTACGCCTTTTACCTCACACTCTCGTGTATCACACAAACAAAATCAAGGCTTTTCACTCTAATAAGCTCACTACGCCTTTTACCTCACAACTTGCTTTCTTTTGGTTCTTTCGGAACTAAAATCAACAAATCAAAGTCAGTAGCTTTTGCAGCGCACTCCAATAATTTTCAGACTCAAGAAGCAATAAAAATACTGAAAACAAAGAAAACAAAACTACGATTATGATTTCGCGAGTAGCAATGCAAATTCGTACGAATTGTGGACGATACGAAGACACGAAATAAAACAGAAGCAAATACTAGCGAAAACAATTACTTGACTCCTAGATAACTGAAAATAGAATGAAAACAGATTATTGGACAAAACTAAACAGTAAGGATCACGTTTTGAGACTTGAGCAGAATCTAACGTCGTACGCAATTTTTACGTAACAGAATTGAAACCCAGATCAAACGACTTCAAAAAGACCTCAAAATCAATATTTAGTATTTTAGTACTAAACAAAAAACAACACTCAATTTCTAGGTCGTTCTAGTACTGCTAGGTACACAAACCCTTGTGTGATCAATTTGCGGCAGAAATGAACCTCCAATTGAAACCTCTAGTATACGATATCGAAATAAGCCCGAATTTAATATATCGTGCGATATCAACCCCAAGACATAGAATGTAAAGTTTCAATTGATTCTAAAGTGTTTTTATATGGGTTCACTACGGTAGTGTTTCTGCGGCAGAAATGAATATCAAAATAACCCCTCAAGAAATCAATATCAAAATAAGCCCAAAATTGACATATGATACTATCTTAACCCCAATAGACGGAATATGAAATTTCAATTGATTCCAATGTGGTTTGCTTATGTTTCCCAAGAGTAGTGTTTTCTGCGGCAAGATTTCAATGATTCTTCATATTTCAACTAATGCCTCTATCTCTCTTTCTTTTCTTTTCTTTTTTCTGGTTTTTTTTTTTTAATATACTGAAATGAAGAGACAGAAAACGATGAAATATAACCTCTCTTTTTTTTTATAAGATGACGCTGACACGAAGAACAAGGAGATGAACACAAACACTGGAAAACTTCAAGGAACACGAAAAAAAAGAACGAAAATAACAGAATGATATGACCTCGTTTCGGAGCCTAGCTCTGATATCACCTGATGCGAACCTCGTGATCACGTGGTCACGCAACCCACAACCAAGAATGAGATAAGATCCCGGAAAGCCGAAATAAGGTCTGAAAGGAGCGTGACACAATGGTAACCTGCCCCAAGGCACCACCAGTATTGGAATGAGTAGAATGACGCCACGAAGCCAGTTAATCTTCGATAAGTCGTATTCAGTTCGTTCAAGAACTAAAGAATGCAAGAATCACTCTCACACATAAACTGAAAAGTTCAAAATTAAGTTTAATCAATGGCTGCCGAAATTAGGGTTACATGAGTTTAAATAGTTCTTAAAAAGTAACCCTAATGGACCTCTTATGTGGACTTAAATGAGGTCCACTGAAAACTGACCCAAAATCCTAAATTAAAAAGCCCATGACTTAATCCAAGCAAGCCTTGGATCCTAGCTGAAAACAAAGTCTTAATTAAGCCCAAACAAGCCTTGGGCTATAGCTAACTAACTTAAATAAAGCCTAAAAGGTTTATTTATTCTCTTCCATCCAGCCCATCAATCCCATGTTTCCATGTTGTAGTAGGATTCTTTTGGATCCTTTTGTTGTCCTAACTTCATGGCCCAAATAAGGTTGTATTGGACCCCTCCTGCACATGGATAAGATGTACTAAGGTCTCCTCTTGATACTCCAATGGTCCTTGCAATTCTGACCGGGTTGAAACCTTCAAGACCAATGCATTCATTGCTTCTTTCAATGCCTTTGTCCTAGACCGCGTTATTGGACCATTTGGAACATGTAATGGGTCCTTGCTGGTGTTCTTGGGCTGGTCCGCATCAGTATGTTTTCTGGATTCTTGTTCAAGAACAAGAATTTTTTCAAGTCTTAAAGGGCTTTCAAGGCGATGCCTAAACTATATTAAGAAAAGTAGAGGGTTTGTTTCATATATTTGACTCTGAGTAGTTTCCGGGTTTGGTTATTTTATTGGAAATTTTGTTGAAATAAGTGCATATTTAAAGACGACTAGCATGGCTTTGTTATGGTTTCTTTGAGCTCAATGACTCCGCGGATTTCAGGCTAAATGTAAGAGTTTGATTTGAGCCTAAACTTTTTTCTTAAATGAAGATTAGAGTTAAAGGTCCTTATAGAGTTATCTTTTAGTGCTGCAAGTGTGATAATTGAAAGATTATTAAGTTGCTTAACTGGTAATTAAGTGGTTTTCCTTTTGTTTTTGTTCCTGGCGACATGCAAGTTATGTTAATTTGGTTTCTCTAAGTTCATATATGGAAATGATCCTGCTTAGTTTTTCCTAATTTTTTGTGGGTTTTGAAATCTAATGTATAATACAAGTAATTTGTATAGAAATTCTCATGGTTCTTGCTTGTGTGCAGAATTTAAAGCAGTGGACAGCCAGTTCAATTGAGAAACTTTCTTGATATTATGTTTAGAGGTTGAAAATTTAGGGTTATAAACAGAAAATAAAAGGAACTTACACAGGTAGTCCATCTCTGTCTTTTTTCCTTGCCTTTACATGTACAGAGTTAAATTCTTCACCTGGTGTCAACTATAAATTTCTCTAGATGCCGTTTGGTAACGCGGTGCAAATTGTGTTTTAAGAAAAACACAGTTTGTATCTGTTTGGTAATCAGAAACCCACAACTTTAATTGTGGTAGAACCCGCCAAAATCACGGTCGAACTATCATTTCCTTAAGACTAGTTCAAGATGCAATGGGCTTACTGTACTAGCCCTCACAGTTCTTGCTTTGAACATGGCAACTCAATATGTTTTTTTTGTATTGAATATGATTTTAATAATAAAAAAAGAATATGATTAGTTGACTGTCAGTAGAAAAAATAAATTATACTGTGGATTCTTTGCCCCGTTGTCTCCTCATCCAAGTTTTTGACATAGTAGTTTCCGCTGCGGCTTTTTTTTTCTTTTTTTTATTTCTAGTACAAACCAGACATGCCGTCGAACTAAAGCTAGCTGATTTTACTTAATTTCCACTATTGCATGCTTAATATATACTGAATTTTATTAGAAGTAGATATATTATCAAACAAAAAACACACATAAAAGAGGTTGATGTTTCACTTTCGCCCTAGACATGGATAATTGTGGATTTTAACTTGCTCCTCGGAATGCAAAATTTAACCCTCATTCCAGAGGTGTTTTAGACATTTCCAAGGGACCTGTGTAATATTTGTAAATTGTTTAAGGGTGTTCAATGATCAGGTATCTGAACCTTCTTATTTTTTTAATAGCGATGTGATAAGACTGTTATTGCTAATGCTAGGTCAACTGTTGTTGTTGAACCAAGGAGATATCAACGTGTGTCTATCAAGAATCCCAAGTTCATGAGCAGTTGAGGATTGAGGGTGCAAGTGCAAGAAGGTGTGGAGTGGAGTCTGTCATTTAGCAGGATCGTGGGAAATGCTAGGATTCAGTTATTAGTGGGAATCAATTGTGGGTAGTACGTGTAGGAGAAGTCAGTTATTTCCTTATGTATTCAGTTATTTCCTTATGTATTTATATTTGGCAATTATGCAGTAAGAAGGTATGCAATCATTTAAATTCAAATTACTGGGTCAATTCTTACCATAAGAAGAATTATCACACAAGTTATTTACAACTTTGACTGGGACCTATCCCGATGATAATTTTATGCTGGTGATTTCGTTAAAACTTATTAAACAGATAAATTTATATCGATTTAAAATCTATATATTTATTGGAAACTTGCACTCCGCAGAAATTCTGTACAAATTTATTATTTTGCCTAATTTTATAGTATAACAAAAAAATTCTCTCTTAATTTTTTTCTTGTTTTGAAAAAAATATATTTCCGGCCGCGGGGTAAATAGCTAATATATATACATACACACAGTTGTATACTATGATATTTCAAGATTACAGATCAAACGTTTAGGAGTGGTCAACAAGCTAGTGATCAATTGAGTTGCTACCTAATCTTGGCTAGCACCAACTACGCCTTCAATTTACTGCCTTACTAATTTTTTAAAACAATTTGGTTGTAAAAAGGATTTATTTATTTTTAATTAAACCACAAAAAAGTATTTTCCAATTACTCAATGCTCAGCTAAATGGAATACAGACCCTCTAATCACTTATAAATTGCATAAATAAATCACAAACGAGGACTGCAATTTTTAATTAATTATCATAGTTGTCTCTAATTGTGTAAAAAAAAAAAGAAAAAAAAAACCGCGTTGACGTGGCATAAGAGGTGTCAATTAATCAGAGCGCCAAGCTACAATAAAGGAGAGAGAATCGAGCAGGATGACCAAATCAAACCTCCCACAGCAATTTGTTGACCAAGTCAATAAAATTATAGATTTCCCAATTGAGTAACCATTGAAATAAAAGCAGCAGCAACGAGAACAGAGAAGGAAATAGTATTCCAACCCTAAACATTACGTGACTATCTGAGAGTATATTTTAGGTTGTTTTTAAATAAATTTTTTATTTAAAAATATATTAAGATGATATTTTTTTATTTTTTAAAAATTATTTTTAATATCAACACATAAAAATAATCTAATTTAAAATAAAAAAATTATTTTTAAAAAAAATATATTTTAAAACACAGTGTCAAACAAACTCAGAGTACCTGTTTAGGAGCGTGGTTCAATTTGCTTTTAAAAGTATTTTTTGTTCAAAAATATATTAAAATTATATTTTTTATTTTTTTAAATCATTTTCAACATCAGCATATTAAAATATCTAAAAATATTAAATTTAAAAAATATTTTTTAAAAGAACTCCATACACCGCTTAAGACTATTTCCTAGGCTTTGAAAGTGTCAAAGCTAACGAACACATTTGCTGCCTCCCTACGCCCTTTCGTTACACCTACCACTTTTGCAGTGCATGCAGGTCGAGAGAACCCTTAAATACAATTAATCCAACCGTGAACCACTCACCTTTGACCCGTTAATTATTACCAAAAATCGAGTGTTCCATGCCCTATCCCTTCAGATTCTTGGTTCTACTAATAAAAGTCCTTTTAGCCATTGATATACAGTACGGTGTTTTCTTCTGCATGAGCCACAACTCTGTTGTTTCGACAAATCTCATGCGATATTTGTCAAAAAGTAAGCTAGCGCACACAAAATTCTTGTCAAGGAATGAATGATTTAGAGGGTGTTTTAGAGGATTTTCTATGGGGGTTCTCTATTATTTCTCTTGCTCTCTACTTTCTTAGAAGACTGAGAAAGGCCATTTCCATGGCCTCGTTAAGCCTTACATCCCCTCAATCTTCTCCTCCTCCTCCTCCTCTCTCATGGGTTAGCCAGTTTTTTCTTGGAAAACGAAAGGTCCCTTTAATCACAGACGATTCAGAAACAAAAGCTCTTGTGCATGATCAAGAAAGTCACGTTTCACAGGAGATCATCAGTCAAAGTGGTGACATGAAAAGTAAAGGTTTGGGTTTTGAAGAGAAAATCATGCGAGAGGGTTTGCGTGATAAGAGTTCACAAAAGAATTCTGATGTTTTGATAAGGAAATTAGGTCCGGATTCATTGAGAATAGTAAAGATTGGCGAAGGAGATCGTGGCAAGGGTGCTACCAAGCTGAAGAAGAGGCCTGGGAGGCTGCTTGTGCCAGAATATTGTCCGAAAGTGGAATTTTCTCAGGTAGACAGGAAGTTAGAAAACAAAGAGTTCGAGGTTCGAGGGAGGGATTTCTGTTTGGCTAGCAAGAAAGGTAGGAGAGAAATCATGGAAGATGGGTATGGCACCATCATCGATATTTTGGGAGATGCAAAGCAGGTAGGTGATCTAACCTCCCACTCTCATCTGGGTACTAACTATTTCATAAATAAATCAATAAATTGCAACTCCAACATAAACTTATTAGTATTTCTCTAATTAAGGATTGCATTAATTAGTTCCTAATTTGTTTTTCAGTGCTCCTCTTTTGGTGCTAAATAAATTATCATTTTTACTCTAAATTCTCCCTGTTTTTGTTCACTCTTAATTTGGTTTTCAGTACTGTTCTTTCTTTTGATTTTCCCGAGACCTGTTTAACACAAACTTAGTAGATTTTGATCCTGCCGGCATCTTTTCTGTCACCAGGCATTTTTTGCAGTGATAGATGGGCATGGAGGCCGAGCCGCGGCTGAGTACGTTGCTGAAAATTTAGGAAAGAACATTGTGAAAGGTCTTCAAAACGTAGGCTGCAAGGAAGATGGGAAATTAGAGGAGGCTATTCGAGGAGGCTACTTGGTTACAGATAGCGAGTTTCTTAGCCAGGTAAACTTTCCACCTTTCAATGTTTGAATATGACGTCCCTTTTGACCTAGTCTTCTTATACTACCAAATTATATATATATATATATATATATATATATATATTACTGAAATATTGTTAGATTTATTAATTATTTAATAAGCCAATCAATTCACCATCAGTATTACTCTTTTTTTTTCTTTTCTTTTTTTCATCAAGGACCAGATTAATCATGTATGACCTGCATGTTTGTTGAAATATATATATCCATGGAAGTTTAATGCATGATTTATTGACCTCGAGTATACTTTGACACGTTCTCGAGATTTGAAGTCTACAATTCATTTCACGAAAATTAGTAAAATATTTCTGCAACAAACCATTTCAGAACAAAGAAAGACAACGCCAATAAATATACGCAGCCACACCTACCTCATAATTGTATATTTTACTGAAGGGAAGAGAACAGTTTCATTTCTGAGAAAACAGTAGACCAGTCTTTGATGACATGTCCATCTTGGCAATCTACAAACACTCTGAATCTTCATATATCTCATAAGATTAAAAAAAAAAGCAATCAATCATTAATTATTTTATCTAAAATCTTAAACTGTTAAATGAAATTTCAGAATATAATTTATATTATTCTCCAACAAACCCCCTCAAATGAAAGCTTTTGGACTTGGAATTTGCATAGACCTACATTATCATGTGCTTATTTTTTATCAAATAGAATGAAGGTGATAAGATTCGAACTTGTTACCGCTGGGTCAACAAAATTCTGGTACTATATTAAGGAATTATCTCTCACCTAAAATCTCTATAATATAATTTATATTATTCTTAAATCGCAATTCAATTGCAGTCAAATATGCTTCATTATATATTCTAATTGAATTTTGACACATGCAGGGTGTCAGCAGTGGAGCCTGTGCAGCGAGTGTGTTGTTGAAAGATGGAGAATTACATGCTGCAAACGTAGGTGACTGTAGAGTAGTTTTAAGTAGGAATGGAATAGCCGATGTATTAACAAATGATCATAGAGTTAGCAGAGAAGATGAGCGCCTTCGCATTGAGAATTCTGTAAGTTTATTGATACTCACTGCTTGTTATTATACATTAAAATAAAAGCTAAATATAAATCTTCAATTATTTATTACCATATGAGTATTAATTAGCAGGATTTTCAACACAGTTAATCACATCAACTAATTGCAGGGTGGTTTTCTGCATTGCCGCAATGGAATTTGGAGAGTTCATGGGTCCCTTGCCGTTTCTAGAGCCATTGGAGACCGGCATCTGAAAGAATGGATAATTTCTGAACCTGAGATCAAAAGGGTTCCATTAACTTCAGATTGCCAGTTCTTGATAATGGCGTCTGATGGTTTATGGGATAAGGTATGTTTCCATTCATGTGCGCAAGAAAAAACAAGTTCATATTCTGGAGTCTCCTCCTATCAGCTTAAGCTCTTAGATAAGTTGATGTTTAATATGGTATCAGAGCCTTGTTGACCCAGCGGTCATGAGTTCAAATTTCATCACCCTATTTTATTTGATAAAAATCAAGCACAAGGTAGTGTGAGTCCTTGCAAGTTTCAAACCCAAAAGGCTGTCACTTGAGGAGATGTATTAGAAAATAATATAAATTATATTTTGTGTCCTCGCATATCAGCTTAAGTTTTTGGTATGAATACATAATATTTTGTCGGGATTTTGCAGGTGAATGAGCAAGAGGCGGTAGATGTGATTTTAAGAGAGAACAATTCAGTAGAGTCTTGCAAAAAACTTGTAGATAAATCTTTCAGCAGAGGCAATATGGATGACATTACTGTTATGGTGATAAACCTTCAAAATTTTGTGACAAATGGTCGTTAATTAGTGCTTTCTGGCAACTCGTTGAGGAAATTGAATGCTAATGACATGATTTTCTGTCCTCCATTGATGGCTGACCTCCACCATGAATCCATGCTCGGAAGTTCCCAAGATGAATTACAGGGAGAGGTAGACTAGGTTTCCAGGAAGATCGATATGTGGTTGGATCATCGTTCAATTTCTCAAGTGATTTTCTCTTCTTTTATACTTTAGATGTAAAGCAATTTTTATTTTTAATTTTTTTCGGCCAGACCCATATTTTGACCATTTTCTGTTGGCTGAATTCTATGTACAATTAAGCTCTTATGTTGATGTTTTTCTTTTCTCAACTCATGTTTTATTTATTAAATATCAGTTCATTTGGCCTTCATTTATTACTAGCGAGAAAGGTATCTATGTAGTTGAGTAAATAGTATTAGCAAATATTTTGTTTTTAATGACAATTAATAAATACAATAATTAGAATTTTTCATCTATGTCCCAAAATATAGCATAATTTGTTCTTGAGTAAATTACCTTGATTATACTGTAGTTTAACAACATTTATTAGAGAATTATCTCACCTAAAAGTTTAAGCTGTTAAGTGAGACTCCAGAATATGATTTATATTATTTTTTAACACACCCTCTCAAGTGAAAATCTTTTGAGACTGTGCTTGATTTTTATCAAATAGAATGAAGGTGGTGAGATTCGAACTCGTGACCGCTGGGTCAACAAGGTTCTGATACCATGTTAAGGAACCATTTCACTTAAAAGCTTAAGCTGTTAGGTGAGACCTCAGAATATGATTTATATTATTCTCTAACAACATTAAGATATTCTATTATTCTAGTATGATATTTCATAAATTATTATTCGCAACTTATATTTTATAGTTTAGTCAAAATTTGTACTCTACAATGAATGTATATAGTAAATTATCTTAACATTTCATTTTTTATTGTGCTTCTTTGAGATGAAAGAAAGAAAAAAAATAGAAAAGAAAGGAAAATCTTAATATTGGTGCATCATTATTTAAGCAATTAATACATCCAAAATGAACTTCTCAATTGTATTTCATCAAATAGATGGTTGGTATATAATCGAAAAGGAAAACTTACTTGTGAGATTTTGTTTTCTTATTTCTGGATCAATTACTTTAGGGTCATTTCAATTATTAGAATCAAAGTGATATTTCACAGTACGAACATCTTTGTAAATCTTGTCAAGTTAATGCAGAGAATTGAGATGAAAAAAAAGAAGAAAAAGAACTATCTTCTTTCAGTTGTGAAAACAAATCTCTTTTCATAGAGGTTTATGTTCTTATTTATATAAATAGAGAAGCGGTTATCTATTAGTAACTTTTTTAGATACATGGATCATGTTTATCCCTCATGGTGGACCAAGCTTAACTCAGTAACCAACAGTTGACAATATTAACTTGACTAAAATTCAAGCTAATACCAAGGAAATATTAAAGTATTTCAAATTAAATGGATTAAATGAAATATCAAAATAAGAAAAAATCATCACAAATTGAAACAAAAACTATCATCTTATTGTTCTAAAAACTTATCAATGCTCTAGTCATTCTTTTATATCCAGCCTGAGTAACTCAATTATTTCCATCATCTCTTGCAACCCTAACCCCTCTTTTATAAATATAAAAAACCAACAAATACATAATTTTCATAAGAAAAAACCATTTTGTATGAAATATGAAAAAAAAAAAAATTTCAAAATTGAAATGATTGATATTTTAGATATTATAAATAAAATTAGGGATTAGCACATGAAAATGATCTAAAAATACTATTTTTTTAATTTAAACTAAAAACTAAAATAAAAAATTAATTTTTTTAAAAAAAAACACACTATAAAAAAGCCTACTGGACTGCTTGCCGGCATCTCCCTCATCCAGGATTAGTTCTTCCTCTTCTTGCATTAGACTTAGATTCCTGAAATTGCTTTCCGGCTGCAAACAATACTTGATGAAAACCATTATTGGTGTACCAGATGCACTAGTTTCAAATTATAAAATATAAATTTTATCATAATTATAAAATATAATTATAGAAATTAATAAATCACTAATTACAACCTGCCACATCATTTAATAACAAAGTCTTTGTAATGAATTAACTATATAGACAGCATTCTTAAAATAAAAAAATACAAGTGTTGACTTCATCTTAGCATGCTTCATGCCTTCATTACGTGTGCACTGTCCTGTCCGCCTATCTTATTAAAAATAATAATGCTATCTATGCAAATAAATAGATCCTACAAATGCTTAAAATAAAAATAAAAATAATGCAAAGATTCCAAACAAACTAATATAACAAATGTTATTTTTATATTAAATGATTATTTATATTTTATTTGCTAAATTAATTAGAGTGTGATTTGTTCAATTGTTCATAAATTGCTAAATATGAAGATATTTTAATCTTTGTTTCGATATAGATCTTTTTCCATTTAATGATAAGTGGTATTTTCAAATCATTTAATACGTTAATCTAGATTCAATCCCTTCTCTAAATGTTTGTTAAAACAATTTTTATCTAGAAAGTAAAAAAAAAAAATGAATCAAATTAATTATTATTAATAAAAAAATCTTCATTTACATCACCTCATAAAATACTATTTATTAAAATTTTATTATTATTTTTTATATTTCACTCTTCAACAACATGATTGTATTGTAAAAAAAAACTTCATCATTCAATATTATATTATTTTAAGAATTATGTATTGTTTTTTTATATTCTGGTTTTATGGATTTAATTTTTTTTCTCGATTATAACCTCGAATATTAAATCTAATAAAAGTAGAGTTTTATATTTTTTTCATTTTTTTAATTATTTTTTTATTCAATTTCTTCTTTCAATATTAGGTTGATCGAAAATTGAGATTTGTTTTTCTAATTCACTTCTATAAGGTTATTATATTTTCATGATACAAGTCACGAGTTTGACAGGTTGACACAAGTCGATTTTGTTCATTTTTTTAGGGTTTTTTTTAATTGGGTTTCATTAAAAAAAATTTCTATAAGATTCTCTTGATCTCGTGATCTGAGTTATGTGTTTAACAAGTTAATCCGAGTTTATTTAATTTATTTATTTATTTATTTTTTAATTGAATATTGTTTTTTCAATTTCACCCTCAAACAACTCAATTTTTTCTCCAATTATTTTTTCATTATTCAATATTGGGTTATTTGAGAAATGAACTTTATAATTTTTTTTTTAATTTGATTTATGTGGAGTTACCATGGTCTCATGAATTTAGTTTTTTTCTTTTTTGATTTCAACATTTCGTCCATTAGAAAAGAAGCTTTGTAATTTTATTTTATTTATGAAGTTATCTCTATCTCATTATCCAAGTTACAGACTTAACAATTTACCTTGGGTTGACTTGAGTTTGTATTCTTTTTAATTAATTAATTTTTAATTTTATCTTTAAATATTGAATTAGTTGAAAGCTAGGTTTCATATTTGTTTTTTGCTTTTTGTAGATTACATCGATCTCATAACACGTGTTATGAGTTTGACTTGACTATAATAGTTTTTTTTTTAATTTAATATATATATATATATATATATATATATATATATATATATATATATTTCAATCATATCCTTCAACATTTAATTAATTTAGAATTATTATCTATAGGGTTGTCACAATCTCGTAACTTTGATAACATATTTGATAGGTTAATTTCAGTCGATTCAATATATTATTGTCTTAAATTTTTTTAAAAGTTATCAAATATATCACCAAATCAATATTTAAAAAATAAATCATTCAATATACATAATGTTTTAAATTCATAATTAAACTATTTTTTTTTTATTAAAAAACACGTTAACGTTATATGAAAAAGATTAGTATAACTTGTAGAGTGAAGCTGGTAATAATATATTATATCCATTTATGGTATATAAGAAAAAGTAAATAAAAAATGAAACATACCTTATAATATTAAATTGGTTGAGATGATGAAGTTTTCTTTCCAATATTTCCATTAAAAAATGGTTTTTTACCCTAATATATTTCCTATCCGTTTGGAGTGCTAAAAAAACGTTTTTTTTTTTTTTTTTTTCAATTACGGAGTCCTAAAAAGAAAAGAAAAAATAACAATGAATATTTATAAGTCAAATTCTTTTATATCTATATTTTTTTTATTATCATTTTTTAAATTATTTATCAGATTTCAAATAAACACACATACATACATATATATATATATATATATATATATATATATATTAAAAAGATTTAAATTCTTTGGGTCATAATATTATATTTTGTGCTATGTTTAAGCAGATTTCGTATAAAATTGAATAATATTTTTACTTTATTTATTATCTATAAAATAAAATATCTATTGAAAAGTTATTTATCTATTTTACGTATCTTATTATGTGCTTTTTTAAGAGTATTTTGAGATTAATTTTGAAAGTATTTTTTATTTAAAAATATATTAAAATAATATTTTTATTTATTTTCTATAAATTACTTTTCATACCCTCATATAATTTAAAAATATTAATTTTTTTAATTTAAAATAAAAAAAAATTGAAATATTTTCGAAAGTCTTTTGAAACACCAAACAGACGCAAGTAGGATCAATCCCACTCCATTGGTGTTCAAGTGAAGTGTTGTGGGAGTTACCTATCCTATCCTATTCTATTCTAGTTAAACCTAATCCTTGTCCTCTGCCATATCTTTTCACTTTGCTGTCACTGTGTTGGTTTCTCTCAATTCTCCAAAACAATCAATCAACCATCTCCATGGAAGGAGATGCTGCTGCTGTCACTGACTTTCAAGACTGGGAGCTCTTAGCCAACTCTGACTCGGACCTGGTTAACTCACCCATCTCAATGGCTAATTCTTCCAGGGGATTTGAAGAGATTGTGGCTGATACCGAAGGTATGTTAAGGTTAGATTACTTCTCTCTCGAAAATGATAACAGGTATGTTAAAACTACTCCCGATGCTACTGATGAAGGTTCTGTTGAGTCTGATAATCCGAGCTGGATCGACCCCGGCTTAGAAACTCGGTTCCAGAGGAGGAACTCTAGTGAGGTCTGGCCTGATTCGGGTAGTGATCGATCTGATGATCGCAAATCAGGTGACTTTAATGTGAAAAATGAATTGGGTTTGGTGGAAAATGAAATGACTGATGTGGGTTTTGAGGAGATTGAAGCTAAAGAAGGGAAGTTTGAGTCACTTGAGGGTAAAGTTAGCAACTATGAAGGGAAAAGTGAACTGGGTTTTGAAGGATTTGGGGAGACTCAAAGTAAGGATAAGGAACTGGTTAAGTTCTGGTCTGATTCTGGTGGTGATGATTTGTTTTTTGGTGATGTTGGGAAGGATCAAATTGGGTCCGAGATTTTGGGTGAATCAGGTGAAAATGAGTCCAAAGAGGTGAATTTGAGTTTTGTTGCAGTGGGAGAAACGAAGCCTGGCGATGAGGTGGAGAAGAGGAAGTTGGTGTGGTGGAAAGTTCCTTTTGAGATGTTGCGGTATTGTGTTTTCAGGTTTAGTCCTGTTTGGTCTGTCTCTGTGGCTGCAGCTGTGATGGGATTTGTTATATTGGGCCGGAGATTGTATAAGATGAAGCGAAAGACAAAGAGCTTGCAGCTTAAGGTTACTGTGGATGATAAGGTAAGTTATTGCGGTTACTTATTTTTCCCATTTCGATTCCTGATAATATGGTTTATTTGGGAAAGTCGATTGCTAATTGTTTTCAATGGTGTGTTCAAGTTGAATGTGTACAAGTTATCTGGCTCTTTATTTTTCCTTCTAAATTTCATATTGAGATTTGGCAGCGTCTGTTGTGGTCATATTGGCATATCTTTATAATTTTTGGGTTTTCCCCACCTCTTCCTTCTCTGTAAGGTAAGAATGAGTTCATTAAAATCATGCACCAAACAGACTGGAAAATGAATTAACAGATCCAAGAAAAGTAAAAAGTCCTCACTTTACTTGCATGCTTCACAGCGCAAAGGACTTGGGGATGGTATGTTAACAGCCTGCGCTCTCCCCTCCTCTCTTCATGAGCTCCATTTATCTTTCTTCTCCCCCTGTTTTTGAAAATACTAATAATCACAGAAGTAATTTCTTGTAATTATTTCTAAATGATTTTTGAAATCACATTAATGATTTACCAGGTCCGCAAGTGAGCAGTTTTAGGTTAGCTTTAGAAGTATGAAAAGTTGCTTTTGCTGTATTAAAAAGGCACCAAACCAAGGATTTGGAAATGCATATGGATTGTAGAAGTAAAGTTAGGAATAGAATATAGGGGAATAGTTGAGACAGAAGGCAAATGATTCCCCAAAATTTTCTTATTTCTGGGCGTACTTAATTGCTTGTTTATGATAGAAGATCCTGTAACTCTAAGTCCTGGTCTCATGCCACTTGCAAGCCTAAAAATCTAGAGCAATTGTGTGATTCTTAGTGTTCAATACTTGATTATTTTGCTCATTGATTCTCTGGTTTCTTGCTATCTCATTCACTTCAATTTGATTAGTTGTGTGTATAATCTTTTCCTTAGTACTTTTCCCTCCCAAATCCCATCATTTTGCATGTTTTTGATTGCCCAAGGTATTTTTTTCCTTCTCCTTCTCCTTTTTATATTCAGTAATGATGGGTAAGGGGTAGCTATTTGAGTTTTTCTCATGTACAGATACGAGAATCCCTTAATTTTCCTCCCTTATTTCTTTTTTGTTTGTGTGACAACATTACAGACTTCAGAGGAGATACAACAGTTAAATCCCATATTTTTCCACTTATAATGTATCATCATCACAAACTTTTAATTGAAGGATTAAATTCCCGTTTAAGCTCACAATATTTGATTTTTGCTCCCGAAGTTGCAAAATTGCTTGTTTGTAAGTGTGTGCTTACTCTGTTTTCCCCTTCTGCTATTCTTTGTTTACCATAAGAGCAAGGTCATCAGGTCTGTAAATGGGTTTTCATGATCATTTGAACTTGAGAATTGTGTTCTGCTCCTTAAGTTTGTCCAGCTTATTTCATTTGGTAGTTGTATTATATCTCTTGCACATGAATAGATGCTTCTACTGGAAACACTATTTCATTGAGGTCAACAGATTTTTATGCAATCCAACTTTGATTCTCATTTTTGATCAATCAATGCAGAAGGTGTCGCATTTCATGAGTCGCGCTGCACGTCTCAACGAAGCATTTTCGGTCGTGAGAAGGGTCCCCATCGTGCGGCCCTTATTGCCGGCAGCCGGGGTGAATCCATGGCCTGTGATGAGTTTGAGATAGAAATATTACTCTTACTTAGGTGCAATGGGGAAATCATCATCTGAGCATGTTAATCAATCAATGATTAAATGATTGTCTAGCTTTGCGTTGTGTGTAGCTGGACTGGAGTGTTTCGGATTTACCTGTGTATGAACATAAAAAGGTTTTTAAATGTGTATAAACTCCAGACTGTGACTTCAAAACATGGTCCTGTATCATTTTGTTCATATATTATATAATGGATAATATATTTTGGATTTTTTGTTTGGTCATACCATTCTCGACTTCGCAGCAGGTTGGTCTCTGGCATTTGCAAACAATTTTGCAGGACAGCTCAAAAAAATAATTTTATGAGAACATGATCTTTTTCTTTTTTAACGTGATTGTCTGGGCTAGAGTTTTAAATAATTTGATTAATTTATGGGTTCTAAGATTAAAATTATATAAATTTTTTATGAATAATATTAGTAATCTCATAGCTCAAATATGAAAATATGAGATTACAAATAAACTAAGTTTTTATCATCTGACAATGACAGTGAAGATGATTTAATGACCATGATAGCGTGACCCAATAAGAAAGTGAGGTAACAAAACTTATTTCTTATAAGCCCTAAAGACTATTCAACAATGTGCCATCCCACTCCTTTATTATCTATAATATTAACATTTAACAGTGACTTTTTTTACTGTAGATATCTTTACGGCTCTTCTTATATTTTTAATAATTCAATTTGTTTCTTAACTTTTTTTATTTGTATTATTTAGCCCTTTTAAGTCCAAATTGAAGCTCAATTACATGTTTCTTGGGGGACAAGAGTTGAATTGAAAAAAAAAGAAATTGAAGTGAAAAACACTAATGTAAGTGATGACTTTAAAAATTATTTTTAAAGTATATTTTCATCCCCTATCTTTTTTAATTATTAGGTGATCAATCCCTATGAAAAGTTTTTTTTATAAAAATATTCATTATGAAAAGTTTCAGCTTCTTTGAGAATTGTCAAACTTGAAAATTGAAAGAATAAGAAAGCTAAAAATTGAGTTTATTATCTTTTTTAATTTAAAATAGTTATCTAATTTTTAGTAATATGTTCTACGTAAAAGTGCAACTAATTATAATATCATTGTGCAATAAAACATTTTCCAATTGAATGGATAGATCCATTTGTACATATTGAATTACTTTTTAAATTTATACCCTGTTTGGTATTGTATTTTAAAAGTATTTTGATGTCAATAATAATTTTTTTTGGTATTTGTATATCATTTTCATGTGTTAATGTCAAAAATATTTTTTTTTAAAATAAATAAATTATTTTAATGCATTTCTGAACGAAAAACACTTTCAAAAACAACTTCAATCATACTCTCAAACATGAACTAAGCTATCAAGTCCTACTTTTGAGTTTTAGTTTTAAAATGGGTGAACTTCAATTTTATCACTTGTAGATTCAAAAATATTCCATTTCTACCATCATAGTTTAAAATTCCTCAATTATGACTCTTCTAATTTTTTGAAAATTCCAATGTTATCCCCCATCATAAAATAACTATGCTTTTTTTAAACGCTTTTTGATTTTTTCTTTTCTTGTTTAGTTTCTCTAATACACACACAAAACAAAAAAGGGCAAATTTTGAAAAGTTATCTTTTTATTAATTAACTAATTGTAAATTCTAATAAATATGTTTGAGTTTTTACGGCTAATAAATATTTAGGATGATGTTAAGCTTTTGGTCGCATTTATTCCTTTTTATGTTTGTCTTTTTATATTATATGTTCATGCAAAACCTAGCTCTATTTGTTCACTTTGATGTTGCATTTTATTTATTAGGCTTAAAAATAAAATAAAAATGTTAGTAGTAAACGATAAAATTTAAATTTTTGAAAGACATAGAGGTAACATTTTAAAAAAAATAGGAGCAACATAGCAAACTTTAAATTATAAGAATAGAAGTTGAACACAAAATGTATAAGAATATAGTTTACTCTTTAAAAAATGATTTGGTATTAAAATGGTTGTAAAAATTGGAGTAAAGACTTTAAAAATAGGAAAAGTCCTAGCATAAGCTCCATTTCCTAAGGTTCTACAATTTACCTCTCAAGAAGAGGGGTAAAATTAAAAACAAATATAATTAAAGGATGAAAGTGTAACAAAAATAAGAGTAGAGTGACCAAATGCCTCCATTAACCGGATTGTTGCCCCCTTGATCCCAATTCCAGTTTGATGCCTCGACAAAAAGGTATCGGTGCACACTCCACGCTGATTCAACACGTGCTTGTTTTACTAGCAAGCCACCAGGAAGTAAACACAATTTTATTTCACCGTCACTTAAAAACCTAAACCTCCTCCACTCCATCGGATTGCCGGGAAATGCCCGAGTAGAGGGGTAAGTATGCGACCTGATCTTCTGCTTTGATTAAATTACATGGGTTATAGAACAATTTCTCTGATATTGGCTGCATGCTGTCCTTTTTAAGCAATTAGTACCGCACCTTGTACTAAAGTTTTGTTCTTTTGAAATTTTTGATGTTTTCTTACCTTGGAATATTACATGTTTTCTGGGTTTTGCAGACATTGCTTAAGTTAAGACCCCACTAGTTGAACTGAAATTGAGTAGTGTAGATTGTTATTTTAGTGCCCGCTGTGTATGTATGTGTGTAAATGATTGGATTTACGGTTTCAATTATTGATTGATGCATTTTCCCTACAATGTATTTTGCTATAAAGATAATCGCTTTTCAGTCTTTGTATTGCTGAGCTTCCCGGATCTTTTGAGTTTCCGATGATCTACATTACCCTCCTGGGCGTTGTTCTTCACGTGTGTGAATGAATTTAAACTTATAAACTGTGAGTTTCAAGTGAGTTAGATGTGGTTCCTGTTAAAACATGATGAGTGTGAAGTTCGAAGACCCTGGCATCATTATTCAGATGCAATTTGCTCTGGATATGGTGATATGATTTAGTTGTTTGATTGGTTTTAGCATGTAGTGAATGATGTTGTTTGGTAAACAAGGCAATAAGTAGACAAATGCCTATGAATCTTCTCATATTCCTTTTATTTGTGAGCCTTTTAAGTGGTTTAGATTAGATTTGATGATGAAAACTTCTGCACTTTTTTTCAGGTTTCAGAGGAGATTTAGGTACAAGAGATTGTGCGGGTTAGTGATTGTTTTCTAGTTTAGTACAATTTATTTATTTTCTCAGTGTGTGAGTTAATGTACTTCCTCCGAATAGACTATATATTTGTTTGGTCATACTGAAAGAAAAGAAATAAATATCCACTAGATAATTACTTAGCCCCATCTAAGGGTTTTCACAAGGTTTTAAGCAGCCATGGGAGGTGTCTCTTCTTCAAGAACAAACCCTAATGATTCTTATAAATCCAACTCATCGCCGGGCTCACCAATTCCTGGCAATTCCCAGAATCACAATTCATCCACAACCTCATCAAACCTTCCACTGTCCTCAGATTTTTCAGCTGCTACTGAAACCCCTGAAGCATCAGATCAATCAAAGAAACCCATTGATGCCAATGGAGATGAAGGTCAAGAAGTGGACGAGGAAGAGGAAGAGGAAGGAGAGTGTGGGTTTTGCGTGTACATGAAGGGAGGTGGGTGTAAAGATGCTTTTATAGGTTGGGAGGATTGCGTTAAAGAAGCAGAGGATAGCAACGAGGATATTGTGGAGAAGTGCCGTGAGGTTACTCGGTCCTTGACAAAATGTATGGAAGCTCATGCTGATTATTACGAGCCAATTTTAAAGGCAGAGAAGGCTGCCAAAGAAGAAGCTGTGAATGAATTGAAGGTAAAGGCAGCCAAAGAATCAGAATCAAATGTGGCTGAAAAGGAAGCGGTGATAGTTGTTGATTTGACGGATCGGGAAGCAATGAAGGGCTCTGGTGACCATAAATAAACAACTGATTAGATGATTGTTGGTTTTTTCCTTTTCTGCCAGAAAGGAGAAGCTTTCGTAGATGTGCCTCTTTTGGTGCCAATTTTTTTTAGAAAAGAAGGCAATAGAGAATTGTGGAAATTAAGATTCTTTTGGTGTCACAGATTTTACTTCCATAAGCATATTATATATTTCAACATTGCATCTATATTCTTGCCTTGCTTCTTTTCTGATTTTGGCTCATTTTATGAGCTCCGTACTTGGTTTTCTCTGTACTTTTTAGTATTTGGTAATTGTTCATCTTTGTTCATGGGATACAATATCTGCCGCCAAAACTAGTTTGGCAGCAAGTTTCCTACAATCTTCGAACAGAAGTTCCTTTCCTCGATTCGAGGAAGAAATAACACATTCCTGAGAAGCGTAACGTGATGACAGAGGGTTTGTGATTTGTATAGCAGGTCTCGAGTTCGAGTTAGGATGTGCATCTCTTGTATGGTGAGGTTTTATTCGCTCATCTAGGCTTACAAAGTATATTTTTCAGAAGACGAAGTTTTCTCGCATAAAAAAAAAGCTGAACAATCCAAACAACGATTCTCAGCTCTCAAATTACAAGGGCAATCTGCTGGCAAACTAGCGATATGCTTCTCCAAACAATCACTGATGGTACAACCAGATGAAGTGCCCGTTTGGCATTGCGGTCCAACCTCCATTTCAAACCATAAGCAAAATTAAGTTGTTTGGTAAAGAAAAAAGTAGATTAAATTGGCATGGGCCCCATTACCAAAACCGATCGAAACTGCTTATTTTCAAAAGCAGGAAAATCATCCTTTTTTGAAGAAGCAAACTTGTGGTGATCTCGATAACTTTGTTGAAGAAGCAGATTGATGCATGCAGCTCACGTTTTATGCAGGAGACTTTGCATTGTTTTGCTCCTTCAAAAGAAAACACAGACACCATTAGCAGAGGAGATGACGTCGACGACGGCCACCGAGATCGATCGCAGGCATACCAGGTACACCACCGACGGTCTTTCTCCACAACGACAACTCTCTCTCTCTCTCCACAACTCTCTCTCTCCATAGCGGCACCTTCCAACGCTGTCGCCGACCACCATCACCAAAGCCACCATCACAGGAAGAACCACCTCGGCCTCCTCTACCCATTGGCATCGACTATTGAAGCTATCGTCGTGGTCGGTCGGAAGCTACTGTGCACGTGAATTAATTCACGTGCATAGTAGCGTTGTACTGTCACGTGAAGAAGACGTGAACAATGCAGCGCACCGTTTCACGTCTTCAGTTTTTAAGTTGGACTTGAACTGGGCTTACACTTGAACCAACCCAAATCCAACAGAGTTGGGCTTAGACCCAATTTGGTTGGGCTTGCTCTCAGCCTGGTCTGTTTTTTTTTAATATATATTTTTAAAAAATAAAAAAACATGTAGATACAGATTAGTCTTGATGGAAGAGAAATATTTGTTCGTGATGACATTGAAATTAGTTTGATGGGAGAATAAAAAAAATATGTTTTTTTTCATGAATTATTAATTACATTATATTATTATAATTATTAAATTTACAATATTTAAAAAATAATATATATATATATATATATATATATATATATATATATATATATATATATATATATATGTCTGTTTGTGATGAAATTGCAAGTAGTTTGATGAGACAATAAAAAAAATATCTGTTTTTTCATGAATTATTAATTATATTATATTATTCTAATTATTAAATCTTATAATGTAATTAATAATTCATGAAAAAACAGATTTTTTTTTTATTCTCTCATTAAACTACTTGCAATTTCATCACAAACAGACACACACACACACACACACACACACACACACATACATGTTAAAAACAATATGAAAAGCTTGATAACCAAACACATGAAGCTGTTTTTCATTAATCTCAAACTCAAAAGCAGTTTTAACCAAACACTTCAAAAAAATTTTTGAACTGCAGCTAAAGTGCTTTTTGTGAAACTGTTTTTTTTAAAACCTCAACCACAAAAGCAAAAGGAATACCAAACGCACCCAAAACCTCTAGTGGCATATCAGTCTGGTCAGATCCTGGGCTACAGCGAAGAACAAGACCTTTGTATTAGAAGATAAACTCACTTCTCATGAATTAACCATTTGTATTTTCAGTATTAATTTCCATAGCATCCATATCAGTAAAGGGCAATGGATTACTGCAAATGTAAAGTGAAATTAATTACTTCAAATGAAACATGCAAGAAAATTGCAATTTCAGTTTTGAAAGTCACCAGCACTGAAGTTCATTGGCAGTAGGATGGGGGAATTTTTTTTAAAAACAAAAACAGAAAAAAAAATCACTCAAACCAAATCACATCAACGAGTTTTTCTTAACATCCTTCTTGGAAATGGTTTTTCATCATTTTTAGTCATTTCATAATTTTTGATATTTTAATTTTTATATTAATGTTAATGAGTTTTCAAGTTTTAAAATATAAAAAAGTAGTAGGTGAAATGCTTAGCAAGCAAGGAAAAGAGGACCAACATCTTCAAGCAACTAAGAGATAATGAGAGAAAAATAAAAATAAATAAATAAAAGAAAATAAATAAATAAGAGAAAGTTATAAAAGATGAGAGAAGGTTAGAGAAGATTAGAAGGAATATAAAAGGAAGGTATAAATAGACCTACTCATACAATATATAAGAGAAACAAAAAACGAGAGAGAACAAGATAAGTAAAATAAAGAGAAAATGTATTAAAAAAAGAAAATATGAAAGAGAAAAAAAAATTTAAAATTTCCTCGTTTATTCTCTCTACCACTATTCTAGACAACAACTGTCATCATTGTACCTTGTTGTCAACAGCTTTGTGTAACAACAACTATTGTCAAAACTTCCACCATGAATGACAGTCACCATCAATTCTAACACAACAATCTCTCTTCCTTATCCCCCCCCCCTCTCTCTCTGTGATAAACAACAACACCATTGTGACAACCATTATCATAAACCAACAATGCCCATTTTCTCCACCAAAACACACAACAACACCAGTATTGGATAAAAAAACAAAAAAATGAATTAATAGAGAAACAAACAAACTAGATCTTTTCTCATAAGTGGTGGTGAGCATTAGTGCTATTATAGGAAGTAAAAGGAGAAAAAAGCATTTCCTATATAACCAACCACATGCCACCTCGTCACCATAACATAAATCTATATGTCACGAGTCATGGCAACATATGAATCCCACACACCAACACTATCATATTAATTTCAATACCTTTGTCGCTTGATTCTAGTCATTTTCAAGGTCATTTTTTTTTATTTTGAATAATTTTTAATTGATTTTTGATGATTGCATTGAAATATTTAAAGTGTTGATATCCATATCGTTGTGTGACAACCCATGGGTGTGATATCATCGAAGATTTATGTTTAATGTGAAATAATGTTGGAATCAATACCCTATGATAAGATTGGAAAAAATGGATTGCAACATATTTATCTGAGAAATAATGGTTTGGTTTTGATGTAAAATTTGATGTGTGATGTTGTTTTGAGTTTTTATGTTTTGTGTGAATGTTTTTTTTTTATTTATTATGTTGAGTGGTGATGTTGTTTGTGATTTGTTATGTTGATTTTTTTTATTTGTTATGATGTGTGTTGATGTTATTTTTTATTTTTTAAGTTTGCATTCATGGTTTCAATACACAATTCTATTGTATATTAGTTGTTTTATTATTCATAAATCCACCTATAATAAATAAATTGTCATTGAGTATTGTTATAGGTTAATGATGAGTGGGTGGTAAATTAATTTATACATGACTTTATGGTGTTAAAATGTTTATATATATACTTCGAATGGCTTCTCAAAATTATGTAGCGTAAAAATTGGAGTAGATGTTACCACTGTTTTTAGCTTTGTAAAGCTTCGTTGGCATTCTTTATTAAGCTTGAAAGAGGGTTTGCCCTTTTCTTGTAGCCATCAATAAAATTTTGGCAGTAGTTGACAAGTCTCAAAAAGGATTGCAACTCTGAAATAGTATCTGGTGTTGCAACAATAACCTGCACCTTCTTAAGGTCCATCTTTACCTAGCCTACCTAACTACGTGACCTGGGAACATGATTTCAAGACTTGCAAACTCATATTTTCCCCTCTTTATATATAATTCTTCAAAAGATGAATAACATGTTCTTCAATCCCTCTACTGTGGATTTCAATGTCATTTAAGTAGACTACAACAAAGTTATCAAGCAAATTATATAAAACATCAGTCATAAGATTATAAAATGTTGCTATATCATTTGTTAAGCCAAATGGCATAACTAGAAACTCGTGTGGGCCATACCTCGATACACAAATTGTCTTATGCTCATCACCCTTAATAATCCGCACTTTCCAATATCTGGATCGAAGTCCACTTCGTAAAGATAGAGGCTTCACATAATCTATCTATCAAATCCTATATTAAAAGGACAAAATATTGTTTTTGATGGTTACCTTATTCAATGCTCGATTGTCCACATGCATGTGAAGGCTCCCATCTACCTTCTTTTGATATAAAATTGAGGCACTATATAAAGTCTTGAAATGACTGATAGACCCTATGTCAATCAACTCTCCTAACTGCTTTCTTAATTCCGCGAATTCCATAGGTTACATTCGATAAAGGGCTTCAGAAGGTGGTTTTATTCCCAGTACTAACTCAACTCGATGACCTTCCTAAGTGGAAGTCTCTTCAATAGCTCAAGAGGTATCATATCCCTATACTGTTGCAATACTTGAGCAATAGCCTAGGGTATTTCCTCATAATAATATGCTACTGAATCTTCCCCAGTTGATGAGATTTACCAAATCCTTTTGGCATGGGACACACTGCTCAGGAATCTCAAACAGAATTTAGTGAATGGCATTAATCACATGAAACAATTGGCCAATCGTGGGCAAAGGGATGTTGAATTCACAGAAGGTGACCTTGTATATCTCAAATTACAACCTTATTGCAAACAGACTGCTTTTCGACAAGCTCATCAAAAACTGACTTGCAAGTTTTATGGTTCATTCCCAATTGAAAAAAGAGTCGATGTTGTGGCCTATAAACTCAAGTTTCCTTAGGGTGCACGTGTACATTTAGTTTTTCATGTTTCGTTGCTTAGAAGGAAGTTAGGTGATAAGGCAAACACTAGCATGGACCTCCCACCTATTGATGAAAAAGACACCATTGTGGTCACACCAAAAGCTATTTTGGACACTTGTTGGATTCTATATATGGCAAGATTTATTAAAGAGAGTTTGGTGAAGTAGAAACACTTGTATACAGAGGAAAGGATGTCACTTAGGAACCAAAGGCTGAACTGCTGAGGAAGTACCTAAGCTTGGACCTTGGGGACAAGTGTTCACTTGATGGAGGGGGTAATGATTCGCAACTTAGTGAGCTGCTGCCACGAAGGACCCAACATGTTATAAAAAAGAAGTTAAAGTATGGTGATTAAAAGGGGTTACATGCAAGTCAGTTGGAATCAAGCTTCCAAGTCAATGAGAGAAAATAAAGCATCCACTTTCACATCATTTCCATTTATGATTTGTAATATGTCATTTCCATTTCAATGGGATATGCTAAAAGTTGTTAAGTTTTAGTTATTTACGAGCCATAAACCCGCGCTTCGCTGCAGGGATTAAAATTTTTTTTGTCCAGTTTTAAAATATATAATATTCTATTTTGTATTTCGGTTTTTTTTTTTTATTCTCTAGTTTAGTTTCAATCCCTTGATTTTCTCGGTCCTTTTAAGATAGTTCTAAATTTTTTGTTTGTATCTATACATCTTTGCTTTTCGTTGAGATTTTTAATTTTTATTGTTATTTTTATTTGTATTAAATACAACCCGCGTTTAAAAAACATAGTAAGTTTAGCTTTGGTGGTGTAAAATAAGAGTGAAACTCTTTCTTATGCATGTATTGTTAAACATGAAATGTTTGAAACACCACCGCAAGTAACTTTTCCGTTTTGCCTTATTTGAGGTTACAAAAATTATTTTACTGTGCATTGGAAAACTTAAAATTACCGGGACACCCTTACTAATATTTTTTTGTCTTATTTAATGGTATTATGATTATTGTACTATGCACAGAAATGAAAGAAATTGAAAATACCTCTAATATCATGACATTACTTTAAACACATTTTACATAATAAAATGACTATATAAAAAACTAATATACATTTTTAGAAGCTCAACGACAGTAATCTTTGATATAATTTAGCTCTGTCACAGGGACAAATATTTTTTTTTGTATTCTGTATTTAAGCTTTAATTTTTAAAGATTTTGGTTTAGCCTCAATCCTTTGATTTTTTTTTATTCTTCTGAGATAGTTTTAATTTTTTGGTTTGTATCTATACTTTTTTGTTTTTAGTGTAGATTTATAAAAAAAAAATGAATAATAAGAAAAATAAAGGGAAAAGAAAACTGTATCGAAAAGCATTGTAGCAAGATACAACGTAGTATGTGAGGAGCTACAGTATTGCCCAAGCACTGTTTGCATGTATAATAAAAAAAATATAAAAAAAAGATGAAGAAAGAAAACAATCTGAAATCATAACTATTATTGTGTGAATAATGGGAAAAAACAAATTATATCAAAGAATAAAAGAAGTCAAAAAATCTAAAAAAAGAGCAAAAAATATATATATAATAAATGATTAAAATAGATTAATATTATTAGTTAAAAAATAACTTTATTTTCATTAAATATTATTATAACTATTATTGCTAAAACAATTAGAATTATTAAATTACTTCAAGGAATAAGAAAAACCAAAAATTTTAGAAAAAGATGGTGAAAGAAAAAAAAACTAAAATTATTGATATTACCGTGTAAACAATGGAAAAAATTAAATTAAATCAAAGAATAAAAAAATCCTCAAACTCAAAAAAAAAGCAAAAAATAAAATACAATAAATGATACAAATAGATTAATATTATTAGTTAAAAAAAATAACTTTAGTTTTCATTAAATATTATTGGAACTATTATTGCCAAAACAATTAAGATTATAAAATTACTAAAAGAATAAGAAAAACCAAAACTTTAAAAAAAGATGAAGAAAGAAAAAAAAATCTAAAATTATTACTATTATTGTGTAAATAATGGAAAAAACAAAATTATATCAAAGAATAAAAAAACCTCAAACTCTAAAAAAAGAGCAAAAAATAAAATATAATAAATGAGAAAAATAAATTAATATTATTAGTTAAAAAAATAACTTTAGTTTTTATAAAAAAAAAAGAAATTAAAAAACTAATAGAAAGGACAAAGAAAAAAAAATAAGAAATATTAATTTTGCAATGATAAAAATAAACTAATCTAAGTCCAAGAATAATTTTTTATAAAAAAATATTGGGTACAAAAAGGAGCAAATAATAAAAACTAAAAATAGAGGCAATTGAAGATTTTTTCAAAATAATAAAGGACCTAAATCTAAAATTTTAAGTATAAGGGTTGAAATTAAAACAAAATATATAATCAATTTTAATCAAAGGATAAATTTGAACAAATTAAAACATGTGGACCAAAATTCTCAATAATGTCAAACCAAACCGAAAAATTAAAAGACCAAGGACTGAAATGTAAACCAATTACATAACCAATTTTAATCAAAGGATAAAAGTGAACAAATTAAAACATCTGGACCGAAATTATTAAGAGATTTCAAACCAAACCGAAAAATTAAAAGACCAAGAACTTAAATGTAAACCAATTATATAATTAATTTGACTTTAAGGACACAATTGAAACAAATCAAAACTTCTATCAAAGCAATAAGGACCAGAACGCACAATGTAAAGAGAAGGGACTACTGTAAAATAAACTAAAACAAAGGGGATTTACGTGTAATTTACTATGTAGGAGAGAGAAATGCACAGATTCTATTTCAACCGGCCACCGCCACCTACTGAGCAACCGTTTGATGACACGCGCATCACCGCACGACAGAACACATGGAGGCGCACCCGGAGATAGGCGGGAAGAAGATTTTCGATGACTGATAACCACCGCACGATCCGTCGAACAGGAGCGTGCGATGAAAAAGCACCGGCGCGTCAGGGGACGCGCCGTACAGAAATCCGGATTAAATATTTAAAAACAAAGACAAATTACTTAAACACCCCTGCCTCAATTTCTTCGATTTTGTCTTTAGTGGGGCTATAAGCGTAGTTACATATTTTCCAAAATGTGGAACACCCGAAAATAGCCCTCCAGGCAAGGCCTCTATTTTGTCTTATCTGTGCCCATTGAGGTCATTACACTGTTAACATAAATTGGGCAATTACTGGAATAACCCGCCGGTTTTTCTTGCATTTTGTCTTATCTGTGCACATTGAGGTCATTACACTGTGCAAGGAAATTGAAAACGAAAATAGCCTTGTCTCCAGCGTGTAAATGAAGGCGCACCGAGAGGCAAAATAGTCATTTCACTGTTGAAATCCACAGTGAACTGTAAGTATGACTACAGTGAAAACGCCACACGGTTTAGTTTCTTTTTAATATGAATGGAGAAAAAGAAAAGGATGCACAATTTTTATCCATACACTATTGTAATAAATTCTCACCCTAAAAAATTCTAATAATACAGTGGTAAATTCTCATCCTAAGAGAATTCTAATATTCATGTATAGTGTATCATTCCTGACTGGGACCATATTAGAACAGTATTTTTTTTTCTGGCAAGATTTCTTTTTGGCATCATACGGCTCTTCCTGTTCCTGGACATGGCACAGACATTTGGGTCCTTCTATTTATTGGCCATGCTTGCTTGTTGTGTAATATTCTCTCTCGAAGTTGGACCAAGTCATTTGCCACTTGAAATTTTTAAATGTTGTCATAAATTATTCTGAATTCCACAGGAAGAGAGCACATCACCACACAAGATGCTATCGAAAAGAAGAAAAAGAAGACAGCTCTTATTTAAGCATTATATTCCTAGTTAATTCACCACATTGAGATCAAAAGTCGAACACAAATACAGTACATTGCGAACACTTCCTTATTAATCCAACTCTCACGCGCCACCATCTGGTATTTTACTTCCCCTTCACTTTGCAAGGAGGCAGTGGAGAACCACACAGACAGTCATTGCCGACAAATGCACCAGCAGGGAATTTTGTCGGTGGAAGCTGTCCACAGAGATGATTGTAACTCAAGTTCAAACTTGTCAGCCCAGAAACTGACTTCGGCACCTTACCATAAACCAGATTTCTTGACAGCTCCAAGTTCTTCAATGTGCCAGCAATCTTCAAACTCCCCAGATCAAATCTCAACTTGTTCCCTGAAGCCCAAAATCCAACCAAATAATCTGTCTTATTCAACAGCCAAACTGGACTTCCTGATATCTCATTGTAGGAAAGATCAATATAGTCATAGAAATACGTCTGCTTTGGCTTCCAATCATTCAAGTTCATCTTGATCCCGCACTTGGCAAGCTTGAGAGAGTAAATGATAGGAGACGAAGTGACCCAGTTCGGTATTTGCTTAAGGTTGAACTTGTTGTAGGACAAATCAAGCGACTCAATGCCTGTAACATTCATCACAGGAAATGGGTCTACAAGAGAGTTGTGAGAGAGATCAAGATTGAATATTTTTGTCAAGTTTCCAAAACTTTTAGGGACAGTTTGGGTAAAGTTGTTCCAAGAAAGATCAAGCGTGTCTAGTGCCTTGAACATTCCAAGAAAACTCGGGATTGTTCCTGTCAATGCATTGTGGCCTAATTCAAGATAAGCAAGCTTTGGAGCTAGGGAGGCTATTGAATTTGGTATTTTGCCAGAAAATTTGTTGTGTGAAAGTTCAAGAATCCTGAGGTCGGTGAATGACGAGAAAAAATCAGGTATGGGACCCGTGAGTTTGTTATTTTGTAGACTCAAGAAGCTCAGCTTTGTAAGCTTGCTGATTCCAGGAGGAATCGGGCCAGAGAGTAGATTGTTGCCGAGCTTAAGCTGAGACAGCTGAGTCAGATTGGCGACTGAACTCGGTATTAACCCAGTGAATTGGTTGCCGGATAGACTAAGCGCATCCAGCTGGGTCATCTTGCCTATATCAGGGGGTAACGGACCCGAGAGCTTGTTGTTTTCGATGTAAATGTATTTGAGTTTTGGCAACCCGAATAAAAAACCCGGGAACGGGCCCGTGATGTTATGATCCTGGACATAAATACCATCAAGGTGTTGAATTTTGACGAGAGAGGGTGAGATTGTACCCGTTAAATACCCATTCGGTTTGTCCAGATTCGCGTAAAGCGATATGGCGTTGACCCGGATCTTGTCGAGGCAAGAAATGCCGTTCCAGGAGCAGCAATCGGTACCCGGTTTCCACGAGCTGAGAATGCCTGATGGATCGTGGGTTATACCCGACTTGAATGCCAAAAGACCCGCATGATCGTCGACGTGGCAGGCAGCTGATGCGTGTTTGAAAGAATGGAGGAGAAAGATCACGAAGAAGAGAAGGGAGAGAAGCCTCTTCATGTTGAGTTTTAGAAAGGAGAAGGGAAAATGTGTGGGTGAGACTGAGACGGTAAGAAGGGGATTTTATACAGGGTCCAGTTTCAAATCTTATGGGTCCTACCATTCCCCATCCATGCATGTGCCAGTTAATGGGTCAACAAAAACTGCCGTCGCATTGGCATAGAAAAATGGACTTTGCGCCATCCATGGCACTATTATGTTTAACATTGCGTAAATTAAAATTTTTATTTTTAAATTTAAAATTAAATTTAAAAAATAGTATTTTTGGATTATTTTATGTGATATGTTAAATATAATTTTAAAAAATAAAAAATATTATTTTAATATATTTTTAAACAAAAAAAACATTTGCAAAAGCAACCTTAACCATACTTTAAATAAGTAATTTTTTTTAATTTTAAATGAATTCTTTTAGTATTTTTTTAATTTATCTTAACATGTTAATGTCAAAAATAATTTTAAAAAAATAAAAATATATTATTTTAATATATTTTTAAGTGAAAAACATTAGTAACCACACTCTCAATGGATCTTCAAGAATAGCTATATGCACATTGTTACGGTGACAGGCTTGAGTTTTGTTGTATATTGCAAAAAATGACAAATATTATATTTCTAATGATTTTTATTTTTCATTACGAGCTAGATTTCCAGTTTGATATTTTTATTTGTAAAAAATAAAATGTTGAGGTAATAAAGATTAACATTGAATTTAAAACATGTCATGCCACACAAGGTTTTTATTTTTTTCTAGAAATAAAAGAAAATAAATTTATTCTCTTAAAACGCATTATTCTTTCGTAAAGGGATTTAGATCAAAATATTTAATTAAATACCAATACGAAAGAAAATTTTGATTGTTTCCCTCCCTCTTCATCTTTCATGAAGCTGAAAAGCGATTGTGGTTGCGGTTGTTTTTGAAAATGCCTTTCATTTAAAAAATATATCAAAATGATATTTTTTTTTATTTTTTAAAAATTATTTTTGATATCATCACATCACAATTATCTAAAAACACTAAAAAAATTAATTTAAAATAAAAAAAAAATCATTTTTTTTCAAAAATACTTTCATAAAGCTCTCTCAGACACCGCTAATAATGCCATTGTTGATTTCGAGCACATTGACTTTCTTAGACCCTAAAAATAGAGTTTCTCCTTGAAAATTGTGGATGATACCTTTTTCCTTGCTAGTTTTATAGTAGAATTATAACAAAGACACAAGGCGTTGACACATGCAGAAACTAAGTAATTTAATTATAGATATTTTCTGCAAAATACATAAAGTAAATTAATGATGTATAGAGACTCAAATAATGTTATTTTATTAATATGGGTATCCGGGCCAACTTGCATGCTCCTCAACTAATTTCACGGGCTCTAAAGTTAACAATCATATAAGCCTCTAATGACCCTAAGATTTGTGGGACTTAAACCAGTGATCTCTAGAGATCAAACCTAGAACTTGATTAGTGAAGCTAAAACTCATTAGGTTTTTTTTTTTTTTAATCTCTTTAGTAAAGGACTTTGGGAGTATTTGACATTTCATTTCAAAAATATTTTTAAAAAATTTTAATTTTTTATTTTTAACTTTAAATTAAAAAAATGATGTTTCTAAATTATTTTAATATGCTAATATCAAAAATAATTTAAAAAAAATATATAATTTTAATACTGAAGTAAAAATACTTTCAAAATAATTTCACGGTACCAAACCTACATTTTATTAGATAATCTGTAGCGACAAAGGACAAATAAAGGGAGGGTCTCCACCACCTGATAAAGGAAAGGAAAACAAGGAAGAGCATCAGCAAGGTCTTGGCCTAGTGATTAAGAAGAGATTTGTCCTTTCCTCTCATTTTAGATTCACACAGTGTTTTACCTGTTTATTGTGATTGCAAGATGTTCAGTAAATCCAAAAATTAATTATAATGTGTATAAACTAACCCGGACACTCTAGTTATATATATATATAAAAAAGAGCTTGCATTATCTTCTTATCTACTCACGGATTCCAGTCAGCGGGGTGAAGGACTAGCAGCCTCATCCATTTAAATTTAGTGGTCAAACCCGTCGGCCAAATCCACCTATCGAAATCAACGGAGAGCAGACAGAATCAATCAACAAGTTGTTATTTTGTATGCTTTTCAAATTTGGGTTTCGTACCTTGCACCTTCCCATTTCTGTCATGCACTACGAGATTGAAAATATCCATCTTTTTTTTTCTTTTTTTCTTTTTTCTCTTTGGGGGAGTATAATAATATATTTATTGATATTTTAACAGCATTAATTTAATATTTTGTTAAATACATTCATCATTTTTACCCTACATCATGAATGGCATCACGTAATTAATGGGGTTATAACTATGTATTTCAATTATATTATATTATGCTATGCTATGCTATGTTATGTGTACCGATAGATGACGGGTCTTCAACCAATTATGTGATGACAAGATCAATCATTAATTGTATTTTATGTAGTTGGATTTCCGGACACACATAAATGCAACAAAAACTGAAAATTTAGGGTTATTTAGAGTTCATATGAATAAATCCAATTTAATTATTGATGGATGAATAAGTGATTAATTTCAAGCAAATTAAAAATACAATATTATTCTCATATTTATGCATAAATCCAACAAGGAAAAAATAAGAGATTTATGAGCTCTCATTTTGGAATTGAAAAGTTGACTATGATTATGAAATGAAAATTTGAATTATGGGTTGATGAAGATTTGAAATTTATATAATATACATGTTGGTACATGTGAGACTACGAGACCATTCAATTATATAGGAGATGTTTAGGAAAGCATGAGTTTCAAGTAGATGTTAGATTTAAAGTTAAGCATGTTATCCAAGTTTTATTTTATTTAAAATTCATGTCCTCAAATAATATGTCCAGCTAGTTATATTAGTTTAGGCACTAAATCCCGGTTTTGGCATATCAAGCTAATTATCCCAATTCAGGGGCTAGCACCCAAAATAGTTGGTGAGTGTTTTTTGATATTTTGATCAAACTTTAATGAATAATTATAAACAACATATGATATTCTGTTTTGCATTTTAAAATATGAAAAACGATGATTTTGTTTTTGTTTTTGTGAAAATATGCTTAAAATATTTTTAAGATTCGATCATATTATTTTTTGAGTTGACTCGATCCAACCAAATAGGTCGCCCAACTATGTTGGGCTGAAATGGCCTAACACTGCTCAGTTTAGGCTGGACCTCACCCGACCAACTAGGTTAAGATGGGTCCAGATCCTATAAACATTGTTCACGCATAATATAAACAATGACCTTCAATGAGTTTGTGATTTTGGGTGATAAAATGTAATGGTTACCTTGACTTTCTAGAGGTGAGTGGTGGTCGGAACTGTTGTCGATGTTGCAGGGATGAACTTAGATGTTTGACAGAACTTAGATGTTTGACAGAGTTGTTGACGTTGACGAAGGTGGTACAAAAGAGGGGCTGAAGTGGTTGCCGAAATTGGAGGGGGAAATTTGGGTTTTAAATGGTTTTTCCCAACTCTGGCTTCATATTTATTCCCCCTCAGAACATAGATTTCATATCTATTTATAGCTAATGGAAGAGAGTAATCTTGTCTTTACTAAGATGAAATGTTATTCATTTATTTAATGCAGTAACATCCCACTCATTGTCCCAAAACGGGTACCTTGGGTTGTCAGATTTGACAACTTAAGCCTGCCTAAGCTGTCACTTTTGGACCAGTTTTGAAATGTTTGTGTTGTCAATCAGCCATAAATTACCATATCAAATAGTAGGAAAATGTCAGGCCATCATTCTGATATATAATTTGTCAAATTTGATGAAGTGTGCAAGCATCTAATGCAGCTATAAAGTAGGTCACTAAGTTGTTTTTTTTTTCATGTGGATAAGGAAGAAGATAATAAATAGAAACTAGACGATGCATTGTTTGATGTATCATTTTTGATGTATTTCTGTACAAAAAAACACTTTTAAAAGCAACATCAAACACACTCCGAAACAAACACATAATATGTTTAACATTGCATTTAATGATCATTTTTTTTAAAATAAAATTTTTATTTTTATTTTTAAATTTAAATTTAAATTGTTTTGGTATTTTTAGATTATTTGATGTGATGATGTCAAAAATAATTTTAAAAAATAAAAAAAATATTATTTTAATACATTTATAAACAAGAAAATATTTTCAAAAATAACCTTAACCATACTTCCAAATATGCAATAAAAATATTTTTTTTAAAAGAATTTATTTTAATTTAAATGAATTATTTTAGTATTTTTAAATTATTTTGACGTGTTAATGTCAAAAATTATTTTTAAAATAAAAAAAAATCAGTTTGATGAATTTCTAAACAAAAAACATATTCAAAAACAACCTTAACCACACTTCCAAACATGCAATAATTTTTTATTTTATAATAATTTCTTTTTATTTTATATGAATTATTTTAGTATTTTTAAATTATATTGACATGTTAATGTCAAAAATAATTTTTAAAATTAAAAAATTAGTTTGATTAATTTCTAAACAAAAAAAAAATCATTTTAAGAAACAACCTTAACCACACTTTCAAACGTGCAATAAAAATATTTTTTTTAAAATAATTTCTTTTTATTTTAAATGAATTCTTTTAGTATTTTTAAACTATTTTGACATGGTAATTTCATAAATAATTTTTAAAATAAAAAAATATCAGTTTGATGCATTTCTAAACAATAAAAAGTTTCAAAAACAACCTTAACAACACTTCCAAACATGCAATAAAAACGTTTTTTTTTTTTATAAATAATTTCGTTTTATTTTAAATGAATTCTTTTGGTATTTTTAAATTACTTTGACAAGTTAGTGTCAAAAATAATTTTTAAAATAAAAAATATCAGTTTGATGTATTTCTAAACTAAAAATATTTTCAAAAACAATCTTAACCACACTTCCAAATATACAATAAAAATGTTTTTTTTAAATAATTTATTTTTATTTTAAATTATTTCTTTTAATATTTTTAAATTATTTTCTTATATTAACATAAAAAAATATTTTTTTAAAAATAAAATATATTATTATAATATATTTTTAACCGAAAAAACAACCATAACAACAATCTCAATCTTCGAGAATAGGTATATGCAAATTGTTACGGTGACAGGCTTGAGTTTTGTTTTATATTGCAAAAAATGACAAATATTACATTGCTAATGATTTTTATTTTTCATTACGAGCTAGATTTGCAGTTTGATATTTTTATTTGTAAAAAACAATGTTGAGGTAATAAAGATTAACATTGAGTTTAAAACAAGTCATGCCACGCAAGGTTTTAATTTTTGAATTTTTTTCTAGAAATAAAAGAAAATAAATTTATTCTCTTAAAACGCATTAAAGAAAATAAATTTATTCTCTTAAAACGCATTAACATACATGCCAATAGTGTCCCTCCCTCTTCATCATTCATGAAGCTGTAAAGCAATCGTGCTGATAATAATGCCATCGTTGATTTCGAGCACATTGACTTTCTTAGACCCTAAAAATAGAGTTTCTCCTTGAAAATTGTGGATGATACCTTTTTCCTTGCTAGTTTTATAGTAGAATTATAACAAGGAAAGGAAAGCAAAGGAAGAGCTTCCATTATCTTCTTATCTACTCACGGATTTCAGCCAGCCGGGTCAAGGACTAGCAGCCTCATCCATTTAGCTTAAGTGGTCAAACCCGTCGGCCAAATCCACCTATCAAAAGCACATCTTCAATTTTTCATGTTTCGTTGCTTAAAAGGAAGTTGGGTGATAAGGCAAACACTAGAAAGGTGTTTGGGAGAGCTGTTGCTGTAGCTTTTCAAAGTGCTTTTCGTGCCAAAATACATCAAAATAATGTTTTTTATTTTTTAAAAATCATTTTTGACATCAGCACATCAAAATGATCTAAAAATACCAAACCATATTCATTTAAAATGAAAAAAAATTGAAAAAAAAATAAAAAAAAAATGAAAAGCTACAAACCGGCGTTTGAAACGCCATCCAAACAGGCTTTAGTGCCCGTTTGGCTTTGCGATCCCACCGGTGTTTCAAATAATAAGCTGGTTCGTAGTGTTTGGTAAGTTACAAAACGCAGATTAATTCACGTGGGACCCACCAAAAAAACGATTGAAACCACGGTTGACGATAAGCAGCAAATACATGCTTTTTCCTGCGATTGCAAATAATTTTTTTTTACGCGATTGCCTGCGCATTTTGGCCAACATGAGAAACTCGTCATGCAATGCAACCCTGTGTTATCAACGATCATGCATGCAGCTCTTGAATCCCTGTGTTATCAACGATTTGCCAAGCTGAAGCTCTCGTCGCAGGAGACGACCACGACGACAGCCACAACAGCTTATGTGGCAACTCTCTCTCCTCTCCAGGACGACGGCCACGACGACGACCACGAGGAAAGAAGAAGACATAAAACAGAAGCTCTCTCTCTCTCTCTCTCTCTCTCTCTCTCTCTCTCTCTCCAAAACAGCCATGAATGCCGGCACCTTCCAACGCTGACTCCGGCCACCACAGGCCACCATTTACGACGAAATCACCACAGGAAGAACCACCTCATCCTGCTCTACCCATTGGCATCGGCCGTTGAAGCTCTCGTCGTGGTCGGTGAACAGTACTGTAACCTTCCAACGCTGCCTCCGGCCACCACAGGCCACTATTTTAGACGCCACCACCACAGGAAGAACCACCTCGGCCTCCTCTACCCGTCGGTATCGGTCGTTCACCCTCTCGTCACAGTCGGCCATGTTACTGTTCACGTGAACAGTAACATGGCAGAGTCACAATATACACGACAGGTGCAACACATCGTTTTAAAGTCTTCTGCTTGTATTTGAACTGCTGGACTTGGGCTGGGCCTGCTCTCGGCCCAACCCAAGTTCAGGAGAGGTGGGCCCTTTTGGCCCAGCTTGGCTTGGCTGACCCATTTAGTTTGGGACAGACTCAGTCCGATTTTTTAAAAATAAAAAATATGTAGATAAAGATCTGTTCTGATGAAAAACAATGACGCGTGACTTCGTTGCACTCCACAACCCTGTTATTTTTTGATTGCTTATGAATTAAAAACTTGCAACTGGATTTGACATTGGAATTATATCCTTACAACTGGATTGCAGATTTTGTTAGTAATGATATTGTTACCATATGTTGTTCCTCGATCAAATATCAAGGGATCGCAGAGGCATTCACGTATCGATTTAGTTCGTGAAGAAATTGCAAGTAGTTTGATGGGAGAATAAAAAAATATTTGTTTTTTCATGAATTATTAATTACATGATATTATTATAATTATTAAATTTACAATATTTAAAAAAATTATATATATATATATATATATATATACCCTTTAAAGTAATTTCACAAGTTAAAAGCAATATGAAAAGTTTGGTAACCAAACACTCAAAACTGTTTTTTTTTTCAACCTCCAACTCAACCATAGTTTTAACCAAACACTTCATTGCTTATTTTGAACCATAGTAAAAACGTTTTTTTTTAAACTACTTTTTTCAAATCTTAACCACAAAACAAAAGCAATATCAAACACACTCTTAGAATGAACCTCCCACCTATTGATGAAGAAGGCACCATCGTGGTCAACCAAAAGCTGTTCTGGACACGCGTTTGATTCCACGTGGGGCAAAATTTATTGAGGAGAGTTTGGTGAAGTGAAAACACTTGTCTACAGCTAATCTACTGAGGAAGTACCCTAAAAGTTTTCAACTCTTGTGAGTGCGAACACTTTCTTATTAATCCAACTCTCATGCGCAGCCATTTGCTATTTTACTTCCCCTTCACTTTGCAAGGAGGTAGTGGAGAACCACACAGACAGTCATTGCCGACAAATGCACCAGCAGGGAATTTGGTCGGTGGAAGCTGTCCGCAGAGATGATTGTAACTCAAATTCAAACTTTTCAGCCCAGAAACTGACTTGGGCACCTTACCATAAACCAGATTTCTTGACATCTCCAAGTTCCTCAATGTCCCAGCAATCTTCAAACTCCCCAGATCAAATCTCAACTTGTTCCCTGCAGCCCAAAATCCAACCAAATAATCTGTCTTATTCAACAGCCAAACTGGACTTCCTGATATCTCATTGTAGGAAAGATCAATATAGTCATAGAAATACGTCTCCTTTGGCTTCCAATCATTCAAGTTCATCTTGATCCCGCATTTGGCAAGCTTGAGAGAGTAAATGATAGGAGACGAAGTGACCCAGTTCGGTATTTGCTTAAGGTTGAACTTGTTGTAGGACAAATCAAGCGACTCAATGCCTGTAACATTCATTACAGGAAGTGGGTCTACAAGAGAGTTGTGAGAGAGATCAAGATTGAATATTTTTGTAAAGTTTCCAAAACTTTTAGGGACAGTTTGGGTAAAGTTGTTCCAAGAAAGATCAAGCGTGTCTAGTGCCTTGAACATTCCAAGAAAACTCGGGATTGTTCCTGTCAATGCATTGTGGCCTAATTCAAGATAAGCAAGCTTTGGAGCTAGGGAGGCTATTGAATTTGGTATTTTGCCAGAAAATTTGTTGTGTGAAAGTCTAAGAGCCCTGAGGTAGGTGAATGACGAGAAAAAATCAGGTATGGTACCCGTGAGCTTGTTATTTTGTAGACTCAAGAAGTTCAGCTGTGTTAGCTTGCTGATTCCCGGAGGAATCGGGCCGGAGAGTAGATTGTTGCCGAGGTTAAGCTGAGACAGCTGAGTCAGATTGGCCACTGAACTCGGTATTAACCCAGTGAAGTGGTTGCCGGATAGACTAAGTGAATAAAGCTGGGTCATTTTGCCTATATTAGGGGGTAATGGACCCGAGAGCTTGTTGTTGTCGATGTAAATGAATCTGAGTTTTGGTAACCCGGATAAAAAACCCGGGAACAGATTGCTGATTCCCGGAGGAATCGGGCCGGAGAGTAGATTGTTGCCGAGGTTAAGCTGAGACAGCTGAGTCAGATTGGCCACTGAACTCGGTATTAACCCAGTGAAGTGGTTGCCGGATAGACTAAGTGAATAAAGCTGGGTCATTTTGCCTATATTAGGGGGTAATGGACCCGAGAGCTTGTTGTTGTCGATGTAAATGAATCTGAGTTTTGGTAACCCGGATAAAAAACCCGGGAACAGATTGCTGATTCCCGGAGGAATCGGGCCGGAGAGTAGATTGTTGCCGAGGTTAAGCTGAGACAGCTGAGTCAGATTGGCCACTGAACTCGGTATTAACCCAGTGAAGTGGTTGCCGGATAGACTAAGTGAATAAAGCTGGGTCATTTTGCCTATATTAGGGGGTAATGGACCCGAGAGCTTGTTGTTGTCGATGTAAATGAATCTGAGTTTTGGTAACCCGGATAAAAAACCCGGGAACAGATTGCTGATTCCCGGAGGAATCGGGCCGGAGAGTAGATTGTTGCCGAGGTTAAGCTGAGACAGCTGAGTCAGATTGGCCACTGAACTCGGTATTAACCCAGTGAAGTGGTTGCCGGATAGACTAAGTGAATAAAGCTGGGTCATTTTGCCTATATTAGGGGGTAATGGACCCGAGAGCTTGTTGTTGTCGATGTAAATGAATCTGAGTTTTGGTAACCCGGATAAAAAACCCGGGAACAGATTGCTGATTCCCGGAGGAATCGGGCCGGAGAGTAGATTGTTGCCGAGGTTAAGCTGAGACAGCTGAGTCAGATTGGCCACTGAACTCGGTATTAACCCAGTGAAGTGGTTGCCGGATAGACTAAGTGAATAAAGCTGGGTCATTTTGCCTATATTAGGGGGTAATGGACCCGAGAGCTTGTTGTTGTCGATGTAAATGAATCTGAGTTTTGGTAACCCGGATAAAAAACCCGGGAACAGATTGCTGATTCCCGGAGGAATCGGGCCGGAGAGTAGATTGTTGCCGAGGTTAAGCTGAGACAGCTGAGTCAGATTGGCCACTGAACTCGGTATTAACCCAGTGAAGTGGTTGCCGGATAGACTAAGTGAATAAAGCTGGGTCATTATACATACAGCTAAAACAAATCGTGATATCACTGTTCAACCACTCTAATTTTACTGTGGACTTGAATAGTGAATTTCACTTCCTTCGACGCTATTTTAATTAGCATAATTAGCAGTGCTTTCTCAAGACAGAGGCCATCTCTCGCTCTCCAATTTGCAGGTGAAATCCCTAACCCTAGCGTACCTGTCAAGATAGAGGCCATCTTTTGTTTCCCCACCTATAGTTGATGGCTATGTTTTTCATCCCCCAACCAGATCTGATCAGATCTCACCTCATCTCATCTCATCTCTCGCTCTCCAATTTGCAGGTGAAATCCCTAACCCTAGCGTACCTAAAATACTAGGGCATGCATGTTTCCTTTTTAATTTTCCTTTATTCTGTTAAATATTCCTGCTCGATCTGTTCTTGGAGATTGGAGATTTGTGTTTTATTTGGTAATTAATTTTGACTAGAATTTCTGTTGTTAAATGCCTTCTGTTTCTGCAGTTGAAAATGGCTGAAGAATCAAAATCGGGGTTAAGGAAGCCTGTATTCACCAAGGTCATTAAAATCATCCCGAAGCAGACATGCTTTTCTCAGTTGGAACCGAAGCTTACATGAACCATTTTCGTTTGCAAGGGATTTGCAGATCTGTCAAGAAGAAAAAGAAGAACAAAAGCCGAACAAAAGGTTTGTTTTCTAAACCTTTTTTATTTTCTGTTTCTTGCTTTCTTGACTTTCTATTTCTGTTTCTTGACACCATGGGGGTGCAGAACATGGTGTGATTTATGGGTTAGTGGATGGAAATTCTGGGTCTTGCCCAGAATTAGGATCAAATGATTCCAAAGATAAATTCTGGGTCTTCACAATGAGGTAGTTGCTGTGAGATTAAAAATGCTATTTGCATCCTTTTAGTGTAATGCTTTTTATTTGGTAATTAATTTTGACTAGAATTTCTGTTGTTAAATGCCTTCTGTTTCTGCAGTTGAAAATGGCTGAAGAATCAAAATCGGGGTTGAGGAAGCCTGTATTCACCAAGGTCATTAAAATCATCCCGAAGCAGACATGCTTTTCTCAGTTGGAACCGAAGCCTACATGAACCATTTTCGTTTGCAAGGGATTTGCAGATCTGTCAAGAAGAAAAAGAAGAACAAAAGCCGAACAAAAGGTTTGTTTTCTAAACCTTTTTTATTTTCTGTTTCTTGCTTTCTTGACTTTCTATTTCTGTTTCTTGACACCATGGGAGTGCAGAACATGGTGTGATTTATGGGTTAGTGGATGGAAATTCTGGGTCTTGCCCAGAATTAGGATCAAATGATTCCAAAGATAAATTCTGGGTCTTCACAATGAGGTAGTTGCTGTGAGATTAAAAATGCTATTTGCATCCTTTTAGTGTAATGCTTTTTATTTGGTAATTAATTTTGACTAGAATTTCTGTTGTTAAATGCCTTCTGTTTCTGCAGTTGAAAATGGCTGAAGAATCAAAATCGGGGTTGAGGAAGCCTGTATTCACCAAGGTCATTAAAATCATCCCGAAGCAGACATGCTTTTCTCAGTTGGAACCGAAGCCTACATGAACCATTTTCGTTTGCAAGGGATTTGCAGATCTGTCAAGAAGAAAAAGAAGAACAAAAGCCGAACAAAAGGTTTGTTTTCTAAACCTTTTTTATTTTCTGTTTCTTGCTTTCTTGACTTTCTATTTCTGTTTCTTGACACCATGGGAGTGCAGAACATGGTGTGATTTATGGGTTAGTGGATGGAAATTCTGGGTCTTGCCCAGAATTAGGATCAAATGATTCCAAAGATAAATTCTGGGTCTTCACAATGAGGTAGTTGCTGTGAGATTAAAAATGCTATTTGCATCCTTTTAGTGTAATGCTTTTTATTTGGTAATTAATTTTGACTAGAATTTCTGTTGTTAAATGCCTTCTGTTTCTGCAGTTGAAAATGGCTGAAGAATCAAAATCGGGGTTGAGGAAGCCTGTATTCACCAAGGTCATTAAAATCATCCCGAAGCAGACATGCTTTTCTCAGTTGGAACCGAAGCCTACATGAACCATTTTCGTTTGCAAGGGATTTGCAGATCTGTCAAGAAGAAAAAGAAGAACAAAAGCCGAACAAAAGGTTTGTTTTCTAAACCTTTTTTATTTTCTGTTTCTTGCTTTCTTGACTTTCTATTTCTGTTTCTTGACACCATGGGAGTGCAGAACATGGTGTGATTTATGGGTTAGTGGATGGAAATTCTGGGTCTTGCCCAGAATTAGGATCAAATGATTCCAAAGATAAATTCTGGGTCTTCACAATGAGGTAGTTGCTGTGAGATTAAAAATGCTATTTGCATCCTTTTAGTGTAATGCTTTGGGTGTTTTAGGAGTACTGCTGACATTCTTGATATTCAACAGGGATTGGAGTGGTCTTTTTCTTTGTTTTTCATTTTTTTCTACATTGTTGGTTCGGAGAATTGCTAATTTGTTTTATTTTTTCGTGTCTCCAACTTTGCTGTGTGTGAAAGTGTTTCAACGCTTTCTTGGAGGTTCTTTCAGATTGTGTTTCATGAGGAGCAGATTGATTTTTTTAGCATCAGCTGATTTTTACTTTGGTTTGTGCCTTATATTTTGTCGGATGATATTTTAAGATCCTGACGGGTTTTGATGATTTTTTATGAGAATATTTGAAGATTTTGATCTCATTTTGCATTTATTTAAAAGTAATTATTTAATTATATAACTTACTCTTACTAATTGTATAATTAATTGTATAATTAAACTACATATAAAATAATTGCACTATATTTAAAATAATATAAAAAAATAGTTCTTCAAAATGACTTTCATCATTGGACCGCACACATCAACAAAAAAAATCATATATATACTATTCAAAAAATCATTTTAAAGATTTTATCCTCTAAAATGGCTCTTGGGTTGCTCTGACACTGGGAATACAGCTACGAAAGCTGCTTCAAGAGAATAGGAGAATATCTAGAGATTTGTGGAAGGATACTTCTAGCTAGGTTATATATAAATTTTTTTATTAATTTTTTTTTTAATATTAGCATATAAAAATAAAAAATCTTAAAAACTCAATTCATCGACCACATATTTTAGGATTCAAAATATTTTAATTTTTTTTAATATATTTGAATTTTTCATTTTTTGAATTAATTTTTTAATGATATGTTTTCACAAAAATTCAAAATTGGATGGATGATTTATTAATTGATGGCTGACCGAAGTGACTGTGTGTACTATGCAGGTAGTCTTAGCAGTAGAGGACACTGTTTTATATTTTTTGATTGATGTTGGGTAAAGTAAGAAATAACAGAGTAAAAATCACGTGTGGACAAAGTTTATGCTCTTGCTTCCAGACCCAAACCCATTTCTATCACCTTAATCACTCCACGCGATTCACTGGCGCATTGGAAAATAATAAAGCTTTTAAATTTGAGATCGAAAATAGTCTGATATGACATGAATTACCGCGACAAGAAGATGACAGAATGCTTCGAATAAATCATTGCTTTGATTTAAGATTGTGAGATTATTTTTTAAAATGTAAAAAAAATATTAAGATTGTGAGATTTTTTTATAATGCTAAAAATTTTGGGAATATATAAAGGGCAATTTTTTTTTTATAAAATATGAGTTTTTAATAAAAATATATGAATTTTAAATTTATATAAATTTATTTGTATAACAAGCTTTAACGAAATCATCAATATAAATTTGATACTCATTTGTTAAATAGGTTTCAACGAAATCATTAGCATAAAATTATCATTGTCATTGAAAAAACAATAAGATTTGAAAACCTTCATCATTGAATTCATTGTATTAGAATCAATTCATCTCATAATTTAATTTAAATTTAACACAATAATAAAATATAAATTGTGTAAATACCTATAATAAATAAACAACAACAATAACCCGTTGATTTTCTACCTATATAAAAAAAACAGAATTGAAAATCCATTGTACGTCACTATTATTATCATGATTATAGCAATTAAAATTATCAGTGTTATTACTATTACTTCCCAAATAATAAAAATTATTAAATTGCCCCGAAAAATAAATTTTTTTTAACAAAATAGCAAGCAATAAAACAATAAAAAAATCACTGAAATTATCATTATTATTGTTTAAACAATGAAAATCATAAAATTATCTTGAAACAAAAGATTTAACAAAAGAACAAACAAAAACAATAACAAAATAAATATTATGATCATAGAAAAAATCATCTAATCTAAACAAAAAATAAAAATAAAAGAAAATACTAAAAAAAGAGCAAAATGAAAAAAGAAGAAATATCAATTTTAAAATTATCACCAACATAAATTAAAATTTCAAGACTAGACTAAATAAAAATAAAACCTCAACAACAACAAAAATGACAAAAATCAAAAACCAAAACTAAAAGCATCAATACGGACAAAATATAAAGACTACCCAAGGACTGAAAAAAAAAAAGAATAAGGGTCAAAATAATAATAATAATAATAATAAAATATATATATATATATATATATATATATATATATATACTTTTAATCGGGCGATAAAACCAGCCTTCATTTTTTGTAGTGCTTCCAGGGAAAATTCGTAGTTTTAATGTTCAAAAAAAAACGAAGAAGACGCAAACACCCCAACACAATCTGCTAATGATACACAGATGCAGTGGAAAAATCTAAAATACTCCCAGGACTGAGAATTAACTTTTATGGACTAAAGGGCAAAATTGTAATTACACTATTAAAATCAACAATAATATATGTCTAAGGATACAGTAAGACATCAACGCGTTTTATTATATATATATATATATATATATATATATATATATATATATATATATATATATATATATATATATATATATATATATATATATATATATATATATATATATATATACTAGATTAAACTCGCGTATCGCCACGTCAGATTTAAACTGATTTTAGCATATAAATTTTTTTATTAAAAAATATGAAGATTCAGATAACTGAATCACTAAATTCACTATATTAGGATCAATTCATTTCATAATATATTTAAATGATAAATAATAACTATAACAACTAAATAAACAATGAAAATTATTAAATTATCCTGAAGATGAAAGATAATAATAAAAGTTAAATTGTGCAAACACCTAAAATAATTAAAAAAAATAGTTGATTTTATACTTATATATATAAAAAGAAAACACTATAGTAACATTACTAATGATAATGATAATAACAATAATAATTAATTATAATGGTTACAATGCTTATGATATTAATAATTATGGTAATGATAATATTAATAATAAAAATAGATCATAAAATAATATCAAAGATATCGATAATAATAAAAATAATTATAGTGATGATAATAATAATAATAATAATAATAAGTTTAATGATATTATAACAATAATAGTGATATATATATATATAAAATGAACTAAGTTTTTTTTTAGAAAAACTCAAATTAATTTAATCTTACTTTTCTAGATATCTACCAAGTAATTATTACCAAAGTAGTTAAAACAAAACCATCAATCAAATTGTTTGCTGCATAAAACAAATCACTCATCTCTACTCCAATTCAACGATTGTAATTTTACTATTTCCTAATGAAAGAATTCATGAAATAAATAAAACATACACAACAGTCAATCAGTAAGTTACACGGAGCACGTGACTCATTTTAACATAATTTCTTCCATTCCAATTGTATAATCTGCCGATTAAATAATTATCAAAATAGTTTTAACAGTAACAACATTTAATGACTTTTAGACAGGAAAAAAAAACCCGTTTCTAATAGATTCTATCAATTACAATTTTACTAATTAAATATTAAAATAACCAATTATAATACGTATAAAATCAATCAATTTTTCACATAAATAAAAGCCTAGCGCAACGCGCGGGCAAGTTGGCTCGTTTTGCCTATATTAGGGGGTAATGGACCCGAGAGCTTGTTGTTGTCGATGTAAATGAATCTGAGTTTTGGTAACCCGGATAAAAAACCCGGGAACAGACCCGTGATGTTATGATCTCGGACATAGATACCATCAAGGTTTTGAATTTTGACGAGAGAGGGTGAGATTGTACCCGTTAAATACCCATTCGGTTTGTCCAGATTCGCATAAAGCCATATGGCGTTGACCCGGATCTTGTCGAGGCAAGAAATGCCGTTCCAGGAGCAGCAATCGGTACCCGGTTTCCACGAGCTGAGAAGGCCTGATGGATCGTGGGTTATACCCGACTTGAATGCCAAAAGACCCGCATGATCGTCGACGTGGCAGGCAGCTGATGCGTGTTTGAAAGAATGGAGAAAGAGCATGCAGAAGAGAAGGCAGAGAAGCTTCTTCATGTTGATTTTTGGAAAGGAGAAGGAAAATTGTGTGGTTGAGACTGAGTCGGTAAGGAGGGGATTTTATACTGGATCCAGTTTCAATCAAGGTTGTCAATATCATTTCGGTTGTAGTTCTGGTTTTTTTAGTGGTACAGAATGTTTCGGTTTCGGAGTATTTCGGCGTGTCGTTTCGGGGTTGTACTGTATATATAAAAAAATTAAAATATTAATTTAAAAAGCATAATTAAAATTCAAGATAAATTAACTTTAAATTATACAATATAAATACAAAGTCAAACAAATATAATCTCAAAATTAGAAACACAATCACAAGTTAATCAAAATAAAGAGGATTTTAAGGCCGGAACGGTACCGAGATGTTCCGGCCGGAATTTGACTAGTATTTCCGGAACAGTCTGAAATTAAAACCAAAACAAAAACAACGTCGTTTTATCTCGATTTTTTTAATGACATAGAATATTCCGACCATTTCAACCAAAACAAAAAAACCTTATTTCAACTCTTATGGGATCCATTTTCAACTTTTATGGGTCCTACCATCCAGATGCTTCGAAAAAGATTTCACTTTCTTGAGGTTCACAAAATGACAAAAAAAGGAAATGTTGTCAAGAAACTAGGATATTTATGTTCTTGCTTTTTAAGAGTATTTAAAAATATATATATTTTATTTTTATTTTTTTATTGTTTTTACATCATAATTAATATCAAAAATAATTTTTTAAAATTATTATTTTTATACATTTTCAAAGAAAAAACAATAATTATTACTGCAATTCCAAACATCTTAAAAAATAATCAAAATTTGCAAGTCAAGGTGATGAATTATTATTGGCCAAAAGAAAGTCTACGATGAACCTCGACCACATATGAGCAATTGACTCCCCAGTCCTATAACAAGAAGTGATGATGAGCGGTTCAGATTTGGTACTGTGGCAGATGTTTTTTCAAATGTTTTTTTATTTGTAAATATATTAAAATGTTTTTTTATAGTCTTTTTAAAATTGTTTTTAATATTACAATTATCTAATAACATTAAAAAATAATTTTAAATAAAAAATATAAATTATATTTGCTTTAATATTTTTAAAACGCATTAACAGACACTGTCAATAGTTATAGTGAGCCACTTGGGATTTAGATTTAAATATTAATATCAAAGGAAGTTTTGATCATGTCTCTCCATGATCGTTGGTCGTATACTAGTAAGTGTAGTTAAAATTATTTTTTAAAGTGTTTTTTGTTTAAAAATATATTAAAATAATATTTTTATTTTTATTTTTAAATAATTATTTTTGATATTACATATGAAAATAATTTAAAAATATCAATTTTTTAATATAAAATAAAAAATAAAAAATCTCAATTTTGTTTAAAACAATTTCGAAACATATGCCAAACAGGGTCCTCATGAAGCTGTAAGCGATGACGAGGATAATAATGATATTGTTGATTTCGACTACATTTACTTTTCTTACATCCTAAAATAGAGTTTCTCCTGGGGATTTACTTGCTAGATTTATAGGGTTTATTTTGGAATGTTATTAATTATAGTTGTTTTTTAAAATATTTTTTTTATCATGAAATATATTAAAATAATATATATATATATATATATTAAAATAATATAAAAATACTAAAAAAATAATTTAAAATAAAAACTAAAATAAATTTTTCAAACTTTTTTAAAACTTGTTTGAAACACAATGATAAATAAGTTTAGAGTAGAATTCTAACAAGTACACTAGGTGTTGACACAGGCAGAATTTAAGTAATGGAGATGCAATGTTTATTTGAAAAATGAATTAAGAGTTTTTAATGATAGAACTGGCTTTTCAACCTTATTCAACTTTTATTTTCATTTTACAAATTTAATTATAGATATTTTCTGCAAAGTAAATAAAGTAAATTAATGATGTATGGAGACTCAAATAATGTTTTTTTGTTTTTTTATTAATATAGGGATCAATTTGCATGTACCTCAACCAATCTCGCAGACTCTGAAATTAAAGATCATGTAAGCATCAAATAGTCGTGAGATTTGTAGGACTTGAACTAGTGATCTCTAGGAAACAAATCTAGAGCTTGACCGGTAGAGCTAAAACTCATTACCATTTTTTTTTTTTTGTCTCCTTAGTGAATGACTTTGAGAGTGTTTGACATTGCGTTTTAAAATTATTTTTGAAAAAATATATTTTTTTATTTTTATTTTTAAATTTAAATTAAAAAATAATATTTTTAGATTATTTTGTGTGCTGATATCAAAATTAATTTTAAAAAAATATAATATAATTTTAATATATTTTCAAACATTTTTTTTTAATAACTAAACAACAGTACCAAACCGACACTTTATTATATAATTTGTAGCTATATAAGACAAAAAAGAAAAGAAAAAGGGAGATTCTCCACCCCCTGATTCTCTGATTCTCCACCCCCTGATAAGGGAAAGGAAAGCAAGAAGACCTTCCATTATCTTCTTATCTACTCACGGATTCCAGTCAGCGGGGTCAAGGACTAGAAGCCTCCATTTAACTTTAGTGGTCAAACCCGTCGGCCTAATCCACCTATCGAAACCAACGGAGAGCAGACAGAATCAATCAACAAGTTGTTGTTTTGTATGCTTTTCAAATTTGGGTTTCGTACCTTGCACCTTCCCATTTCTGTCATGCACTACGAGATTGAAAATATCCCTCTTTTTCTATGTGTGAGTGTAATGACATACTCATTGATATTTTAACAACATTAATGTAATAATTTTTAAATGCCTTCATCATTTTTACCCTACATCATGAATGACTTCAAGTAATTAATGGGGTTATAACCTTAATATATTTAATATAATCGCTTACATGTTTTTTTTATTTAACCAGGGTATCCGGGCCAGCTTATGCACACCACAACTAATCTTTAGACTCACTAAACATCCTGCAAACCCAGTAAACAGAGAAGACACCGCGGTGTGATGGGTGTGCATGGTGAGACTTGAATCTTGGTGCAGATCCCTTCCTCTGTTAGGCCAAGACCCCACTTGCTAATCACTTACATGGTTAATAATGTAAGTAATTGAATTAATTTATATATATTTTGATTAATTTTATAGATTCTAAAATTAACAATCATATAAATTTTTAATAGTCATTATATTAGCAATCATAGAATTTGAATCTGAGATTTTTTTTTTCATGATAGAGGTTGTTGTAGGTTAACGTCAATATTAATATGAGAATGAATTTTTAATGGGATGATTTTAAAATTACACCCTGCATGTCGGTCTAATGCATTTACATGAATTAGGTTGTCTTTATATGTTGATTTTAAGATTTTTGAATTCAGAAAGCAAGCCTATGTCTTCAGTAAACCAACCATTTGAAATTAAGTGCTCGTTGTTATTGAATATCATTTTTTTCATAATAAAGTTATATATTATAGCAAACCAAAGTATGCTAAATTCAAATCAATTTAATTTTATATTTCAATTATATTATATTATGTTATGTTATGTGTACCGATAGATGACGTGGAATTCTTTAGAACTATATCTGTTGTACTTTTAATATTCAAGAGTATACTTTACAATGTAATTTTATACCTCAAATATTAAAATCTACAACTAAATAAAATGAACAAAATGGTTGGTGAGTAGTTTTTTATAATTTAGCCGAACTCTAATGGATAATTATAAACTATATATGATATTTTATTTTGTATTTTAAATCATGAGAAATGATAGAATTCTTTTGTTTTTGTGAAAATATGCTCATAATATTTTTAAAATTTGATTGTATGCACAAAAATAATTTTTTTAAAATATAATTTTTTATATTTTTTTAAGTTAACCTGACCCAACCAAATAGATCATCCAGCTATATTGAGCCAAAATAGCCCAACACTGCTCAATTTAGATTGGATTTGACCTGACCACCTAGGTTGAGATTGGTCTAGCCCCATGAAATGGAAATTATGCCTTAAGAACAAGAAAAAAATCATGTTTTTTTTTTTTGAGAACTCTTGGCATGCTAACACACCTTTACCATGATGAATTCAACCGAAAACTTCCCTACCTCAACCTAAAAACACGATCCACACATAGAAGATTAAAAATGATTTTCAATTTTTTTTTCCAAAAAATCAAAGAACATTCATACCAACCCAAAAACATAATCAATGATGAAGACCATATTTCATTAATAAAAAAGCACAAATAGATGATTGAAAATGAATAATGCATTGGATTTTCTTATCGGATAAATCAATGCAAAGAACAAACATGTATAGGTCTCAACTTTAACCAAAGTGCTTAAAGCGATCTAAAAAATCAGTTTGCAGGAAAGCAAATTTTGCAACCATGAATGCTCAATAGTGAGTTCATAAAAAAACCCAGAATTTGTCCAAAACTCGGGAAAAAAAAGGTTAAAGTCTTAGGAGTAATAAACCTTAAATCAAACTAAAATAACCTCAAAAATGTTTGTAATGACCGACCAAAACTCTCACGAACACGAAAGAATCAAATAGAAACAGAAATAGAGATCTAACCACAAACAAAAAAACTCTTAACAATCAAAAGGGATATCCTATTTTATGGATTCTGACATCTACTCATGACTAGATTATCATAATATTAGCTAGATCAACCAAGATTTCCACTAAGAACAACACATCATAACAATAGATTTGATAAACAACAGGAATCAAAACAATCTTGTCTATTAATCTAGGCATCTAAACGTGTTGGAATGCCTCTTAACAACATTAAATAACAACAACATTGGCTGCACGTGTCAAGTCAGTCCTCCACTTGTCAACTTGGTCAAAAAAGTTTGTCCATCTTCCCCTTGAAAACTTTTAAAGTTCTGCAAATCAGTAACAAAAACACCATGTTTGTTCATTAACAGATGTCGTCTGGATCTACGTGATAAAACAATCAGCCCAGAAGTATGTTTGCATTCTAGTTTTTCACCTGTTCATCCACACACCAAGGAAAACATGCATGGTTTTTAGAGAAAATTACTACAGAAATTCTCGATTTTTCATTCATTTTCAGGAGCGCATTTGCATTTTCTTCTCTTTCAAGCCCTTTATCAATGGATGTCTTGACTTTCTTATGAAACAAAGCATTATGAAGATGGCTGGTAAAACTAAGGGAACACATTATACTTTCTTAGATGAGCAGCAGCGGACGACGTTCTCATGTCTTACAGTTACAAGACTGCAATGGCTTACTTACATGAGAATAGAAGGCCTTATCTTATGTTGAAGAAATGGGAGGATCAATTTAGAGATCATAATCACAAAACCACTCTAGATTTTAGTTGATTGTACTTAGAGTTTTGTGGTTAAGCTTTGTTCTATTTCGTAGGCTTAAGCTCGTGCTTTTCCTTATAAAAATAATCCAAGTTGAATAATTGAGGTCAACAAAATCATGAAGAACAAGTTTGTTTAGGAAAAATAAAAAAACAGCTCAAAGTTTGTAGTTTCTCTTTCTTGGATGATAAAACAAATTAATTGGTAGAGGGATTCATAAAAATTACATATCAATAGTTTCTAATATAAAAATACCTTAAATTAAAATCTCTAATAAAAAATATATCAGTATCATGAAAGGTAATTGTCTCTTTTAAGTGGAATAGGTCATATAAAAAGATTATCTTGTTAGTAATTTAACGAAAAGCATTTTATATTTCTATTCAAATGGTATGAATTATTTTCAATGTGATGTTTACACAATTTTAAGGAAAAGAATACATTATATATATAAAAAACAAGTTTCATTAATTACTTAGTTATTTATTTTATTGTATTTCAACTATCATTTACATAAATAACTTTGATTGAAAATTTAATATATTATTACTTATTTTTTAAAACCAAATGAAACATCATATTATAAACTATTGATTTTATCTATCTATCTATCTATCTATCTATATATATATATATAATGAAACATCTTTGTTGTGGATGTCATTTCACAAAATATTTTCTTGACATATAAGCTAGATTGAAGTTTTCTATGGTAGGTTCAACAAATTAATTTTGATTAATAAATATTTGATTAAAAAATGAATGAATTTCTTCAACAAATTAACCTAATAAATTTGATTAGAAAATGAATAAATTTCTTTTCATAGATAATTACTATTGTCATAATCCAATTTGGGTTATTCCCCAAATCTACCCAAAAATAAAAAATAAAATGGGTTGGTGTCGGCGGAAAAATAAAGGTGGAAATTTTGGATGTTTTTGAGAGCTCACTCATACCTATTTTTTGCCTAGAAATGAAGAAAAATGCGGATTCAAGGCTAAAGTAATTTATTACCGGATAAATCTGTATAAAAATTAAGTCGAAAGACATAATTATATTTTTATGGGCCAATTCGATTTAATCATTGGTCAATTTAAAGTGTAATTATGTTTAGGGTTTAATTGAGAGCCCAATTGAAGGATTTAATTAAGCGCAAGGGCTTAATTATACTTTAAATGAGTTAAATTAATTTTATTAAGGGCTTAGTTGATGAGAAATTAAGTTTGGAAGCCTAATTGGGTTAAATTGAGAAGATCGGATTTTTCGGTGACGAAACTTTTTGGGTGAAATCGGAAGCCAAAATTGAACAAAAATTACATCATTTTTCCTGGTTTTTCCCATCAAAAAACTCTTTTTTGTCACAATCTATTTATTTCAAATTTAAAAAAAAATAACTGCCGAGGCCACGCGGGCAGCCATGCCTCTAACCTGCAACACACAATATCCCATTCCTGAACAAGGGGGATTAAATAGAGGAGGAAATAGAGAAACGGGGAGGAAAATTTTTGACCGGGGGATGTCATTAATATTGAAAACACTGGGAGAAAAGAACAAGGTAGACGATAGTTCATTTAAACTGGAGAATACACAGAAATACAACACAAAAATATCACACACAGATACAACCCATCATCTTTATTAGCTCCGATGTCCCTCTCTCTCTCTCCCTGACGGTGGTTCTCTCTCTAAAAGACACAATTGCAGCTCCAGCTCTCTCCTCCATCAGCATAGGCCAACCTCCTTGGTAGTGGGGATTTTTCTGCCACCGACCACCACTTGGTCTCCCTCCTCAACGCCAGCATCTCCCGACCAACCCTTCTTCTCCTGCTCCGGCGAGCAGCAGCAACAGGGACGACGCAATCGCAACCCCTCCTGCATAGATCGACACCTTCCGTCGATCCTACCGGCCACCACAGGCCACCATTTTCGACGCCGTCACCACAGGGACAATCATCTCGGCCTCCTCTACCCGACAACAGTGGTAGGTGAGCCTCTCGTGGTGGTCGGCCGACCATCTTGTTATTGTTCACGTGCATGAATTAATTCATGCAGCGCGTGTATATATATATATATATATATATATATTCTGTGTTTGGGTGGGCTGGACTGCTCTCGGCCCGACCCAAGTCTATCATAGTTGGGGCCTTAGCCTAACTTGGCTGGGCCGACCCATTTAGTTGGGCCAAGATCAACCCGATTTGTTTTTTATTTTTTTTTAAGTCAAAAAATTGCATTAAAAAAATAAAAAAAATGTATTGTTTTTGTGCATACGACCGAATTTCAAGATTTTTCCAAGCATATTGTTTTTGTAAAAATCAAATATAGCATATTTCTCATATTTTGAATGAAAAATGGATATCGTAACTAGTTTATGATTATCCATTGGAATTTGGCCAAATTATCAAAAAAATTATTTTTGTTTTAGCTATCTCGGTGTTACATTGTAAAGTACATCTGCAAATACTAAAAAAGAGTTTTCTTTTACTGTGGTGTAAAATTATATTGTAAAGCACACTCGCAGACAAAAAATGTTTTTTTTTTAAATACAGTGTTAAAAAAATTAAACTTAGAAAAAAATAATCAAACAACAATGCAACTTGCCTTAGGTAGGGTGCACTGGGGGTGATGTGTCTTCCCCTTTCACAGTAAATCTCTTTACCCAGACTCTCGCAGACCAATAGGTTCCCAGTGACCTTAATGCTATGTGGCGGCTCCCGATAATTATAGTTGTAATTTTACGACTATAAAACAAACCACTTTTTCACCGCGCGTCATTCTCTCCCTGATCAGGGGATGGCGGGGTGCAAAGCGCAAAAAATCATCGTCACGACAACTATCTTGAGTTGGGTATAGAGATCCAAAATGTTTACATGATAGTTATTAGGTAAGGTGTAATGAAATTGAAGCTTGAGAGAGAGAAAAGCTTATGTTTTTATTACTAAAAGGCATTATAAATACATGTAAATATTAACATACTTCTCATGTTTGGTAGGAAGATGGTTCCTAAGGCATTACAAACTGAGAGCTTATCAGCTCAACTTGAATCAATCACATGTAACTAGAGTCCAATAAATAGCAAAGTCCTAGACTAGCTGTTACACATAATACATTGGTTAGCATGCCCCCTCAAGATAGGACACGATCAAAGAGGTCAACCTTGTCATGAAACTGTTGAAATTTAAAGGTAGACAACAACTTGGTGAGAAGGTTAACAAGTTGATCAGTAGAAGACACAGGAGCGAAGCAAAGCTTACTAGACTGAACTTGATCACGAATGAAGTGATAATCCATGACAACATGCTTCATGCGAGAATGAAAAATGGGGTTTGAGCTTAACTGAGTTGCCCCTACATTGTCATAGTAGATCATAGGAGAATAGGGTGGTGTAATGTCAAGCTCTTAGAGTAGTGAACATACCCAACTGATCTCGGTGATAGTGGTGGCAACGGAGCAATATTCAGCTTCTGTTGAGAACCTAGTAATGGTCCTTTGTTTCTATAAACTCTAAAAAATTAAATTATGCCCAAGATAGACTAGATAGGCAGTGGTTGAAGAATAATCATACTAATTGCCAAACTAATCAACATTTGAAAATGCATGAAGCTTGTCTGCAAAAGCATGTTGAGAATAAGAGGAGTTACGATGCAGTAAAAGACATTTGTTAAGTGTACAAAGGAGATAACACAGAATACGCTGAATAAGAATCTAGTGGGAATCAGTTGGACAGTGCATGAACTGAGACAGGTTGTTCACAACAAAGGATACATCTAGCCTTTTAAGAAGAGATATTGAAGAATCTCAACAATTTTATAATAAATCATGGGATCGAAGATAAATGAACCAAACATTAAGGAAATGTCAAAGATAGAACTAAGAATGGGTGTGAGGACCAATTTGGCTTTCAACATGTTCATATGAGTGAGGAGGTCAGTGATGTACCTGCATTGAGAGAGTCCATGTTTATGTGAAAGAACTTCAACACCCAATAAGTAGGACAAATCACCAACATCTTTAAAAGTGATGTATCAGAATGAGAATTGTGGAACCTAGAAGCCAAAAATTGACGTAATTCATAGTACCAAGCTCAGGGTGTCTGTTTAAGCCTATAAATGACTTTGTGAAGTTTACAAATAAAGGAAAAAGTGTCACGATTGACAACCAGATGGTTGAACCATATACACTATTTCAGTGAGACGACCTTAAACGAAGGCATTATTAATGTCCAACAATTTAAGAGACCATCCTTGGCTAACAACAAGACTTAAACACCAAATGAACAATTGTTGGTGTAACAATGAGAGTGAAGGTTTCATGATAGTCCACTCCAGGATACTGGTGAAAACCTTTGGCAACAAGACGAGTTTTAAACCTATAAATGGAACCACCTTATTGTCTTTTAATGCGATAAACCCACCAATATCCAACAATATTAGTGACACCATCAAGGGGAATAAGTTCGCATGTGCCATTGAGAACAAAAACATCATATTCCTCATATATAACCTTACTCCAATTTGGATTTTTGATGGCCTGAGAAAGAGTGGAAGGTTCAGTTGGAGAATTAGTGGGTTTAATGGTATGAAGGGTGAGTTTTTGAGAGGGTTTCCTGATATTGTTTCAGGACCAAGTGATCATAGGGTGTTTTGGTGGACATTATGGTGTAGGTGATGTAGATAATAGAGGTAGAGTTGGAAGCAGAGGATGAATGTGAGAGGGAAATGATAGTACATGGGTGATAGGTTGGGAGGCGGAGATGATAGTGTGCAGTGTTCCGGTAATGAAAGATGGAGACGATGGAAGATGTTGTGAAGAACCAATAGAAAGAGATACATCTGCAAGATGTTGTGGTGAAGGAGTTGAGAGTGCCAGTTGTTGTTGAGATGGTGAAGAAACGATAATGAGTGGAGGAATCCAGTCAGACATATGTGATTAAATAAATAATGGTTCAGGGATAGAAGAGGCATAAGGGAAGATGGATTCTACATATTGCACATGACATGAAACATGTATTTTGTTGGTGGATTTGACAAAATAGAGATATGCTGTTTAAGAAACAGAATAGCCAAGAAACACAGTGGAGAAGTGATTAAGTAAACTGCAGTGGTGAAAACATAAGTCTAAAAGGTGATGGGAATTGAGGCATGAGAAAGAAATGCAAGGTCGATTTCAATGATGTGAAGCTGTTTATGTTCAAAATATCCATCATGTTTAGGCATGTGTGGTGGAGAAGTGATTTGATTGATCCCATATTCTAAAAGAAACAGTTTTAGAGTGATGTACTCACCACCATTATCGGAATAAAAGGAGAAAATGGATTGTTGGAAATATTTTTCAACAATTGCCTTTAACGTTTGAACACGATCTGAATATTAGAATTTCATTTTAAAGGATAAAACCATATGTACTTGGTAAAATGATCCATAAATATTACGTAATAATTGTATCCATTATGAGAGACAATAGGAGAGGTCCAAACATAAAAAAAAATAAGTTGAAGAGGATGATATGTGATCAAGGAAGATGTAGAAAATGGAAGTTTATGACATTTATTGCTTAAGCATGCATTGCATAATAAATCTCTATGGGAAGAAAAATCTATAAGATAAAATGACAAAACATGGTTAAGAGTAGAAGAGGTTGGATGAACGAGTCGCTGATGCCATATTGAGGTTGTTGTTTTAACAATGGAGAAGGCGAGAATGGGAGACGAGGAAGAGTTTACAACTGGCCACTCATAAACTTCATCCTTAGTCCCGCTCTGCAAAAGAATGCCCCCCGGTCCGTAGGTCTTTCACATGAAAACAAGTAGGGAAAAGTTCAAAAGATACGTTTTTAGTTATACAAAACAAGGCAATGAATATTAATTATTTTTGTATTTTTGGAACATATAGAATATCTTTCAAGTGAAAGGAAGAGGTGAGTGTTGAAAGAAATATTGAGCCGGTGTGACATATGAAAAGGTTGGTGTCATCGCCAATCATAACATCATCTTGTCGGTGTATGGCATATGAAGAGAAAGGTTGTTCGGATTAGTAGTGATGTGATGGGATGCTCTACTATCCAACAACAATTGTGGGTTGGTGGATGAATGTTGAGAGGTAAAATTAGCTTGGAGATGCCATAATGGTGTCAGGTCATAAGAGGATGTGGCATTGCTAGGGCTATGAACTAGAACCAAATGAAAGGAGGGACAACGTTTAATGGTGTGTCTCTATGTTCCACAAATTTGGCAATGTCTTAGATAGAGACGTGCAGGTGGTCGATTGGTCTTGGTTTGATTGGTGGGGTTATTGGGCATGGTAGACCTAAAGTTGGCGTGGGATGATGAACGAAAGTTATTCCCCATATGAGAAGGTCACCAGTTTTTCTTTGATGATCGCCAATTGTTGTTATTGGATATGCGAGTCATGAAATTAGTAGTAACATATCCAAGATTGGAGGATTGCAAATATGACTTTATTTAAAGTGATGCTTCAATTGAGAGAAGCTTTTCGTGAAGCTCATCAAAGGATATAGCAACATCTTGTGGTTGGACTACCTGGACAAGTACTTTATAGTCATCATCTATAGCATCCAAAATTCGTTCAGTGAGATCTTCATTATCCATGGGAGCACCAAAGACAGTGAGTTCATTGGACCTTGCTTTGACAAAATAGATAAATTCATGATGGTCATGGTGCCTTTGGTGAGATTCTTCAACTAATTCTTTACTTGCTTGATTCACCCATGTGAAGGTTTGGCATATATGGTTTCAAGAACATGTCATGCTTCATTAGAAGAGGTGTGTCACGCCACAAAGGAAATAAATGGGGGAGAGAGACTATTGATGAGGGAGTTTAGGATGATACTATCTTGTCTAACCCAAAACTTGTAGGCATGATTAGGGGTAGTGGTGTCATATGTTATGAGGGTTGTTGGTGGACACGACTTTGATCTATTAATGTAACCAAGAAGATTGTAGTCGACAAGGAGAGTTTCAAATTAAGTTTTCCAAGAAGCATAGTTTGAAGAATTCAGTTTGAGAGGAGCTTGAGCAACCGTGTTAATGGTGATGAGTTAGTTTGTCTGTGTTGGATGTGATTGAGTTTGATATCATAAAAGTTTTTAGAGGATCAAAGACTGCTTTAATACCATGACAAAACTGAAGCTTGAGAGGAGAAGAGCTTATGTTTTTATTAATGAAAAGCATTATAAATACATATAGATATTAAAAAACTTCTCTTTTTTGACTAGGAGATGATTCCTAAGACATTAGGAATTGAGAAATTGTCAGCTCAGCTTGAATCAATGACACTTAACTAGAGTCCAATAAAATATAGATATGGATATTATTTTGGTACGAGGAATGCATATGAATCCAATTCATGCATCTCTATCGCGTCGAGATTGGACCGTACAGTGTGATTCCAACGTCTACAAACTATCGACGCCAAATCCATCACAGCTATCGACGGTTAACCACAGCACTCAGACTCCGTAATGTCAAGGCCCGCCACCGGCGGGTGGTATCTCTTCCTCCGAAGCTTCAGCTCCAGCATTCATTCCCAGCTCCCCCACTCAACCCCGGAAGCGAACGACCTATTCAACAAGGTGCAGGTGCTCTCCACCCGCGGCAACATCAAAGAAGCACTCTCCCTCTTCTACAGCACACCACAGCTAAACCAGTCTCAACAAACCTATGCCACACTCTTCCATGCCTGTGCACGCCATGGGAACCTTAAACAAGGCCAATATTTACACCAACATATGATTTCCGAAAACCCCAAGAAACCTCAAGACCTCTTCGTAACTAACCATCTTATCAATATGTTTGCAAAATGTGGTGATCTGGACTCTGCACGCCAAGTGTTCGATGAAATGGATCGCAGAAACGTGGTGTCCTGGACGGCGCTCATTTCTGGGTATGCCCAACAAGGGCGAAGTTATGAGTGTTTTTCCTTGTTTTCTGATATGTTGGTAAATTGTTCTCCGAATGAGTTTGCTTTTGCGAGTGTGATTACTTCTTGTGATTACGTTTGTGGCAAGCAAGTGCACGCCCTCGCGTTGAAAACGGGGTTGATTGCTAGTGTTTATGTGGGGAATGCTCTTATCACAAGATATAGCAAAAGTTGTGAGGATAATTTTGTCGGTGATGGTAGCGAGGCCTGTCGCGTTTTTGAGTCGATGGAGTTTCGTAATCTTGTTTCTTGGAATTCAATGATTGCCGCGTTTCAACATTGGAAACTTGGGGGTCGAGCTATTGGCATTTTTTGCCAGATGCATGGTGGTGGTGTGGAGTTTGATGGTGCTACTTTGGTCAGTGTGCTTTCTTCCCTGAGTGAGAGTTATGGTGGCGATAATGCTGATATGGGTCTTAAGGGTTGTTTTCAATTGCACTGTGTAAGTATCAAACGTGGGTTTATGTTGAAAATTGAATTGGCAACCGCATTGGTTAAAGCGTATTCAGATCTTGGATGGCAGGTTTCTGATTGTTACAGGCTTTTCATGGAGACAAGTAGTCGGGATCTTGTTTCGTGGACTGGCATTATAACAGCATTTGCTGATCGTGAACCAGAATCAGCAGTTTTTCTCTTTCGTCAGCTGTACAGGGAGGGATTAGTACCCGATTGGTGTACATTCTCAATTGTGTTAAAAGCTTGTGCTGGTCTTGTGACTGAAAGGCATGCTTTGGCAATTTATTCTCAAGTAGTTAAAGCTGGGTTTGAGGATGATAGAGTGCTTGCAAATACCTTGATCCATGCCTATGCTAGGTGTGGCTCCATTTCTTTTTCAAAGCAAGTTTTTGATAAAATGAGATCTCGTGATGTTGTTTCCTGGAACTCGATGATCAAGGCCTATGCTCTACATGGACAAGCTAAGGAGGCATTGCATCTCTTCTCAGAAATGAATGTCAGACCTGACTCTACAACGATGGTTGCTCTCCTTTCAGCATGTAGCCATGCTGGATTAGTGAAAGAAGGAATTCACATCTTTGACTCAATGTCTATGAATCATGGTGTTTCTCCACAACTTGATCACTACGCCTGCATGGTGGATATTCTAGGTCGAGCTGGGCTTCTTTTGGAGGCAGGGGAGCTTATAAGTAGAATGCCAATGAAGCCTGATTCAGTGGTTTGGAGTGCACTGCTCAACTCATGTAGGAAACATGGCGAGACTCAGTTAGCAAAATTAGCAGCAGATAAACTGAAAGAGTTGGAACCTGGAAATTCGTTAGGCTATGTACAGATTTCAAACATTTACTGCTCTGGAGGTAGTTATAATGAAGCAGGGTTGATTAGGAAAGAAATGAATGGCTCTAGAGTAAGAAAAGAACCTGGTTTAAGCTGGATAGAGATTGAGAATCGAGTGCATGAGTTTGCCTCTGGAGGCAGGCGTCATCCTCAAAGAGAGGCCATATATGCTAAACTTTATTCACTGATTGGGCAGTTAAAGGGGGTAGGCTATGTGCCGGAGACAAGCTTGGCCTTGCAAGACATAGAGGAGGAGCACAAACAAGAGCAGTTGTACCACCATAGTGAGAAGCTGGCCCTGGTGTTTGCTATGATGAATGAAGGTAGTTTGCGTTGCGGTGGAGCTGTAATAAGAATCGTGAAGAACATCCGAATTTGTGTGGACTGTCACAACTTCATGAAGCTAGCATCAGATCTTCTCCAAAAGGAGATTGTGGTGAGAGACTCAAATCGTTTCCACCATTTCAAAAATAGGATGTGCTCTTGCAATGACTATTGGTAACAAATGATCACCATCGACCAAAACCACACGGTTTCCACCTGCTTCCTTCATGGTTCATCGTGCACCTCCTGAATGAATGCGAGTTATTCTCCAAATTCTCCCATCAACTTCTTTCGGCCTGTGATAACTTACTCTGGGAAATATTGGATACCATAATGCTGGATGTTGCATGAACTGGGTGGGAGTTTAAAACAATGCTATTACTCTATAAAGCAATTCAGATTCTTCTGAAGCCAACAGAGTGTGATCATGGAATGCAATGTTTGTCGTAGAAATATTATATGGAAGGGACTGCAATTGATCCAAGTGAATGGAGCAAACCCCAATGTTCTTAGCCATGTATCTGCGCTGAGAATACGAGCATATCAACCGAAATATTTCTGCTACTTTTAACCAATGACCTGTAGCTATGAAAGAGCCATAAACCCGCGCTCCGCCGCGGGATTAAATTGTTTTTTTGTCTAGTTTTAACATGTATAATTTTTTATTTTTTATTTTGGTTTTTATTTTTTTATTTTTTGGTTTAGTTTAGATCCTTTGATTTTTTCGGATCTTCTGAGATAGTTTTTAATTTTTTGTTTGTATCTATACACCTCTGCTCTTGGTTCAGATTTTTAATTTTTATTGTTATTTTTATTTGTATTAAGTGCAGTTTGTGTTAAAAAACATAATAAATTTAGCTTTGGTGGTGTAAAATGAGAGTGAAACTCTCTCTTATGCATGTATAGTTAAACACCTTGGTTATAAAAAAAAATGGTTCGGGGATTAGTCTACGTGCAAGCTAGCATGGACACCCTAGTTATAAAAAAAAAAAAAAAAAAATCAATCCGGGGATTAGTCATGGTGTGCATAAGCTAACCTAGAGACCCCGGTTATAAAAAAAAAAGTATAAATGGGAAAAAAAATACCAATACACCCCTATAGTTAACTCTTGGATTTTGTCTTTTAGGCAATATATATGTACTTATACAGCTCGTGATGCGTGTCAGCTGACCCGAACACCCCGGCTATCAATAAACAACTCGGTCCAGGGATTAGTCGTGGTGCGCTTAAGCTGACCCGGAGACCTCAGTTATAAAAAAATATATATATAATTGAAAAAAAACAAAAAAAAAAGAAGCTTAAGCTGGCCCGAAGACCCCGATTATAAGAAAAAGTATAAGCGAAAAAAAAAAGTATAAGCGGGAAAACAATGTAGCAATCCATATTGTTTTTTTAAGAAAAAAATCGGTAGGGGAATTAGTCATGGTGCGCTTAAGCTGGCCCGAAGACCCCGGTTATAAAATAAAATGTATAAGTGAACAAAAAAAATCAAAATAAAATAAAATAAAATAAATTGGTCCGGTAATTAGTCGTGATGCATGCAAGCTGGCCTATACACACCGGTTATCAAAAACAAATTTTGTTTTGGGGATTAGTCGTGGTGCGCTTAAGCTGACCTAGAGACCTTGGTTATAAAAAAAAATGTATAAGTGAAAAAAAGAGAACAAAAAAAAAAAAACTGGCTCGGAGATCCTGGTTATAAAAAACAAATTTATAAGTGAAAAAAGCAAAAAAAAAAAAGTATAAGCGGGAAAGCATTTGTAGCAATCTATATCGATTTTAAAAAAATCGGTCGAGAATTAGTCGTGGTGCGCTTAAACTGACCCGAAGACCCCGGTTATAAAAAAAAATGTATAAGTGAACAAAAAAAAAAGTATAAGAAAAAAAACAGGAAAAAAATATACCAGCGGGAAAGCACTGTACCAAAAAAAAGTGGGTCCGGGGATTAGTCGTGGTGCACGTAAGCTGACCTAGACACCATTGTTATAAAAAAAAAAATGGGTCCGATGATTAATCGTGGTGCGCTTAAGCTGGCTCGGACACGCAAGTTATAAAAAAAAAGTATAGGGGGGGGGGGGGAATAAAAACACACAAAAAAAAAGTATAAGTGTAAAAGCAATGTAGCAATCCACAATGTTTTGTGAGGAGATGAAAGATGGCCCGGATACCCCGGTCATAAAAAAGAAGAAGTGGGTTTGGGGATTAGTCGCGGTGCGCGTAAGCTGGCCTGGATACCTCGGTTATAAAAAACAAAAGAAAAAAAGAAAAACAATGTATAAGTGGAAAAAATAAAAACATTACAGCGGGAAGCACTGCAGCAATCCACAGTGTTATGACAAAACAAAAAATAGATCCGGGGATTGTGGTGAGAGACTCAAATCGTTTCCACCATTTCAAAAATAGGATGTGCTCTTGCAATGACTATTGGAAACAAATGATCACCATCGACCAAAACCACACGGTTTCCACCTGCTTCCTTCATGGTTCATCGTCCACCTCCTGAATGAATGCGAGTTATTCTCCAAATTCTCTCGTCAACTTCTTTCGGCCTGTGATATCTTACTCTGAGAAATATTGGATAATGGATACCATAATGCTGGGTGTTGCATGAACTGGGTGGAAGTTTAAACAATGTTATTACTCTATAAAGCAATTCAGATTCTTCTGAAGCCAACAGAGTGTGATTATGGAATGCAATGTTTGTCGTAGAAATATTATATGGAAGCCACTACAATTGATCCAAGTGAATGGAGCAAACCCCAATGTTCTTAGCCATGTATCTGCGCTGAGAATATGAGCATCTCAACAGAAACAATTCTGCTACTTTTAACCAACGTCCTGTAGCTGTGAATAGCTGGACCGGAATATGGATAGAGGTGTTGGGTTTCGCTAAACACATATACACAACTAAAACGATAAATTCAAAATCTTTTCAAGAGTCTCTATAATCAAGTTATATAGATTTATAGTTATTTAGGGTTTACACAAAGATTACTTGAAGATCAAATGTTTTTTTCAGCTTTAAATAGCTACTTCAAGGTTAGGTTTTCGCTCATCCAAGCTAATATACTAACAATCTCTCATTTGCTTTAAAATCAGTCACTAATGTATCAATTATCATATCATTCTACTTAACTATAATGCTTTTATTGGGACAATAGCTTAGTTTGAGGATCTACAAGATTTCATTTAATAGATACTCATTCTATCTTTACATATTTTCTTTCTATGATTCTATAATTAAATGGAATCATCTAAGTACATATTTTAGGATGGATCTTGAATTTTCTATGTCCTTTAGAGCATCATGGATAAGCCACCATTCCTCTATAATGAATAATTAAAGATGACTTAGAACTCTTTTGTTATTTTTCCTTGTGTACTGAAATAAGTTGTCCTAATCACATTTGATGAATTAACTTTTTTGAACAAACAAGTATAATCAGCTAATACCAAGTTAGTGGGTATATATTGTACTCTTTTAGATTGTTTGGCTATAAATAAAGGTGAATAACTGATATAACCAGTTAAACTAATCAATGAGACTTATGCTTTGTCACTACAACTTATAACGTAAGATGATTTGCTTACCTAATAAGCTTTCTACTTGAAATTACTCTAAGAGAGTGCTTGATATTTCTTTACTCATGTCTTCTCATCCAAATCATTACATTTTCACTCAAAACCAAACGAAAGCATCTCATGTTGAACCACTACAAATTATTGAAGACTTCTCTTAATGTCTCCAAGTGGTTAACTATCCATATAAATAGAAAAGGAAGATAACATTGCATTGCTTACTTCTTATATAGTCTACAATGTCTTAGAGATAGGAATATTTCAACTAAGATAGCTAAAGTGAAGTTTTTGTTTGTTTGTACTCAACAAAGGCGTTGCTAGCTTTCATGTCGATAATTTCAGCAACTTCTAATTTTCTAGTGCCTTTATGTTCCTTAAAATTGTTCTCAATTAACTTCCATTTGATCCCTTATTGGACATCCTATAATGGTCAACGTGGTTTAAATGCAACAACTTTATGACCTCAGCGATTGTGTTTTCAATTATTTGTCTAAAATAGAGTCTCCAAGGATTATGAGGAAAGTTTAGGTTTTAGGCATATTATTTAATGGTGGAGATCATATCAATGTCTCTGAAAGTGAAACACTTGTAGCTCGAGTACTAGAAATACATCAAGGCTTTGACCACTAGGATCCTTATTAGATCCTAGAAATACATCAAGGCTTTGACCACTAAGATCTAAACTAGGATTCTTATTAGATGAGCAATCCTCCTACACCTTTTCTCATACAAAGCTGATCTATATACCTTAAGATTTGCACGAGATTTTTTATTATTTCTACGGAGCAATGCACTTTGGTTATGTGTAGTAATTCCTTAGCTTTGGTCCTTAAGCAATCATTTTCAATTAATTGCATCATGTAGGATTTTTCTCCATATTCCAAAAAAGTCATGGGTTTAGCTAAAACAAGTTTTATGCTAATATATTAGGGGTAAGTTTTTCTATCTGGTCTCAAAAGATCTATGAACTATCCAATGATAACTTTATGTGAAGGTAATATAAGAGTTTACAAAAAATGATTAGGCCACAATATGACCGTCATTATTGAGCAAACACTCAACTCATAGTTGGATGTTTGATAAATCTAAAACCTAATTAAAAGTCATGAGACATACCTCTATTCCTTACCTAACCTTAAATTGAGTTTTTTTTATAAAACTAAAATGCACAAGGGGCATTAATTAATATTCGATGTACTTATATATGAGCAGTGTGTAAAAATATATGTTAAAAAGGTAAAAATGCATGCTAAAATTAAATAGACCAAAACAAATAAGTAGATTAATAATTAAAAAAAAAAAACAAAGCTTAGTCCAACCAAACAAGTTCCGGGTGGATTTAACAAAAATTATATTAAAAAATCCTAGAAAAACATGTGAGCAAATCACAAATATTGTTAAATAACCCTTGGATTTTTTTAGAATTTTTTATATCATTTTTTATTATTTATAAGTTGGGCTCAACCCAATTATATAGGTCGGCCCTAGCCAAGTCAAGTTGGGTTGATTGGCATTTTCCTCTATTTTTTGGATTTGGATCAGGCCCAACACAACCATATGGGCATGGATTTGGGGCCATGCCATCGAGGTTGGGGCAAATAAGGCCTAAAAACATGTTAATTTTTAAATGGGTTGGTCTTGGCCCAACTGTATGAGTGGGGTTTAGCCTAGGCTCACGTGGTCTCTAGCTCGACCTAATGATCATGTTAATTATTTAGCATGCAAAATGCATGTAGACAAGAGGGGCAAAAAGGAAGAGAAAGAAAAGGAAAAGGAAAAGGAAAAAAAGAAGGCTATCTAAGGAAGGTGGGGTGGTTACAATCGTAGGGAAGGTTTTGCATAGTGGTTGGTGGTGGTGCCGCTAGAGGGGGAGGGGGGGGATAGAGAGAGGGATGGAAAAAAAATGGAGAGAGAATTGGAGAGGTGTTGATTTTTTTTTTTTTTACTTTGCATATTGATTTCTTGATGTTTAATGCATGAAATCCACCCATATTTATAGGTGAAAAGAGTCAGTTTATCATGCTACATTGATTGAAAGCTAATCTTCATAATTTAGTTTTTTATTATGTTATAACCTAGAACATAATACTTAGCATTTTACCCGATTGGCTTAGGTTATTTTTTATGTTTTTTTAATTGATTGTTCTTTCAATTATATCATTAGTTTTAGATATAAATATAAAACAATCTTTGAAATTAATTCAACTAGATTTAATTTGATTTAATTTTACATAAATTTTAAAGAATGCCTCATATGTGTTTGTTAACGATATGACATTTAAGTAATTGTTTTATCTTTACTGTTACTTATGAATTTAAATTTTGCTTTTTCCAGTGTCTTATAGTATGAAATAGTTATTTTACTAATGATATATTATGGGTTGGATAATTTGTTTTAGTAAAAAAAGATAAATATCCAGGCTTTTTAAACACGTATTTAGACATAACATAATCCTACTAAAAAATTAAAAAACATATACACGCATATAATTAAATAAATCAAGAATTATTTGTACCAATATATATATATATATATATATATATATATGACTAAACTAAAATACTAAGAGATAGATATAGATCAAAATATTTGATCTTACATCATAAGTCTTATATTCAGTTGTGTTTAATAAATTTTTTTATCTGAATAATTTTTTATTTAATCAAATAATTATCCATGATAATAAAATGATGTCTACCTAATAATATAAATTTTTATTTTTAAAAAACAAATATCATAAAGTGGACATCTCATGCTTATATATAATCAATTAATTTGATTTAATTGAAAATATATATCTTTTAAAAAATAATATAATAAAACTTGAAATAAATCAGGTCACTTTCAAAAATAGTGAAACATCTTATAAAAAACAAATAAAGAAACTTAATAAAATCTAATCTCTAATTAAATAAATGTTGTATGATGAAACCAAGAAAACAAATGAGCTTAAAAAAGGGGGGAAAGCAAACTTGGTTGAGTTTTCTAAATTTGGGTTAATCTTTTCAACAACAACCTATGAAAGAAGAGTTATGAGAGAAGAGTGCTAACCTAGAACATAATACTTAGCATTTTACCCGATTGACTTAGGTTATTTTTTATGTTTTTTTAATTGATTGTTCTTTCAATTATATCATTAGTTTTAGATATAAATATAAAACAATCTTTGAAATTAATTCAACTAGATTTAATTTGATTTAATTTTACATAAATTTTAAAGAATGCCTCATATGTGTTTGTTAACGATATTACATTTTAGTAATTATTTTATCCTTAATGTTACTTATGAATTTCAATTTTGCTTTTTCCAGTGTCTTATAGTATGAAATAGTTATTTTACTAATGATATATTATGGGTTGGATAATTTGTTTTAGTAAAAAAAGATAAATATCCAGGCTTTTTAAACACGTATTTAGACATAACATAATCCTACTAAAAAATTAAAAAACATATACACGCATATAATTAAATAAATCAAGAATTATTTGTACCAATATATATATATATATGACTAAACTAAAATACTAAGAGATAGATATAGATCAAAATATTTGATCTTACATCATAACTCTTATATTCAGTTGTGTTTAATAATTTTTTTTATCTGAATAATTGTTTATTTAATCAAATAATTATCCATGATAATAAAATGATGTCTACCTAATAATATAAATTTTTATTTTTAAAAAACAAATATCATAAAGTGGACATCTCATGCTTATATATAATCAATTAATTTGATTTAATTGAAAATATATATCTTTTAAAAAATAATATAATAAAACTTGAAATAAATCAGGTCACTTTCAAAAATAGTGAAACATCTTATAAAAAACAAATAAAGAAACTTAATAAAATCTAATCTCTAATTAAATAAATATTGTATGATGAAACCAAGAAAACAAATGAGCTTAAAAAAGGGGGGAAAGCAAACTTGGTTGAGTTTTCTAAATTTGGGTTAATCTTTTCAACAACAACCTATGAAAGAAGAGCTATGAAAGAAGAGTGCCAAGAAGATTTAAATGTCAGCCTTGAAGTTGTTGTTTGTCCATTGAAAGATGTCGTATATGCTGCCTAAACTACCTGACCAATAGCCACGCATTAACACGTGCAATGTATGTTGTAACCACTTTTTTTTTAATAATAGTTGTAATTTTTGCAATTACAAAATTAGAACCTCTATTAACTTGATAATAACAAAAAATAGCGAAATCAAAACACAAAAATACCCTTAAACATGAGTTAAAGAAAATTCTATTTTTAAAGGTATTTAATTTTTAAGTAATTTACTATGCTTAAAAAAATGAAGAAAAAAAAACAAACTAAAATGCTTATGTTGATGAGCTTTAATATGTTTTGAATATAAGGGTAGAATAATCATTTTATTATGCATTATAAAATGAAAATACTTATTTTCCTCTACAAATTTGGCAATGACCAATGAATTTGTCGCACGTGTATGACATCAGAAAGATAATCCTCTTGGGAATCTCTCTATTGATGGTTAGAAGAATAAGAAATTCTTGTTTCTTATTAATAAATAAGGGATGAAATCTGTACTTAGTATTTTGATCACTATAAGCCCTAACTTGTCTCATAATCTGAGTAAAAGAACTAATTGTGCATAGAAATAACATATCACACCTGATATACCATATATATGGTAAGCCACATTGTTTGTTTATCTAGTATAAACTAAGATGACATTGTATTTTCTAGTCATTGGTTCGTCTAAGATTTAAAAAAAATTCTTCTCGATAAAAAGGTTTTCATCTTATTAGGTTAAAACATAGCATTTATAGTGTCAAAACATATATTTTGTTTATTTTTAAATTTTAGTATAGAAATACATCTTATAAAATAATTTTTTTTAAGATATAGATCAAGTTCTCATGACTTTAATAAAATAGTTACTAAATCCAAAAAACATGCAAAATAAAAGGACTATTTTTGTGATTTTTTAATATTAAAATATGCAAATATAATTTAATTTTTGAGAAACTTGGTAATATACAATTTAAAATAAAAAATAGTATTCTTAAAAGAAAGATCTTTTTTATTTTTTTTATAGAGGGAGAGTGACTTGTTTAATACCAAAAAGATATCTTGTATGAAGTTACAACTCTAAATATTAAATATACGAGGGTAGAAAATAAAAAACAATTCAAAATTGAGTGCATAAATTATCTTCTAAACTTTTGAAAATTTACTAAATTTGTCCAAAAAGGATTTTGAGGTTGAAGAGCTTTAAAAGCATTTGAAATGTTCAAGATATACTGGAATCGACATTAAAAAATGGTTGGAACAATGGCAGCCATCACCACCATTATCGGAAGGTGGATTCATATATGCGCCACCGCTACTAGAGGAGAGTAGACTACTCATGGATCTGGTGCTCCTTTATTTGTTCTTCACTTCTAGACTGGTGGTGTGGCTCATTGGTATCAAATGGAGAAGATGATCAGATGTCTTGAGGTTTCAACTTCCTTCTCTCTTAATTGGTTCTCTTTCATCTCTCAATTTCTTACTGGTTTCTCACCTACTATTCTCAGTAAGAAGCTTCTAATATCACCGGCTCAAAGGTGTTGGTTGCTGTTCTCAGCATCGATGGAGGCCATGGTTGTTGTTGGCAGTGAAAGGGGGAGAGAGTAGAGGCTATCATGGGTTTTTTAGAAGAAGAAACTCAGTTTGGTTTTTTTGGGGTTTATCCTATTTTTTTTTATTTTTCTGTATTTTGATTTTTCTTTTAAAAAATACATTGTAACCGTTGACTTGATTAAATAATGATCAAGCATTTTGAAATGAAAATGTTAAAATTGAACACATTGAAAGTAAATGTTTAAATTTTTAATTCTTTCAAAAAGACACTGAAAATTCCAAAAAATATCAAATACATCAAAAAAAATATTTTTTGGATTTTGTTTATTATTTCTTTCCTATTTTTGCATTGTTGAAACAATTTGTCAAAATTAGGTTATGAAAGAACCCTTCATAAATTTAGGCTGGACGAGTGCATTCCAATAAAAAAACAAATTGTTTATGCATTACTTTAAGTCGTTAACATGAAATATAGTGAGCCCATATAAACTTTATATACCTGAGTTAATGTTTAATAAAAAACACTAAAATTTTAATTAATTTAATATTAAAAAATAAAAATTACAAACAGCTATATATATATATATATATTCATAAATATTTCCAAAGAAAAGAATAAAAATCAAACTTAGTGCGTGAGGTTATGGTTAATTTTAAAAGTATTTTTTATTTATAAACACATTACAATAATGTATTTTTTATTTTAAAAATTATTTTTGACATCAGCACATACAAGTGATCTAAAAATACCATTTTTTTAATTTAAATTAAAAAATATTTTTTTTATAATTTTTTTTTGAAATACTGGAGAAAATTTAAAAAAATTTAAAAGATGAAATTACAATAAAAAACCTATTTCTTAACCATCTCAAACACCCTTAGTATATGTTAATTTCAATTGTTTCCACACATCATTTATTTCGCAAGACAGTATTTTTTGTCGTTTGGGTTGTATTTTTTATTTTAGAAAAAAAATGAAAAAGAAAATGGGGCCTTTTCTTAACTCTCCTCATTATCATCCACCTCAGGCAACAACATCATTGTATTCATTTCATTTAAAAAAGAAAAGCATTAATTTGCATAAAGGGGTTTTAAATGCGGTCCGGTCCAACCACAGAACACCATTGACCCAACCCACCACCAAAGTTAGATACTTGGTCCAAGTCATTTTGTTTACCGTTTTGAGAGTGGAAATAAATAAATAAATAATTAAGAAACACACAGGAAAAATATGAGAAATAATCCAACTACTTTTAAATAATTCAATTATTCAGATTAATAAATGCACGAAAAACAGCTAATTAACCAAGGAAAAAATAATATATAGAGAGGGGTCAAAAATACAGAGAAAACAATCGACATTTAAACCACCGCCTGATACGACCACCACGACCACCACCACGACGTCCCCTCTCCCTCCACCGACAAATCTAAACACAACCGGCTGTTGAACAATCCACTGAAAACAAATTCCATGTATGATCAAATTTGATCGATTGATTAGAAAAACTAGTCAATTCACGAAAACAAAATGTCTCTCAACATGAAAACATTTACACAAGCGCTAGCCAAAACGGCAGCGGTCATTGAAAAAACCGTACAAACCACCGTCCAAGAAGTTACCGGTCCCAAACCCTTGCAAGACTACGATCTTCTTCACCAGATCGGCTCTGCTGGACCCGGTCTCGCTTGGAAGCTCTATTCCGCCAAGGCAGCGCGTGAGTCAACGCGCACACACCAGTATCCGACGGTCTGCGTATGGGTGCTGGATAAGAAGGCGTTGTCGGAAGCACGAACGCGTGCGGGTTTAACGAAGGCGACGGAGGATACGTTCCTGGACGTGATTCGAGCGGATGCTGCGAGGTTGGTTAGGATTAGGCATCCGGGAGTTGTTCATGTTGTGCAGGCTTTGGATGAGAACAAGAATGCGATGGCGATGGTGACGGAACCGCTTTTCGCGTCGGTAGCGAATGCGATTGGGAATTTGGAAAATGTGGGGAAAGTGCCTAAGGAGCTCAAGGGAATGGTGAGTTTTGATATCGAATTGTTTTATGTTTGTTAAATGGAACTCCATTTTGTAAAAAATAATGTGCATAGTGGAGTGATTAGAAATAGGCATAGGTTGTGGGTATCCCTAATAGGATTGATTGCAATACCTTTCAGATAAATGATGAAGTTTAAGGTTGCCTATGAAGGCATTTTTTAAGGCTAATTTGCGTTTTTGCTACCAAAACAGTTAAAGAATACCTCTCGAATATGATATTAAGTGCCTCCATCCCCTTTTGGCTTACTACAGACTGGGATGCAATTGATGTAGGTTACTTGGAAAATATTAATGACTTTGAATGGTTTGTGCAATAGCTTTGTATTGTGATTAGAACTTTAAAGTTGTAATGAACTAGTCGTGGAATTCACTAAAAGATTAAGCAAGTGTTAAGAGAAGTGGATAGTGGAGAAAGGGCAGTTAAATCTCATTAAAAGCACATCCGCTATGAAATGGTGGGAATGCATAACAAGATGTTACCAGGAAATCTAGGAACTCCTTCAATAACATGGTAACCTCATTGTGAAGGGAATCAAACTTTACTCTATGAAGTCCGGAAGCCTCTCTAGGTGCAATTGCTGGGCATCATCTCTTTTACCTTATCATTTCAAAGGTTTCAATGACTTAAACTGCTAGACTTTTACAAGATTGCATGGTTCTAAAGAAAAAGACTTTGGTGGGAAAAGAATTTCTTATGGTACATCAGCCTATATCTTCATCTTGTTTAGTGCTTGTTTGGTAGACCAATGGAATTTATATATTCAAAGATTTTGCTATCGTCTTATGAGCTTGCTTTTGGGATCTTTATACATTCAAAGATAGCATTATCATCCTATGGGCAGTGCATGCTTTTGGGCAGGATCTCATCATTCTACTGTTCCCGTCAATATAGGTGGTAAGCATTGCATTACAAGCGTTTTTGTTGTGTAGGAAATGGGCTTGTTAGAGGTGAAGCATGGCTTGCTACAAATTGCAGAATCCTTGGACTTCCTCCATAACAATGCACATCTTGTTCACAGGGCTATATCTCCTGAGGTAACTTCTCATTTGCTGCCCCCCTCCCCCTCCCCATCACATAAAATGTTTTTTTAAAGTAATCCATGTAAACATAAAGTTTTTTTTGAAGGGATAGTCCATTTAAACATGACTTCAGTATTATAATATGTTTTGTGTAGTCCCTTTACTTTTCTCAAACTTCTCTAGATATGATAAAAAAACATTGGGAATTTCTTGAAATATCTTCTCAACTTGGAAATTGTTATCTGGAAATTGAAAGCTCTTGTTATTATTAACATCCAACTGTAAGTTTTCAATTTCACAATCAAGATAACAAATACAATTTGACTATCTTAATTGTTGTGGGGAACCTGTCACATAGGGTTAGGGTTAATGTATCTAACAATAGATTTATAACTTGCAGAATATTCTAATTACTTCAAGTGGAGCATGGAAGCTTGGTGGATTTGGTTTTGCAATAACAACAGATCAGGCTTCCAGCGATTTGACTAGGTCCCAGGCCTTTCATTATGCTGTGAGTTGAATTTTTTGTTAGGTTATGCTCAAGAATTATTTTGATTTTTGCTCCTGCTTGACCTTCCCCAGATAAAGACAATTTAGATTTTCCTCTAAACCATTTTGGCCACCTATTTAAAGGTGTTTTGCACATGACAACCATTTTAGATTGACCTATCCTCAATTTTCAACTTGGTGTATTTCAAATAGGCTTTTTCCTTGTCGTGTCATTTCCTGTATTATCACTCGTTCAGACACCATCCTTTTCCAACCGTGGTAAATTTGTGAACATTTTCTCTAAACAGCTGGCCCCATCTCCATCCTACGCATTTTACATGGTCTGCTTACTGATTACTGTGACCAGCCTACAAATTGCTCCTTTTTCCTCTTTCATATTCCCCATATTGGTTCTTAAATAATTGTTACTGGTGGCAACTTGAAAGGTAAAGCCACTTCTTTAAAGTCCCTTGAAGCGGAGTACCTACAAGTTCCACTGCAACTGCTTTGAGAGGGATGAATTATTAAAGTTCGTGCTTTTTCCCCCTCCATCCAAGTGTCCCAGGTCAATTAAAAAATATCCCATTTTCATATCATGTTGAAATTCTTCTTCCCTAATACCCACAAAAAACATGAGCAAAAAATCCTCTATTCTCACAGGGGCCAACCACTACTCATCATCAAAGGCAAAGAACCTGTTTCCACCCTTATCTGAAGTTCTTTATTCATTTTCCTTGTTGAGTATCCGAAAACATACTTCAAGCAAAGATTTACCTGTTATTTCCTGTTTTACCTGGATTTCCAGGAATATGATGTTGAGGACTCAATGCTGCCCCTTCAGCCATCGCTGAATTACACCGCACCTGAACTTGTTAGGAGCAAAGCACCTTCAGCTGGATGTTCTTCTGATATTTTTAGTTTTGGATGCCTTGCCTACCAGTTGATTGCTCACAAGCCTTTGTTTGACTGCCACAACAATGTGAAGATGGTAATTTAAATATTTTGGTGTCACTGAGTTATTGACATTGAATGTATCTAAATGTGCTTCTATTCTCTCTTGAAACAAAGAAAGACATTTTAATTTATATGCTTATCTAATCTAAAGGAGAATTCCCCTCAAACTTATTGCTTGATCAATGGACTCTATCTGACCTTAGCAAGTGCATTGGATGCATTGGATTTTATTATTAATCAAAAGAATGTAACAGTACCTGTATCAAATTGGTCATGGATATGCAATTCCTACAGAACTAGCTAGTTGAACCATTGATACTGCGACCCCTAGGTTTCTTTGTCTTGTGATATCTAAGGCATTAGAAAACACACATGCATCCTTCTATGACCCTGTAAACTAAGCTACACCAGTATAAAAAATTAACTCTTAAAAAAGATGGTCTATGGAGGATGTCCATTACATTTTTTTATTTTAGAATGTCTTGCGAAACATATGTTTGTTTTCTCAGGTGGGATATGATTTGGGAAAACAATTAGGATGCAAAGCACTTCATGGTCAGGCACTTTGTGGGTTTCTATTAAGAGAAAATGGAGGCATAGCTAACTGGAAGATAAGATTTTTTCCTGCAGAATGAGAGAACCTGAAACCAAAACAAAGATGAAAACTAGATATCAATGCTCTCCAATTTCTCTTCATTTCTGTTGGATTTGTACTTAATTTGTTCTATTCCATATTGTTGCAACAAAGTTGAAATCATCCATGTTATTTTTTGTGCTAATTGGTCCCCATTTCAGTTTCAGATTATATTTTATCATCTCTGTCACCAAAGATAATGGATTTTAATTATTTTTGTTTTTCCTTTCTGCAGTACATGAATACCTTGAATTACTTATCCAGTGCAGCTTTCTCCTCAATTCCACCAGAATTAATTCCTGACCTGCAGAAAATGCTCTCTGCAAATGAATCTTTCAGGCCAACAGCTATGGATTTTACAGGTGAAACATGAGCTTTTAGGATTCTGTCATTTTTGTATATGCATTTCTATCTGTCTATATATAGAGTTTCTCTTTTCACACATCAATGTCCAAGCTTTGGAGGAGTGAATAACATAACAAAACAAACTGATGTGTATGAAAAATACAGAAAGTTGGAGAGATGTGTATTGTGGTTTAATGTTCCTTTCCATAAGTAAATTTTCACGAGAACCCTTAACAAAAGTATTAAGGATTTAAATCTGCTCAAACCTGTGTTTGATTCAGCAAATCTTTGAAGTAGTTAAGATATGTCATATGAAGACAACTCCACTTAGATGCTCATGGATGGATTGTTTTTGTCCGCATAGTTAAATTGAATGATACAGCGATTACTATTTATTTAATTCTGGTATGCACTTGCCTTTTTTAAAATTCCAAGGCACTTGTTGATCATCCATACCAATTATCTGTTGCCATTTCTTGTTTTCTCACTCTATATCATTCCACTTTCTTTTAAATCTTTCAAGTTTTAACAGAACATGGGGAATTCTCTGCATTAGAATAACAGTATATAGTGTTGAGTATATATTTTTTTTTTATCTAATGGATTGGATGAATATTAACCATTTTTGAGTGGCTGTCTCAACCTGTGCAACATGATAACATTGCAGTTTGTTTCAGTTATTAGAAGTTGTTTGTAAAGAAAGAGTTTGCCTTTCTTAATTTTTTCTTGTTATATCTTATTGTTCTTAAGATCTATGTTTACTTGTTGCAGGTTCTGCTTTTTTCCGGAATGATACTAGGCTGCGTGCTCTTCGCTTCCTGGACCACATGCTTGTATGCATTACAATTTTATCTTGATCAGCACTTGTTCTGGGATGAATTTGCTTGGGATACCGAGTTTGATAATAATTAAATTTCATTGAGAGCATGTGTGGAAATTATTCTTTTTTGACTCATCCTATTTCTTACAGGAAAGAGATAACATGCAGAAGTCTGAGTTCTTAAAAGCATTATCAGATATGTGGAAAGACTTTGACACTCGCGTGCTGCGATATAAGGTCATATTCTTCTTTATCCACTCATATTTTCTCTTGTTCAATTTTCTAGTTGGATTCTTTAGCTATATTTTTTTGGTTATATGTTCAGTATAAACATTACTTTTGCACTCAGGAAGCCCATGGAAAGATTTAACCACTTACAGATTTTTATATGAACATCGCTATCTTTTTACCTGCATGCGTACAAGTATCCGAGTTTTCAATCAATTGGTTGAGCATTGTTAATTTTGGGATGCTGAATTTATGCTTTACTTTGAGCTTTTATTTCATTCTGTTTCACAACAAGAGATCAAGTTCACTAAAGAAGATTTTCATGCAGGTGCTTCCACCCTTATGTGCTGAACTTAGGAATATGGTCATGCAACCAATGATTCTCCCCATGGTTCTCACCATAGCAGAGTCTCAGGTACTGCTCATGCAAACAACGCTACTTCTGTTGGTTCTTGTCAAACTATTCTAGTTGATGTTTTTTTGCTAGAGATTATAGCTATCACTCCTCCTGTCCTCGTCACCTTCTTTAGCTTTTTATTCTGTACAAGTTCCAAACACATCTGAAGTGGAGGTTATGTGTAAATCTTGTACTGGAATTTTTTTGTCATGTTGATAAGGCATTTTCTTGAATGGCCGTTTCTTTGTGGAGAATATTATGCTAATTTAAATTTTTACTATGGCAAGTTTCATTACCTTTTCAGACTATTAATTTCCAGTCATCCTTTCTCTCTGATATGGAAGTAAAACAAGGGATTTTTCTTCATACAATATATATATTTGAATTAAGATTCATTAATGTCTTACAAGCTGGAAAAGCAATTTGATTTCTGAATATCTATTGCAGGATAAAATTGACTTTGAGCTATCAACACTTCCAGCTCTTATTCCTGTTCTGAGTACTGCTGCGGGCGAGACACTGCTGCTGCTTGTGAAGCATGCTGAACTTGTTATCAACAAGGTAACTATACGTGCTGTTCTTGTGCATGGTGGATTGAAAGATGTGTTGTATATAGTATTAAGTTGCATCTAGTGCTCAAAGTTTTTGATTTTATCTATATTTTATTGGGTTCAGGAATATGAAAAGATTGCCAAATTGAAAGGGTTATAAGTTCATCTTCATTTTCGCCTAGTAATTGCACGGAGGCCCAAGAATAGTATTTAGTTCATTAGACCTGCTCATATAACTTCAGAGTTTTTTTTGGAAGGATTTATTAGCTGGTCATATGATATTTATTGGAAGGATTTATTCATATTTTCTCCTGTCCAATTAGTTTCTTTTATCTGGTAAGAAAATCATGAAGCAAAAACTTCTTATTCTAGTGGCTATCTCTTTGCAAAAAAAGCAAGGGGATTGTGGGGTTATGGTCTCAGGTTCAAGTCCAAAGTGCAGGTGGGGCAGCACGTGGTATCTCTCAATAGAGAAAAGAGACAATTGATTTGAATTATGAAAAGCTTGTTGAACAAGTTTCAACAAATTATTATTCTAATTCCTGTTATTCATTAGCCACTTATTTTCAGTGTCATACTTTTTCTTAGTTGAAGGGGCTTAGCAGTGCCTAGAGCATTAGGTACCTAAAACATTTGATCCTCTCAACTAGCTAGTTAAGGAATGCATATGGGGTGGGAAACTTTCTTTGAAACCTTTATAAAACACTCACTTGTTGATGTTTTTATCTTTTATTATATTTTTTATAAATGAAAAACACCAAAATCCTTTTGAGATGCATCTGAATTTTGGTTCTTGATAGGAAATCGGAGTGTTATTGAGTTTCCTTCTCCCTTTACAGCCTTACCCCATTCCTTATAGCCTTTTTTGTTTTTTAAACACATGACATTGAGAATCATTGTTTAAATACCTTGCTTATTTCAATACAATATTTGATACTAATGTTCTTTGTTATGCAATTATTGTAGACTAGTCAGGATAACTTAATATCCCATGTTCTGCCCTTGCTCGTTCGAGCTTATGATGATACGGATCCACGCATTCAAGAGGAAGTTTTGAGAAAATCATCCTTTCTTGCCAAGCAACTAGATGTTCAGGTGAATGCCATCTGTATGAATGTACACATCCACACACACAATATGGGGCATCTATGTACTTTCATTTTCATTCGATAGTCAGTCTTATGGAGTCTTTCGTTTTTATTCTTTTTTCTGTAACAATTCTTTTGCTGTAGAGTTGTTTTCACTTCACACATGTTCTCTTTCAAGTGTCTTTCTTACTTAATATAATGTAGTGCCATCCTTTCATAGGAAAACAGAAATTTTGTTCATTTTATTGGTAGAAGTTTTCTGATACCCCATTACTTGATGTATTAAGACTGTTATAACCCAAAACACATGCAGGTTGACAAGGGTGGGTCCACCTAGGAGAGCATGTAAAATATAATAAATTCATCTACATCTAAATTTTTCTTGGCCATTTAAACTCTGCAATTCACTGACCCCATATTCAATTTGCGAGGAGTTCTTCTGTATCATTGTGTTCTTAATTCCAATAGCTGTCATTGCTGTTACTAGTAATTGTGATTGAGGATCACCACAAAGTTGTTGTGAAACTCTATATTTCCTTCCTTCCTTCTCTCTCTCTCTCTCTCTCTCTCTCTCTCTCTCTCTCAATTTGACATCAGTTATCAATAGTTTCCAGTCATAACCACAGAAAAGTTGATTTTAAGAAAAATACTTGAATTGCATAGAACATTTGGTGACAATGCTATAGAATTCATCAAACCACTCTTTCTCCATATTTTCTAAATTCAGTAAACCATCAAGTCAAAATGAATAATTGGAAGATAGTTGACTTTTGTAAAGCAAAATCTCAACTTCAATCAAAGACTAATTCAAGGATTTAAGTAAAAAAGCAGTCCAACCAAAACAATTTTCAAGTGATTGCAATTTTTCTCTGGGTCAAACGTCAAAAAACAACTTAAATCATCTGTTGTTAACACTCTTAGTTTAGTATGGCAAATTTATAAGTTGCTTGAGGCCAACTGACAGTGGTTCACCTATAAGAAATATCGTTAAAGATTGAAATGGAGAATTAATGATACAAAACAACTGATAGTTTTTATAGAATTCAACAAATAAAAAAAATCCAAACTGATATGGATAGAATGCTAGAATAAAGCTGAATGTGGGTGTTTACCTCCTTGGCTGATTTTACACATTAATTGAGTCGGATAAGTCAGTATAGTCTGGAATGGCTCGTGTTATCAAAAATGATGATTTTGAAGTTGGATCTGTTATTGCTTTCTCTTAGTTGGCTTGTGTTATCCACTGAGGATATTAATGACTTGCATCCTTGTTTAGCTTACATGATACCCTTGTACAAATAGATTATGAAAGAACCCCATGCTTCTGATCACCTCCCTCTCTCTTTCTCTTTCTTGTTGCTAACTTGTGTGTGTGTGTGGTGTGCTAAACATGGAATCTCCAATAGAAAGTGTGTGCATGTGTCTTGTCTGCTATAATAAGCGTTTTGTGTTTTCTGTTAATTAATTCTAGATATTGGTAGTTTGGTTGGGATTCCCAGCCTTCTTCTTTAGGTTAAACACAGAATCTCTTTAGTTTAATTGAGTTTATCAGATAAAGAAGTTCCTTAGTGCAAAATAGGGGGAATGGGAGTGACTGGCTGGTGGTCTAATAAAAGGGAGTGGTTAGCATTTACTTTTGTATTTGAACAGCTTGCTTACTCTTAGAGAAAGGTGTTTACTTGAACCAGCCTCATGTCAAGTTCAACACATGGAATTGATAGTTTTTATGAAATCTTTTGGATTGCTTATTTTTCTCCAAAAGCTTAAGCTGCTGGCTTTATTTTGCTTCATTCATTCATTTAATATATATATTAAAACAGCATTTTGTGCCGACTCCCAAATAGCTCCTAACCATTAATCCTTTTCCCTCCATGGGGGATTGAATTCTTTAATTAATCTCAATGTTGTGGTAGCATGGCATTGTGAATAATCAAAGTTCCTTGTTGCCTAAATATTCCAGTAACTTGGACCATGGAGGTTATATAAATAGAAGCAAGTCCAAAACTCATAAATTTACCCTAGTTGCTATATATATATATATATATATATATATATTATTATTTTGTGTTAATAACTTGCTACTACATGATGGGGTAGAAACATTTGCAAAATGTTACTAAACATTGGACGGTAACTCATTATTTGCATGCCTTACAGGAGAGGTGCTGAAGTTCTTATACAGTGTCTTAATATATACTCATTTTAATTCTTTTCAGCTGGTGAAACAAGCAATTTTGCCTCGTGTTCATGGATTAGCTCTCAAAACAACTGTTGCTGCGGTATGAATGTTTTTCTGTTTACAAGACAATTCATATTACATTAATTAATGGAGCTGAATTTAGTTAATCTTTAGTTAACAGAGTTGAATTTAATTATATGCGTTTAGACTATTCATGTGTGAGGTAATATCACCGCATTCTTCTAGTATTTGAAAGTCTTTTCAGTAATTGAAGTAGGTTTTAAATGTTATCTGTTTCAATAGGTGGTCCTGTGGGTATATAATTTAAAACTAGGTGTATTTTATATTGACAGGTAAGAGTCAATGCTCTGCTATGCTTTGGAGATCTTGTTAGCACACTTGATAAACATGCTATTTTAGATATCTTGCAAACAATTCAACGTTGCACAGCAGTTGATCGTTCTCCTCCTACTCTTATGTGTACCCTTGGTGTTGCAAACTCAATTCTCAAGCAGGTAACGGTAACTGGTAGCTGACTAGCTTTTGCAGCTATATCAGTATTCATCTGCAGGTGGTATGCATCAAAATTATCTCATTTTCCTGGTTAATTCTTGTCAGCATGGAGTAGAATTTGTTACGGAGCATGTTCTTCCACTTCTCACACCTCTTCTCACTGCTCAGCAATTGAATGTTCAGCAGTTTGCCAAGTTTATGCTCTTTGTGAAAGATGTCCTCAGGTATTCATCATTTTGCTGCCCCCACAGACAACTAAACCCTTCGCTACTTATCCGATGAATAATATCACTGTTTTTTTATCATCTGAATTCTCTTTTTCTAAGCTATTTATCTATTTATGTTTTCTGCACGAACATGCTAATGAATTTACCTTTTTATACATACATACATCAATACACACATACATGCATATAATTGAAGCTTTGGGTTTTTATCATAGGATGATAGAAGAGAAAAGAGGAGTTACAGTAACAGATTCTGGAATTCCAGAGGTGAAGTCATCATCTTTTCCCAATGGGATTCAGCCTCAAGCCTCGAGCAAAACAAGCGATACTGTTGCACCAGCAGCAAAGAGTAGTGCTTCATGGGATGAGGATTGGGGTCCTGTGTCAAAAGGATCTGCCGCTGCACATCGGGCTTTAGCAAGCAACTCATCACCTACTCCATCTATTTCTGCTAATCAGCCACTTCAATCAACTTTTTTGCAATCAGAATCTCCCATGACATCTGCAGTTTCCAGTAAGCAAACAGCTGTATCATGCCTTCCAGTCGATATAGAAATGACATCTGCAGTTTCCAGTAAGCAAACAGCTGTATCATGCCTTCCAGTCGATATAGAATGGCCTCCACCGACATCTTCAACTTCAAGTCTTAATGATATAGATCCTTTTGCTGATTGGCCTCCAAGACCAAGTGGCACTTCTAGTGGTTCTGGAGCTTCTAACAATGGCACAACTGGACCACAGCCAAATAGTTACAGCTCAAATATGATCGCGAACACACCCAACATTATGAATTTGCAGAACAATGGAGATATCAGCTGGGCCTTCAACAACCAAAGTTCATATGATCCATTGAAACCAACTCAAGGCGCTTCTGCTGTGAATTCTGGTAGTTTGAACAGTGGTCCTAACCCCCAAAACTCTATCCGTTTCTTGAAACAGAACCAGAATACATCAACTTTGGGTTCTTATAACAACACAAAGTCAACAGATCTCGCATCCATATTTGGTTCCAGCAAGAATGAGCAGACTGCACCAAAACTTGCTCCACCCCCGTCAACTGCTGTGGGTAGAGGGAGAGGGAGAGGGAGGGGTGGTGCATCAACCTTGAGGTCTAGTCATGCAAAGCCGCAATCTGAACAGCCCTCCCTTCTAGATTTGCTATAATGAGTTGGATTGCCTTTACCATATGAAAAGAGGAAGAGGAGATCTGGAAAGTGCACTTGTGAAGTAAAATCTTCCAATTTGCAGAGCGCAGAGACGGCCGTGTTATGTCAAATGTTGAAGATCAAATTTCTTAATGGTTATGCAGCCACAGTAGGTGTTGAAGATTGTGTGGTTTGATTGATTACTGGTTGTGGCTGTGAGTTGTATGTAGAATGTTGTGATTAATATAAACTGTAAACAATATTTCTTTCCTCCCTGTGTAATTTTGTTCAGTTGAGATTCTGATAACGGGAATAGTTTTGGCAGGAAAATTGTATTCTTCAAACATACTCAGTCCCAACTGGTAGAAATAATAAAGATGGAGTCTGTTGCCCGGAGCACATTCTGGCCACGATATAGAGAGATTGGTATGCATTCTACTTGGTGATTCGGTATGGTGTCTTTTCTTAAAAAAAATGATTATCTATTAAAATTTATGGATATTAAGTCTACATTATTTTATAATTTTTTGATTTGAGATAATTATGTATAGTTTACATCCATACAAGTTGTTTCTTAACTCTTTTATGTAGAATAAGTATACTATCTTTCATATCTTACATTTATTTTTTAGTCCATATTCATATAAATTATTTTTAATGTTTTTTTATGTGGAACTACACTACACTTAATGTTTTATATATACATGAGTCAATTGCCCGGAGCTTTGCCGCAGTCAGAATAATATTTTTTTAAAATTCAAAAGAGAATCTTAAGAGTGCAAGAATTGCATAATTTTTGTAAAACGCGAGTTTCTAATAAAATATATAAATTTTAAATCGATATGAATTTATTTGTTTAATAGGTATAAACAAAAAATTGGATGTTTTTTTTTTTAAAAAAAACTAATATTAAACAATACAATTTATTTTAAAAATAAGACAAAAAATAAAAGATAATATTGACCGACAAAATATTTTCAAACCATTAATCCGAGATATTAGATCTAAAATACTATACATAGACAAGTTGCAAAACTCAATTCTTAATAATACTACATCAAATGATGAATATTTCAATTATTATTCTTATTATCATCATTATAATTGTTAAATTACCGCAATCATTATAGCTACAACTATTACCATTAATATAAATAATTAATGTTCTAATTATTATTGGCATCAGTATCATTGTCACCATCATTTTTGTTATTATTGTTGTCATCATTATAACAATAGTTATTATGATCACTAATATCATTATTGTTATTAATATCTTTAAAATTATCATTACAAAACTTTTATCATTATTATAATTGTTTTTGTTATTATAGATATTCTTAATATTATTTCATGAGTTATTATTATCATCACAATCATAATTATTAATACCATAAACACTACAACTATTACAATAAATTATTTTTGTTATCATCATTATCATTAGTTTATAATAGCTAAAATAATGGTTGTAAGGCTTATAATATAATAATAGTAATTATTATCAATAATAATTTATTGTAATGGTTGTAGTGCTTATTATATTATAATAGTGATTATTATTATCAAGATTATAACAGCATGTGTCTCTTGGAAAATGAACATGAAAGCAGAGAAGAAATTAATTGTGGAAAAGCACTGTAGTAATTCATAATATTTAGTGTTTTGCAGCTACAATATTTTTTCCACACCACTTATAGTACAAGTAATATGTGTGTGAGAGAAATGTTATATTAATAATAATTTCACATAAACAAAAACAAAAACAAATACATTTTCATTTCTATAAAAACATTTAGTGTTTCAGGAAAATATGACTTGACCATCCGTTATCATTTATGACATCAATTAGGATAAATATTTTCATAATTTATTTACTTATAAACTATTTTCTCTCTCTAATTGAACATTTTTGTGAAAAAATTCAACTTACCATGGAATGGGCCTCGCTCATTACTTTATGGTACTAATTGGGAAAATTACAATCACTCGAAACTCAAACCTTGTTTGAAAGCAGGAAACTTACCATGGATGTAGCAAGTACTATTATGAATATCTAATATCAAGTTCAACTCTTTACAAGTTGAGTAACATCAAATTCAAAATCAATATCACGCTCATTTCCTTCACCACAGATCTTCTTCAGGAAGTTTAGCACAGACTCCAAATCAGTCCCATGAAACTTGTTCCCAACCGGCCAATCCATGTCATTCACCCTGAGAAAAGAATTGTTATTGACTATCAAACATTAATTTGAATTATATATATATATATATATATATATATATATATATATATATATATATATATAGCAATAGCATGCTCCTATCATTCTATATATTAGAATGTGTCATGACACCTATTAGTTAAGAAGCTAGTGTGTCGTCCTAAAAGGGCGTAGCATGATGGCATAGAGCTTGAAATCTGCACAACAAGTTTTGAGTTCGAGTTAGGACGTGCACCTCTTGTAAGAGTGGGACAACCAAAGTTTTACCCGCTCACCTGAGCCCACAAAGTGCGTTTTCTGGGGGGTGGAGTTTCCACAAATCCAAAAAAAAAAAGCTATTATGTGCCATAACACCTATTAAAACTTTAACAGTGGGAATGATAAATGGGAAACCATGTGTTGTGCAATATGTGTAGGAATTTCGAATGGAAAATGCAAGGGGTAAGGTTCATAGTTGATATGTTTAATGCAAGGGGTAAAGTTCATAGTTGATATGTTTAAAGAAATCTACAAAGAGATCTGGACATGATGGTACAACTGGCAAATAAAAAGACTAACAGGGTATTCAAGATTGGAAACTAGGTTTATCTCAAGTTTTATAGCGTCACAAACAAAAATCAGTAGCAAAACAATTTTCAAAAACTAGCAGCTAAATATTATGACCCCGACAACTGTCAAACAAGATTGGGGTAATCGCTTACAAACTTTGTTTGCCTGCCTTTGCTACAATTCACCCCACAATTCATGTCACAACTAAAGAAATATGTAGGAAACAAGAGGATATAACTAGACTTAAGAGTCTCTAGAATTCACCCTGCAACCTCAAGTTATCTTGAAAAGAAAGATTGGTAAAATGGTAGAATCAAACATTTACTCAACTCCTAGTGTTTTGGAAAGGATTATATACTTGTTTGTTTGGGAGTATAATAAAAATAATTTTTATTTAAAAATACATCAAAATTTGCGTTGGTGTGGTTAGAAGAGAGGGTAATAAGGTTGATTTCTAAATATGCTTTGGGACAAAAATAAGGTAAATAGCTTCATATACTTGCTATATTTGATAGTACGCCTACCAAATGCAGATGGGACTTTAGTGGTTGATAATTAAATAGATGGAAAGAAAAGGGGAGTGATGATTAATTACCTTTTTGATGATTCTGATGATGGAATGATGACCTCAGTGAGAATATTCATCCACCTCTGTACCTTCTCTTTATTTTCACCGAAATCTTCTTCATCCTTGTCAAAGACAATCATGTAACTCTCTGTTCGTTCATCTACCTTTGATTGTTCGACATTATAAGAAACTGTTGAAACTGGAAAAACAGTGTACGATTTCATCTTTTTAATGAATCCAACAATCTTGATAAGTTCGTCAAACCACCAAGGTGAACAAGCATAATCTCTTGCAAATATAATAACTGACAGCCCTGACTCTTTGATTTCCCCCAAGAGACTCGACTCAATTGACCTTAGATTCTCTAGTTCGCTGTCATGGATAATGGCTTTCTGGACGAGAGCTGTATACAGATGGGTGAAATTATTGCTAGAGTATACACCTCTGATGCTACAGAAAACATCATGCATCCATTGATTGTAAGATAAGGAATTAGCTAGAGAGTCAATATACGAAGAAGCTGCTTCTTTGCTTGCAACAATAAGATGGCCAGTAGGAGATTGCCATGATGGAGTACATGGAGAATTTACCAAATGGACACCACAGTTCTTCACCTTTACTCCTCGCTCATAAGAATGAAACGACAACTCAAGGTTTCTAAAGGCTTTATTATTTTGTTCTTTAAGATCTTTCAGATAATCAAAAGATAAATAGAATAACCAAAGATGATCTGACACAGCTTGTATAGAGTTGCAACCTATATACATCGGCGAGGGATAGCTCTCTTTTCCATCGACTTTGAAATGACAAAAGAGAGGACTTTTACCATATGCATTGAATGCAACACATGCAGCGAACCCCATCCACTCATTACGAGGTATTTGCACCCTAATTGAAGATTCCTTACTTTGATGATTAAACCAGTCTGGAACATCATTTCCAGGAACAACAATACCAAATCCAGGTCTAGGAAGTGAGCCCTGTATCGTAAAACAAAAATGTTACAGAGAGAAAGAGAGAGAGAGGGAGAGAGAGAGAGAGACAGATTGGGTATGATGAAGAGAAGACCTGGAGGTATTTTTCAAGCATGCTCAAACCCATGTTGTTTTGGCCATTATGCTTGTATAGTTCCCAACAATTAAGACATTTGAACTCTGATCTTTTCATACTGCTTAGCTTTATTGGATTTGGAATTTCTTTTAGTCTTAAGCAACCATCCAATTTTACTTTCTGAACTTGTAATGGAACCTCAGGCAATGATTCAAGCATCACGCAATCCTTCAAGGCAAGCTTTTCAAGCCTAGAAAGTTGATTTATGCTTTTAGGCAGGCTAACAAAGTTATTTTTGCTCAGATTTAAACTCCTCAATGATGATAAGAAGCCAATATCTTCAGGAACTGCTCCTTCTCCTAGATTGCAAGCACATAAATCCAGTTCTTCTAAGGAACACAGACCAGACAAGGAAGGCAATACTTGATCCGTGAGATTCACCGTTAATCTCTTGCATCCATTAAAAGACAATACTTTAAGGCTCTTCAAAAGAAAAAAAGACGCTGGCGGCTGCCTTATTGAAGTTCCACTTGCATCAAACTCCTCCAAACTTTCTACTTTCCCCAAGTTTTCTGGTATGTTCTTAAGCTCAGAGCAGTCAGAGACATCAAGCTTTTTGAGGGACTTCAAACCACTTATGCTACTCGGAATACTTTCAAGGTTCTTACAACTGCTCATGTTCAATAGAACTAAACCAGCCAAACGATTAAAAGATGAAGGTAGTTCTGTAATAGCAGTCCCATCCAAACGAAGTTCCCTCAAACAATTCATGTTTCCTACTATATCAGGAAACTTATCAAGTTTCGAGCAGCCATTAAGAGTGCAAGCTTTTAATGATTCCATTTCAAGGTTGCTTGGGAGAGCCGTAAGACTAATGCAGTTCACAAGATTCACAAATTGAAGCTTCTTGTGACGTCCAAATGATGGATGGACCTCAGATAAACTTGCACAACCTTCTAGAATCAAACTCTCGAGATTCGGAATTCCAGTAAAATCCGGAGTATTGGTCAGGTATAGTGAGTTGCTGAGATTGATGATTTTCAGATTAACTGAAATCTGCAATCAAGACAAGATAGAGAGAGCAAACATTAAATGGTGGTACTATCCATTCACTATATCTTACTTTTAAATAGCAATACTTGACAAAGTAGTATGCTAAGGTTAAAAATAAATTCTTAAAAAAATATTATTTTAAAGTAAAAAACATTTTAAAGGTATCTCAACCATAATATCTAACACTATTTTATTTAATATCTTCTTTATTTCCACTTCTCTATTGTATGTTTTTTCTTCTCTTTAAATTGAAATATTAGGAGAAAAACAAGAAAAAGGAAGTGATGAATGCCTTCTGGCGTTTTTTATTTATTTTTTTATTTTTATGGATTATGGAAAAGATAAAATTAAATAGAGAGGCTCGTCAAATTAGGGAGTCTTACCTTACGTTCATACCATAATTGTTCAATACTGCTGCAAGACATGTAGAGCTCAACGAGCTCATCCGGCTGGAAACAAGCCGGCAATGACTTTGAAGGGTAAGCATGCCATTCAAGAAATCGTAACTCGTTTGAAAGATATTCAGGTCCTTCAAAAACATCCACATTGTGAATTTTGAGCAATCTTAGTTTGGTCATTTTTGAGAAGGCTTTCATGCTCCACTGTGCTTCTTTTGCTCTGGGCATGTCCAAGAATATTGTTTCTATCTTTCCCTGTCAACCAAAAGGAAGGATAAGTAAAAATCTATTACAGAGTAGAGATGGATGGAGCATAAATTATGATAAATCTTATGGATAATGCTTTGCATAAGCTACTCACTGTGCTGTCCTTCAGTGCATCGCAGACATCCTTGTACGCATACAGTCTACTCCGGCGTCCAGGCTCTTCGGGGGATTCACGACGAACAATATCTTCACCCATTTGCTGTAATAAACTATGCATCCATATTTCATCTCGTGAGACGCTTATAAGAGATTTCTCCATGAGAGCCTTCATCCCAATATCTGCATGGTATCCACAACTGTCTAGTAGCCTTAATATGCGATCTTTTTTCATTCCCTTCAAGAAACAAGCAATATCTAAAAATATTTTCTGCTCTAATACATGGAGGCCATCAAAACTAATGCGAAGCACATCAATAATTTTCCGGTCAGGAATGTATTTCATCCTATCAATCGCACTTTTCCATTCACGTATACCTCTTCTATGCAAAAACGAACCTATGACTTCAAGAGCTAATGGAAGGCCATCAGCATAACCCACAACTTGCTTGGACATGTCCCATAAATCTTTGTCAGGTTGGTCTCTTTTGAAAGCTTTCCAGCTAAATAACTTAAGAGCATCTTCATCACTTAATTCCTTAGTCTGGTATATTCTAGTAACACCATGGCTATCCAAGACATGCTCATCTCTGCTCGTTATGATTATCCGACTCCCTGGACCAAACGATCCATGCTCTGCAGCTAACATTTGTAATTGTTCTTCATCATCCACATCATCAAGAATAAGAAGAACCTTTTTAAGTCGCAACCGACGCTTTATCAAGTTAATCCTTCTTGAAGAATCCCGTGCAGTAGGAAGCTCCATTGTGATTTCTGAAAGAAGTTGTTCCTGCAAACGACTCGGTCCATCTTTCTCGGCAAAAACTTCTCTCACATTTGCTAAGAAGCAGCTGCCTTCGAATTGCCAACGAATCCTATCATACATGACTCTTGCAACAGTTGTCTTACCCATGCCACCCATTCCACTTATCCCTATAAAGAGAATATCATTTGCTTTTTCGTCCATATAATCATTCAATACTTTCAGATGAGAATCTATTCCAACTAAATTTTTGCTAATTGATGGCAAAGTGAAGCTTAGTTTGCACTGTATCCAATCCAAAATCCTTTTAATTGATTGTGACTCATCCCTGCGTAAAAGTGGTAAAAACATTACTCATGCAGCATGCAAAAATCACTTCATAGAGTGACAAGGGGAAAGGAAACATGAAATATTGTTTCTTGAAATATATGGTTGTTAACGAGAAACCACTCAATCAACCTTCCGATAAAGATAGGTTCTTGAAAATAACCTCAAGAACATGGAGAAAAAGGAAAGAATAATTTAAAAAGGATCTAGGATACCATGGATGTACAGAATGATCCTTATAATAGGTAGCTTATTGCCCATAGAATAGCACAATCACTAAGAGAAGCATGCACATAAGGAATAAAAAAAAAAAGAAATTAAGTTTGGTCTCGAGAGATAAAAAAAACAAACTATCAATTTATATTTGCAATGATTTGCTTTTATATATCAAAAAACTTTTTGGATTTTATATTGCTGAATTTTTTTCTCGAAAAAATTATTTGACATATAATCAAACATATCTTATATATTGTCATTTGTAAAGCTCACCATGAAAACTCAATCACTTGCTTATTATTATATGTTGCCACTTGTTAAATTGATAATGAAAACACAACGAGGATATGAATTTATAGCTCTTCAGTCATACATTATCGACCCTCCAAGAATAATGATGTAGATCTTTTATTAATAAAATAAATCTACAAATTAATACTTTAGATCTTGTATTGTTATTTTAATTTTGGATAATTTTGGTATTTAATGAGATAATGCATTGATTTATAATCAAAGGAACATATAAAATAAATAAATAAATCCCAGCTTAGTTTACCTGTTCCGCACAACCCAACCGGATAGATTGGCCACTGTAGAGAGACAATCACTCCAGCTTTGTACCATGTCCGGATTTTCCGAGAACTTTTCTTTATGCTCAATGAACGCCTTCTTATAATCCCCAGTACTCTGATTGGCTACCTCCGATGGATCCACATCATAGAAAACTGGCAGAGCAGTGTGCCCCATCTCTTTCATGCACTGAACAATCTTGACAAGCTCATCTAAGCACCATGGTGAAGACGCATAATTTCTTGAAAACACAACGATTGAAAATCTTGATTCTTCGATGGCCTGCCAGAGAGCAGGTTCGATGGTCTTTCCTCTCTCTAGCTCCGTATCATCCATGTATACATCGATGCCTCCTTGCACCAAATTAGAATACAGATGGCCAGTAAAGTTATTCCGCGTGTCTTCGCCTCTGAAACTAAGGAAGACATCATAAATCCATTGGGGAGGAGAATAAGAAGATGAGGCTGCCTTCTGTGTGCTGGTTGAAGCCATGGAAATCGCAGTAGCAATCAGCGAATACTGATTGATTCCTTCTATTCTTGACTCCTAATTAACTGGCTGGGGGTGGTTCAGCAATTGATGAACTTCCACGGCGCCGTTTTGTGGGGCATAATAGCCTTCTCCTCCTGAGTTCGAACATGAAACAAAAAGTTAGGAGCAGATTCAAGCTGGGACATAATTCTACCCAAGAAACCAAATTTCTACAAGTAGTATACGGATGTAGCAGAAACAAACCGTGCGGGAAGAGTTGAGTAGAGAGGTGACAGATCTAGCCAAAGCCCAATATTTCTTTGGAGCAAAAAGTCGTACTGGTAAATGCCCTGGATTTTTGTTTTTTAAGAAAAAAAAAATAATAATAAAAGACTGTAAGAGAGATTATATTCCATGCAGACGACTTCAAAAGAAAACGCAAGTTTAATCTAACACGCATTGGACAGCTGGCAGCCTGGCACCTTCCTGGCAAAAGTCAGGGTATTGCCTCCGCAGTCAGAAATGAAATGCCCAGGAACTTTCGAATGTAATATCATGTTATAGTTTTTTCCTCCAATTTATTTTTATTCATGATTTTTAATGAATTTTCAAGTCAGGCATTAAAATAAGAGTTAATCCGTATGGGAAAAATATTGTAGCAATAGATACAGATTATTGTGGATTATAATAATATGATTATCATTACTCAGTGTGTTAAAAATAATTGTTGATTTTGGGCTAATTTTTTACTTTTCAATGAGACCGATTGATATTTATTGGTTGTGTAGTAGTATTTGTATCTTTTCAGGGTATTTTTTCACATTAAAACTACAATTTTATCCTTGCTAGCAGACAGTAAACAATTGACAACTCAGGGGTATTTTTGATTTTATACATTGTTGTAAATACTAAATTAACCATATTACCCTTAAATAAGACAAAAATCAAGAGTAGCCGGTTGGGGTGATTCTGGTATTTCAAATATTTCTAAATAATGAAACTACATTTATAGCCTTTGAAAAGACAAAATTCAGGCGTTGACTGCAGGGGTGTTTAGGTAATTGTAGGTTCTTTTTTTTGCAGAAAACAACAGATGCGTCTGGCGGATACGCCGACGGTTTCCTTCCTTACACCCACTTCAGGCGGCGCGTGCGGCGCCTTGCGGTGGTTAAAAATGTTAATCCAATGTCTCACCGAATGCGCAACTATTTTATCTACCACATTGTGGTGCGCATGTCGTCACACAATGGCAGTACAAGTGACAATACAATGTCTCACCGGATGTGCAAATATTTTCTCTACCACATGGTGGTGCGCGTGTCGTCGCATAATGGCAGTACAAGTGACTGTACAATGTCTCATCGGATGCGCAACTATTTTCTCTACCACATGGTGGTGCGCATGTCGTCGCACAATGGCAATACAAGTGACAGTACAATGTAAAATATCAAACAATAAATATGTAAATACAATATGAAAGTATATGAATGAAGTTTGTTATCAGAATGTATAAGTGTTTTTTTTTATAAAAAAAATGTATTCTAGGAGAACATAAATATGATGTGAAATTATATGAATGAAGTTCATTACAAGAGCACAAATTAACAATACACTAAAATATTTGGGGAAAGCACTGTAGCTGCCCACACATTTTACTATGGATTACTAAAGTGCTTCCCCACTACAGTGATTTTTTTGGTACCCAGCTACAGTGCATTTTTTTTTCCGTTCTCTTTCCCTCTTTCCCTTTACAATGTTTTCTTTTCGTTTTTATCCCTTAAAACACTTTTTTCCTTGGTTATACTTTTTTTTATTTTTTTTCCACTTGTACATTTTGTTTTTGTTTTTTAGTGTCTGGTCAGCTTAAGTGCACCATGACTAATCCCCGGATCAATTTTTTTATATAATCGAGGTGTCCAAACCAGCTTACACGTACCACGACTATTAATACACTAAAAAATGAGGGGAAAGCACTGTAGCTCCCCACATATTTCACTGTGGATTGCTACAGTGCTTCCCCGCTACAGTGATGTTTTTCTACTCCAAGCTACAATGCATTTTGTTTTTTGTTTTTTTTCTCGTGTTTTTTCCCTTAAAATATTTTTTCCCCGGTTATACTTTTTTTTTATTTCTTTTTCCAGTTCTATATTTTTTTGTTTTATTTTTTATAACCGGGGTGTCCGGACCAGCGTAAACGCACCATGACTCATCCTTGAAACCATTTTTTTTCATGTTTTTTTCCCCTAAAACATTTTTTTTCCCCGGATATACTTTTTTTATTTGTTTTCCACTTATACATTTTTTTGTTTTGTTTTTTAGTGCCCGGGTCAGCTTAGGCGCATCATGACTAATCCCCGAACCGATTTTTTTTTATAACCAGGGTGTCCAAACCAGCTTACGCGCATCACGACTAATCCTCTGACCCACTTTTTTTTCCCTGGTAATACTTTTTTTTCCACTTATATATATTTTTTGTTTTGTTTTTTATAACTAGGGTGTCTGGACGAGCTTAAGTGCACCACGACTAATCCGCGAACCTATTTTTTTGATAAAAAACTTTTTTTTTCTGTTTTTTTTCTCGTGTTTTTTCCCTCGGTAATAATTTTTTTAATTTCTTTTTCCACTTATACTTTTTTTGTTTTGTTTTTTATAATCGGGATGTCCAAGTCAACTTAAGCGTAGCATGACTAATCCCCGGATCAAATTTGTTTTTTGATAACCGTGGTGTCCAGACTTACTTACACGCACCACGACTAATCCCCGGACTCAGTTTTTATTTATTTTGATAATCGGGGTGTCTGGGTCAGCTTTCATCAAATATATTTAGGTTTCATTTCGGTCCTCAGTCTTTTAATTTCCAGATTGGTTTTAAATCCTTTAATATTTTCGGTATCAAAGTTTGGATTTGTTCCAAATTTGTCCTTGGAATGAAATTGATTTATTTTTCATTTCGGCTCTTATACTCTTAATTTTTTATTTTATTTTAATTTCTTTATGTTTTTTAAATATATTTACAAAAATGGTTCCTATTTTTATCCATGTTTGTATGTATATGCTCTTAGTTTTTTGTTTTTTAATTTTTATTATTTCCTCTTTTGTTAAGGTTGTGTTTTTTTTTTAATTTTGTTCTTAAATTTTAATTTTTTGTTGGTGATCATTTGAAAATTGATATTTATTATTTTTTCCATTTTTTCTTTTTTTTTTGGTTTTTTTATTATTTGTATTTATTGTTAAAGCCAAATAATATTTTTTAAGCTAATAATATTTATTTTTGTTCTGTCATTGATTTTATTTTTTAATTGTTTTTTTGTTAATATTTTTAGGTGTTAAAATTTCTAATTATTATAGATAAGACATTCAAAAGAATGATATTGATTATTTGTAAGGTTTTTTGTCTTATAAATATGTTAGACTAAATATATAGTTTGATATTTTTTTTAATATTAACGGCTTAAAATATATATAAATAAATGACCTAAGTTTTCTTGAAAAAAATCAAAAATTTAAACTAAGCAGAGGTGTATGAATATAAACAAAAAATTAAGAACTATCTCAGAAGGACAAAAAAAATCAAGAGATTGAAACTAAATAAAAAAATAAAAGAATAAAAACTGAAATACAAAACAAGAAATTATATATGTTAAAACTAGAAAAAAAAAATTTAACCCCAGCAGCGGAGCGTGAGTTTATGGCTCGTACAATCTAAAAGTGTGTAAATGGAGAGCATTAAGAGAATTCAAATATGATAATAAAACTTAAGTTGGTCATATTAGTGAAGTCTAATTGTGTTAATTAAAATCGACTGGAGCAGTGGAGACTAATTTTAGAAATTTAAGCTAGTTGTAGACAAGGGCTAAAAAAATTAATTTTTTTGTTTTAAATAATTTTTTGTTTTAAATAATTTTTTTTAAGTGTTTGTAGCTTATTTTAAAGTACTGATATTAAAAATAATTTTCAAAAAATAAAAAATATTATTTTGAAAACTTTTCTAAATAAAAATTATTTTGAAAAATAACAACAATCATACTCCCAACCATCCTCTAAATTATCAAAATTAATCAATAGGTGCAGCGTTGATGTAAGCACATGCCACCAATGTAAACCTCCAACCTAAAAGTATAAACCAATATAAGTAGAGTAAATTGAGATTAAAAAATAATAATCCAAAGGAAATCTTTTATTATTTTGGGGAGAGATTTCTCAATAAATTATTTAAAAATACCAAATAAATAAATTAATAAATGATACTGATGCGAACCTCGTGATCACGTGGTCACGCAACCCACAACCAAGAATGAGATCTGACTCTGGAAAACCGAAATAGATCTGATAGGAGTGTGACACAATGGAAACCTGCCCCAAGACACCAGCATTATTGGAATGAGTAGAATGACGCCACGAAGCCAGTTAATCTTCGATAAGTCGGATTCAGTTCGTTCAAGAACTAAAGAATGCAAGAATCACTCTTACACATAAACTGAAAAGTTCAGAATTAAAATTAATCAATGGCTGCTGAAATTTAGCTAACATGAGAGTTTAAATTGTCTTTTAAAAACTAACCCTAATGGACCCCTTATGTGGACTTAAAAGAGGTCCACTCAAAACTGACCCAAAATTCTAAATTGAAAAGCCCATCACTTAATCCAGGCAAACCTTGGATCCTAGCTGAAAACAAAGTCTTAATTAAGCCCAAACAAGCCTTGGGCTGTAGCTAACAAAATTAAGTAAAGCCTATAAGGTTTTTTTTTATTGTCTTCCAGCAAGCCCATTAATCCCATGTTTCCAAGTTGTAGTAGGATTCTTTTGGCTTCTTTGCTGTCCTCACTTCATGGCCCAAATAAAGTTGGGTTGGACCACTCCTGCACATAGATAAGATGTACTAGGGTCTCCTCTTGATACATTAATGGTCCTTGCAATTCTGACTTGGTTGACACCTTCAAAACCACGAATCAATCCCCTGAACATGTAATAAGTCTTTGTTGGTGTTTTTAGGCCAGTTCGCATCAGATACACAAACAAAATTAATTGGTTGCTAATTTTGCAAAATCTTATGATAGTGTGCGCAAAACGGATTTGACCAAAAAACAATAAACTGAAAAATGAAATAAACTATTTTTATTTGGCGTGGAATTTCCTAGAATATTATAATGTGATTTGGAAGGAAAAGAGGAAATAGTTGTACGTGATAAATACTAACAACCAGATATTACAAGGAGTGGGAAAATCATAAATAAGATAAAAAACAAATATTCCTCTCTCCACTACCTAACATGGTCGACACCATTAATAGGAGATGAAGCTCAAAATTTCTCAGAAACAAAAAAAGAGATCCTCTCCTCTTTTCTCTTTCTTTCAAAGTTGGATAAAACTTGTTTGGGAGTGTGGTTGAGGTTGTTTTTCGACTAGAAAAGTATCGAAATAATGTTATTTTATTATTTTTAAAAAATTATTTTTGACTTCAGCACATCAAAATAATCTAAAAACACCAGAAAAACTTAATGTAAATTAAAAAAAACAAATATAATATTTTTCAAAAACACTTTTGAAACGCAACGTCAAACAGATATATGAAGTAACTGTTCATTAGAAGAAAATAGAAGTCACGTCTACAATAATAATTAGTTTTTCAAATTGATATATTCATTTGATTTTTATAAAATCAGTTTTTAAGTAATAAGTCATTGTAAATAAAAAAAGAATAAAAATTGCATATATTAAATTAGCAAGTCCTATTATCATCAAACTAAAATTTGAATTATAACTCAGCTACAATTCTTCAAAAGATTTGAAATAAAATTTTATTTTTAACAAAAACAAATAATGGATTGGATGCGAGCTCACTAATTTAACACCTAATGTTACCTATTAGATGAACTTGACAAAAACCATACAAGATACATAACAAGTTGGAAAATCATTAACAGAAATTGAAACTTTTTGGCAAACACCTTTCTAAATAAATTAATTACTAATTTAAAATGAAAAAACAAGTTGTATAAATTACTAATTTAAAATGGCAGTAATTCATCATAAACAAGTTGTATAAATTATTAATTTATAAAAAAAACAGAGATTATATAATCATCATATAAACCTAAGAAAATAGTTGTATTTCACTCTATTATGTCTTTCACGTGTTTTGTATATACAAAAAAAAAGAGGACTAAAAACAATTTCAAAATTATTAGCTAGGAGTACGTGCCTTATCCTTTGCTATTAAAAATAAAACATGAGAAAGTAGAAACCCATCTCAAAGGATGATGAATTTGTAACGTAGATTCACAATCACAGAAAATATATACAAATTAAGAGAAAAACAAATTATTATTATTATTATTATTATTATTATTATTATTATTATTATTATTATTATTATTATTAATACAATTAAAAAAAACATTAGGTGAAAACACTGAATACGAACAACATCAAGTTTTTTCCTTAATTTTATCTTTTTTTTATTTGACACATTTTGATTTTATCTTTTCTTTATTTGATATATTTGTATTAGGTTGATTTAATTTAGACTTAATGATTTGTTTTAGCTAGCTTGATATATGATTCTCACCGTGTTGGAAAATAAATCTAACGTTTTGTTCATGTTCAATTTAAGAAAATCAAAATCAATTTTGTTATTTTTTTTATTGAGTGGCCTCAAGGTTTTTCTTTGTCTCATGACTTTTCATTTCATTTTCAATTTTATTTGTTACATAAAAATTGATTCAGGTTTGCCCTGGTGGTTTATTTTAGTTGATTTGGTATATGGTTTTAAAGGTGTGGGGAAACAAGTTAGACAATGTGTCGATACTTGATTTGACAAATTCAAAGTTGTTTTTATTGATCGAATCCTTCCAAAAACAAATTCATTTCAATTTGTCAATTTGATACTTTTATATTAGGTTGATTTAGAGTAGAACTTGGTTATTTGTTTAGTTTGGCTTGATATTGGATCCTCGCGATGTCATGAAACAAATTCGATGCTCGATTGAAGCTAAATTTGGAAAAATTAAATTAAATTATATTTTTTTCTCGATTAAATCCTTTTATGGATAATTTAACAAGTAATTGATGAAATTTATAATAGAAAAAACATTCAAAAATAGAGAATTAAAATGAAAAGACAAGGAAACCTCATGACCAATCTAAAATTCATGAAAAAGTCACTTTATTTAAAAAGAAATATTTTACCATGACCAATTTTTTGTCATGTTGATATGGCATTTTCTTGAATGGCCGAGTCTGAAATAACTTTTATATTAGTTTCTTTGTTGAGAATATCATGCTACTTTAAATTTTTACCATGGCAAGTTTCATTAGCTTTTCAGACAATATTAATTTCCAGTCATCCTTTCTCTCTGATATGGAAGTAAAACAAGGGATTTTTCTTCATACAATATATATATTTGAATTGTTTTTATTCTTTTTTCTGTAACAATTCTTTTGCCTTTGAGTTGTTTTCACTTCACACATATGTTCTCTTTCAAGTATGTCTTTCTTGCTTAATATAATGTAGTGCCATCCTTTAATAGGAAAACAGAAATTTTGTTCGTTTACTGGTAGAAGTTTTCTCGTAGAAGTTTACTGGTAGAAATTTTGTTCGTTTACATGTAAAATATAATAAATTCATGTACATCTAAATTTTTCTTGGACATTTAAACTCTGCAATTCACTGACCCCATATTCAATTTGCGAGGAGTTCTTCTGTATCATTGTGCTCTTAATTCCAATAGTTGTCATTGCTGTTCATAGTGATTTTACACATTAATTGAGATGAGTTGAGAATAATTAGGAGGCTTAACGTAATAGTTAGCCAATCCTTTCTATATATATGAGTAGGGCAATATACAATAGTAATGGTGGGAATTACCACATAAGAATATGATTATAATATTTCCTATTTAGTTACATGCTATAATACGCCCCCTCAAGCTGAGGGTGGAGAATCAACCCGAAGCTTGAATCTAAAAGCCGTAAATGAAGGAGCAGGAAGTGGCTTAGTGAAGACATCGGCAAGTTGATCCTGAGAGGAAATAAAACGGACCTGAATCTCTTTCTTTGCAACTCTATCTCGGACAAAATGATAATCAATCTCAATATGTTTTGTGCGAGCATGAAAGACAGGGTTTGCAGACAAATACGTGGCGCCAAGGTTATCACACCAGATGATAGGAGCATAGATGGTCGGAATCTGAAGATCTGTTAATAAGTACTGAAGCCAGATAACTTCAGCCGTGCCATTGACTAAGGCCTTGTATTCAGCTTTCGTCGAAGAGCGAGCAACAGTGCGTTGCTTACCCGATTTCCATGAAATCGGCGTCTGACCAAAGAACACAAGGTAACCACTCGTAGATTTCCTGTCCTCAATACTACCTGCCCAATCTGCATCTGTAAATCCATGTAAAGCAAAAGAGGAGTTGCGAGTAATATGTAAACCATGTGATGCTGTACCACGAAGATAACGCAAGATGCGTTTCACGGCAGCTCAATGAGATTCTGTAGGAGCATGCATAAACTGACATAACCGGTTAACAGCAAAGTAGATATCCGGGCGTGTGAAAGTGAGATATTGAAGAGCACCAACAAGTTGCCGAAAACGAGTAGCATCAGGAAACAAAGGACCAGGCATAATGGTGGCTTTGGATGCCGAAATAGGAGTATCAACGGGTTTACAAGATAACATACCAGCTCGCGTGAGGATGTCAAGTATATACTTATGTTGGCAAAGCATAAGTCCCATACCAGTAGTTTGAACTTCAATACCCAAAAAATAATGAACATCACCCAAATCTCGAAGTTTAAATTCTGAGCTCAATAGCCGAATCAGGCGTTGCAGCAAAACAACATTATTACCCGTAAGCAGAATATCATCAACATAAATCAAAAGATAGCAAATATCGCTACCAACCGAGAAGATAAACAATGAGGTGTCCACTTTAGAAGCACGAAAACCAATGGATAATAAGAAGTCATTCAGACGAGTGTACCAAGCCCGCGGAGCCTGTTTTAAGCCATATAGAGATTTATGCAATCGACACACATGACCTGGAAGAGCAGAATCAACAAAACCTGGAGGTTGTTTCATGTAAACCTCTTCATCAAGTACGCCATTAAGAAAGGCATTATGAATGTCAAGCTGATGAATTTTCCAACCACTCAAAACTGCAATGGAGAATACTAAGCGTACCATTGCCTGTTTGATAACAGGACTAAAAGTTTCTGAGTAATCAATACCTTCTTGCTGAGTGAAGCCCCTAGCCATCAGGCGCGCCTTATACCTCTCAATACTACCATCAGATCTGCGTTTAATTTTGTAGACCCATCGGCTACCAACAACATTCATGGATGGATGAAACGACACTAAAGTCCATGTTCTGTTTGTGCGTAGTGCTTGAATTTCCTCACGCATAGCATTATACCAAGCCTCATATCTGTTAGCATCATTAAAAATAAGTGGCTCATGCGAGGGAGGAGTAGCTACCCGACTGAAGGAGGCAGCAGATGAGGTTGCCGTGGTGGTGATCAGTGCTGTCTTGGGCTGTCTCGGACGAAGAACCATGGGGTGTTTAGAGACAGCGGGACTAGGAGCAGCAGTACCTGTACCTGGAATGTGCTGAAGAGGATAAGAGGAGAGGTTAACACAAAGTTGTAGACCAGGAGGTGAATCCGGGAAGGTGCTGGGCTGCACCGCAAGTGATGGTGAAGCTGCTGTCGGGCTGGAGATTTTGGTTGCAGACCGAGACTGTGCCGCTCCTAAAACCTGCAAATCAGAACCTGTTCCTGCACAAAAATCAGTGGAACGACAAGCATGTGGTGACCGTATGGCAGTGCGGGATGGTGTGGCAGGGTCAGCTGAAACAACGGGCAAAGATGGGTTGGTATTTCTGCTGATTTGGGAATGGGTAGGCTGAAGACATGGAGGAGGTTGCAATGATGGAAGAGAGGTAGGTGTAGTGGGTGGTACTGGGGGAATTGTTACCTGTTCAAATTTCTTAAAAGGAAAGACACTTTCATGAAAACAAACATGACGGGATACATAGATACGATCAGACTCTAAATCAAGACAGCGATAACCAAGATGAGACGAGCTATAGCCTAAGAACACACATGGAGAAGACCGAAAATCTAATTTATGAGCATGATATGGACGTAAAAATGGGAAACAAAGACACCCAAAAGTACGTAGGAAGTTATAATCAGGAGTGCGATCAAACAGGCACGCAAAAGGAGATTTATTTTGAAGGACAAGAGTAGGCATGCGATTAATAAGATATACTGATGATTCCATAGCATAGTTCCAAAAGTGCAATGGAGCATGACACTGGCCTAAAAGGGTTAGGCCAGTTTCGACAATATGCCTATGACGACATTCAACTGTGCCCATTTTGTTCATGAGTATGAGGACAAATTAGGCGATGGTGAATGCCAATGGTTTCAAAAAAATTATTTAATTTGCGATATTCACCACCCCAATCAGTTTGAACAAATTTAATTTTACGAGAAAACTGACGCTCAACAAGAGTCTGAAAACGTTGAAACGTGGAAAATACATCAGATTTTGCAACAAGTGAATAATACCAGATATATTTAGTGTGCGCATCAACAAAGATAACAAAATAACAAAAAACATCAGAGGAAAACATGGGAGCAGGGCCCTAAACATCACTAAAAAATAATTCAAGTGGATTTGATGTTTTATGACCCGTCGGTCGTAATGACAAACGGAATGATTTTCCTAAAGGACATGCTTGACCTTGAGTAAAAGATCGTCTAGACGTACAAATAATTTTATTTTCGGAAACTAATAAATTCAAAATGCGAGGAGTTGGATGACCTAAACGACGATGCCACAGGTCGGCAGTCGCGAAAATGCAAGGAGACAAAAAAGCTTGAGGAATTGACGTAGCCGAAGACTCGGAGAGGACATAAAGACCATCATGACTCCGACTGGAAAGAAGAACTTCCTTGGTGATGAAATCCTTCACATAAAACACAGAATCGTGAAATTCAAAATAAACATGATTATCACGACAGAATTTCTAAACAGATAACAATGGTTTGGTAATGTGAGGTACGCGAAGAACATTAGTCAATGTAAACATGCGTTTTGGGGAATGTAAAATAGAATGTCCAACATGGGATATGTCAAGGGCCTTACCATCACCAACATGCAAGAAATCATTACCAAGATAAGGTGCAGAATCAGTTAGAGTTGCAAGATCCGGTGTCATGTGTTGATTCGCGCCAGTGTCGGGAATCCGATTTGCAGCAGCAGAATCATGCGTAACAGCAAGATGCGCAGATGGCTGTTGTGTGCTGCTACAGAAATTGGAGCATTGAAGGGCTGAATGGCCGAAATTGGAGCACAATTGACAGCGTACATGCTGCTGTCCAGACCACCCCTGATTCTGCCTCAAATCTGCAGAGTTATATCGGGTCTGCTGCCATGAATTTTGCCTCCAGTCTGCAGCAGATTGGCCCCTGTTTTGGCCTAAAAATCTACTGTAATTGGGACGCCAATTACCCCTATAACGCCCCCTGTTTCAGCTGTGATTGACCATCACATGATTAGCAGAAATCATGGGTGTTGGCAGCAGTGGTGGCTGCTGCGGTAGAGAAGAAGATGAGGAGCCGACAACCATGGAATGAAAGGAATTCTTGTGCATAAATTCATGAGTAAGAAGATGGTTGTGAAGATCAGCATATGACAGCGGTTCTGCCTTGGTTATGAGGCTAGTTACCAAGTCTTTGAACTCACCGCGAAGACCACGAAACACATAGAGATTGAAATCTTCAAGGGACATAGGACGACCCGCAGCAGCCAATTCATCAAACAATGCTTTTGCTTACTTCATATATATACTAACCGAAGCATCACCTTGCCTAAGGTCTTGGAAAGAGCCATAAAGTTGCATTATATGGGAATTAGAAGGAGAGGCAAGGGCCTTCTCAAGAGTGCGCCAAACACAATGCGGAGTAGAACAATCAACCACAAGGTGCAGCACATCTACGGATAGAGAGGAGAGGAGAGGAGGGCACTCAAAATAAGTTGATCTTGTTGCTTCCAACGAAGAAAGGAAGGGCTGATGGCAGAGGAGGTTGCAGCCGTAGCGTCAAGCGGATGTGCTGGAGGACACGGCAAAGAGCCGTCAACAAAGTGAAAAACACCTTGACCAAGGAGATATGGCTTCATCTGCATTCCCCAATAGAGATAATTGGTGTTCGTAAGTTTCAACAAAACAATGTGGTGAGTGTTTGATAGGGGAACCATTGCTGAAGTGTGTGTTCCCATGAGAGGCAAAGGAGAGGAAGAAGAATCAAACTCATGATCCACATGGGGAGATTGTTCTCGGCCAGCAGCAGGAGCATGGCTGGCCGGTGATGATGCAGCTCCGGTGGAAGGGGAGATGTCAGCAGCGGCAGCAGGGGAGGCCATGGGAAAGAAGAAATTAGGGCCGGCTGTAGGGGGAGAGAAAAAAGAGTTTTGACGGACGAGGGCTCTGATACCAAGTTGAGAATAATTAGGAGGCTTAACGTAATAGTTAGCCAATCCTTTCTATATTTATGAGTAGGGCAATATACAATAGTAATGGTGGAGAGTACCACATAAGAATATGATTACAATATTTCCTATTTAGTTAAACTCTGCAATTCACTGACCCCATATTCAATTTGCGAGGAGTTCTTCTGTATCATTGTGCTCTTAATTCCAATAGCTGTCATTGCTGTTCATAGTGATTTTACACATTAATTGAGATGGATAAGTCAGTACAGTCTCGAATGGCTCGTGTTATCCACTGAGGATATTAATGACTTGCATCCTTGTTTAGCTTACATGATACCCATGTACAAATAGATTATGAAAGAACCCTATGCTTCTGATCACCTCCCTCCTTCCCTCTCTCTTTCTTGACGCTCACTTGTGTGTGTGTGGCGTGCTAAACATGGAATCTCTATTAGAAAGTGTGCGCATGTGTCTTGTCTTCTATAATAAGCGTTTTGTTTGTCTGTTAATTAATTCTAGATATTGGTAGTTTGGTTGGGATTCCCACCCTTCTTCTTTAGGTTAAACACATAATCTCTTTAACAAGTTTAATCGAGTTTATCAGATAAAGGAGTTCCTTAGTGCAAAATAGGGGGAAATGAGAGTGTCTGGCTGGTGGTCTAATAAGAGGGAGTGGTTAGCATTTACTTTTTTATTTGAACATCTTGTTTACTTAGAGAAAGGTGTTTACTTGAACCAGCCTCATGTCAAGTTCAGCACATGGAATTGATAATTTTTAAGAAATCTTGTGGATTGCTTATGTTTCTCCAAAAGCTTAAGCTGCTGGCTTTATTTTGCTTCATTCATTTAATATATATATATATATATATATATATATATATATATATTAAAACAGCGTTTTGTGCCAACTCCCAAATAGCTCCTAACCATTAATCCTTTTCCCTCCATGGGGGATTGAATTCTTTAATTAATCTCAATGTTGTGGTAGCATGGCATTGTGAATAATCAAAGGTCCTTGTTGCCTAAATATTCCAGTCGCTTGGACCATGGAGGTTATATAAATACAAGCAAGTCCAAAACTCATAAATTTACCCTAGTTGCTATATATATATATAATATACCCTAGTTGCTATATATATATATATATATTATTTTGTGTTAATAACTTGCTACATAATGGGGTAGAAACATTTGCAAAATGCTACTAAACATTGGACGGTAACTCATTATTTGCGTGCCTTACAGGAGAGGTGCTGAAGTTCTTATACAGTGTCTTAATATATACTCATTTTAATTCTTTTCAGCTGGTGAAACAAGCAATTTTGCCTCGTGTTCATGGATTAGCTCTCAAAACAACTGTTGCTGCGGTATGAATGTTTTTGTGTTTACAAGACACTTGATATTACATTAATTAATGGAGCTGAATTTAGTTAATCTTTTGTGGAGTTTCTCAGCAAGAATTTAATTAATAGAGTTGAATTTAATTATATGCGTTTAGACTATCCACAGTGTGAGGTCATATCACCACTTTCTTCTAGTATTCGAAAGTCTTTTCAGTAATTGAAGGAGGTTTTTAACTGTTATCTGTTTCAATTGGTGGCCCTGTGGGCCTTGGGGGTATATAATCTGAAACTAGCTGTATGTTTATATTGACAGGTTGGAGTCAATGCTCTGCTATGCTTTGGAGATCTTGTTAGCACACTTGATAAACATGCTATTTTAGATATCTTGCAAACAATTCAAAGTTGCACAGCAGTTGATCGTTCTCCTCCTACCCTTATGTGTGCCCTTGGTGTTGCAAACTCTATTCTCAAGCAGGTAACGGTACCTGGTAGTTGACTAGCTTTTGCAGCTATATTAGTATTCATCTGCAGGTGTATGCATCAAAATTATGTCACGGGATTTGATTTTGTATTGATTAGGCAATTAATTAGAGTTGTAAATACTAGTGTTTTCATAGGACACTTATGCTTTTATCCTTAGCCCGAAATTGTAGTTAGGGCATGTAAATCTATTTAATGGAGAAGACACTTAGGAGGGGTGATCATTCAATTCCTATTAAGATCAATTTTGTCATGGTATCAGAGCAATTTTGTCATGGTATCAGAGCTTTTACTGACCTGTGATTCATCGTTTGTGTCTTCTGTTGCTCTACTGCTGAGCAAAGCTCATTGGGAAGTTCTTGGTTGTGGCTGTCATCGTTCTGCTGTGAATTTTGGTGGTGAAGATCGGAGACTCTTTGATGTGATTTTCTGTGGTGGCTGTGTGTCTACTGTTTCTGTGGTGGTTGGGCTCTCTTGTGGTGGATATCGAAGACGTGGGTGTTGGTGCTCTCTTTTGACAGGCACATCGACATTCTTTGTGATAGTTGGAGGTTCTATGGTTGTTGACAAGGTGGTTGGTGATTTGGGCATCGTTGCTGGAGTAATTGTAGAAGACAAACTTCTGTTCTATTGAGGACAACGACCTCTGAATTTAATTGTTTCGTTGACATGTAGGCATTAAAGACTGCCTCTAATTTGTTGACACGTGGGGCTTACACTGCCTTCTGTTGTGTGGCTCTCCTTCTTCCGCGTGGGTGTCTATCACGCTGAAACGTAAATTCTCTATTACTCTGACACGTGGCCTTGACCTGTTTTCCATGTGGGCCTCTCATTTTGGGCCTTCATTGGATCTGGGCCGGGGCTGTTTCTAAAGAACATATTTTTTGGGTCTTTTTGGCTGGGCCTGTCTTATTAATAGCATTGACATTTGGACTACTTGGTCTAATTTTCAAAAAAATATTGCATCATGGAAAATAATATTATTTGTTTTACTGGAAAGAATCTTTCTATGTGGGAATTCTAGTTTAAAATGTTTTTGAAGGGGAAAGAATTATTTCATAATATTGATAATTCTACTCAAATTCCCACTGATGAAAAGGAATAGACTAAATGGGAGGTCTAGGATGCTAAGGTGATTTCTTGGTTATTGGGGACGATTGAGCCTCATCTTGTTACTAACTTTCGATGTTTCTCTATGGCTAAAACTACGTGGGCCTATTTAAACAACATTTATCATCAAGATAACAGTGCTCGAAAATTCCAGTTGGAGATGGAGATTAGCGGTTACAGTCAAGGGAACTTAACTATTAAATAATTTTATTCTAGTTTTATTAATATCTGGAGTGAGTATTCTGCTATTGTTCATGTTAAGTCATCACCCAATTTCTGGGTTACTCCCCAAAATCAACCTAAAAATAACAAAAATAAAATAAAAGAGGTCGGCGTTGGTAGAAAAATCAATGTTCAAATTTTGGTTGTTTTTGAGAGTCTAATTGTATCTCTTTTGTCCCAAAAAATAGAGGAAAATATAGATTCAAGGCAAAAATAATTTATCATCGGATAAATCTATGTAAAAATTAAATTGAGAGATATAATTATATTTTTATGGGCCAATTTGATTTAATCGTCGGCCAATTTAAAAATATAATTATGTTTGGGAATTAATTTAGGGTCCAGTTAAAGGATTTAATTAAGTGCAAGGACTTAATTATACTTTAAGTTGGTCAAATTAATTTTATTAAGGGCTTACTCAGTGAAAAATCAAGTTAGGGAGCTTAATTCGGGTTCAATTGAGAAGTTGGGAATTTTCGGAGACTGAATTGAGTTTTTCCAAGCTAATTGTGCGAAATCAGGGGTCCAATTAAAAACAATTGAGAGTTTAATGGTCAATTGAGGGTCAAATAGCATAAATTGGAAGCCAGGGACCAAAATAAAAAAAGGCGCGCAAATTTAAGGCTAACATTGAATTTTTCACGGGGACACAATCGCACAAAATTAAAAATTTAAAACCCTAGTTCGTGCACGACCAAAAACTAAAAAAAATGACAATTAAAAAGTATGTTAATTAAAAAGAACAGCAAGACCCAACAAAATAACTATTCCAATCCACAGTTAATTTATGGGGATATTAAAATCCTAAACATAATTTTTTTTTCTATTTTTCTGAATTATCAACTTATGTGACCCGGCCAAGAGCGCACATCAATCCTTTAACTAGGTTTCATAATTATGATGTAAATTATTCAAAAACACCTAAAAAAATTAACATAATGAATGTCATTTGTGCATTATCATCCTATCCAGATACCCTGTAAATTTAACAGTACAGTACCAAATATCTTTGCAACCTGCATTTCTAAACATGGAGAATGAACCATCATTATTGATTATTGTCTCTTAATGTGCTTCTATTGTAGCAAAACCAATCTCCCGAACAAGTGAGACCTGTAGCAGCAGCAGCCTGGCGAAAGACATTGGATATTATGTGCCTTTGACTTGCCTTTGCTGCAGCATTCATCATCTGGTACGAGTTGAACCCATTAAAAAGGAGCAGATTGGGTGTTTCTAGATTGAATAAATCCAGTGATAGGAATCCCAGCTTCACAAGGCTGAAAAAAATGGATCGAGAGAGAAGTTCCATGAAAATGTTGGAAAGAATGCAAGAAGGATTTGTAGAATTAGAAAAATAAATTTGGTTAAAAAGAAAATGAAATTAAGGGAGAAGTAGCAGAAATTGTTGAAGATGACGGTTGGAATCAATGTGAGCAGTGCCTTCGATGAACACACACATATCCGCCCAAGTTCCTAAAGCCAATGATTGCCTGCAATTGCATTTATCTTTCTGTAGTTGCTAGTCGCAGAGAAGTCGACCGCACGACTTATTACTTTGTAAATAAAAATAAACTATTACAGTAATCGACTTACCATGGAATGGGTCTTGCTCGTTACTTTATTATACCTATTGGGAAAAGTAAATAAAAATAAACCTTTACAGTAATCTTGTTCATTCACTCAAACCTTGTTTGAAAGCGGGAAAGTATTAAGTACAAATAAATTGTACAAATTAATTCATTTTAATTCTCTTAAGAGAGTTCTAAAAGGGAAGATGCTGACAAGGCTATACACAGAGAAAATCCAGGAGAAGATAGAGCAAATTCATGACTGCATACTCTGGTATTCAAGAAGCAATCCCAAAGATAATTCATCAAATGTATACAACGGCTCATTCCTTATTTCAATTGTAACGGTTCATTCTTTTATTTGCTTCCATAAATGGAACAAATTAGTCTGTATATATACACATCAAACTGAATCAATAAAGCAGGAAAAACATTGTTCAGCAAATACAATAGCAGAAACTCTTTCTCTCATATGGTATCAGAGCAGCCAATCTCTAACGAGTCAGAGATCCAGATTATGACAATGTCTTCTGCCTCAGAACAAAATCCAAACACCAGTCCAAATACCCAGCCCTCCTCTGCAACAGAAAAATCAATGATTGCATTCAATATTACTGCCTAAATTAATGAAAAGTTAACACCCTCCACTTTTCTGCAATGGCGTGCTCAATTCGAAGCACTTCTCATCGGGTATGATTTGCTTGATTATGTAGAAGGCATTCTACAGTGCCCCATCTCCACTGGCACCGCTGCTGATGAGTTATGCAAAACTCGTTGGATTCGACAGGATAAGCTTATCCTCAGTGCGATCTTAGCATCCACTTCCCCATCAATTACACCACTTATTGCCACAGCAAAGACTTCTCATGATGCCTGGAACAAACTCAAAAATTTGTATGCTAGTCGATCCCGTACTCGAGCTATACAATTGAAGGAAGAACTCACCTTGATCCAGCGTGGAGCTCGATCAATTACAGAATATCTTCACACAGTGAAGGCCTTGGCAGACGAAATTGCCATCATCGATCATCCAATCTCGGATGATGACCTAACTCTCTATGTGCTCAATGGGTTAGGTCCTGATTTTCGTGAGATTGCAGCACCCATTCGAGCCCGTGAGAAATCACTGGTTTTTGAAGAGCTGCACGATCTCCTAGTTGGCCATGAAGCGTACCTAAGATGCTTGGAAGTCACGGCGCAGCAGCTGGTTGCGTCTGCAAATTTCTCCAAAACCAGATCATCTGCACAAGGGGAGAACCAAACGTGGTCGTTTAAAAGAAATGAAAATCACCACTTTAACCGTGACACAAATCGTGGGCCTCACGGGTCACAAAGGCAACATTATGGACCTCCACGTGATAATAGGAGGTCCAATAATTATTCGGGCCGGTCCAACAACTTCAACCGAAGGCCCCAGTCCAAATGTCAACTTTGTGACAAATGGGGACATACTGCAAAGTCATGTGCACAATATAATTCCTCTAATGCTTCCATCAACTGTGTCAATACATCAAGTGGAATGGATAAAAATTGGCTACTAGATTCCGCTGCCTCTCATAATATTACGGGTGATCTGTCAAATTTATCTGTTCACTCCGAATATGATGGAACTGACAAATTTGTACTTGGTGATGGTTCAGGTTTGCAAGTCTCTCACATTGGTTCCCTGGCTTTGCGTTCTCCTAAACGCACTTTTACATTACGTGACACTCTTTGTGTTTCAAATTTACGAAATAATTTAATTTCTGTTCATCATTTCTCTAAACAAAATCATGTTTTTGTTGAGCTTCACCCTTTTCATTTTCTTGTGAAGGATCAGATCACGGGGGCGCCTTTGCTAAAAGGAGCATGTATCGATGGCATCTACACCTTTCCGGAATCAATGGTGGCATCACCGAAGGTTGCTAATGTACTTGAACGGACCTCTATTGATGGTTGGCACAAACGCCTTGGGCATCCTTCAACAAAAAATGTCCATCATCTTGTTAAGCATTTTTCACTTCCTGTTTCACCAAATAAAAATTTGTCTTCACTTTGTCATTCTTGTTCAATTAATAAAGCCCATCGACAACCTTTTCAAACAAACAGTCTTCAAAGTCATGCACCACTTGACCTTATTTACACTGACGTGTGGGGTCCTGCAAGCTATACCGGTCTTGATGGCTAAAAATACTATCTTATTTTGGTGGATCATTATACGAAATATATTTGGTTTTATCCCATGATCACCAAATCTGGTGTTACTCAAATTTTTCCACACTTTAAAAAATTTGTTGAAAATCGGTTTCAAAAAACAATTAAAACTCTTTATTCTGACAATGGTGGCGAATTTATAGCCTTAAAATCCTTTTTACTCCATCATGGCATTACTCACTTTACCACCGCTCCACATACACTGCAACAAAATGGTGTCTCCGAAAGACGTCATCGTCATATTGTTGAAACAGGTCTCACTCTACTTCATGATGCTAATCTTGATTTTGCATACTAGCCTTATGCTTTTCAAACAGCCTCTTATCTTATTAACAGACAGTCCACACCTCTTCTTCAAGGAAAATCTCCCTTTGAATTTCTCTTTGGTCAAAAACCAAATTATCTGAAACTAAGAAAATTTGGATGTGCATGTTACCCTCTTACCCGACCTTACAACACAAATAAAATGCAACCAAAATCCAAGGTCTGTATTTTTATTGGATATTCTCCCACTCAAAACACATATAAGTGTCTCGAACCTAAAACAAAGAAAATTTTAATCTCACGTCATGTGCTATTTGATGAAATTAAACCACCTAACTGTTGCCCCTCATCTGCTTTAATTCCAAATCAAAATCAAAATCAAATTTTATCTTCATCTCCATCACATCTTCTCGGTGCCCAGCATATTCCAGTATCCTCATCACCAGTGTCCGTCTCGTCAGCACCTTCGTCCCCAAATCGATGCTGCCATCAGAATCCGACTGGTTCAGCCGCCGTCGTTACCGCTCCTTCAGGTAATATCATTCCCTCATGCTCTTTACTTAATAATTCCTTAAATTCATCACCCCTCATGGATCACAATCCCTCTGTCTCGAATTTCTCTTTAGAAAACCCTAGGATTGTGTCTGATTTGCACCCCCCATCATCTCCAACAGTCTCCTCCACGGCAAACCATCCAAACACAAACCCTTCTACTTTAAATTCAGCACCATCAATTGACCCTCCCCGTACTCATACCATGACCACTAGGTCCATGAACAACATCTTCAAGCCAAAACAGGTCCATACAGTGTCTAAACATCCCCTCCCTTCCACCATTGAGCCAACGTGTGTGAGCCAAGCTATCTCTCACCCACACTGGCGTGAAGCCATGTCATGTTAACTCACAGCCTTAATGAAACACAATACTTGGGACCTTGTTGTTCCTCCACCGAACTGTCACCCTGTAGGATGCAAATGGGTTTTTTGGGTTAAAAGGCATGCTGATGGGTCAATAGACAGATTGAAAGCTCGTTTAGTTGCTAAGGGTTATAATCAACGTCCTGGTATTGATTATGTTGAGACTTTTAGTCCTATAATTAAGCCTGCAACTATAAGAACTGTGTTATCTATTGCTGTTATAAATGGATGGGATTTGCGGCAACTGGATGTAAATAATGCTTTTTCTCGATGGTAAATTAACTGAAGTTGTGTTTATGTCTCAACCCCCAGGGTTCAAAGATCAGTCCAAACCTCACCATGTCTACAGGTTAAACAAGGTAATTTATGGCCTTAAACAGGCTCCACGGGCTTGGTTTACAGCACTGAAGTCTGCAATTCTTCAACTCGGGTTTCAAAATTCTATGGTTGATCCCTCACTCTTCATTTACAATAATAACTCTATTATATGTTATTGTTTGGTATATGTTGATGATCTTGTTCTTACAGGCAATAATTCAACATTTGTGGCAGCTGTTATGAAGCAATTGGGTGATCAATTCTCCCTCAAAGATATGGGTTTGCTTCATTTCTTTCTCGGCGTGGAAGTGATTCCCACTCGGACTGGACTATTTCTATCTCAGCACAAATACATTCGGGATCTTCTAGCCTCCACCAGTATGAGTGATGCTAAAGACATTTCTACTCCCTTGTCTACCTCTCAGTCTCTTCGATTAATAGATGGCACTGCCACTGTGGACAGCACAGATTTTCGTCGAATTATTGGCAGCCTCCAGTACCTCTCCTTGACGCGTCCTGACATATCATTTGTTGTCAACAAACTGGCTCAGTTTAAGCACAAGCCCACCATGACTCATTGGACAGCAACCAAGAGGCTCCTTCGTTACCTCAAACTGACCATATTTCATGGCCTTCATCTATGCAAAGCCAGATCGCCCACACTACGGACATATTCTGATGCTGATTGGGCTGGCAATATCGATGATCGCACATCCACTTCTGTGTACATCACCTTCCTTGGCTCAAATCCAATCTCCTGGAGCTCCAAGAAGCAAAGAGCAGTCGCAAGATCCTCCACGGAAGCTGAATATCGGGCCTTAGCCAATGCAGCGTCTGAAATGATTTGGCTGTCCACTCTACTCAAAGAATTAGCATTTGAAGTACCAGCCACTCCTCAGCTACTTTGTGATAATCTTGGGGCCACACACCTCAGCCTCAACCCGGTTCATCACTCGCGCATGAAGCATATCCAGATTGATCTTCACTTTGTGCGTGACTTAGTCCAATGAGGCAGCCTTCAAGTGATGCATGTTCATACTCATGATCAACTGGCTGATCTCCTCACTAAGCCATTGTCAAGACAACGCATTGAATTTTTACGGTCCAAGATTGGTCTTTCCGATGGAAGCCCAATCTTGCGGGGGCGTAAAAGGGAAGATGCTGACAAGGCTATACACAGAGAAAATCCAGGAGAAGATAGAGCAAATTCATGACTGCATACTCTGGTATTCAAGAAGCAATCCCAAAGATAATTCATCAAATGTATACAACGGCTCATTCCTTATTTCAATTGTAACGGTTCATTCTTTTATTTGCTTCCATAAATGGAACAAATTAGTCTGTATATATACACATCAAACTGAATCAATAAAGCAGGAAAAACATTGTTCAGCAAATACAATAGCAGAAACTCTTTCTCTCATAAGTTCCTCCCTATTCCTTAAGAGAGTTGAGTAACTTCAAAATCAATATTACCCTTGTTTCTTTCACCTCAGATCTTCTTTAGGAAGTTTTGCACAAACACCAAATCAGTCCCATGAAACCTATTCCCAACCGGCCAATCCATGTCATTCACCCTAAGAAAAGAATTGTTAGTGATGACCAAACATTAATTTGAATTTAATATATATATATATATATATAAAATGCCCCTAACATTCTATATATTAGAATATGCCATGACGCCTAATAATTAAGATGCTATAGTGTGCCATGACACCTATTAAACCCTTAACAGTGGAAACAATAAATGGGGAAACCATGTGTTGTGCAATAGTGTGTAGGAATTTTGAATGGAAAATGCAAGGGGTAAGGTTTATAGTTGATATTTTTACAGTGGACATCAATAACTGCGATATGGTGTTGGGCATCCAATGGTTGACAAAGATAACAATGGAGTTAATCAATCATTCCTGACTAGGCGAGAAGGTAAGCATAAAGTAATGTACTAAGAGTACTCCACATGATGGTGCAACTAGCAAATAAAAAGAGTGACAGGGTTCTCAAGATTGGAAACTGGGTTTATCTCAAGTTTTACAGCGTTACAGACAAAAATCAGTAGCACAACAATTTTCAAAAACTAGCAGCTAAATATTATGACCCCTTCCAATTGTCAAAAATGATTAGAGCAATCGCTTATAAACTTTGTTTGCCTGCCTCTGCTACAATTCACCCCACAATTCATATGTCACAACTAAAGAAATATGTAGGAAACAAGAGGGTACAACTAGACTTACTACGAGTCTCTAGAATTCACCCTGCAACCTCAAGTTATCTTGAAAAGAAATAATGGTGAAATGTTAGAATCAAACAGTTACTCAACTCCTATGCTTTTAAAGGATTATTTACTTATTTGTTTGGGAGTGTAATAAATTTCTTTTTTAAAATAATTTTTATTTAAAAATACATCAAGATCTGTGTTGGTTTGGTTAGAAGAAGGTAATAAGGTTGATATCTAAATATCCTTTGGGACAAGTATAAGGCAAATAGCTTCATAGACTTGCTATATTTGATAGAATGCCTACCAAATGCAGATGAGACTTTTAGAGGGTTATAATAAGTAGATGGAAAGAAAAGGGGAGTAATGATTAATTACCTTTTCGATGATGCCGATGATGGAATGGCGACCTCGGTGAGAATATTCATCCACCTTCGTACCTTCTTATTTTCACTGAAATCTTCTTCATCCTTGTCAAATATAATCGTGTAACTCTCTGTTCGTTCATCTACCTTTGATTGTTCGACATTATAAGAAACAGTTGAAACTGGAAAAACAGTGTTCCATTTCATCTTTTTAATGAATCCACCAGTCTTGACAAGTTCTCCAGACCACGAAGGAGAACAAGCATAATCTCTTGCAAATATAATAATTGACAGCCCCGACTCTTTGATTTCCCCCAACAGACTCATCTCAATTGACCTTAGTAACTCTAGTTTGCCGCGACCTCGGATAATTCCTCTCTGGACAAGAGTTGTATACAAATGGGTGTTATTATTGCTGGAGTGTATGCCTCTGAAGCAATAGAAAACATCATGCATCCATTGATTGTAACATAAGGAATTAGATAGAGAGTCAATATATGAAGAAGTTGCTTCTTTGCTTGCAACAATAAGAGGCCAGTAAGAGATTGTCATGGAGTAGTTGGAGAATTTACTAAACGGATGGAACTCTCTAAGTGTTGAGTAACTTCAAATTCAAAATCAATATCAAGCTTGTTTGTTTCATCTTTAATCTTCTTCATGAAGTTTTCCAAATAGTCCCTATCAGTCATGTAAAACTTGTTCCCAACCGGCCAATCCATGTCATTCACCCTGAGAAAAGAATTGTTAGTGACTACCAAACATTAATTTGAATTTAATATATATATATAGATATATATGTATATATAGATATATATATATATATATAATTTTCTCCTAATATTCTATATATTAGAATGTGCCATTATGCCTAACAATTAAGAAGCTATAGCGTGCCATGACACATATTACCCTTAACAGTGGATACACTAAATGGGGAAACCATGTGTTGTGCAATAGTGTGTAGGAATTTTGAATGGAAAATGCAAGGGGTAAGGTTCATAGTTGATATGTTTACAGTGGACATCAATAACTACGACATGGTATTGGGCATCCAATAGTTGACAAATCTAACGCCAGAGTTAATCGAGCGTTCCTAACTAGGCGAGAAGGTATGCATAAAGTAATGTACTAAGAGCTCTGCACATGATGGTGCAACTAGCAAATAAAAAGAGTGACAGGGAACTCAAGATTGGAAACTGGGTTTATCTCATGTTTTACAGCGTTACAAACAAAAATTAGTAGCACAACAATTTTCAAAAACTAGCAGCTCAATATTATGACCCCTTCCAATTGTTAGAGAAGATTGGGACAATCGTTTATAAACTTCGTTTGCCTGCCTCTGCTACAATTCACCCCAAAATTCTATGTCACAACTAAAGAAATATGTAGGAAGCAAGAGGGTACAACTAGACTTACTACGAGTCTCTTGAATTCACCCTTCAACCACAAGTTATCTTGGAAAGAAAGAATGGTGAAATGGTAGAATCAAATGGTTACTCACCTCCTAGTGCTTTCTAAAGGATTATTTACTCATTTGTTTGGGAGTGTAATAAAAAAAATTATTTAAAAATACATCAAGATCTGTGTTGGTTTGGTTAGGAGAGAGGGTAATAAGGTTGATATCTAAATATGTTTTAGGACATGTATCAGGCAAATAGCTTGATATACTAGCTATATTTGATAGAACTCCTACCAAATGCAGATGGTACTTTTAGTGGTTGATAATAAGTGCATGGAAAGAAAAGGGGAGTAATGATTAATTACCTTTTCGATGATTCCAATGATGGAATGGTGACCTCGTTGAGAATATTCATCCACCTTTGTATCTTCTTATTTGCACTGAAATCTTCTTCATCCTTGTCAAAGACAATTGTGTAACTCTCTGTTCGTTCATCTACCTTTGATTGTTCGACATTATAAGAAACAGTTGAAATTGGAAAAACAGTGTTCGGATTCATCTTTTTAATGAATCCACCAATCTTGACAAGTTCTTCAGCCCACGAAGGACAACAAGCATAATCTCTTGCAAATATAATAATTGATAGCCCTAACTCTTTGATTTCCCCCAAGAGACTCGACTCAATTGCCCTTAGTAATTCTAGTTTGTTGCAATCTTTGATAATGCCTCTTTGGATGAGAGCTCTAGACAAATCGGTGAAATTATTGCTAGAGTGTACGTCTCTGAAGCTATAGAAAACTTCATGTATCCATTGATTGTAACATAAGGAATTAGTTAGAGAGTCAATATATGAAGAAGCTGCTTCTTTGCTTGCAACAATAAGATGGCCAGTAAGAGATTGCCTTGATGGAGTACTTGGACAATTTACCAAACAGATCCAACTCTCTAAGAGTTGAGTAACTTCACATTCAAAAATATCTTGCTTGTTTCTTTCACCACTGATCTCTTTCTTGAAGTTTCCCAAATACTTCCTATCAGTCCTATAAAACTTGTTCCCACACAGCCATTTCATGACATTCACCCTGAGAAAAGAATTGTTAGTGACTACCAAACATTAATTTGAATATAATATATATATATATATATATATATATATATATATATATATATAATACTCCTAATATTCTATATATTAGAATGTGCCATTATGCCTAACAATTAAGAAGCTATAGCGTGCCATGACACATATTACCCTTAACAGTGGATACACTAAATGGGGAAACCATGTGTTGTGCAATAGTGTGTAGGAATTTTGAATGGAAAATGCAAGGGGTAAGGTTCATAGTTGATATGTTTACAGTGGACATCAATAACTACGACATGGTATTGGGCATCCAATAGTTGACAAATCTAACGCCAGAGTTAATCGAGCGTTCCTAACTAGGCGAGAAGGTATGCATAAAGTAATGTACTAAGAGCTCTGCACATGATGGTGCAACTAGCAAATAAAAAGAGTGACAGGGAACTCAAGATTGGAAACTGGGTTTATCTCATGTTTTACAGCGTTACAAACAAAAATTAGTAGCACAACAATTTTCAAAAACTAGCAGCTCAATATTATGACCCCTTCCAATTGTTAGAGAAGATTGGGACAATCGTTTATAAACTTCGTTTGCCTGCCTCTGCTACAATTCACCCCAAAATTCTATGTCACAACTAAAGAAATATGTAGGAAGCAAGAGGGTACAACTAGACTTACTACGAGTCTCTTGAATTCACCCTTCAACCACAAGTTATCTTGGAAAGAAAGAATGGTGAAATGGTAGAATCGAACAGTTACTCACCTCCTAGTGCTTTCTAAAGAATTATTTACTCATTGGTTTGGTTAGAAGAGAGGGTAATAAGGTTGATTTCTAAATATGCTTTGGGACATGTATCAGGTAAATAGCTTCATAGACTTGCTATATTTGGTAGAACGTCTACCAAATGCTGATGGGACTTTTAGTGGTTGATAATAAGTAGATGGAAAGAAAAGGGGAGGAATGATTAATTACCTTTCCGATGATTCCGATGATGGAATGGCGACCTCGGTGAGAATATTTTTCCACCTTTGTACCTTCTTATTTTCACTGAAATCTTCTTCATCCTTGTCAAAGACAATCGTGTAACTCTCTGTTCGTTCATCTACCTTTGATAGTTCGACATTATAAGAAACAATTGAAATTGGAAAAATAGTGTTCGGTTTCATCTTTTTAATGAATCCACCAATCTTGCCAAGTTCTTCAGCCCACGAAGGAGAACAAGCATAATCTCTTGCAAATATAATAATTGATAGCCCTAACTCTTTGATTTCCCCCAAGAGACTCGACTCAATTGCCCTTAGTAACTCTAGTTTGTCGCGATCTCGGATAATGCCTCTTTGGATGAGAGCTCTAGACAAATCGGTGAAATTATTGTTAAAGTGTACGTCTCTGAATCTATAGAAAACTTCATGCATCCATCGATTGTAATGGAAGTAATCAGCTAGAGATTTAATATATGAAGCATCTTCTTTGCTTGCAACAATAAGATGGCCAATAGGAGATTGCCTTGATGGAGTACTTGGAAAATTTTTAAAACGGATGCAACTCCTTAAGAGTTTAGTAACTTCAAAATGAATATTACCCTTGTTTCTTTCACCTAGGATCTTCTTTAGGAAGTTTGGCACAGACTCCAAATTTGTCCCATGAAACCTATTCCCAACCGGCCAATCCATGTCATTCACCCTGAGAAAAGAATTGTTAGTGACGACCAAACATTAATTTGAATTTAAAAAATATATATATAATGCTCCTAACATTCTATATATTAGAATGTGGCATGACGCCTAACAATTAAGAAGCTATAGTGTGCCATGACACCTATTACCCTTAACAGTGGTCACAATAAATAGGGAAACCATGTGTTGTGCATTAGTGTGTAGGAATTTTGAATGGAAAATGCAAGGGGTAAGGTTCATAGTTGATATGTTTACCATGGACATCAATAACTGCGACATGGTATTGGGCATCCAATGGTTGACAAAGCTAACGACAAAGTTAATCAATCATTCCTGACTAGGCGAGAAGGTATGCATAAAGTAATGTGGTATGCATAAAGTAATGTACTAAGAGCTCTGCACATGATGGTGCAACTAGCAAATAAAAAGAGTGACAGGCTACTCAAGATTGGAAACTGGGTTTATCTCATGTTTTATAGCGTCACAGGCAAAAATCAGTAGCACAACAATTTTCAAAAACTAGCAGCTAAATATTATGACCCCTTCCAATTGTCAGAGAAGATTAGGGCAATCACTTATAAACTTCATTTGCCTACCTCTGCTACAATTCACCCCACAATTCATATGTCACAACTAAAGAAATATGTAGGAAACAAGAGGGTACAACTAGACTTACTACGAGTCTCCAGAATTCACCCTGCAACGTCAAGTTATCTTGAAAAGAAAGAATGGTGAAATGGTAGAATCAAACGGTTACTCAACTCCTAGTGCTTTGGAAAGGATTATTTACGTGTTTGTTTGGGAGTGTAATAAAAAAAATTATTTAAAAATATATCAAGATTTGTGTTGGTTTGGTTAGAAGAGAGGGTAATAAGGTTGATTTCTAAATATGCTTTGGGACATGTATCAGGTAAATAGCTTCATAGACTTGCTATATTTGATAGAACGCCTACCAAATTCAGATGGGACTTTTAGTGGTTGATAATAAGTAGATGGAAAGAAAAGGGGAGTAATGATTAATTACCTTTTCGATGATTCCGATGATGGAATGGCGACCTCGGTGAGAATATTTTTCCACCTTTGTACCTTCTTATTTTCACCAAAATCTTCTTCATCCTTGTCAAAGACAATCGTGTAACTCTCTGTTCGTTCATCTACCTTTGATTGTTCGACATTATAAGAAACGGTTGAAATTGGAAAAACAGTGTTCGATTTCATCTTTTTAATGAATCCACCAATCTTGACAAGTTCTTCAGCCCACGAAGGAGAACAAGCATAATCTCTTGCAAATATAATAATTGACAGCCCGGACTCTTTGATTTCCCCCAAGAGACTCGACTCAATTGCCCTTAGAAATTCTAGTTTGCCGCGATCTCGAATAATGCCTCTCTGGACAAGAGATGTATACAGATGGGTGAAATTATTGCTAGAGTGTATGCCTCTGGAGCTATAGAAAACATCATGCATCCATTGATTGTAAAATAAGGATTTAGCTAGAGAGTCAATATATGAAGAAGCTATTTCGTTGCTTGCAACAATAAGATGGCCAGTAGGAGATTGCCATGGAGTACTTAGAGAATTTACTAAACGGACACCACAATTCTTCACCTTTACTCCTTGCTCATAAGAGTCAAACGACAACTCAAGGTTGTTGAAGGCTTCATTCTTCTGCTCTTTAAGATCTTTCATATAATCAAAAGATAAATAGAACAACCAAAGATGATCTGACACAACTTGCATAGAGTTGCAACCTATATACATTGGCGAGGGATAACTCTCTTTTCCATCGACTTTCAAATAACAAAAGAGAGGACTTTTACCATATGTACTGAATGCAACACATGCAACAAACCCTATCCACTCATTACGAGGCACTTTCACCCTAATTGAAGATTCCTTACTTTGATGATTAAACCAGTCTGGAACATCATTTCCAGGAACAACAATACCAAATCCAGGTCTGGGAAGTGAGCCCTGTATCGTAAAAAAATTGTTAAAATGAGAGAAAGAGAGATAGAAAAAGAGAGAGAGAGAGATGGGGTATGATGAAGAGAAGACCTGGAGGTATTTTTCAAGCATCTTCAAACCCATGTTGTTTTGGCCATTATGCTTGTACAGTTCCCAACAATTAAGACATTTGAACTCTGATCTTTTCATACTGCTTAACTTTATTGGATTTGGAATTTCTTTTAAACTTAAACAACCATCCAATTTTACTTTTTGAACATTTAATGGAACCTCAAGCAATGATTCAAGCATCACGCAATCCTTCAAGGCAAGCTTTTCAAGCCTAGAAAGTTGATTTATGCTTTGAGGTAGGCTAACAAAGTTATTTCTGCTAAGATTTAAACTCCTTAATGATGATAAGAAGCCAATATCTTCAGGAACAGCTCCTTCTCCTAGATTGCAATCACGTAAATCCAGTTCTTCTAAGGAACACAGACCAGACAAGGAAGGCAATACTTGATCCGTGAGATTCACCGTTAATCTCTTGCATCCATTAAAAGACAATACTTTAAGGTTCTTCAAAAGGAAAAAAGATGCTGGCGGCAGCCTTATTAAAGTTCCACTTGCATCAAACTCCTCCAAACTTTCTACTTTCCGCAAGTTTTCTGGTATGTTCTTAAGCTCAGAGCACTCAGAGACATCAAGCTTGTTGAGGGATTTCAAACCACTTATGCTACTTGGAATACTTTCAAGGTTCTTACAACTGCTCATGTTCAACAGAACTAAACCAGCCAAACGATTAAAAGATGAAGGTAGTTCTGTAATAGCAGTCCCATCCAAACGAAGCTCCCTCAAACAGTTCATGTTTCCTACTATATCAGGAAACTTATCAAGTTTCGAGCAGCCATTAAGAGTGCAAGCTTTTAATGATTCCATTTCAAGGTTGCTTGGGAGAATCCTAAGACTAATGCAGTTCACAAGATTCACAAATTGAAGCTTCTTGTGATGTCCAAATGATGGATGGACCTCAGATAAACTTGCACAACCTTCAAGAATCAAACTCTCGAGATTCGGAATTCCAGTAAAATCCGGAGTATTGGTCAGGTATAGTGAGTTGCTGAGATTGATGATTTTCAGATTAACTGAAATCTGCGATCAAGACAGGATAGAGAGAGCAAACATTAAATGGTGGTACTATCCATTCACTATATTTTAGTTTTAAAATAATAATATTTGACAAAGTAGTATGCTCATGTTCAAAACAAACTCTTAAAAATAAAAAAATATATATTATTTTAAAGTAAAGAACATTTTAAAAAGCTATCTCAACCATAATATCTAACACTACTTTAATTAATATCTTTTGTACTTTCACTTATCTATTGTATGTTTTATCTTCTCTTTAAATTGAAATATTAGGAGAAAAACAAGAAGAAAAACGAAGTGATGAATGCCTTCTAGTGTTGTTTTTTTTTTTTTATTATTTTTATGGCTTATGGAAAAGATAAAATTAAATAAAAAGGTTCGTCAAATTAGGGAGTCTTACCTTACATCCATACCATAATTGTTCAATACTGCTGCAAGACATGTAGAGCTCAACGAGCTCACCCGGCTGGAAACAAGCCGGCAATGACTTTGAAGGGTAAGCATGCCATTCAAGAAATCGTAACTCGTTTGAAAGATATTCAGGTCCTTCAGAAACATCCACATTGTGAATTTTGAGCAATCTTAGTTTGGTCATTTTTGAGAAGTCTTTCATGCTCCACTCTGCCTCTTTTGCTCTGGGCATGTCCAAGAATAATGTTTCTATCTTTCTCTGTCAACCAAAAAGGAAGGATAAGTCAAAATCTATTGTAGAGTAGAGATGGATGGAGCATAAATTATGATAAACCTCATGAAATCTTATGGATAATGCTCTGCCTCAGCTACTCACTGTGCTGTTCTTCAGTGCATCGCAGACATCCTTGTACACGTAGAGTCTACTCCGGCTTCCAGGCTCTTCGGGGGATTCACGACGAACAATATCTTCACCCATTTGCTGTAATAAATTATGCATCGATATTTCATCTCTTGAGACGTTTATAAGAGATTTCTCCATAAGAACATCCATCCCAATATCTGCATGGTATCCACAACTGTTGAGTAGCCTTATTATGCGATCTTTTTTCATCCCCTTCAAGAAACAAGCAATATCTAGAAATATTTTCTGCTCTAATACATTGAGGCCATCAAAACTAATACGAAGCACAGCAATAATTTTCCGTTCAGGAATGTCTTTCATTCTATCAATCGCACTTTTCCATGCATGTATATCTCTTGTATGCAAAAACGAACCTATGACTTCAAGAGCTAATGGAAGGCCATTGGCATAACCCACAACTTGCTTAGACAAGTCCCATAAATCTTCATCAGGTTGGTCTCTTTCGAAAGCTTTCCAACTAAATAACTTAAGAGCGTCTTCATCACTTAATTCCTTTGTCTGGTATATTTTAGTAACACCATGGCTATTCAAGACATGCTCATCTCTGCTCGTTATGATTATCCGGCTCCCTGGACCAAACGATCCATGCTCTACAGCTAACATTTGTAATTGTTCTTTATCATCCACATCATCAAGAATAAGAAGAACCTTTTTAAGCGGCAACCTGCACTTTATCAAGTCAATCCTTCTTGAAGAATCCCGTGTGATTTCTGAAAGAAGTTGTTGTAGTAAACGACTCGGTCCATCTTTCTCGCCAAAAACTTCTCTCACATTTGCTAAGAAGCAGCTCCCTTCGAATTTCCAACGAAACCTATCATACATGACTTTTGCAATAGTTGTCTTTCCTATGCCACCCATTCCACTTATCCCTATAAAGAGAATATCATTTGATTTTTCGTCCATATAACCATTCAATACTTTCAGACGAGAATCTATTCCAACTAAATTTTTGCTAATTGATGGCAAAATTAAGCTTAGTTTGCTTTGTATCCATTCCAAAATCCTTTTAATTGATTGTGACTCATCCCTGCATAAAAGGGGTAAAAACATTACTCATGCAACGTGCAAAAATCACTTCATAAAGTGACAAAGGGAAAGGAAACATGAAATATTGTCTCTTGAAATATATGGTTGTTAATGAGAAACCACTCAATCAACCTTCCGAGAAAGATAGGTTCCTGAAAATAGCCTCAAGAACAAGGAGAAAAAGGAAAGAATAATTTAAAAAGGATCTAGGATGTCATGGATGTACAAAATGATCCTTATAATTGCTAGCTTATTGCACATAGAATAGCACAATCACTAAGAGAAGCATGCACATAAGGAATAAAAAAGAGACATTAAGTTTGGTCTTGACAGACAAAAAAACAAACTATCATATTTTTGCTGACTCTAAGTTATCTTTTCATTATTTTCCATGAAAAAACTGAGATCAATTACTTCAACACTTATTAAATTGCCATGTCAATATATCAATTTATCTTGCAATGGTTTGCTTTCATAAATCAAAAAACTTTTTGGATTTTATATTGTTAATTTTTTTTTTTGAAAAAAATATTTGACATATAATCTAATCAAAAAAATATCTTATATATTGTCATTTGTAAAGCACGCCATGAAAACTAAATCACTTACTTATTATTATATGTTGCCACTTGTTAAATTATTGATGAAACCCTCCAAGAATAATGATGTAGATCGTGTATTAATAAAATAAATCTATAAATTAATACTTTAGATCTTGTATTGTTATTTTAATTTGGGATTATTTTGGTATTTAATGAGATACTGCAGATTTATAATCAGAGGAACATATAAAAATAAATAAATAAATAGAGTAAATGCTATTTCTTAAGAAAATTTGATAAAATTATCTTCCAAGCTCCTAATATAACCCTTTTCTATTTCCTTTTGGAAACATATATTTGTTTGAATATGCTAATAATTTATGCTAGACAACTATATATATCATTATTCTAAATAAATAAATAAAAAGTTATATTTCTCACTGAAACAAGACATGGAGTGAGAATAGCGATCTGTGAGACAGCAATAACTCCTTTCAAAATAAATAAATAAATAAATTTATCAGCTTAGTTTACCTGTCCCGAACATCCCAACCGGATAGATTGGCCACTGTAGAGAGACAATCACTCCAGCTTTGTACCATGTCCGGATTTTCCGAGAACTTTTCTTTATGCTCAATGAACGCCTTCTTATAATCCCCAGTACTCTGATTGGCTACCTCGGATGGATCCACATCATAGAAAACTGGCAGAGCAGTGTGCCCCATCTCTTTCATGCACTGAACAATCTTGACAAGCTCATCTAAGCACCATGGTGAAGACGCATAATTTCTTGAAAACACAACGATTGAAAATCTTGATTCTTCGATGGCCTGCCAGAGAGCAGGTTCGATGGTCTTTCCTCTCTCTAGCTCCGTATCATCCATGTATACATCGACGCCTCCTTGCACCAAATTAGAATACAGATGGCCAGTAAAGTTTTTTCGCGTGTCTTTGCCTCTAAAACTAAGGAAGACATCATAATTCCATTGGGGAGGAGAATAAGAAGATGAGGTTGCCTTCTGTGTGCTGGTTGAAGCCATGGAAATCCCAGTAGCAATAAGCGAATACTGATTGATTCCTTCTAGTTTTTTTTTTTTTTTTTGTCGCCAGCCTCAGTATCTGAATTGCCCCGACTAATCTGGTGGTCGTCCCGGGTCGACCCGGCAGTGGCAGGTGAGGTTACCGATGGGTGTTGCTGCGTACACGGGGACTCGAGACCTCGCTTAAGCGGAATAAGCTGCTTATCATTTGAATCAACCCCCATTGGTATTGACTCCTAATTAACTGGCTGGGGATGGTTCAGCAACTGATGAACTTCCACGCCGTTTTGTACAATAGCCTTCTCTGAGTTCAAACATGAAACAAAAAGTTAGGAGCAGATTCAAGCTGGGACATAATTCTACACAAGAAACCAAATTTCTACAAACCGTGCGGGAAGAGTTGAGTAGAGCCTAGAGAGGTGACAGATCTAGCCAGAGCCCAATTCTATGGAGCAAAAAGTCGTACTGGTAAATGTCCTGGATCTTTGTTTTTTAAGAAAATAATAATAATAATAATAATAAAAGACTGTAAGCCAGATTACATATTCAATGCAGACGACTTCAAAAGAAAACGCAAGTTTAATCTAACACGCATTGGACAGCCGGCAGCCTGGCACCTTCCTAGCAAAAGTCAGGGTATTGCCTCCGGCAGCCTGGCAACTTTCAAATATAATATCATGTTATGGTGTTTTCATCCAATTTATTTTTATTCATGATTTTTAATGAATTTTCAAGTCAAGCGTATAATTATCATTTTACCTTTTAGTGTGTTAAAAATAACTCTTGGTCTTGGGGGTATTTATGACTTTTTCATGGGACCGATTGGCATTTAATATTTGTATTAGGGGTACATGTGTCTTTTTCCGGTATTTTTGCACAGTAAACTTCGGTTTTACCCCTGTTAGCAGACAACAAACAGTTGACAACTCAGGGGTATTTTTTATTTTTTATACTGTTGTAAACAGTTAATTAACCATATTATCCTCAAATAAGACAAAAACCAAGAGTAACCAGTGGGGTGATTTTTGTATTTCAAATATTATTAAACAGTGAAACTATTTTTATACGCTCTGGAAAGATAGTTCAGGTGTTGATTGTAGGGGTGTTTAGGTAATTACAGGCTTTTTATATTTTTTGTAGAAAACTACAGACGCATCTGTCGGACGCGCCGACTGTTTCCTTCCTTACACGCACTTCTGGTGGAGCGTGTGGCATCTTAAGATGGTTAATAATGTCCATCGAGCATCTCACCAGATGCGCCGCCTTTTCCTCTTCCACATGGTGGTGTGCGTGTCGTCACACGATGGTCGGACAAAGGCGGTGACAAGTTAATTGTCCGTGTCTTGTTTTCTCTCTCCTGCATCTTCAAAATGCAGGTTGGTACTCTTTGTTTATGGTGGTTTCATTTAAATTAAAATATATTATGCTATTCATTTCAACCTTTATTATTTTATTTTATTATTATTTCAATTATTATATATATATATATTAATTTTATTATGGATAAGGTGTTGAAAATAATGCTAGCGATTATTTTTACAATATTTTTTCTTGAAAAATATGTTAGGCCAATTATATATTATGATGTTTGTTTAATATTAACACATTAAAATAATATAAAAAACTAAAAAATCTTTCTAAGCATTTTTTAAAACTTCACAAACACCGAAACTAATAAAAAAATTAGTTTTTTATAATATAATGTTGATACAAGCAGCACCAATAAAAAAAATGAGCTGAAAGTTTTTTTTTTTTTTTTTATCTCACATGAATTTAATTTCAGTGTTCTTAAGCCATACATGAACAAATTGAGTGATAAGGAACACAAGAATAAAAGAGCACTGACAACAAAACATTCACTATACATGCATAACAACGAGTTTGGATCTCCTTTCACGCTGCCAGAGCTAACTTACTGTGTCTTATGATGCAAACTGTATTTCATGCAAAGATAAACAACAATAAAAAATAAAAACCAAAACTATGGGTATAAATACATAAATACAAAGAAAAATAAAAACTATCCTAGAAGGACCAAAAAAATCAAAACTAAAGCAAAAAATTAAAAAAAAAATCAAAACTAAAGCAAAATATTAAAAGAATAAGGCCAAAATGCAACACATCAATATTTTTTATTTTTTATTTTAATTCCTTTTTATGTACAATAGTTTTTATTTTTTCAATTTTGTCATTCGATTAAAATTGATTACATATTTTGTTTTCATTTCGGCCCTTATATTTTTTATTTTTTATTTTAATTCCTTTATTTTTTTATATATTTCTAAAAAGTCCTTATTTTTGTCTATGTTTATATATATATGCTCTTAGTTTTGATTTTTAATTTTATTATTTCCTCTTTTGTTGAGGTGGCATTTTTTAGAAAAAATTAATTCTTAAATTTTAGTTTGTATTTGTGATCATTTGAAATTTGATATTTCTTTTTTTGTCCTTTGTTCTTTTTGTTAGTTTTTTAATTATTTTTTTTATCTTCAAGTAAAATAGTTTTTATAGCTAATAATTTTTATTTTTGTTTTATAATATATTTTACTTTTTTTGTTTCCTCTTTTGTTAAAGTTGTTAGGTTTTTTTTATTCTTTGATGTAATTTTGGTTTTTTCCATTATGTACACAATAATGATAATAGTTTTAGTTTTTTTTCCTTACATCCTCTTTGTTAGAGTTTATGAGTTTTTTTATTCCTCTTGGTAATTTAATAATTTTTATTATTTCAGCAGTAATAATAATAATGATAATTTTAGTTGTTATAACCATAATAATAATAGTAACATTAATAATCATAATGATAATAGCAATTGTAATTTATTGTAGTGGTTATAGTTTATGTTGTTAATAATTATGTTTTTGATGGTAATAATAGCAATAACTCATCAAATAATATAGAAAATATCAATGATGACAATTTTTTTATAATAATGATCATAATACTAATTATAATTGCAATTATATTAATAGATATAACGGTGTTGATTATTGTAATGCTTATTGTTATAATAATGACAACGATTATAACAATAATAATAATCAGAGTATTGATTATTTACAATAATAATAGTTATAATAATTGTAACAATTTAACAATCATGGTAATAACAATGAGATAATAATCGAAATAATTCATTGATCAATGTTTTTTTGTTAAAAATTGACTTTTGTGACCTTTTTATATATGATATTTCAGATTTAATATAACATTATAAAAAATATATTAAGTCACATGTAGATAAAATTGGTGAAAAAATTGGACAAAATTATCTATAATGAAAAAATAAACAAGTCATTTGCCATGCCCTTCGCCGCAGATACAACCAAATTTTTTAATATGTGAAAAAAATGTTAATGGTCCTAGATTTTTTTATAATGCTGTACATCTGGGCGAAATAATCAACCTACAAAACTTTCAATTATTTAGTTTTTATATATATTCATTTTATATGGATAAGGCATTTAAAAGAATGATAATGATTATTTTTAAGGTTTTTTTCCTTACAAATATGTGAGGATAATTATATATTTTGATATTTACGCCTGAAAATATATATATAAAAATGAAATAAGTTTTTTTTTAAAATCTAAAATTAATTTAATCTCAGTGTTCTGAAATACTTTAAATATATTAATATTAATAATAAATCTTAAAAAATAAAAAAAATAATTGAATTTTTTTGAAATAAAAATTACTTCAAACTAAAAATATACTAAGCCACACATAGACAAATCAAATACAAAAAAACACAAAGATAACAAATCACTAACAACAAATTAGAAGTTTAAACTAAGAGCAGAGGTGTATATATACGAACAAAAAATTAAAAAATATCTCAGAAAGTCTAAAAAAATCAAAGGATCGAAACTAAACCAAAAAAATAAAAGAATAAAACCAAAATACAAAACAAGAAATTATATATGTTGAAACGAGGTAAAAAAATTTATCCCAGCAGCGGAGTGCAGGGTAATAACTCGTAGATATTATAAGGAGTGGAAAAATCATAAATAAGATGTAAAAATATATTCCTCTCCCCACTATTTGACATGGTCGACACCATTAATATGAGATGAAGCTCAAAATTTCTCAGAAACAAAAAAGAAATCCTCTCCTCTTCTCTCTTTCTTTCAACATTGGACAAGACTTGTTTGGGTATGTGATTGAGTTTGATCTAACAATACAAAAAAAAAAACTTAATTTAAAATAAAACGTAAAAAATAATTTTTTTTTTATATTTTTTCAAAAATATTTTTGAAACACAGTGATAAAAGATATAATGAAGTAATGGTTTAGTAGAAAATAGAAGTCATATCTACATTAAATATCAGTTTTTCAAATTGGTATAGTCATTTGATTTTTATCAAAAATCAATTTTTAAGTAATAATTCATTGAAAATAATGTCTGACATGGAAAATAAAAAAAATAGAAATTACATGTATTAAATTAGCAAGTCCTATGATCATCAAACTAAAATTTCTAGTGCTAAATAATTTGAATTATAACTCAGCTAACATTAATGTTCTTCTATTCAAGAGATTTGAAATAAAATTTTATTTTTAACAGAATAAAAATATGGATTGGTTGCGAGCTCACTAATTTAACACCTATTGTTACCTATTAGATGAATTTGACAAAAATCATATAATATACATAACAAGTTGGAAAATCATTTGCTGAAATTGATACTTTTTGACAAACACCTTTATGAAAAAAATAGTTACTAATTTACAATGATTCAATTATGTGTAGTAACTCACCATAATGTACGTTAACAAGTTGTATAAATTATTATGTAAAAACAAAGATTATATTTTTTTTATTCGAGGAAATTTTATTCCCAGAAAGCACATATTATGGGTCCAGGTGAGCGAATAAAACCCCGGTTGTCTCAAGATTTTACAAACGATACACTTCATGACTCGAACTCAAGATATATTATGCAGATCGCAAGACTTTTGTTATCATATCAGGTCCTTGAGGACCAGAGATTATATAATCATCACATAAACCTAAGCAAATAGTTGTATTTTACTATATTCTTTCTTGCAGGTGTTTTATATATACAAAAAGAAAAACCGAGGACTAAAAATTAACTACAAATAAAAACAATTTCAAAATTATTAGCTAGGAGTACGTGCCTTATCCTTTGTTATTAAAAAAGAAATCGTGAGAAAGTAGAAACCCATCTCAAAGGATGATGAATTTCTATCGTAGATTCACAATCACAGAAAATATATACAAGAGAAAAAACAAATTATTATTATTAAAGCAATTAAAAAAACATTAGGTGAAAACACTGAATATGAACAACATCAAAATTTTCCCTTAATTTTATCTTTTTTTATTTGATATATTTTTATTTTATTTTTTTATTCGATACATTTGTATTAGGTTGATTTAGAATTAGACTTAATGATTTATTTTAGCTAGCTTGATATATGATCTCGCAGTGTTGGAAAATAAATTAATGTTGGCTGATGTTCAATTTTAAGAAATCAAAATCAAATTTGTTGATTTTTTTATTGAGACACCTCAAAGGTTTTTTTTGTGTCTTGACTTTTCATTTCATTTCAATTTTATATTTTTACATAAAATTGATTTAGGGTTGCCTTATTGTTTTATTTTAGTTTGCTTGGTATATGGTTTTAAAGGTGTGGGGAAACAAGTTAGACAATGTGTTGATATTTGATTTGAGAAATTCAAAGTTGTTTTTATTGGTTGAATCCTTCCAAAAAACATTTCATTTGAATTTGCCAATTTGATACTTTTATATTCGGTTGATTTAGGGTAGAACTTGGTTATTTGTTTAGTTTGGCTTGATATTAGATGCTCGTGATGTCATGAAACAAATTGGATGCTCAATTAAAATTGAATTTGACAAGATTAAATTCAATTTTATTTTTTCTCGATTAAATCCTTTTATGGATAATTTAACAAGTAATTGGAGAAATTTACAATAGAAAAATAAAATTAAAAAAAAAAGAATTAAAATGAAAAAGACAAGTAAACCTCATGACCAATCTAAAATTCATGCAAAGAGTCACTTTATTTTTAAAAAATTATTTTGTTGATGTTGTAGTTCTTAAATTGATTGAGGAGGTAAACCTCATGACCAATCTAAAATTCATGCAAAGAATCACTTTATTTTTAAAAAATTATTTTGTTGATGTTGTAGTTCTTAAATTGATTGAGGAGGAAGAACCTCATTGGAAAACAAAGAAGAAAAAAGAAAGTTGATGATTAGCAGTATTTTAGCAATACAGACAAACGATCTTGGAGTTGACAAATCTATATTTATTTTTATTTAATTAAGAGCAAGAGATAATATAATATAATATAATTTAATGATCAACTATATATATATATATATATATATATATATGCATGTATGTATTATTAAATATATGTATAAACAACATTAGCAATTAATATAATACAAACAACTTCCACGTTCTTTTTTTCATTTATAATCAAATTGCTTCATTTAGCAACTGGAAGATAATTTGCTTTAAGCAAAATAGACCTGGATACCAGGTAGCCAACCGATGTACACGTGTCAAAAGGATAAAAGGACAACGCACGCTTGAGTTAATGGCGTCACGACAACTTCTTATCTTTTTCTTTTCTGTCGAATAGAAAGTCAACGCTCGCACCCGCCAACCAGGTGGGGTTCAGAGGAGCAAGGATTTCCGCACATTTCAAGGACTGTAGCGCTTACATGGTCTTAATTGATTGGTCCACCAATGAAATTAAAGTTAATGTTGTTTAGAGTCAGATTTTAAATTACGGCACCAAACATTATTCCAAATACAAGTCTTGGAAGGGGTAGAAATTGTGCGAGAGGATTTTTCCTTTATCATGTAGTTTGATTAAGGTGCAGTTGACCTTTCCATTGAAATAATATATATTTAATTATATAACAATAAATTTTGAAAATAAATACGCCTTCTTAGTTATATTTTGTAAAAATATGAAGAAGATGTATGGTAATTATTTTTATTTTTGTAAAAAAGGTAATAATCTAATCTGTTATTTTTCTGTTTTCTCTCTCCTGCACGCTAAAATACAGGAGAGACCCCTAGTTTTATGGTTTGTTTAGTTCCGTCCTTGCACTTTTAATTTTTTGTATGGTCCTAATTTCTGTTATATAAGTTTTTATTTATTTCAATTGGGTCTATCAATTGAAATTAATTATATTTTTAGGTTTCACTTTGATCCTCTTAATTTTCGGATTGGGTTTCAATATCTTAATATATTCGGTACAGAAGTTTTGATTTTTTCAATTTTGTCATTTGATTGAAATTGATAATATATTTGATTTTCATTTCGGCCCTTATACTCTTAATTTTTTATTTTAATCCCTTTTTTTTATATTTATGGAATAGTCCCTATTTTTGTCCATGTATATATAAGTGTGCTCATAGCTTTGGTTTTTTATTTTTTTATTTTTTGAGGTGATATTTTTAAAAAACAATTAGCTCTTAAATTTTATTTTGTGTCTATGATCATTTGAAAATTGATATTTCTGTTTTTCTTCTCTCTTTGTTCTTCTTTTAGTTTTTTTATTCGTTTTTTTATTTTTTATTTTCAAGTCAAATGAATTTTTTTTCACCTGATAATTTTTATTTTTATTTTATCATTTATTTTATTTTTTTGTTTGATCTTTTGTTGAAGTTTGTTTGATCTTTTGTTAAAGTTTTTTAGCATTTTTTAGTCTTTCATTTTTTTTTCATTATTAACACAATAATAATAATAATAATAATAATAATAATTTTAGGCTTTTTTCGTGCTTACTCTTTTGTTAATGTTGTTGAATTTTTTTTTTGACAGGATAATCGAATAATTTCTATTATTTTCTCTTTTGTTGAGGTAATATTTTTTTTAAAAAAATTAGTTCTTAAATTTTAGTTTGTGTTTATGATCATTTAAAAATTGATATTTCTTTTTTTTCCTCTTTGTTATTTCTTATAGTTTTTTTATTAGTTTTTTTTTATTTTCAAGTCAGATGATTTTTTTCAGTTGATAATTTTGTTTTATCATTTATTTTATTTTCTTGTTTGCTTTCTTAATAAACTTTTGTTAATTTTTTGTGTTTTTTGTTGGGGTAATTTAATAATTTTTATTGTTTTGACAGTAATAATGGTGATAATTTTAGATGTTAAGACTTTAATATTATTGTTGTTATAATATAATATGTTGATCTGTTTCATTATATCAAACTTTACATGTATAAATATTATATTTTAATCTTAACAGCTAGGAAAGAGATAAGATGCAGAAGTCTGAGTTCTTAAAAGCATTACCAGATATGTGGAAAGACTTCGAAACTCGCGTGCTGCGATAAAATGTCATATTCTTCTTTATCCACTCATATTTTCTCTTGTTCAATTTTCTAGTTGGATTCCTTAGCTATATTTTTGTGGTTATATGTGTACCTTTTTCTTAAAAATATAAATTACTTTTGTACTCAGGAAGCCCATGGTTGAGTAATGTTAATTTTGGGATGCTGGATTTATGCCTTACTTTGAGCTTTTATTTCATTCTGTGTCACAACAAGAGATCAAGTTCACTAGAGAATATTTTCATGCAGGTGCTTCCACCCTTATGTGATGAACTTAGGAATATGGTCATGCAACCAATAATAAAATACATTGATCTGTTTCATTATATCAAACTTTACATGTATAAATATTATATTTTAATCTTCACAGCTTGGAAAGAGATAAGATGCAGAAGTCTGAGTTCTTAAAAGCATTACCAGATATGTGGAAAGACTTCGACACTCGCGTGCTTCGATAAAATGTCATATTCTTCTTTATCCACTCATATTTTCTCTTGTTCAATTTTCTAGTTGGATTCCTTAGCTATATGTTCAGTATAAACATTACTTTTGAAGCCCATGGAAATTTTTTAACCACTTACAGTTTTATATGAACATCGCTATATATTTTTTACCTGCATGCCTACAAGTATCCGAGTTCACTAAGGAATATTTTCATGCAGGTGCTTCCACCCTTATGTGCTGAACTTAGGAATATGGTCATGCAACCAATGATTCTCCCCATGGTTCTCACCATAGCAGAGTCTCAGGTACTGCTCATGCAACCAATGCTACTTCTGTTGGTTCTTATCAAAACACATGCAGGTTGACAAGGGTGGGTCCAACTAGGAGAGCATGTAAAATATAATAAATTCGTCTACATCTAAATTTTTCAGTTTCAGATTATATTTCATCATCTCTATCACCAATGATAATGGATTTTAATTATTTTTTCTTGGCCATTTAAACTCTGCAATTCACTGACCCCATATTCAATTTGCGAGGAGTTCTTCTGTATCATTGTGTTCTTAATTCCAATAGCTGTCATTGTTGTTAATAGTGATTGTGGGGTTATCTCTTTGCAAAAAAGCAAGGGGATTGTGGGGTTATGGTCTCTGGTTCAAGTCCAACGTGCAGGTGGGGCAGCACATGGTATCTCTCAATGGAAAAAAGAGCAAATTGATTTGAATTTTGCAAAGCTTCTTGTTGAACAAGTCTCATCAAATTATTATTCTAATTTCTGTTATTCATTAGCCACTTATTTTCAGTGTCATACTTTTTCTTAGTTGAAGGGGCTTAGCAGTGCCTAGAGCATTAGATACCTAAAACATTTGATCCTCTCAACTAGCTAGTTAAGGAATGCATATGGGGTTGGAAACTTTCTTTGAAACCTTTATAAAACACTCGCTTGTTGATGTTTTTATCTTTTATTATATTTTTTTATAAATGAAAAACACCAAAATCCTTTTGAGATGCATCTGAATTTTGGTTCTTGATAGGAAATCGGAGTGTTATTGAGTTTCCTTCTTCCTTTACAGCCTTACCCCATTCCTTATAGCCTTTTTTTGTTTTTTAAACACACGACATTGAGAATCATTGTTTAAATACCTTGCTTATTTCAATAAAATAATGGTTGTAGTGCTTATGGTATAGTAATAGTGAGTAAATTAATAATTCATTGTAATGGTTGTAGTGCTTATGATATTATAGTAGTGATTATTATTATTGTTATGATAATAGTGATTTATTATCATGATCATAACAGATAAAATTTATTAAATTATCCTAAAAAATAATATAAAAACCAAAAACTTTAACAAAAGAGCAAGCTAGAAAATAATAATAAAAACACTAAAATTATTATTATTATTATTATTATTATTATTATTGCGTAAACAATGTAAATCATAAAATTATCCTGAAGAATAAAATAAAAAATCCAAAAACTTTATGAAAATAGCACACAAACATTAAAAAAAAATTATCAATGAAAATAAGTTTTTTAAAATTTTGATCTTAAAACATTAAAAAATGAGAGTAAAAGCTAGCATAATATGAAACCGACATGAATGAGAAGGCATTGGTATTGGTGCTATAAATTGAGAAACATCGTTGATGATTGAGTATAAAAATAGAGGAGAGTCACAACACCCACGTTGCTTGCTTGCATATAAATATTCTATTATTATTATTATTATTATTATTATTATTATTATTATTATATGCAGGTGACTGCAATATAAAAGCTGAAAAGTGAGCGAAAAACTAAAAACAAACGACAATGAAAGAGGATGTTAATTAATTGCTGCCCAACAACAGCAATAGAGAGAAAGAACAGCAAGACCCAACAAAGTAACCATTCCAATCCACAGTTAACTTAGCTTTTTCTTTAATATTATGTGACCCGACCAAGAGTGCGCATCAATCCTTTAACTAAGTTTCATAATTACGATGAAAATTATTCAAAAACACCTAAAAAACATTAATATAATAAATGTCATTTGTGCATTGTCATCCTGTCCAGATACCCTGTAAATTTAACAGTACAGTACCAAATATCTTTGCAACCTGCGTTTCAAAACATGGAGAATGAACTATCATTATTGACTATTGTTTCTTCATGTGCTTACCATATGTCAGGGCATGCATCTATTGTAGCAAAATCAATCTCCCGAACAAGTGAGACGTGCAGCAGCAGCAACAGCCTGGTGAAAGACATTGGATATTCTGTGCCTTTGACTTGGTTTTGCTTCAGCATTCATCATCCGGTAGGAGTTGAACCCATTAAAAAGGAACAAATTGGGTGTTTCTAGTTTGAATGAATCCAGTGATAGGAATTCCAGCTTCACAAGGCTAAAAAATATGGATCGAGAGAGAAGTTCCATGAAAATGTTGGAAAGAATGCAAGAAGGAAATGTAGTATTAGAAAATAAATTTGGTTAAAGGGAACATGAAATTAGGGGAGAAGTGGCAGAAATTGCTGAAGATGACGGTTGGAATCCATGTGAGCAGTGGCTTCGATGAACACACACACACACACACATCCAATGTCTATTACAGTAATCGATTGAATATATATTATGTTATGCTCTTTTGGGTTTTAACAAAAAGGTACCAAGTTGCAAAGTAATTGATATCTACATTGCAAATTTCGGGTTTGAGTTAGAATGTGCTTATCTTATAATAATCTGGGACAATTAAGATTTTACTCACTTATCTTATAACTCCGGTGTGCACTTGCCTTTTTTAAAATTCCTTGATCATCCATTCCAATTATCTTGATTAGAACTTGTTCTGGGATAAATTTGCTTGGGATACCGAGTTTGATAACAGATCTTGCATCCATATTTGGTTCCAGCAAAAATGAGCAGACTGCACCAAAACTTGCTCCACCCCCGTCAACTGCCGTGGGTAGAGGAAGAGGAAGAGGGAGGAGGGAGGGGTGGCGCATCAACCTTGAGGTCTAGTCACGCAAAGCCACAATCTGAACAGCCCTCCCTTCTAGATTTGCTATAATGAGTTGGATTGCCTTTACCATATGAAAAGAGGAAGAAGAGATCTGGGAAGTGAACTTGTGAAGTAAAATCTTCCAATTTGCATAGTGCAGAGACGGCCGTGTTATGTCAAATGTTGAAGATCCAATTTCTTAATGGATATTTAGCCACAGTAGGTGTTGAAGATTGTGTGGTTTGCTATTGATTACTGGTTGTGCCTGTGAGTTGTTTGTAGAATGTTGTGATTAATATAAACTGCAAACAATATTTCTTTCCTCACTCTGTAATTTTGTTCAGTTGAGATTCTGATAACGGGAATAGTTTTGGCAGGAAAATTGTATTCTTCAAACATACTCAGTCCCAACTGGTAGAAATAATAAAGATGGAGTCTGTTGCCCGGAGCACATTCTGGCCACGATATAGAGAGATTGGTATATATTCTACTTGGTGATTCGGTATGGTGTCTTTTCTTAAAAAAAATGATTATCTATTAAAACTAAAAAAAAATTAACACCACACCTAGGGTTCTGACTGGATTTTAAACCACAATAACTGGAAATGTAATTGGGTTTTGGCTGGATTTTATACTATAAAAATTATAAATCTAAAAAATTCAGTTGATCTAATATTTACTTGGACGAGTCTTCTGTTTTTTTTTAATAAATCTAAAAAATATATAATAAATTTATGAATATTAAGTCTACATTATTTTATAATTTTTTGATGTGAGATAATTATGTATAGTTTACATCCATACAAGTTGTTTCTTAACTCTTTGATGTAGAATAAGTATACTACCTTTCATATCTTACATTTATTTTTTAGTCCATATTCATATAAATTATTTTTAATGTTTTTTTATGTGGAACTACACTACACTTAATGTTTTATATATACATGAGTCAATTGCCCGGAGCTTTGCCGCAGTCAGAATAATATTTTTTTAAATTCAAAAGAGAATCTTAAGAGTGCAAGAATTGCTCCATAATACTATTAGTTTAGGCAAAATAATAATTTAGGCATAATTTTTGTAAAGCGCGAGTTTCTAATAAAATATATAAATTTTAAATCGATATGAATTTATTTGTTTAATAGGTTTAAACAAAAAATTGAATGATGTTTTTTTTATAAAAAAAAAACTAATATTAAACAATACAATTTATTTTTAAAATAAGACAAAAAATAAAAGATAATATTGACCCACAAAATATTTTCAAACCATTAATCCGAGATATTAGACCTAAAATACTATACATAGACAAGTTGCAAAACTCAATTCTTAATAATACTACATCAAATGATGAATATTTCTATTATTATTCTCATTGTTATTATTATAATTGTTAAATTATCACAATCATTTTAGCTACAACTATTACCATTAATATAAATAATTAATGCTCTAATTATTATTGGCATCATTATCATTATTGTTATTATCATTGTCATCATTATCACAATAATTATTATGATCACTAACACCGTTATTGTTATTAATATCGTTAAAATTATCATTAGTATTATTATCATTATTATAATAGTTTTTGTTATTATAGATATTCTTAATATTATTTCATGAATTATTATTATCATCACAACCATAATTATTAATACCATAAACACTACAACTATTATAATAAAAATTATTTTTGTTATCATCATTATCATTAGTTTATAATAGCTAAAATAATGGTTGTAGGGCTTATGGTAAAATAATAGTGATTATTATCAATAATAATTTATTGTAATGGCTGTATTGCTTATGATATTATAATAGTGATTATTATTATCAAGATTATTACGGCATGTGTCTCTTGGAAAATGAACATGAAAGCAGAGAAGAAATTAATTGTGGAAAAGCACTATAGTAATTCATAATGTTTAGTGTTTTGCACCTATAATATTTTTCCCACACCACTTATAGTATAAGTAATATGTGTGTGAGAGAAATGTTATATTAATAATAATTTCACATAAACAAAAACAAATACATTTTCATTTCTATAAAAACATTTAGTGTTTCAGGAAAATATGACTTGACCATCCGTTATCATTTTTGACATCAATTAGGATAAATAATTTCATAATTTATTTACTTATAAACTATTTTCTCTCTCTAATTGAACAGTTTTGTGAAAAAAATCAACTTACCATGGAATGGGTCTCACTCGTTACTTTATGGTACTAATTGGGAAAATTACAATCACTCGAAACTCAAACCTTGTTTGAAAGCAGGAAACTTACCATGGATGTAACAAGTACTATAATGAATCTCTAGTCTAATATCAAGTTCAACTCTTTACAGGTTGAGTAACATCAAATTCAAAATCAATATCACGCTCATTTCCTTCACCACGGATCTTCTTCTGGAAGTTTAACATAGACTCCAAATCAGTCCCATGCCCAACCGGCCAATCCATGTCATTCACCCTGAGAAAAGAATTGTTATTGACTACCAAACATTAATTTGAATTTATATATATATATATATATATATATATATATATATATATATATATAGCATGCTCCTAGCATTCTATATATTAGAATGTGTCATGACACCTATCAGTTAAGAAGCTATAGTGTGCCGTCCCAAAAGGGCGTAGCGTGATGGCAAAGAGCTTGAGATCTGCACAGCAGGTCTTGAGTTCGAGTTAGGGCGTGCACCTCTTATAAGAGTGGGACAACTAGAGTTTTACCCGCTCACCTAAGCCCACAAAGTGCATTTTCCGGGGGGTGGAGTTTCCACAAATCCAAAAAAAAAAGCTATAGTGTGCCATGACGCCTATTAAAACTTTAACAGTGGGAAACCATGTGTTGTGCTATATGTGTAGGAATTTCGAATGGAAAATGCAAGGGGTAAGGTTCATAGTTGATATGTTTAAAGAAATCTACTAAGAGATCTGAACATGATGGTGCAACTAGCAAATAAAAAGACTAACAAGGTATTCAAGATTGGAAACTAGGTTTATCTCAAGTTTTACAGCTTCATAAACAAAAATTAGTAGCACAACAATTTTCAAAAACTAGCAGCTAAATATTATGACCCCGACCAACTGTCAAAGAAGATTGGGGTAATCGCTTACAAACTTTGTTTGCTTGCCTTTGCTACAATTCACCCCACAATTCATGTCAAAAACTAAAGAAACATGTAAGAAACAAGAGGGTACAACTAGACTTACTTAAGAGTCTCTAGAATTAACCTTGCAAGCTCAAGTTATCTTGAAAAGAGAATGGTGAAATGGTAGAATCAAACAGTTACTCAACTCCTAGTGTTTTGGAAAGGATTATATACTTGTTTGTTTGGGAGTATAATAAAAATAATTTTTATTTAAAAATACATCAAAATCTGCGTTGGTGTGGTTAGAAGAGAGGGTAATAAGGTTGATTTCTAAATATGCTTTGGGACAAATATAAGGTAAATAGCTTCATAGACTTGCTATAATTGATAGAACGCCTACCAAATGCAGATGGGACTTTAGTGGTTGATAATTAAGTAGATGGAAAGTAAAGGGGAGTGATGATTAATTACCTTTTCGATGATTCCGATGATGGAATGGTGACTTCAGTGAGAATATTCATCCACCTCTGTACCTTCTCCTTATTTTCACCGAAATCTTCTTCATCCTTGTCAAAGACAATCATGTAACTCTCTGTTCGTTTACCTACCTTTGATTGTTCGATATTATAAGAAACTGTTGAGACTGGAAAAAAAGTGTACGATTTCATCTTTTTAATGAATCCAACAATCTTGAAAAGTTCGTCAACCCACCAAGGTGAACAAGCATAATCTCTTGTAAATATAATAACTGACAGCCCTGACTCTTTGATTTCCCCCAAGAAACTAGACTCAAGTGACCTTAGATCCTCTAGTTTGCTATCATGGATAATGCCTTTCTGGATGAGAGCTGTATACAAATGGGTCAAATTCTTGCTAGAGTGTTCATCTCTGATGCTATAGAAAACATCATGCATCCATTGATTGTAAGATAAGGAATTAGCTAGAGAGTCAATATATGAAGAAGCTGCTTCTTTGCTTGCAACAATAAGATGGCATGGTGGAGTACATGGAGAATTTACCAAACGGACACCACAGTTCTTCACCTTTACTCCTCGCTCATAAGAATGAAACGACAACTCAAGGTTGCTAAAGGCTTTATTATTCTGTTCTTTAAGATCTTTCAGATAATCAAAAGATAAATAGAATAACCAAAGATGATCTAACACAACTTGCATAGTGTTGCAACCTATATACATCGGCGAGCGATAGCTCTCTTTTCCATCGACTTTGAAATGACAAAAAAGAGGACTTTTACCATATGCACTGAATGCAACACATGCAGCAAACCCTATCCACTCATTACGAGGTATTTGCACCCTAATTGAAGATTCCTTACTTTGATGATTAAACCAGTCTGGAACATCATTTCCAGGAATAGCAATACCAAATCCAGGTCTAGGAAGTGAGCCCTGTATCGTAAAACAAAAATGTTACAGAGACAATGATAGAGAGAGAAAGAGAGAGATAGACAGATGGGGTATGATGAAGAGAAGACCTGGAGGTATTTTTCAAGCATGCTCAAACCCATGTTGTTCTGGCCATTATGCTTGTAAAGTTCCCAACAATTAAGACATTTGAACTCTGATCTTTTCATACTGCTTAGCTTTATTGGATTTGGAATTTCTCTTAGTCCTAAACAACCATCTAATTTTACTTTCTGAACTTGTAATGGAACCTCAGGCAATGATTCAAGCATCATGCAATCCTTCAAGGCAAGCTTTTCAAGCCTTGAAAGCTGATTTATGCTTTTAGGCTGGCTAACAAAGTTATTTTTGCTCAGATTTAAACTCCTCAATGATGATAAGAAGCCAATATCTTCAGGAACTGCTCCTTCTCCTAGATTGCAAGCACATAAATCCAGTTCTTCTAAGGAACACAGACCAGACAAGGAAGGCAATACTTGATCTGTGAGATTCACCGTTAATCTCTTGCATCCATTAAAAGACAATACTTTAAGGTTCTTCAAAAGAAAAAAAGACGCTGGCGGCTGCCTTATTGAAGTTCCACTCGCATCAAACTCCTCCAAACTTTCTACTTTCCCCAAGTTTTCTAGTATGTTCTTAAGCTCAGAGCAGTCAGAGACATCAAGCTTTTTGAGGGATTTCAAACCACTCATGCTACTCGGAATACTTTCAAGGTTCTTACAACTGCTCATGTTCAATAGAACTAAACCAGCCAAATGATTAAAAGATGAAGGTAGTTCTGTAATAGCAGTTCCATCCAAACGAAGTTCCCTCAAACAGTTCATGTTTCCTATTATATCAGGAAACTTATCAAGTTTCGAGCAGCCATTAAGAGTGCAAGCTTTTAATGATTCCATTTTAAGGTTGCTTGGGAGAGCCCTAAGACTAATGCAGTTCACAAGATTCACAAATTGAAGCTTCTTGTGACGTTTAAATGATGGATGGACCTCAGATAAACTTGCACAACCTTCTAGAATCAAGTGAGTTCCTGAGATTGATGATTTTCAGATTAACTGAAATCTGCAATCAAGACAGGATAGAGAGAGACATTAAATGGTAGTACTATCCATTCACTACATTTTACTTTTAAATAACAATACTTGACAAAGTAGTATGCTAAGGTTAAAAATAAATTCTTAAAAAAATATTATTTTAAAGTAAAAAACATTTTAAAGGTATCTCAACCATAATATCTAACACTATTTTATTTAATATCTTCTTTATTTCCACTTCTCTATTGTATGTTTTTTCTTCTCTTTAAATTGAAATATTAGGAGAAAAACGAGAAAAAGGAAGTGATGAATGCCTTCTGGTGTTTTTTTTTTTTTTTTTATGGATAATGGAAAAGATAAAATTAAATAGAGAGGCCCGTCAAATTAGGGAGTCTTACCTTACATTCATACCATAATTGTTCAATACTACTACAAGACATGTAGAGCTCAACGAGCTCATCCGGCTGGAAACAAGCCGGCAATGACTTTGAAGGGTAAGCATGCCATTCAAGAAATCGTAACTCGTTTGAAAGATATTCAGGTCCTTTAGAAACATCCACATTGTGAATTTTGAGCAATCTTAGTTTGGTCATTTTTGAGAAGGCTTTCATGCTCCACTGTGCCTCTTTTGCTCTGGGCATGTCCAAGAATATTGTTTCTATCTTTCCCTGTCAACCAAAAGGAAGGATAAGTCAAAATCTATTACACAGTAGAGATGGATGGAGTATAAATTATGATAAACCTCATGAAATCTTATGGATAATGCTCTGCATCAGCTACTCACTGTGTTGTCCTTCAGTGCATCGCATACATCCTTGTACACGTACAATCTACTCCGGCGTCCAGGCTCTTTGGGGGATTCACGACGAACAATATCTTCACCCATTTTCTTTTTCATAAATGATATTCTCTTTATGCCACCCATTCCACTTATCCCGATAAAGAGAATATCATTTTCTTTTTCATCCATATAATCATTCAATACTTTTAGACGAGAATCTATTCCAACTAAATTTTTTCCAATTGTTGGCAAAGTGAAGCTTAGTTTGCACTGTATCCATTCCGAAATCTTTTTAATTGATTGTGACTCCTCCCTGCATAAAAGGGGTAAAAACGTTACTCATGCAGCAAGCAAAAATCACTTCATAGAGTGACTAGGGGAAAGGAAACATGAAATTTTGTTTCTTGAAATATATGGTTGTTAACAAGAAACCAATCAATCAACCTTTCGAGAAAGATAGGTTCCTGAAAATAGTCTTAAGTACAAGGAGAAAAAGGAAAGAATAATTTAAAAAGGATCTAGGATATATTGGATGTACAGAATGATTCTTATAATAGCTAGCTTGGTCTTGAAAGAGAAAAAAACAAACTCTATCATATTTTTGTTGCCTTCGAAGTTATCTTTTCATTATTTTCCACGAAAAGCTAAGATCATTTACTTCAACTCTTCTCAAATTGCCATTTCAATATATCAATTTATCTTGCAATGATTTGCTTCTATATATAAAAAAAATGGATTTTATATTGTTGATTTTTTTTGAAAAGATTATTTGACATATCTTATATATTGTCATTTGTAAAGCTCGCCATGAAACTTAATCACTTGCTTATTATTATATGTTTCTACTTGTTAAATTGATGATGAAAACTCAACAAGGATATGAATTTATAGCTCTTCAATCATACATTATCGACCCTCCAAGAATAATGATGTAGATCTTGTATTAATAAAATAAATCTACAAATTAATACTTTAGATCTTGTATTGTTATTTTAATTTGGGATTATTTTGGTATTTAATGAGATAATTCATTGATTTATAATCAAAGGAACAAATAAAATTAAATAGAGTAAATTAATAGCTTAGTTTACCTGTTCCGAACATCCCAACCAGATAGATTGGCCACTGTAGGGAGACAATCACTCCAGCTTTGTACCATGTCCGGATTTTCCGAGAACTCTTCTTGATGCTCAATGAACGCCTTCTTATAATCCCCAGTCTGATTGGCTACCTCCGATGGATCCACATCATAGAAAACTGGCAGAGCAGTGTGCCCCATCTCTTTCATGCACTGAACTATCTTGACAAGCTCATCTAAGCACCATGGTGAAGACGCATAATTTCTTGAAAACACAACGATTGAAAATCTTGATTCTTCGATGGCCTGCCAGAGAGCAGGTTTGATGGTCTTTCCTCTCTCTAGCTCCCTATCATCCATGTATACATTGATGCCTCCTTGCACCAAATTAGAATACAGATGACCAGTAAAGTTCTTCCGCGTGTCTTCGCCTCTAAAACTAAGCAAGACATCATATATCCATTGCGGTGGAGAATAAGAAGATGAGGTACCCTTCGGTGTGCTAGTTGAAGCTGCTTCTTTTCTTGCAACAATAAGATTGCCAGTAGGAGATTGCCATGATGTAGTACTAGGAGAATTTACCAAACAGACACCACAATTCTTCACCTTCACTCCTCGCTCATAAGAATGAAACGATAACTCAAGGTTGTTGAAGGCTTCATTCTTCTGTTCTTTCAGATAATCAAAAGATAAATAGAACAACCAAAGATGATCTGACACAACTTGCATAGAGTTGCAACCTATATACATCGGCGAGGGATAACTCTCTTTTCCATCGACTTTGAAATGACAAAAGAGAGGACTTTTACCATATGCACTGAATGCAACACATGCAGCAAACCCCATCCACTCATTATGAGGCACTTGCACCCTAATTGAAGATTCCTTACTTTGATGATTAAACCAGTCTAGAACATCATTTCTAGGAATAGCAATACCAAATCCAGGTCTAGGAAGTGAGCCCTGTATCGTAAAAAAATGTTACAGAGAGAAATAGAGAGAGAGAAGGGGTATGGTGAAGAGAAGACCTGGAGGTATTTTTCAAGCATGCTCAAACCCAAGTTGTTTTGGCCATTATGCTTGTACAGCTCCCAACAGTTAAGACATTTGAAATCTGATCTTTTCATACTGCTTAGCTTTATCGGATCTGGAATTTCTTTAATCTTAAACAACCATCCAATTTAACTTTTTGAACATTTAATGGAACCTCAGGCAATGATTCAAGCATCACGCAATCCTTCAAGGCAAGCTTTTCAAGCCTAGAAAGTTGATTTATGCTTTTAGGCAGTCTTACAAAGTTATTTTTGCTCAGATTTAAACTCCTCAGTGATGATAAGAAGCCAATATCTTCAGGAACTGCTCCTTCTCCTAGATTGCAAGCACATAAATCCAGTTCTTCTAAGGAACACAGACCAGACAAGGAAGGCAATACTTGATCCGTGAGATTCACCGTTAATCTCTTTCATCCATTAAAAGACAATACTTTAAGGTTCTTGAAAAGAAAAAAAGATGCTGGCGGCTGCCTTATTTTCACCGATATCATGAGATCTAGATTGACTACATAAAAACCAAACACAAAGAACATCGAAAAAGAAATTTCAATAAAAAAGCTTAGTGATGAAACAAGAAAAATAAGAAAAAAATTATACAACTTGTGATTGGGACAACCCCATAAAAAGGAAAGTAAAGGAAAAAACACAAAAACTAGTTTATGAAAATCAAAATTTGAATGACAAAAACTGAAAATAAATCAATTTTATAAAAGGACCTAAAAAGATAAAAGTTAATTTTGTGTTAAACTTCAAAACCTATTACTTTGATCACAAGGATGAGACTAACCTCAAAAAAAGGGAAAAAATGCATATGATTCTCTTAAAGACGCGCACATTACAAATATTTTTCTTAAAAGACTATTGTTCTTGGTGGATAAGATTATGATTATTGTTATATGTTTAGAGATTGTGTTTTAAGCATGGCCATCCACATCTGAACTTATTAATTAAGAAGTATAAACAAAGATGAAAAGCCACCATCAATTTAGGAGTTGCGTTCCTTTTCTGATTCTGATTGGGTTGGTGATCTTACTACTGATTTTTGTTTCTTCCTTGGTGATTCACTAATCTCTTGACGATGTAAGAAGCAAATTGTTGTTTCTCATTCAGTACTAAGACATAATATTGTGCTATGGGCGATACTACTCAAGAACTTCTCTAGTTTTGTTGACTTCTTTCTAATATGAGAGTTTCGCATAATGGTTCCACTATTCTTTATTGCGACAATTAGAGTTCTATACAAATTGCACATCATCATGTTTTTCATGATGTTTTTCATCGAGATTGATTGTCATTTTATCCGCCAACATGTTGTTAAAGGAATAGTTTGACTCATCTATGTTGTTTTTGCTGATCAAACTACTAATATTTTTACTAAGATTCATCCTCCAAGTTGATTTACTACTTTATTGTCCAAGCTCCAGTTGATGTTACCATATTAGTGTAAATCAATTAGATTTGTCATATATTTAGCCAAGATATCTCTAAATTTCTTATTTTTGTTTGATCCTTTCCTATATAAAGGACGCTTGTATATGTGCTTTATATCATTTTGTTTCAGCTATTACTGTAGTTTGGAATAATATATTATTTAAAATCAATGTTTATCAGTTGTTATCTCACTAGTTCAATTCAATGTTATCATTTCGTTTCGGTCAAATCAGCCAAAACATTTTATACTACTAAAAAAAGAGACAAAACATCGTTGTTTTTACCTTTATTTAAATTCCAACTCATTCTGTATTTTTCAGCCAAATACCTGCCGAAACACGTCAGTATCATACCGACTGTGCTATTTCGGTCATGAAAGAAATAATCAAAGAATTAAATTGAAACCCCCCCCCCCCCCCCCCAAGCACCCCTCAACCCCAAATCATTTTCCCAAACTCAAATCCATAACTTTTTCTTCCCACGGCACCCCCATCTTCTTCCAACGTAGTGACTGGCGACACCCTTATCTGACATATAGCTTGGCATGACTTGAAGTTTAATACTGAAGGTGGGGGAGGTCGTAGAGACAGATGCACTGCGGTTTCTAGGAATACTGGAGTAGATCACAAAGACATAAACATTATAGTTTTGTGTGTCCATGGTTGACATGATGAAGGAAAGGAGAAAGAAGAACAAAGAAATATGAAGAATTAGTCATAGAGGTGCAAAATTAATGTAGAAAAGTATTGAAAATTTGAAAGTTTAAAATTGTTGTGGATAAAAATCTATGCAATTTATTTATATATATAAGCCAAAGCTTTTGATTTTTGACTTGAGCTAATATTTCTTACTGCGAGCTTGGGCCCAAAGATTTCCTAATTATACAAATTATTATTATTCCAGGAAAAAAACTAAAACCCATGAATGATTATTGTTTAAAACAAATTGAAAACAAAAAACAAAATTTTAAATAATTGTTTTTGGTGCTTACCTACAATTGTGATGGACTAAATAGTAAACAATTTTTAAAGATATTTCTAATTTTGAGATTATGTTTGTTTGATTTTATGTTTGTGTTGTATAATTAAAAGTTAATTTATCTTGAACTTAAATTATATTTGTTAAATTAATATTTTAATTTTTTTCATAAAATTAATTAACTAATTAATTATATATGAACAGTACAACCCCAAAACGGCATGCCGAAACGCTTCGAAACTAAAACATTCCGGACCAATTAAAAAAACAAAACACAAACCGAAGTGGAATTGACAACTTTGGTTCAACTATTACTATATTACTTTATTTTCTTTCACCTGTTATTGTATATCTAGTTTTTCTAAATGACTTATATAATTGGAATACATATAAAGTTATTTTATTAATTTAGGTTTTCAAAATGACATTTGGTGTCATTTGGAGCACATAAATTCTAAATGGGCTTAAACTTCCAAACCATATCAAAATTCATATTCAGCTTGTTGGTTATTGGGTTTGGCCTAGTTCACCCATGAGGAAATGAACTCAGTCTATTTATCTAGAGATATGATTTGGTTTGGTTCGCCCATGAAGAATGAATTTAGTCTATTTGTCTAGAGGTGTTACTAAATAGTAACCGCTAAGTAATCGCTCCCCTCTGTATATAAATATGGACTTCCCTCTTATGTGAAGATACATGTTTTTTTTTTCATATTTGGAATATGGTTCTTTCTCTCAATACTCTACATTAAACTTGCTAAGATTTGTAAACACGTTCATGCTATAAAACATCGTTTTGATTTTTAGTAATCGAAGTGGCCCTGAAGCAATTAATCTAGGAACAATGAAACAAAATGTAACAAGTTTTCCTTATAGATTCTACATCTCAATACACACACTGTAATAAAATAAATGAGAAGACGAAAACTTACAACCTTTTGCACTCGGCAAGCTATTGCCACCAATTGACTTTTAACATGGCAGACGAGTTTCCTAAATTGAGAGTACTGATCTGTGAAGTCAGTTTATCCAATGCTGGATGTGCCTCTCGCTCCAGTGTTTTTGCATGCATAGGAAATGGAAAAGAGAAAGGAAATAATTAGACACCTAGGATCAGCCTCGCGATTAAGAATATTTAATTCATTTTGTAAGAAAACATATCCACCAAGGAATTGCATATACTTCACTTCACTTTCTAAGCAGCTGCATGCAGCCTCAAGGCATGATTCTAATGCAACAAACTCAAATGGAAGAACCTTTGATCCTTCTCGATTCTCGAGACCCTGTTTCGCTCCCTTGTTGCAATCCTGATAATGTGAAAAGCCTTCTCGAAATTTTTCAGGACTCCAACCCTTTGACTCAAACTAAAACTCAAACCAAAAAAGTTGCTCCTGATAATGTAAACTAAATTTTTATTTTATTCTATTTTAAAAATATATTTTTTTAATGTGAAAATCTTAAATTCAACGTTAAACAAACGTAAAAGTTCACTTGCTCTGCATTAAACCAAGTATCAAGTAACCATTTCACCTAATAACTTAAGCTTTTAGGTGAAGTTTCAAGATATGATTTATATTATTGTTCAAAACACCCCCTTCAAGTAAAAACTTTTTGAACTTGAAACTTGTACATATATTCACATTATTTTGTACTTGATTTTCATCAAATAAAATGAGTGGTGAGATTCGAACTCGTGACTGCTAGATTAACAAGACTCTAATACCGTATTAATATACTATCTCACCTAAAAACTTAAGTTACTAGATAAAATCATAAAATATGACTTATATCATTCTTAACACCAATAATCCAAAAAAATATTCACAACTTCAAGTAAGGGATCAGTAAAACCTGAGCTTTAGTGACATGGTGATGAAACATCAAGCCCCACTGCAACTCTTCCATGAATGGAGTGACAGAAGGGTCTCTCGAATTCAACAGCAAAACTTTCTGTGCAGTAATAATCGCCTGAATATGCTCCAAATTAATAGCAATTGCTCTCTCTCGATCAAAAGCAGCAGATGGATAAGAAAGTAACTGGTCAAGGGCCCAACTTCCACCACCTGGACTTGGCCAGTTGAGTCTAGTAAGAGTGAGGGCCGAACCCCAGTCCCTTTTTTGCGAGAGGATGGGAAACGGACGTTGAGAGAGGTTGTGGGAGGGTCGGGTCGGGTCATTGGGTCCTTGTCGTCTTCAGGTTTGGATAGCGGAGGTGTTCGTGGGCGAGATCTCATGGTTGGAGGTGGGGATGAGTTTTACTGGGCTACACAAGAAGATGATGCATGGTTTTCACATCAAATTACCTCCATTTTCACTCGATTATTAAAATATTGAGTGCCCGTATCTTCCTGGGCAATTCATATGATTCTCTTAAAGCAGCGCGCATTATAAATATTTTCTTAACAGGCTACTGTTCTTGGTGGTTAGTATTACAGTTACTGTTATTTGTTCAGAGATTGTGTTTTAAGCACGACCATCCATATCTGAACTTATTAATTAAGAAGTATAAACAGATGAAAAGCCACCATCAATTTAGCAGCTAACATTCGATCGAGATAATAATAATAATAATAATAATAGAAGGCCGGAGCTCAAAGGCTCGTTAGTCCTTGGCTTTTCCGATGTCCAATAGAAGCGGGAACATTTTGGTTGTGGCATTTTTTCATAGAGGGAAGTAATCAAACCACCTATCTATCATGGCAAGGCACTGCTCTGGCCTGTATTCCGGCGCCGTGTGACCCCCTCCCTACACACCACCACCTCGAATATTACACTTTTCAAGACAGCATAGTTGCTTATTTGTATTATACTGTTAAATAGGCTAATGTCTGTTCTTACCTTTACAGTTGCAAACCTCAAGTCGTATGTTATGTAATCGAGCTCATTGTATGCATACAGCATTGTGTATCTAAAGATGGCCGAACATGTAAAAATAAAAGATGGTCAAATTGTGTATCACTATTTGGATTTTGTCTATAAAAAATAAAATTTAAGGGTTTAAAATGATAGTTACTAACCCTGCAACTTGACCATCAACAAACCATGGTTCCCAGTCAAACTTAATCGTCAAATTCAGGGATTCGATCCATTCATGTGTACCAATGTATGGGATAGTCATGTCATGATCGCCACTGCACAAGTTAAAACAATAGTTAAAATTGCACTAAATGGGAAGATTCAGAATAATGTGTTCATAGAACTATAAACATTACCTGTAAATTAGAGCTCGATATGGTTTCTTGGTCAAGTTCCGATGGTAATCAACAGAACTTTTGACATTGTACGAATAAGCCAGGGTCTTATTGCATCTTTCCCAATGCTTTTTGGTTCCCTGGTCATGATAGTTCATTTTTTCCCGTCATGAGAAGAGTTATTTTGAATCTGGAAGCTAATACTTGTTAGGCAAGCATACCTTGCGAATATGGAGAGCATCTTGAACAGTTTCATCATTAGCCCACTTATAAATGTATACATAATTGTAACTCTGCATACCAGTAAGCTGGTTACTAACCAAGGTATGCGATGACTTCTGAGTGAGAAAATAAAGTGGAAAAAAAGAAAAGAAAAGAACAGAGAAAATTCAATGTACCCGGCACCATGGTCTAGGAACATGGGGACTTGATAGCAGAATATCAGTGTCATCGGCTATGAGAAACCTTGGATCCCATTTCAATGCCATTGGTTTTGGGGATATGAGCTTACATGAAGGTTCCAGAATTTGTCCAGTAAATATTTTTCCAATGCACTATAAATTCAAAAGAGAAGTCAATAATTTCATGCTCATAAACTTCTAGCATGACGCGACAATTTTTTTTTATCAAAGATTTGATTTATGAATGGATTACTCGCCTTCTTGATGGCTAATATGTCTCCCATACATGATGCATTGCTTTGATCTGGATTCAAGTACTCACCCTTGCAATTTTTCATGAAAGACTAGAGAAAAAACAAACAAACATGAGAATAGTTTAACTTTTGCGAGAACCAGCTAGCTGGGAAGTTAAGAGCAGAGCTAGGAGAGGGAAGTTACCTCGTAGAGTTCATCTGATATAAGCGCTTTTAAGTGAGCAAAAGGAACTATTGAATTGGTGTCAATTTCATCATCTGTATATGGGTTTCCAAGCACATATCCCTGAGTTCCAACATGTTGTACAGTCTTGTCAGCCACAACCCATATAAACAAAACAAAAAAAAAAAACAGAGACATTTGTGGACTTCTAACTAATTCGTATTTAGATTTTCAGAGTTGATCGAGTACTTTGAGGTTCATTTTTGGCTGATGTCCCACTTCATTCCCTGCAAGAAATAAAAAAATTGAACACTTATGTATGCATATGGAGGTTGAATATTACGAGAAAAATAAGTTGTGTTTGGGACAGAAGTCAACTACCTTCGGAAATCTTCTGGACTATGATAGGTGCAACGATGCCTGAGTAGGAGTCCCCGGCAACATAGAGTGGATTTTTAAGAAACTCGGGGTGGTCCACAAGCCACTATGTCACAAATTCAAAATATTAGCCAAATTAATTTACATTACTAGTTTACTCCTATTAATTTACCTCTGTTGACTATCATGACGCCTGTTGAATATCTTGAGATTTAAAAATACACACTTTCCCTTACCTTTCTTAAGAACTCGCAAGTCTGAGCAGCTGATAATGTATCACTAACATCGTAACCTTCCAGTGTTGTTGAATAGGAAAATCCGGTGCCAACAGGTGCGTCTACAAATATTATGTTGGCAATCTGAACCATTACATGACACAAAGGTTCAACAGTTACAGTTAGCTGCACGATTCGAATAAATAATTCAAGGCTGTAGAAATTTGTGACCTTTGTCCATGAATACGGGTTCAATGCAAAAACAGGCTGGCCTCCTCCACTGGATTTTGCATAATCAACTGCTAACGGGCCTATTCATGAACACCATTAGGAAAACTTTAAATAGACTTGATCTGGCCAAGCGAATTAGGAAATAGAGAAATTTCTGCTTTAAAAAGTGCATGATAAGACAATTGCAGTTCTCTGTGTGTGTGTACCAATTTCATACACAAGTCCAGACAGGGCAGAACATCCAGGGCCACCAGTGAGCCAAAGCACAAGAGGGTCATCTTCCGGGCTCCTCTCGGACTCGATGAAGTAGTAGAATAGGTGCACTGCTTCCAATTCTCCCACGCCAATATACCTGGACACAGAAAATCAGAATGAAAACAGGATAAACTTCACAAAGCCTTGCACTCAAAAGGAAAGAAAAAAAAAGTACACTCACCCTGTTTCTAGTACAAATGGAAGGCTACCGTCAAAGCCAGGCAGGGAGTTGATTATTGATTTTGATGCAGCGATGTTGGAGAGTAGCAGTAGAGTGAATACGTAGAATAACATCATATTGTTGAAATGGTAATGAGTATTTCGGAGTTGGATACTGACATCTCTGTGGTGGCAGGATACAGCTTCCAATTCTCCTTTCATCTACGAAAAGAAGTTAAATAGCTGTTAGATAGCAGTGTCGAGCTGTCTTCTCAACGCACGAGAACTGTAATGGGTACTCCTGACATGATTTCTCAAAAGTAAGATATACATTTAATAGTTCTGGACGTATCATTAATTGTGTATTAATTATGAATGGATTAATTTCACCATAAAAGAGCAAATTTAATCCTTAGAATGCACAAGTTTTAGAAGGCATGATTTGTTGCTTGTCGATAGCTCTACACCAAACAGTCGTGCGGAAGGAGTTTTGAATGGTTGCAGAGGAAAACAGAACGTCCGACTGTGCTTTGTAGTTTATGATACAGGTTTGTGGTCTCGATGGGATTTTCAAAATATATATATTTATGTACTTTTCTTTGGTAGCCACAAATTCACCGCAACCTTTTGAGATCCTGCCATTGCTTTATCCTTTGTTTGTGGTGATTGGAAAGCGAAATTTGGCTCCAAAACGTTTTGCTCGTTGATATCTCTACCAGATAAATGAACAAACAATGGGGACCAACAATGGCTGACTCTTGATATCTGGTAAAATCTATAAACGTGGGAGTGATGAAACTAATCATTTTTAGTTTCTCTTAGAGATCCAATCTTTTTTTTTCTAGAACCCTCTCACGTTTTTAACAAAATACTATCTCTCCATCTATATATATATATAGTCTCGCAACATGGTCATGCATTCAATTGTATCCATAAACATTTCTTACAATAAACTTTTTTGTACCATCAAACTATTATTGGTGTCAATAAAAAAAGACATCAATATTTTTTTTTAAATAAAACTATGAAGTTCTTCTATCAAACAACTCATTATTGAAGAGTAAAATTGTTTTAAAAAAAAGATATAGGCCAACCTGGCCACATGATTATGATAGACTCAGGAAGAAAAGGTGTAAAAAACACACACATGAAAATCAGTTTCTAAAAAAATATATATTAAAAGATCAAATTAAAAAATAAATTTATTTTAAAAAGAGAGAAAAAGAGAGATCAAGTTCAACATTTATTAACACATTAAACTTTGACCAAGGTCATGAGATCTAGACCGACTACATAAAAACAGATTAAAAAGATTAGTGATGAAACAAGAAAAAACAGAAAAGCAAATGATACAACTTAAGATTAGGACAACTCCACGTAAAAGAAAAGACACAAAAACTAGTTTAAGAAAATCAAATTTTGAAGGATAAAAATAAAAATAAATTAATTATATAAAAGGACCTAAAAAGTTAAAAGTTAATTTTGTGTCAAACTTCGAAACCTATTACTTTGGTAACGAGGATGAGAGTAACCAACGATAAATAAATATTCTCAACTAAAAAATAAAAATAAAAATGGGATCAATTTTTATATAAAAATAAATTAAAATCCAATATCAGGGATAAAATTGAAAATGAAGTATAATTAGTAAAAAAAATTAAAAAATTAAAAGATTAAAAACTAAATTTGACATGAAATCAAATTGAACTAAATGGCATGGGCAGAATTGAAGAGACAAAATAAGATTAAAAAAAGAGTATATAGTAATCAAAAGAAAAGGAACTGAATTAGATATACAGAATAACTAATACGTCACAAGGAGAAAAAAAGAGAAGATGGAGAAGAACAAAGTCAATCGGATCCTAACGAAAACTCCATTGCACACACGGTTACATCCACTTCTTGCACATGCCAATATTTATTTCATTGGGTACTAAAACTGCCCCTTTTCATATTGGCGATATCTGCAATTCTTCGTGAAGCCTCTGAGAGGAGAATCGTGGGATGTTTCCTGAAAATCTTTCCACCACTTCATAAAACTGCTTTCTTCCAAAAAAATCTCAGGAGATACTGCATAGTTATTGATTTGGTCCATCACATACTGCTGAAACATGTTCAGAAACTCTCTCGCTGATTGTTTCTCTGAAGTACTTCCACCCTTCAACTGTTTGCAAGAAATGAGAGCCTCCTCCACATTCATCCAAAAGCAGGAATCCTCTGTAAGATTACCAGCCACATTTTGTTTCTTCTTATCGTTTGGTGGCCCGGCAAGTTTTTCTGCATGCTCCTTTTGCCATTGCTCCAGCAGAATATAAGGTTTCGATCTTCCATGAGTTTGGTAGTCTCGTTTCCCTTCCCGTCTATAGTATTCGGCAATGTCGAGTGGTTCAACCATTCTTCTATAATTTGTCCCTGCATAAAGCCATGTCTCCCGCATAAATGCTCCTTCTTTCTGGGGTTTTCGCTCAGCATCCTCCACCAATTTTCTCCAGTAATGGGTGAGAGCTTTCTTGAACTTGGTGGCGTCCATGTCTCTAATAGAGCACAGGTTCTTGTAACTATCATAGTAGCATATCCCCTTAGTCTCAGTCTTTCTTGTACCATTCTAGGCAGGCCATGTTTATCTTTACTGCGTTTAGTTTTTTTATCCCGCCAATACCCTTCATTCATTGTGCTATTCGGTTTTCGTGGCTTTCCAATTCTGATATTAGATCATCGATGCTGCTGTTCTGCTGCTGCTGCTGACTTTAAATGTATTTTCCATTAGGTATTCGAATAACTAAAAGAAAGTAGCAAAAGACACGGTGAGCTTGAGTTACTAAAGGGAAAAAATAGTCGCCAATTGATCTTATGAACACTAGAGTGATGCCTTGGTCTGAAGTTTCGAAGGACTTTAGCATCATCAGAATATTAAGAGAGATTGTTTGTGAAAGTCATCAATCAATAGTGAAAAAAAAACTGTGCAAGTATAGTTTATTGGGAAAAATAGCACTCGTTACCTCGGCAGTTATTTCTACTCCAGCGGCTTTCAGCTGTAAAATTATCCCTAGCCGAAGTGGAGGTAAAACTGGTTGGCCAAGTTGTGAATCCTCTCTCAGGATAAGTCTCGACTTCAGACTATTCACAATTCCACTATAATCATCAATCCCCATTTCTTCGGCGGAAGCTGGACTCACCGTGCTTTCCAGTAACCTTGAAACCACCTCAGGATCATCAACACAGTTGCATCTTAATTCAGAACAGAAGAAAAACGTACCAAAAGGCTTGCACTGAGGATTAGATTGTGAGGTGCTGGAAATCCTTGGGAATAGGTCCCTGTTTGCAGCAACGTGTAAAAAGCAAGAACACCATTTTGAACGTTCTGAGATGGCTCGTTGGAGGCCTTGGTCCCCTAAAAGGGGTGAACCAAAAGTGACGCAGAGGGGGAGTTTAGTTTTTTTGTATGTTTGTTTGATGTTGTCTAGCAGCCATAAAGTGAAGAGAGAAGCAATTGATCCTCCGTGAGAGTGTCCAGTAACAATCAACTGAGAGCTCACTTGCAATTCACCAGACTTCGAATCATGGATCTGACATGATACAGTACATTATTCAACCCAAAGTCTTAGATAAATCTCCTAAAAAAACTATAGAATTTTTCCAGATCAATGATTTAGTTGAAGAAACAAGATGTTACCAGATGAATGAAAACACACTCAAGTGAAGGTGAATCTCGAGTCAAATCCTGTAAGTTACAGTTTATATTATACAATTTAGCTCCTGTGTTTCTATGATTTTATAAAATTTCCCTTTCGGTCTTGAAAATCATAGTTCTTTGGCATCTTTCAACAAAATTGATTTTGATTTTTCTCTAAAATATCCGAACTTCCCTCTTAAATCAAATTTTGGTTAGTTTGCAGCCAGTGAGATTATAAAAACTAAAGGTGGACACTTTAGGAGAAAGAAAATGGTAGCGATCAACCAAGGGAGGGACTAAATAATAGTTTGCTGATTTTTACCACGGAGGATCGGGGATTGACAGAAAATGAATGTGAGCCAATTCTCCAGGTCTAATGACTATGATTCTACAGTGACGATAAAAAAAAAAGAGACCCAGGTGGAAAAGGACTCAAAAAATTGAAGGGAAGAAGAGCACCTGATCTTTGAGTAGAGAGAGCTCCTGAAAATAGGCCTTAAAAAGGGTTATCGCAGCGCCATGAACGGAGAAGGAAGGATTGCCTTCGGAGCACAAGGATTCAAAGAGAGGAAAGCCCTGCTCCTTGAGAGCTGATGATGAAACCAAATCTCCTCCTTGTAAAACAGGGTCTTTTGCACTGATGGCTGGAGTGGCAAAAGCTATGATGGTATAGTTCGATTGGCTGACAAGTTTGTGTCTCACAGAAAACTCTGGATTTCGATTGGTTTCTGCGTGTAGGTCCTTTATGGCACCACATGAAAGCTGAAGCAAACCTGCGTTCACCACCAAGTTTGCCAAATCTAGTCCACTGATGAATCTGCAAACAAGAACACAACCACGCAGGAAGAAGATAGCATAAGCAGTTCGAAATGAGGATGTAATGATTTCCAGAACTAAAAGTCAATGGGATAGAAGAATTCTTGGGCTTACTGGGGAAATTTAGTCATTACTGGTATTGAAAGAAACGCAGCTGGAAAAATATCACTTTCTTTTCACAATAAATTCTTTTGATGCTGACTGATTTATGCAGTTTTATTTCAAAATGTTGATCTTCATCTAGTTACTAAACTCATCCCGTACAGAATTACTTGATTTGATTAAAAATATCTGATATATTGTGTTACAATTAGAGGCTATTTGGCACAATTGTTGCTGTTGTGATTAAGGTTAAAAAAAAAACAGTTTCATGAAAAGTGTTTTTAGCTACGGTTTAAAATTGAAATTGAAGTGTTTGATTGAAACTGTGTTTTGTGTCCCTTAATTATCATAATAATAAAATATAATTAATAATTCAAGTAAATTACACACTAGTTTTTATTCTCAATTAATCAAAAAGCAATAGGGTTGTAGAGTAAAACGAAGTGACGCACCTTTCCCTTTCATCAGAGCTAATCTCTATGTACATAATTTTTTATTTTTTACAATATATTTTTTTTTAAAAATGAGACCGGGTCTATCCCAAACTAAATGGGCCGGCCCAGTCCGGTTGGGCCAAAACGACCCAACTCCACTGGACTTGGGCTGGGCTCAACGTAGCCCAGTCCAAGAGTTAAAAAAGGACACAAAACACATCGTTTTTCTTTTCTTCCTTTCATTTTCAATTATTCAGATGTGGTTACTGTTCACGTAACACGTGAACAGTAACATGGCCGACTGTGACGAGAGGGTCAACGGGCGGTGCCGACGAGTAGAGGAGGCTGAGGTGGTTTTTCCTGTAATGGTGACATCGTAAATGGTGTTGTGTGGTGGCTGGTAGGAGCTCTGGAAGGTTGCAACACCAGTTTTTGTCACTGCTGACGTCGGGGCTTGCTGCCTCTGGTGCTGCTGGAGAGATGATGAGAGTTGTCGTGGAGGAGAGAGAGGGAATTGTGGTTGTGGACGAGAGAGGAGGAGCTGCCATGACTGCATGTGGAGAGAGAGAGGGAGTTGTGGCCGTGGCTGCATGTGGAGAGAGAGAGGGGCAATGGTTGTGGGAGAGAGAGAGGGGCAGTGGTTACGGTGACAGTGAGGAAGGCAACGACAACGGTGAGGAACGCTTCATTCCATTTGTGAACCAGCTCGTGTACGTGATGATGTTAGTGTTTCTTTTGTTTTCAACATTTACTTCAGTTTATTTTCACCTGTGTTTATTTTGAAAAACATCAAAAAGATGTTTTTCAAAACACGGTCGAATCCGTATGAATTTAGTGGGACCCACAAAAAAAATCTAAGGTCCCATTTGGTATTAGTAGTGTTCAGCTCCGCGGTTCAACGCAAACGTAGCGTGCACCGCGGAGCCAAACGACCACTTAGTTTTTTTTGTGAAAAAATTGGGAATTGAAATCTGATAAGCCCAGCTCAACCAAATTGTCTAAGTTGACCCAAGAATCCAATATTCTAGATTTTTTCAAGCCATTCCCTCAATTATAATCAACAACTATAATTTCATTAACATTTTGGACCCTTCGGGCATTTATAAAAGAAAATTCTTGTCTCTTAGCAACTAGAGAATATACTATTAATAAGACATTAATATTACATTAAAAAATTAAAAAATAATATGCATGTTTAGCATATATTAATTCTGTAAAATTTATTTACTTATGTTTTTTTCAATTTACTAGGTATGCTAGTCATATTACACGTCCTGCTTGGGATTTCAGACTTATTTTGAAGTGTGATAGAGGTTGTTTTTTTAAATAATTTTGACTTATAAGTGTATCAAAATAATTATTTTTTATTTTTTAAAAATTATTTTTGATATCATCACATCAAAATGATCTAAGAGCACAAAAAATAATTTCAAGCAAAAAATTAAAAATTAATTTTTTTCTCAAAAACACTTCCCAAACAGAGTCTTCATGTAATGACTTGAGGTATATTACTCATGTACCAAATTATATACTCTTCTTTTGTAATCATATGAGCATCTTTATAAATATCTCATTCATTTGTGCATTATATTGTAATATATAAACTCCATAATGAAAATACCAGTCGTAAATTGTCCCATTACCCAATATAGATAATACGAGGTGATTTGCTCGAACGTTGCGCTGAGCTTTTATTATGTAGGAAACTAATTGATTTTTTGTATGTTGTAATTATTATTGTAATATTTCATCAATGAAATTGTAATAGATCAAATCTGTTAGAAATGATTTTTTTTCATCCAAAAGGAACAGTGTAATTGAAACGTAGGGAAGTAGTTCGTATATTTTTTAATTATAGATAACTTGGATAAATTTTTTTACCCATTTTATTTGTAAGTTGCCTTTTGCCCAGTAATATCAGATCTGAAATATTATACATAATGTTTTTTATTTTTTTGCAAAAAGAACTTAAAATCTAAGAGTCAAATTTTTCTAAGAAATAAGCTTAAACAAAAGAGGACAAAATTAGAATTAAAAGCCAAAATCATTTTTTTTATTTTATAAGATTTATTCCTCATATTATTATATTAAAAGTATTTAAGAGCATTGATATTAATTTTTTTATTTAAAAATCCTAGGTCATTTTTTTCTGTCTATATATATATTTTCAGACACCAATATTAAATAAATATTAAAATATATAATTAGTCTCACATATTTATAAGAAAAAAAACTAAATAAATGACAAAAGAAAAATAAATATAAGTAGTTTTGAAAAAAAAATTATTTGAGTTGAAAGATAAATAAAAAGAATTTAAAAAACAACAAAAAGAAAAAAATAATAAATATCAACTTTAAAATGATCATCAAAACAAATTAAAATGTAAACATTAAAAAAAACTTAATAACAGTGGAAATAATAAAAATTGGTGAGATCATAATTATTGTTAGAAAAAAATATTCCATAATTTTTTTTTATTTTATAAGATTTATTACTCATTATTATATTAAAAGTATTTTAGAGCAATGATTGTAATTTTTTTCCCCAAAAAACCTAGGTTATATATAAACACTTGTTCCCAACCAGCCAATCCATGTCATTCACCCTTAGAAAAGAATTGTTATTCACTATCAAACATTAATTTGAATTATATATATATATATATATATAATTCAAATTAATGTTTGATAGTATATATATATATATATATATATATATATATATATATATATATAATTCAAATTAATGTTTGATAGTAGCATTCTATATATTAGAATGTGTCATGACACCTATCAGTTAAGAAGCTATAGTGTGTCGTCCCAAAAGGGCGTAGCGTGATGGCATAGAGCTTGAGATCTGCACAACAGGTTTTGAGTTCAAGTTAGGACGTGCACCTCTTGTAAGAATGGGACAACTGGAGTTTTACCCGATCACCTGAGCCCATAAAGTGTGTTTTCCGGGGGGTGGAGTTTCCTCAAATCCAAAAAAAAAAGCTCTTGTGTGCCATGACGCCTATTAAAACTTTAACAGTGGGAATGATAAATGGGAAACCATGTGTTGTGCAATATGTGTAGGAATTTCGAATGGAAAATGCAAGGGGTAAGGTTCATAGTTGATATGTTTAATGCAAGGGGTAAGGTTCATAGTTGATATGTTTAAAGAAATCTACAAAGAGATCTGGACATGATGGTGCAACTAGCAAATAAAAAGACTAACAGGGTATTCAAGATTGGAAACTAGGTTTATCTCAAGTTTTATAGCGTCACAAAAAAAAATCAGTAGCACAACAATTTTCAAAAACTAGCAGCTAAGTTTTATGACCCCGACAACTGTCAAAGAAGTTTGGGGTAATCGTTTACAAACTTTGTTTGCCTACCTTTGCTACAATTCACCCCACAATTCATGTCACAACTAAAGAAACATGTAGGAAACAAGAGGGTATAACCATACTTAAGAGTCTCTAGAATTCACCCTGCAACCTCAAGTTATCTTGAAAAGAAAGAATGGTGAAATGGTAGAATCAAACACTTACTCAACTCCTAGTGTTTTGGAAAGGATTATATACTTGTTTGTTTGGGAGTATAATAAAAATAATTTTTATTTAAAAATACATCAAAATCCGTGTTGGTGTGGTTTGAAGAGAGGGTAATAAGGTTGATTTTTAAATATGCTTTGGGACAAATATAAGGTAAATAGCTTCATATACTTGCTATATTTGATAGTACGCCTACCAAATACAGATGGGACTTTAGTGGTTGATAATTAAATAGATGGAAAGAAAAGGGGAGTGATGATTAATTACCTTTTCGATGATTCCGATGATGGAATGATGACCTCAGTGAGAATATTCATCTACCTCTGTACCTTCTCCTTATTTTCACCGAAATCTTCTTCATCCTTGTCAAAGACAATCATGTAACTCTCTGTTCGTTCATCTACCTTTGATTGTTCGACATAATAAGAAATTATTGAAACTGGAAAAACAGTGTCCGGTTTCATCTTTTTAATGAATCCACCAATCTTGATAAGTTCGTTAAACCACCAAGGTGAACAAGCATAATCTCTTGCAAATATAATAACTGACAGCCCTGACTCTTTGATTTCCCCCAAGAGACTCGACTCAATTGACCTTAGATTCTCTAGTTCGCTGTCATGGATAATGGCTTTCTGGACAAGAGCTGTATACAGATGGGTGAAATTATTGCTAGAGTATACACCTCTGATGCTACAGAAAACATCATACATCCATTGATTGTAAGATAAGGAATTAGCTAGAGAGTCAATATACGAAGAAGCTGCTTCTTTGCTTGCAACAATAAGATGGCCAGCATGAGATTGCCATGATGTAGTACTAGGAGAATTTACCAAACGGACACCACAATTCTTCACCTTCACTCCTCGCTCATAAGAATGAAACGATAACTCAAGGTTGTTGAAGGCTTCATTCTTCCGTTCTTTCATATAATCAAAAGATAAATAGAATAACCAAAGATGATCTGACACAGCTTGCATAGAGTTGCAACCTATATACATCGGCGAGGGATAGCTCTCTTCTCCATCGACTTTGAAATGACAAAAGAGAGGACTTTTACCATATGCACTGAATGCAACACATGCAGCGAACCCCATCCACTCATTACGAGGTATTTGCACCGTAATTGAAAATTCCTTACTTTGATGATTAAACCAGTCTGGAACATCATTTCCAGGAACAACAATACCAAATCCAGGTCTGGGAAGTGAGCCCTGTATCGTAAAACAAAAATGTTACAGAGATAAAGAGAGAGAGAGAGAGAGAGAGAGAGATGGGGTATGGTGAAGAGAAGACTTGGAGGTATTTTTCAAGAATGCTCAAACCCAAGTTGTTTTGGCCATTATGCTCCTAACAGTTAAGACATTTGAACTCTGATCTTTTCATACTGCTTAGCTTTATCGGATCTGGAATTTCTTTTATTCTTAAACAACCATCCAATTTAACTTTTTGAACATTTAATGGAACCTCAGGCAATGATTCAAGCATCATGCAATCCTTCAAGGCAAGCTTTTCAAGCATAGAAAGTTGATTTATGCTTTTAAGCAGGCTAACAAAGTTATTTTTGCTCAGATTTAAACTCCTCAATGATGATAAGAAGCCAATATCTTCAGGAACTGCTCCTTCTCCTAGATTGCAAGCACATAAATCCAGTTCTTCTAAGGAACACAGACCAGACAAGGAAGGCAATACTTGATCAGTGAGATTCACCGTTAATCTCTTGCATCCATTAAAAGACAATACTTTACGGTTCTTCAAAAGAAAAAAAGATGTTGGCGGTTGCCTTATTGAAGTTCCGCTCGCATCAAACTCCTCCAAACTTTCTACTTTCCCCAAGTTTTCTGGTATGTTCTTAAGCTCAGAGCAGTCAGAGACATCAAGCTTTCTGAGGGAATTCAAACCACTTATGCCACTGGGAATACTTTGAAGGTTTTTACAACCGCTCATGCTCAATAGAACTAAACCAGCCAAACGATTAAAAGATGAAGGTAGTTCTGTAATTGCAGTCCCATCCAAACGAAGTTCCCTCAAACAATTCATGTTTCCTACTATATCAGGAAACTTATCAAGTTTTGAGCAGCCATTGAGAGTGAAAGCTTTTAATGATTCCATTTCAAGGTTGCTTGGGAGAGCCCTAAGACTAATGCAGTTCACAAGATTCACAAATTGAAGCTTCTTGTGACGTCCAAATGATCGATGGACCTCAGATAAACTTGCACAACCTTCTAGAATCAAACTCTCGAGATTCGGAATTCCAGTAAAATCTGGAGTATTGGTCAGGTAAAGTGAGTTGCTGAGATTGATGATTTTCAGATTAACTGAAATCTGCAATCAAGACAGGATAGAGAGAGCAAACATTAAATGGTGGTACTATCCATTCACTACACTTTACTTTTAAATAACAATACTTGACAAAGTAGTATGCTAAGGTTAAAAATAAATTCTTAAAAAAATATTATTTTAAAGTGAAAAACATTTTAAAGGTATCTCAACCATGATATCTAACACTATTTTATTTAATATCTTCTTTATTTCCACTTCTCTATTGTATGTTTTTTCTTCTCTTTAAATTGAAATATTAGGAGAAAAACAAGAAAAAGGAAGTGATGAATGCCTTCTGGTGTTTTTTTTATGGCTTATGGAAAAGATAAAATTAAATAAAGAAGGTTCGTCAAATTAGGTAGTCTTACCTTACATCCGTCCCATAATTGTTCAATACTGTTGCACGACATGTAGAGCTCAACGAGCTCATCCGGCTAGAAACAAGCCGGCAATGACTTTGAAGGGCAAGCATGCCATTCAAGAAATCGTAACTCGTTTGAAAGATATTCAGGTCCTTCAGAAACAAGCCGGCAATGACTTTGAAGGGTAAGCATGCCATTCAAGAAATCGTAACTCGTTTGAAAGATATTCAGGTCCTTCAGAAACATCCACATTGTGAATTCTGAGCAATCTTAGTTTGGTCATTTTTGAGAAGGCTTTCATGCTCCATTGTGCCTCTTTTGCTCTGGGCATGTCCAAGAATATTGTTTCTATCTTTCCCTGTCAACCAAAAGGAAGGATAAGTCAAAATCTATTGCATAGTAGAGATGGATGGAGTATAAATTATGATAAACCTCATGAAATCTTATGGATAATGCTCTGCATCAGCTACTCACTGTGTTTTCCTCTAGTGCATCGCAGACATCCTTGTACACGTAGAGTCTACTCCAGCTTCCAGGCTCTTCAGGGGATTCACAACGAACAATATCTTCACCCATTTGCTGTAATAAATTATGCATCGATATTTCATCTCTTGAGACGTTTATAAGAGATTTCTCCATAAGAACATCCATCCCAATATCTGCCTGGTATCCACAACTGTCGAGTAGCCTTATTATGCGATCTTTTTTCATCCCCTTCAAGAAACAAGCAATATCTAGAAATATTTTCTATTAGTTTCCTTGATTATCTTTTGTAGCTATCTTTGCAGGTTTTTCAATTCACAGAATTTTGGGAGGAACAAATTAAAGCATGCAGAGAGTTTTTGGAAGAGAGGAAGGATTGGACAGAAAAGATTGCAACTTCAATCTTATTGCATATCTTGAATTATTATTCTTTCCAGTTTTTATATCAAGCAACGTATGCTTTTCCAGGCTTGTCTATACCTGTAATTATCTGATTAACAGAATTATAGTTAAAGGCTCTGAGTTGACTTTTTCTATTAGTTACAATTGTTTTTACATATCAGCACACATAAGACTTCTTCTTCATTCTTCTTCCTTATCTTCAATCCACGTAAGCAGCTTATGCATCAACATCCCCTCCTAAGCTGCTTGCTGGTTTGACTCCAAGCTTTGATCTGATTGCACGAATCTGTCTTTTGGTAATGGCTTAGTGAATATGTCAGCTAGCTGTTCTTCACTCCTGCAGAACTTTAGTTCAATTATACCTCCTTGAACTGCTTCCCTAATAAAGTGAATTCTCCTATTAATATGTCTTGTTTTCTGATGGAAAACAGGATTTTTGGTCATTGCAATTGCTGACATGTTGTCACAATAGAGAGTAGTAGCCTTCTCCTGTTTTTCCCCAAGATCATCAAGGATCGATCTCAACCACATTACTTGAGTAGTTGCCTCAGAGGCTGAGACATACTCAGCCTCTGCAGTTGATAGAGCTACTATCCCTTGCTTGATTGAAGCCCATGAACATATGCCATTTCCAAAACCAAATGCATAACCTGAGGTACTTCTACTGTCCTCTTCACTGCCTCCCCAGTCTGCATCACAAAAACCCTTGAGAGCTTCTGACTTGAGCTTGGAATATTCTATCCCATAATCCAGAGTGCCTTGAATATATCGAAGTACTCTTTTTGCCACCCCCATATGTTTTCTTGTTGGCTGATTCATGTATCTAGATAATAGACTCGCATCATACATTATATCTGGCCTTGTTGCACTCAGATATTTGGCCTTGTTGCACTCAGATATAATAAGCTCAGATATATCTGGCCTTGTTGCACTCAGATATAATAAGCTCCCCATAATTTTTCTATACAAGTTATTGTCTGCTATTTCACTTCCATCATCTTTTACCATTTTCTCACCCATGACTAATGGTATTGAAACAGGTTTGCACTCAGCAAGCCCAAATTTCTCCAGTAGTGACTTTGCATACTTGCTTTGATGGATGAAGATGCTCTTTACATTTTGCAGTACACCAATTCCCAGGAAATGATGGAGAAGACCTAGGTCAGTCATCTCATACCTCTGCATCATTTCCTTTTTAAACGCATTCATCATTCTTTCACTATTTCCAGTATACACAATGTCATCCACATAAATGGATACAATGAGCTGATTTCCCTCACAATCAGTTCTTGTATATAGGGTAGGTTCACTTACACTTCTACTGAACTTACTCATAGTAAGATAGGTGTCAATCTCACTATACCATGCTCTTGGGTCTTGTTTAAGCCTATACAAAGCTTTTTTCAGTTTATACACTTTGTGGTCTAATCTTTGAACCACAAACCCCTCGGGCTGTTCAACAAAAACCTCCTCATCAAGCATTCCATTTAGGAATGCTGATTTGACATCCAAGTGAAACAATTTCCAGTTCTTTCTACTTGCAAGTCCAATGAGGGTTCTAATGGTATCTAACCTTGCAACTGGTGCAAAGGTCTCATTGTAGTCAATTCCAGGCTTTTGTGCATAGCCTGTTGCAACAAGCCTTGCCTTGTGTTTATTGACTGTACCATCCAAGTTTAGTTTGGTCTTGTAGACCCACTTCACCCCTATAACTGGTTTGTTTGAGGGTCTGTCCACAAGCTCCCAAGTGTCATTCTTTTCTATCATTTCTAGCTCAGCCTTCATTGCATCCTGCCAAGCCATGTTTTCTGCTACTTCTGAGTAAGTTTCTGGTTCTGTGAAACTCATGTGACATCTAGCATATATATCTGCTAGAGTTTTAATCTTCACTGGGGTTACCCTTGCATCTGAATCAGGGCTCACTTCATCATCTGTTTCTGTTTCTTCTTGGCTGGTTGGGTTCTCCTGTGAACTTTCACCAACATCTACCTGGATACTTTCATTTTGTGTGTCTTCTTCTCTGTCTTCAAACATCAACAGTGGAGAGGTAAGTTTCTCATTTCCCTTCTCCCACGTGTAGATACTCTCCTCATCAAACACTACACTTGTAGATAACACAACTTTGTTTGAGTGTGGGATGTACACTCTGTAACCCTTCTCACAACCACCATATCCCATGAACACCCCTTTTTCTGCTTTGTCATCCAACTTTTGTCTTAAACAGGATGGGATGTAAGTGTAACAAACACACCCAAACACCTTTAAATGCTTTATTCCAGGCTTTCTCCCTGTAAAAGCTTCTAGAGGTGTTTTGTTTGACAGTGATGATGTGTAACTTCTGTTTTGTAGGTACACAGCTGTGTTCACTGCTTCAGCCCAGAATTGGTTTGGAACATTCTTCTCCTTCATCATGGACCTAGCCATCTCAGCAATGGTCCTATTTCTCCTCTCAGCCACCCCATTCTGCTGAGGAGAGTATCCCACTGCCAATTGCCTCTCAATGCCTTGATCAGCACAGAATATTTGAAATTCCCGAGAGGTATACTCACCTCCTCTGTCACTTCTCAATCTTTTCAGTTTATAGTCACTTTGCAATTCAACTAGGAGTTTAAACTTCTTAAACACACACATGGCATTTGACTTATTTCTTATGAAATATATCCAGCACATCCTTGTGCAGTCATCTATGAAAGTAATAAAGTATTTATTACCTCCATTTGAGTCAGCTTGCATAGGGCCACAAATGTCAGTGTGCACTAATTCAAGGGGCTGACTTGCTCTCCATGCTCCTTTGTTGAATGCTTGTCTCTTGTGCTTGCCCAGTATGCACCCTTCACACACTGTATTCACATTTGTCAATCTCGGCAGGCCTGCAACCAGTCCCAACTGTTGCATTTTCTTTAGACTTTCAGAATTCAGGTGTCCTAATCTTCTATGCCAAATCCAGGAGTTTTCTGTCACTGTGGCTTTTCTTGCTGCAGGTAGCATTGATTCCAATGTTAAGGGAAAACATCTATTTCCCTTCATGATCACTTTTGCTATAATATTTGTGACTGTTTCATCATCAAATATTATGGCTTTGTTTCTCCCAAACAGTATATAGTAACCATGCTCCATCATCTACCCCACACTTAACAGATTCTCATCTAAACCAGGCACTAACAACACCTCCTTGATGTGTCTTACACCATGGCTTGTATCCACTACAAGTGTCCCTTTCCCTGCAGCTTGAACCAGATCTCCAGACCCCATTTTCACCTTGCAGGTCACTGATCTGTCTATGTTAATCAGTTTAGCTTCTTGTGAGGTCATGTGGTTGCTACATGCACTATCCACAAACCAAACATCTTCTTCTTGAACACTTGCTGCATGGCAGGCATAGAACATGGTTCCCATGGTTGTATCTTCTTCTTTTGTATTGTTGGCTAGTTGTCTGTTAAGATCACAATCATTTGGATTATGACCAAATCTGTTACATTTTCCACATCTCGGTTTGCCTTTGAACCAGCATACTCCAAAATGCAATTTCTGACAAGTATTGCATTTTGGTTTCATGTTTGTTTGAATGCTACTAGCACTTCTCTGTTGGGGATTGAATGCACTGTTATAACCCATTCCTGGTTTCTGATTCCAGCTATGGTTTTGCAGATTTGCAGAGTTTCCACTTTGGTTCCAAGTTGCAAACCTTCTGTTTTGATTATGCAACTTTAGATCACCTCTGCCTTGATTGCCTTTCTTACTCTGAGCATAACTAGCTCCCCCAATTCTGAGGCTGCTGAAGGCTCTCTCAGAATGCATTTCTTTCTCTCTTTCATCATCCAAGCCTTCTCTTCTATCAAACACTTTGATTGAGGCAATCACCTCTTCACTTCTCAGTGTTTTCAAATCTTTTGTTTCTTCAATAATAAAAACTATTGGCCTGTATTTTATGCTGAGACTCATCAGAGTCTTTTGAACTATTCTTTGTTCAGTTATCTCCTCTCCGAGAGATTTCAGGTCATTTATCACTCCAAAAAACTTAGTCAAGTAATGATCTAAGTTTTCTCCCTCTGACATTCTCATGTACTCGAATTCTGCCCTTACAGCCTGCAGCTTCACTTCTCTAACCTTCTCATCTCCTCTGTATTCCCTTCTTAACAAGTCCCATACTCCCCTTGCTGTCTCCTCATTTCTAATTCTGGGGAAGATGTCATCAGTTAGGGATCCTTGAATAATACATAGAGCCTTAGCATCTTTTATTCTTTCTTCCTTCGTTTCTGCTTCTGTTTTCTTGACTTTTGATTCAGGAGTTTCTCCACTGTCACCTTCATTAGGTGCTTTTGATGGTGCATTACTGTAAACTGTATCCCATAGATCATAGGCTATAAGTATTGTTTTCATTTTTACTACCCAATACTCATAATTCACACCATTGAATTGTGGTGCTATAAGTTCTCCTCCTGACACCATTTCTTTCTACTCTTTTTTTTTTTTTTTCTTCTTTGCAACTTCACACAGATTGATTACGCCCTTTTCTTGTTGATCAAGCCAATTGCTCTGATACCATGTTAGTTTTCTTGATTATCTTTTGTAGCTATCTTTGTAGGTTTTTCAATTCACAGAATATTGGGAGGACCAAATTAAAACATGCAGAGAGTTTTTGGAAGAGAGGAAGGATTGTACAGAAAAGATTGCAACTTCAATCTTATTGCATATCTTGAATTATTATTCTTTCCAGTTTTATATCAAGCAACCTATGCTTTTCCAGGCTTGTCTATACCTGTAATTATCTGATTAACAGAATTATAGTTAAAGGCTCTCAGTTGACCTTTTCTATTAGTTACAACTGTTTTTACATATCAACAGACATAAGACTTCTTCTTCATTCTTCTTCCTTATCTTCAATCCACGTAAGCAGCTTATGCATCAACATTTTCTGCTCTGATACATTGCACCATCAAAACTAATACGAAGCACATCAATAATTTTCCGTTCAGGAATGTATTTCATTCTATCAATCGCACTTTTCCATGCACTTATATCTCTTTTATGCAAATACGAACCTATGACTTCAAGAGCTAATGGAAGGCCATTGGCATAACCCACAACTTGCTTAGACAAGTCCCATAAATCTTCGTCAGGTTGGTCTCTTTTGAAAGCTTTCCAACTAAATAACTTAAGAGCGTCTTCATCACTTAATTCCTTTGTCTGGTATATTCTAGTAACACCATGGCTATTCAAGACATGCTCATCTCTGCTCGTTATGATTATCCGGCTCCCTGGACCAAACCATCCATGCTCTTCAGCTAACATTTGTAATTGTTCTTCATCATCCACATCATCAAGAATAAGAAGAACCTTTTTAAGTCGCAACCTGCGCTTTAGGAAGTTAGTCCTTCTTGAAGAATCCCGTACAGTAGGAAGCTCCATTGTGATTTCTAAAAAAAGTTGTTCCTGCAAACGGCTCGGTCCATCTTTCTCGGCAAAAACTTCTCTCACATTTGCTAAGAAGCAGCTGCCTTCGAATTCCCAACGAATCCTATCATACATGACTCTTGCAATAGTTGTCTTTCCTATGCCACCCATTCCACTTATCCCGATAAAGAGAATATCATTTTCTTTTTCGTCCATATAATCATTCAATACTTTTAGACGAGAATCTATTCCAACTAAATTTTTTCCAATTGTTGGCAAAGTGAAGCTTAGTTTGCACTGTATCCAATCCAAAATCCTTTTAATTGATTGTGACTCATCCCTGCGTAAAAGTGGTAAAAACATTACTCATGCAGCAAGCAAAAATCACTTCATAGAGTGACTAGGGGAAAGGAAACATGAAATTTTGTTTCTTGAAATATATGGTTGTTAACAAGAAACCAATCAATCAACCTTTCGAGAAAGATAGGTTCCTGAAAATAGTCTTAAGTACAAGGAGAAAAAGGAAAGAATAATTTAAAAAGGATCTAGGATAGCATGGATGTACAGAATGATTCTTATAATAGCTAGCTTATTGCAAATAGAATAGCACAATCACTAAGAGAACCATGCATATAAGGAATAAAAAAAGAAAAGAGATTAAGTTTGGTCTTGAAAGAGAAAAAAAATCTAATTTAATAAAATAAATCTACAAATTAATACTTTAGATCTTGTATTGTTATTTTAATTTGGGATTATTTTGGTATATAATGAGATAATTCATTGATTTATAATCAAAGGAACAAATAAAATTAAATAGAGTAAATTAATAGCTTAGTTTACCTCTTCCGAACATCCCAACCAGATAGATTGGCCACTGTAGAGAGACAATCACTCCAGTTTTGTACCATGTCCGGATTTTCCGAGAACTCTTCTTGATGCTCAATGAACGCCTTCTTATAATCCCCAGTCTGATTGGCTACCTCCGATGGATCCACATCATAGAAAACTGGCAGAGCAGTGTGCCCCATCTCTTTCATGCACTGAACTATCTTGACAAGCTCATCTAAGCACCATGGTGAAGACGCATAATCTCTTGAAAACACAACGATTGAAAATCTTGATTCTTCGATGGCCTGCAAGAGAGCAGGCTCGATGGTCTTTCCTCTCTCTAGCTCCCTATCATCCATGTATACATCGATGCCTTCTTTCTTCAAATTAGAATACAGATGGCTAGTAAAGTTTTTTCGCGTGTCTTCGCCTCTGAAACTAAGGAAGACATCATAAATCCATTGGGGAGGAGAATAAGAAGATGAGGTACCCTTCGGTGTGCTAGTTGAAGCTGCTTCTTCTCTTTCAACAATAAGATTGCCAGTAGGAGATTGCCATGATGTAGTACTTGGAGAATTTACCAAACGGACACCACAATTCTTCACCTTTACTACTTGCTCATAAGAGTCAAACGACAACTCAAGGTTGTTGAAGGCTTCATTCTTCTGCTCTTTAAGATCTTTCAGATAATCAAAAGATAAATAGAATAACCAAAGATGATCTGACACAGCATGCAAAATGTTGAAACCTATATACATCGGCGAGGGATATCTCTCTTTTCCATTGACTTTGAAATGACAATAGAGAGGTTTTTTACCATATGCACTGAATGCAACACATGCAGCGAACCCTGTCCACTCATTATGAGGTATTTGCACCCTAATTGAAGATTCCTTACTTTGAGGTTCAAACCAGTCTGGAACATCATATCCGGGAACAACAATACCAAATCCAGGTCTAGGAAGTGAGCCCTGTATCGTAAAACAAAAATGTTACAGAGAGAAAGACACACACAGAGAGAGAGAGAGAGAGAGATGGGGTATGATGAAGAGAAGACCTGGCGGTATTTTTCAAGCATGCTCAAACCCATGTTGTTTTGGCCATTATGCTTGTAAAGTTCCCAACAATTAAGACATTTGAACTCTGATGTTTCCATACTGCTTAGCTTTATTGGATTTGGAATTTCTTTTAGTCTTAAACAACCATCCAATTTTACTTTCTGAACTTGTAATGGAACCTCAGGCAGTGATTCAAGCATCACACAATCCTTCAAGGCAAGCTTTTCAAGCCTAGAAAGCTGATTTATGCTTTTAGGCAGGCTAACAAAGTTATTTTCACTCAGCTTTAAACTCCTCAATGATGATAACAAGCCAATATCTTTAGGAACTGCTCCTTCTCCTAGTTTGCAAGCACGTAAATCCAGTTTTTCTAAGAAACACAGACCAGACAAGGAAGGCAATACTTGATCCGTGAGATTCACTACTAATCTTTTGCATCCATTAAAAGACAATACTTTAAGGTTCTTCAAAAGAAAAAGAGACGGTGGCGGCAGCCTTATTGAAGTTCCACTTGCATCAAACTCCTCCAAACTTTCTACTTTCCCTAAGTTTTCTGGTATGCTCTTAAGCTCAGAGCAGTCAGAGACATCAAGCTTTTTTAGGGATTTCAAACCACTTATGTTACTAGGAATACTTTCAAGGTTCTCACAACCGCTCATGCTCAATAGAACTAAACCAACCAGACGATGAAAAGATGAAGGTAGTTCTGCAATAGCAGTCCTATCCAAACGAAGCTCCCTCAAGCAGTTCATGTTTCCTACTATATCAGGAAACTTATGAAGTTTCGAGCAACCATTGAGAGTGCAAGCTTTTAATGATTCCATTTCAAGGTTGCTTGGGAGAGTCCTAAGATTAATGCAGCTCACAAGATTCACAAATTGAAGCTTCTTGTGACGTCCAAATGATGGATGGACCTCAGATAAACTTCTACAACCTTCTAGAATCAAACTCTCGAGATTCGGAATTCCAGTAAAATCCGGAGTATTGGTCAGGTTAAGTGAGTTGCTGAGATTGATGATTTTCAGATTCTCTGAATCCTGCAATCAAGATAGGATAGAGAGAGCAAACATCAAATGGTGGTACTATCCATTCACTATATTTTACTTTTAAAATACTTGACAAAGTAGTATGCTAAGGTTAAAAATAAATTCTTAAAAAAATATTATTTTAAAGTAAAAGACATTTTAAAAAGGTATCTCAACCATAATATCTAACACTATTTTATTTAATATCTTCTTTATTTCCACTTCTCTATTGTATGTTTTTTCATCTCTTTAAATTGAAATATTAGGAGAAAAACAAGAAAAAGGAAGTGATGAATGCCTTCCTGTTTTTTTTGTTTTTTTTATTTTTATGGATTATGGAAAAGAAAAAACTAAATAGAGAGGCTCGTCAAATTAGGGAGTCTTACCTTACGTTCATACCATAATTGTTCAATACTGCTGCAAGACATGTAGAGCTCAACGAGATTCTCCGGCTTGAAACAAGCCGGCAATGACTTTGAAGGGTATTCATGCCATTCAAGAAATCGTAACTCGTTTGAAAGATATTCAGGTCCTTCAGAAACATGCACATTGTGAATTTTGAGCAATCTTAGTTTGATCATTTTTGAGAAGGCTTTCATGCTCCACTGTGCCTCTTTTGCTCTGGGCATGTCCAAGAATATTGTTTCTATCTTTCCCTGTCAACCAGAAGGAAGGATAAGTAAAAATCTATTACAGAGTAGAGATGGAAGGAGCATAAATTATGATAAATCTTATGGATAATGCTCTGCATAAGATACTCACTGTGCTGTCCTTCAGTGCATCGCAGACATCCTTGTACACGTAGAGTCTACTCCGGCTTCCAGGCTCTTCGGGGGATTCACGACGAACAATATCTTCACCCATTTGCTGTAATAAATTATGCATCGATATTTCATCTCTTGAGACGTTTATAAGAGATTTGTCCATAAGAACATCCATCCCAATATCTGCATGGTATCCACAACTGTTGAGTAGCCTTATTATGCGATCTTTTTTCATCCCCTTCAAGAAACAAGCAATATCTAGAAATATTTTCTGGTCTAATTCATCGAGGCCATCAAAACTAATACGAAGCACATCAATAATTTTCTGTTTAGGAATGTATTTCATTTTATCAATCGCACTTTTCCATGCACGTATACCTCTTTTGTGCAAAAACGAACCTATGACTTCAAGAGCTAATGGAAGGCCATTGGCATAACCCACAACTTGCTTAGACAAGTCCCAAAAATCTTCGTCAGGTTGGTCTCTTTTGAAAGCTTTCCAACTAAATAACTTAAGAGCGTCTTCATCACTTAATTCCTTAATCTCGCATATTCCAGTAACATCATGGATATTCAAGACATGCTTATCTCTGCTCGTTATGATTATCCGGCTCCCTGGACCAAACGATCCGTGCTCTGCATCTAACATTTGTAATTGTTCTTCATCATCCACATCATCAAGAATAAGAAGAACCTTTTTAAGCCGCAATCTACGCTTTATCAAGACAATCCTTCTTGAAGAATCCCGTTCAGTAGGAACCACCATATTGATTTCTGAAAGGAGTTGTTTCTGCAAACGACTCGGTCCATCTTTCTCGGCGAAAACTTCTCTCACATTTGCTAAGAAGCAGCTGCATTGGAATTTCCAACGAATCCTATCATAAATGACTCTTGCAATAGTTGTCTTACCCATGCCACCCATTCCACTTATCCCTATAAAGAGAATATCATTTGCTTTTTCGTCCAAGTCCATATAACGATTCAATTCTTTCAGAGGAGAATCTATTCCAACTAATTTTTTGCTAATTGTTGGCAAAGTGAAGCTTAGTTTTTCTTTTATCCACTCCAAAATCTTTTCAATTAATTGTGACTCATTTCTGCATAAAAGGGGTAAAAACATTACTCATGAAGCATGCAAAAATCACTTCATAGAGTGACAAGGGGAAAGAAACATAAAATTTTGTTTCTTGAAATATATGGTTGTTAACGAGAAACTACTCAATCAACCTTCCGAGAAAGATAGGTTCCTGATAATAGCCTCAAGAACAAGGAGGAAAAGGAAAGAACAATTTAAAAAGGATCTAGGATACCGTTGATATACAGAATGATCCTTATAATAGGTAGCTTATTGCACATAGAATAGCACAATCACCAAGAGAAGCATGCACATAAGGAATAAAAAAAAATTAAGTTTGGTCTTGACAGACAAAATAACAAACTCTATCGTATTTTTGCTGGCCTCTAAGTTATCTTTTCATTATTTTCCATGAAAAAGTCGAGATCAATTACCTCAACACTTCTCAAGTTGCCATGTTTATCTTGCAATGATTTGCTTTTATATATCAAAAAACTTTTATATTGAGTATGAAAACTCAACGAGGATATGAATTTATAGCTCTTCAATCATACATTATCGACCCTCCAAGAATAATGATGTAGATCTTGTATTACTAAAATAAATCTACAAATTAATACTTTAGATCTTGTATTGTTATTTTAATTTGGGATTATTTTGGTATTTAATGAGATACTGCAGATTTATAATCAAAGAAACATATAAAAATAAATAAATAAATAGAGTAAATGCTATTTCTTAAGAAAGTTCGATAAAAATAACTTCCAAGAATAATGATGTGGCTAATTGCCAAAATGAGCAGTGACTCCTAATATAACCCTATTTCTATTTGGAAACATATATTTGTTTGAATATGCTAATAATTTATGCTAGACAACTAGATATATCATTATTGTAAATAAATAAATAAATAAATAAAAAGTTATATTTCTCACTGAAACAAGACATGGAGTGAGAATAGCGATTTGTGAGACAGTAATAATAACTCCTTCCAAAATAAATAAATAAATAAATGTCTCAGCCTAGTTTACCTGTCCCGAACATCCCAACCAGCTATAATGCCCACTGTAGAGAGACAATCTCTCCAGCTTTGTACCCTGTCCGGATTTTCCGAGAACTTTTCTTGATGCTCAATGAACGCCTTCTTATAATCCCCAGTACTCTGATTGGCTACCTCCGATGGATCCACATCATAGAAAACTGGCAGAGCAGTGTGCCCCATCTCTTTCATGCACTGAACAATCTTGACAAGCTCATCTAAGCACCATGTTGAAGACGCATAATCTCTTGAAAACACAACGATTGAAAATCTTGATTCTTCGATGGCCTGCAAGAGAGCAGGCTCGATGGTCTTTCCTCTCTCTAGCTCCCTATCATCCATGTATACATCGATGCCTTCTTTCTTCAAATTAGAATACAGATGGCTAGTAAAGTTTTTTCGCGTGTCTTCGCCTCTGAAACTAAGGAAGACATCATAAATCCATTGGGGAGGAGAATAAGAAGATGAGGCTGCCTTCTGTGTGCTGGTTGAAGCCATGGAAATCGCAGTAGCAATCAGCGAATACTGATTGATTCCTTCTATTCTTGACTCCTAATTAACTGGCTGGGGATGGTTCAGCAATTGATGAACTTCCACGCCGTTTTGTAGGAGCAGATTCAAACTGGGACTTAATTCTACCTAAGAAACCAAATTTCTACAAACCGTGCGGGAAGAGTTGAGTAGAGAGGTGACAGATCTAGCCAGAGCCCAATTCCTTGGAGCAAAAAGTCGTACTGGTAAATGTCCTGGATTTTTGTTTTTTTTGTAATAAAATAATAATAATAATAAAAGACCGAGGAAGATGATGGCGTTCAATTTATACAACGTCGAAGGAAAACGCAAGGGGAATCTAACACGCATTGGACAGCTGGCAGCCAGCACCTTCCTAGCAAAAGTCAGGGTATTGCCTCCGGAGTAAGAAATGAAAATAATGTTTGATATTGCGGTTGGTTGAAATTTAAATAAATATTTTTATAAAAAATATTTTTATTTATGGTTCATAATTAAAATTAACATATACGGTTAAGATTATGGTTAAGTTTGAAATTTAATGAAAAATAATTTTATATATTTAGTAATTATGTTTTTGATATTGTTGTCAACTTAGAAAATTAAAAACATTACTGCATCAAATAATTTTAAAAATATTAAAAACATTTAATTTGAAGTAAAAAATAATAATTCTTTTTTAATTTTTGAAAAATATTTTTAAAATAAAAAACAAACAGCTTAAAAAGTATTGTCTATCTCTAAAAAATCAAAAAAAAAAAGTGCAGAACTAAAAGTTGAAGACTAAAAATATCGTACAAATTTATATATCTTCGTTACAAAGTAACATATCAATTGTTAATTTCGATTTTTTTTTAATATGTAATATTACCCATAATTTTGTTTTCCACATTCGTCCACGTGGCCTTGAACTGTCTACTGATTGCCACGAATTAGATCTAAAAAATGACTGGTCACAGTGTACAACCATCATTAAACGACGCCACACCAATTCCCCTTCACATAACACACCCGTTACACGCCCATCTTTCTCCCACTCAACCCCTCGCCTCTCTTTCGCTTTCGTGAGGGAGAAGTTGGGATGAAAGGTTGAGATCCCTTTCTTTTGCTTTCACTTTTTTGCAGATGAAAAAAGAGAGGGAGAAGTTGGGATGAAAGGTTGAGATCCCTCTCTTTTGCTTTCACTTTTTTGCAGATGAAAAAAGAGAGGGAGAAGTTGGGATGAAAGGTTGAGATCCGTCTCTTTTGCTTTCACTTGTTTTCCTGCCTGCAATTTGGTCAATTGTTTTTGCCATTTTCTCCTTGGTTTTAGAGCCAATTCATGGTAATTTGCAAATGCAAGTGCCCCATGACCTGCAAGAGCTTCTCAAAGCTAGCCCTGTGCTCTCTTTCTCCTCCCATCTCTCTAATTTTAAAGTCCATGTCCCACCGCTCAATTGTTTCATGCTGCTACATGAAACGCAGTCACTGTGCTATCCATGAAACGCATATATAAGCTTCAAAATTCAGCTTCTTCTAAACCGTGGTTCGAATGTTTTTTTGGTGGTCCATAGCCATTAGAATTGTGTTTTGAGAGAAACCAAATGATGAAAAAATTGCATTCGCTCAAAACTCCGGAACGCAATATCAAATGGCCACGAAATCCCCAACAACTTTCAAATATAATATAATGTTATAGTTTTTTCCTCCAATTTATTTTAATTCATGATTTTTAATGAATATTCAAGTCAAGCATTAAAGAGTTAATCCGCGCGGGATGAATATTGTTGCAATAAATACAGATTATTATAAATTATAATAATATAATTACCATTTTATTCCTAGTGAGTTAAAAATAATTGTTGACCTTGAGGGTATTTTTGATTTTTTATGAGAACGGTTGGCATTTAATAATTGTTTAGGGTTATATATGTCTTTTATGGTAGTTTTGCACAATAAAACTCTAGGAGAGTAAACAATTGAAATAACAGGTAATAGAGAACCGTTGGTGTAATTAGTAAAATAGATCAAGCTGCTTCGGACCAGAAAGCTCTTGTGGCTGTTCAAGCACTCTTACTAAATCAGGGGCCACCAAAAACTGCTGATATCCCATGGATTGCTTTAATTGGTCAATCAGTTTCAATTGCTGTTGTGTAGTCTAGGTCTGAAAGCTCTCTGGAAACTGCTCTCTGGAAACTGCTCTCTGGGTTGTTCAAGCACTCTTAGTAAAATGAAACTCTTATTTAATTAATTCGCTTTATTGTCAGTGTTCCTTGTATTGCCTCTCACTGTAATGTTCTATTATATGTGCTTGTCTTGTTATTAGCACGCAGCCAAGGAAGTTCATGATATGGATTTTGTTGTTATTACTGTTGATCTCCCTGTCAAAATAGAACACAATATTGTTTGAAATTATCTACCTTTAGCCTTTGATTTCTGAATGTTTATATAGAATGTACAAGAGAGCTATTTATGGAAAGTAAATCAGTTTCCATGATTCTAGTCCTATACATGTAAACCAAAATCTGACCATAATGATGCTTATCTATATAAAATAGGAAATGTAGAAATAGGAAACAATCTACACAATAGGAAATCTGCACAAAAGGAAGGTAGCCAGTTGTCCACATTGACAGCCCCCTCAAATTGATGCTGGATGGGCGATCAACATCAATTTGCTATTAAGGAAAGAATATCGGTAACGAGTGAGTGCCTTAGTGAAGATATCAACAATTTGTAGGTCAGTGGAAACATGAGGAAGAGTGATAACACGAGCGTCGTAGGCTTCACGAATAGAATGACAATCCACCTCAATATGCTTTGTGTGCTCATGAAAGATAGGATTGGTCGTGATCTGAATAACACTCGTATTATCAGCATGGAGAGATGTAGGATCAGTCATAGAAAAATCTAGCTCAGCAAGCAAACCACGAAGCCAAATGATTTCAGAACAAGCAAGAGACATTTCTCGATACTCAGATTCTATAAAGGACTTAGAGACTCCATACGCCTCTCCAGTTAAACTAATTAACTGGCTGGGGATGGTTCTGCAATTGATGAACTTCCACGCCGTTTTGTAGTGCATGATAGCCTTCTCCTGAGTTCAAACATGAAACAAAAAGTTAGGAGCAGATTCAAGCTAAATTTCTACGCATTGGACACCTTCCTAGCAAAAGTCAGGATATTGCCTCCGGAGTCGGAAATTTCGGGTATTTGTCACTGTTTTTTAAAAATGTTTTTTTGAATTTTTATTTTTATTTTTTATTTTAAATTGAAAACATTAGTGTTTTTAAATATTTTAAATTGAAGCAACTTGGCAATGGTGGCCCATCGATTGCATTCAATGCAGGAGTGCAGACAACGTCGAAAGAAAACGCAGGTGGAATCTAACACGCATTGGACAGCTGGCAGCCTGGCACCTTCCCAGCTAAAGTCAGGGTATTGCCTTCCGAGTCAGAAATGAAATCCCCAAGAACTTTCAAATATAATATCACGTTATAGCTTTTTCCTCCAATTTATTTTAATTCATGATTTTTAATGAATTTTCAAGTCAAGTATTAAAGTAAGAGTTGATACGTGTGTGATAAATATTGTAGTAATAGATATAGATTATTATGGATTATAATAGTGTAATTATCATTTTCAATGCATTAAAAATAATTGTTAGTCTAGGGGGTATTTTTGACTTATTCATGGAACCGGTTGACATTTAATGGTTGTTTGGGGGTATTTTTGTATTTTCTAGATATTTTTGCACAGTAAAACTATAGTTTTATCCTTGCCAGCAAACAACAAACAGTGACATCTCAGGGATATTTTTGATTTTTTACACTATCATAAATAGTAAATTAATCATATTATCCTCAAATAAGACTAAAACTAAAAGTGCCGATGGGATGATTCTGATATTTCAAATATTTCTAAACAGTGAAACTACATTTATAGCCTCTGAAAAGATAAAATTCAGGCGTTGACTGCAGGGGTGTTTAGGTAATTATAGGCTTTTTTTTCTGCAGAAAACTACAGACGCGTCTGTCGGATGCGACGACGGTTTCCTTCCTTACACACACTTCAGACGGCGCTTGCGATGGTTAAAAATGTTCGTTCAATGTCTCACGGGATATGCAACTATTTTCTTTACCACATGGTGGTGCGCTTGTTGTCGTACAATAGCAGTACAAGTGACAGTACAATGTAAAATATCAAACAATAAATATGTAAATACAATATGAAAGTATGCGAATGAAGTTTGTTATGAGAATGTATAAGTGTTTTTTTTTATAAAAAAAAGTATGTTACGAGAACATAAATATGATGTGAAAGTATATGAATGAACTTCATTACAAGACCACAAATATGATCTAAGAGTGTGTAAATGGAGTGCATTAAGAGAATTCAAATATGATAATAAAACTCAAGTGGGTCATATTAGTGAAGTCTAATTGTGTAAATTAAAATCGACCACACCAGTGGAGATTAATTTTAGAAATTTAAGCTAGTTGTAGAGAAGGGCTAAAAAATTTTAATTTTTTTTGTTTTAAATAATTTTTTTAGTGTTTGTAGCTTATTTTGAAGTGCTATGTTAAAAATAATTTTAAACAAATAAAAAATATTATTTTAAAACCTTTCTAAATAAAAATCACTTTGAAAAACAATAGCAATCATTCTCCCAACCAGCCTCTAAATTATCAAAATTAATCAATAGATGCAGCGATGATGTAAGCACATGCCACTAATGTAAGCCTCCAACCTAAAAGTATAAACCAATATAAGTAGAGTAAATTGAGATTGAAAAATAATAATTTATAATAATCCAAAGGAAATCTTTTATGATTTTGGGGAGAGATTCCTCAATAAATTATTTAAAAATAGGAAATAAATAAATTAATAAATTGATACACAAACAAAATTAATTGTTGGCTACTTATGCAAAATCTTATGATAGTTTGCGTAAAACGCATTTGACCAAAAAACAATAAACTGAAAAATGAAATAAACTATTTTTATTTGGCGTGGAGTTTCCAAGAGGAAATAGTTGTACGTGATAAATACTAACAACCAGATATTATAAGGAGTGGGAAAATCATAAATAAGAAGAAAAAAAAATACTCCTCTCTCCACTACTTAACATGGTCGACACCATTAATAGGAGATGAAGCTCAAAATTTCTCAGAAACAAAAAAAGAAATCCTCTCCTGTTCTCTCTTTCTTTCAAAGTTGGATAAAACTTGTTTGAGAGTGTGGTTGAGGTTGTTTTTCGACTAGAAAAGTATTGAAATAATGTTATTTTATTATTTTAAAAAATTGTTTTTGATATCAGCACATCAAAATAATCTAAAAATACTAGAAAAACTTAATTTAAATTAAAAAAAAAACTATAATGTTTTTCAAAAAAAACTATAATGTTTTTCAAAAAAAAAATTAAAACACAACCCAAAACAGGTATATGAAATAACGGTGCATTACAAGAAATATAGAAGTCACGTCTACATTAATAATCAGTTTTCCAAATTGGTAAATCCATTTGATTTTTATCAAAATCAGTTTTTAAGTAATAATTCATTTTAAATAGAAAAGAATAAAAATTACATATATTAAATTAGCAAGTCCTAAAATTTGAATTATAACTCAGCTAACATTCTTCAAAAGATTTGAAATAAAATTTTATTTTTAACAAAAAAAATAATGGACTGGATGCGAGCTCACTAATTTAACACCTAATGTTACCTATTAGATGAATTTGAAAAAAATCATACAAGATACACAACAGGTTGGAAAATCATTAACAGAAATTGAAACTTTTTGACAAACTCCTTTCTAAATAAATTAATTACTAATTTAAAATTAAAAAAAAAAACAAGTTGTATAAATTACTAATTTAAAATGGCAGTAATTCATCATAAACAAGTTGTATAAATTATTAATTTATTAAAAAACAGAGATTATATAATCATCATATAAACCTAAGCAAATAGTTGTATTTTACTCTATTATGTCTTTTAGGTGTTTTGTATATACAAAAAAAAAAAGAGGACTAAAAACAATTTCAAAATTATTAGCTAGGAGTACGTGCCTTATCCTTTGCTATTAAAAATAAAAGATGAGAAAGTAGAAACCCATCTCATAGGATGATGAATTTCCATCGTAGATTCACAATCACATAAAATATATACAAAGAGAAAAACAAATTATTAATGATGATGATGATAATAATAATAATAATAATAATAATAATAATATTATAATAATAATAATAATAATAATAATAATAATACAATTAAAAAAAACATTAGGTGAAAACATTGAATATGAACAACATCAAGTTTTTTCCTTAATTATATCTTTTTTTATTTGACACATTTTGATTTTATCTTTTCTTTATTTGATACATTTGTATTAGGTGAGGTTGATTTAGTTTAGACTTAATGATTTGTTTTAGCTAGCTTGATATATGATTCTCACCGTGTTGGAAAATAAATCTAACATTTTGTTCATGTTCTATTTTAAAAAATCAAAATCAATTTTGTTATTTTTTTATTGAGTGGCCTCAAGGTTTTTCTTTGTCTCATGACTTTTCATTTCATTTTCAAATTTATATTTTTACATAAAATTGATTCAGGTTTGCCCTGGTGGTTTATTTTAGTTGACTTGGTATATGGTTTTAAGGGTGTGGGGAAACAAGTTAGACAATGTGTCGATACTTCATTTGACAAATTCAAAGTTGTTTTTATTGAGCGAATCCTTCCAAAAAAAAATTCATTTGAAGTTGTCAATTTGATACTTTTATATTAGGTTGATTTAGAGTAGAACTTGGTTATTTGTTTAGTTTGGTTTGATATTGGATCCTCGCGATGTCATTAAACAAATTCGATGCTCGATTGAAGCTAAATTTGGAAAAATTAAATTAAATTATATTTTTTTTCTCGATTAAATCCTTTTATGGATAATTTACCAAGTAATTGATGAAATTTATAATAGAAAAAAAATTCAAAACTAGAGAATTAAAATGAAAAGACAAGGAAACCTCATGACCAATCTAAAATTCATGAAAAAATCACTTTATTTAAAAAAAAAATACCATGACCAATTTTTTGTTATGTTGATATGGCATTTTCTTGAATGGCCGAGTCTGAAATAACTTTTAATTAGTTTCTTTGTTGATAATATCATGTTAATTTACATTTTTACTATGGCAAGTTTCATTAGCTTTTCAGACTATTAATTTCTCTCTGATATGGAAGTAGAACAAGGGATTTTTCTTTATATATATATATATATATATATATATATATATATATATATATATTTGAATCAAGATTCATTAATGTCTTACAAGCTGGAAAAGCAATTTGATTTCTTAATATCTATGGCAGGATAAAATTGACTTTGAGCTATCAACACTTCCAGCTGTTATTCCTGTTCTGAGTACTGCTTTATCAAGTTAATTTTTCTTGAAGAATCCCGTGTAGTAGGAAGCTCCATTGTGATTTCTGAAAGAAGTTGTTCCTGCAAACGACTCGGTCCATCTTTCTCGGCAAAAACTTCTCTCACATTTGCTAAGAAGCAGCTGCCTTCGAATTGCCAACGAATCCTATCATACATGACTCTTGCAACAGTTGTCTTACCCATGCCACCCATTCCACTTATCCCTATAAAGAGAATATCATTTGCTTTTTCGTCCATGTAATCATTCAATACTTTCAGACGAGAATCTATTCCAACTAAATTTTTGTAATTGATGGCAAAGTGAAGCTTAGTTTGCACTGTATCCAATCCAAAATCCTTTTAATTGATTGTGACTCATCTCTGCGTAAAAGTGGTAAAAACATTACTCATGCAGCATGCAAAAATCACTTCATAGAGTGACAAGGGGAAAGGAAACATGAAATATTGTTTCTTGAAATATATGGTTGTTAACGAGAAACCACTCAATCAACCTTCCGATAAAGATAGGTTCTTGAAAATAACCTCAAGAACATGGAGAAAAAGGAAAGAATAATTTAAAAAGGATCTAGGATACCATGGATGTACAGAATGATCCTTATAATAGGTAGCTTATTGCCCATAGAATAGCACAATCACTAAGAGAAGCATGCACATAAGGAATAAAATAAAAAGAAATTAAGTTTGGTCTCGAGAGACAAAAAAAACAAACTATCAATTTATATTTGCAATGATTTGCTTTTATATATCAAAACGGTTGAATAAAAAATCTTTTTTTAAATAAAACAGTTGAATCAAACGGTCACTCAACTCCTAGTACTTTGGAAAGGATTATTTACTTATTTTTTTCGGAGTTTAATAAAAAATCTTTTTTTAAATAATTTTTATTTAAAAATACATCAAGATCTGTGTTGGTTTGGTTAGAAGAGAGGGTAATAAGGTTTATTTCTAAATATGCTTTGGGACATGTATCAGGTAAATAACTTCATAGACTTGCTATATTTGATAGAACACCTACCAAATGCAGATGGGACTTTTAGTGGTTCATAATAAGTAGATGGAAAGAAAAGGGGAGTAATGATTAATTACCTTTCCGATGATTCCGATGATTCCGATGAATTGTGACCTCGGTGAGAATATTCATCCACCTTCGTAACTTCTTATATTCACTGAAATCTTCTTCATCCTTGTCAAAGACAATTGTGTAACTCTCTCTTCGTTCATCTACCTTTGATTGTTCAACATTATAAGAAGTAGTTGAAACTGGAAAAACAGTGTCCGGTTTCATCTTTTTAATGAATCCACCAATCTTGACAAGTTCTCTAGCCCAGAAAGGAGAACAAGCATAATCTCTTGCAAATATAATAATTGACAGCCCCAACTCTTTGATTTCCCCCAAGAGACTCAACTCAGTTGCCCTCAGTAACTCTAGTTGGCCGTGATTTTGGATAATGCCTCTCTGGACAAGAGCTGTATACAGATGGGTGAAATTATTGCTAGAGTGTACACCTTTGATGCTACAGAAAACATCATGCATCCATTGATTGTAAGATAAGGAATTAGCTAGAGAGTCAATATATGAAGAAGCTGCTTCTTTGCTTGCAACAATAAGATGGCCAGTAGGAGATTGCCATGATGGAGTACTTGGAGAATTTACCAATCGGAGACCACAATTCTTCACCTTTACTCCTTGCTCATAAGAATCAAACGACAACTCAAGGTTGTTGAAGGCTTCATTCTCCCGTTCTTTAAGATCTTTCAGATAATCAAAAGATAAATAGAACAACCAAAGATGATCTGACACAACTTGCATAGAGTTGCAACCTATATACATCGGCGAGGGATAACTCTCTTTTCCATTGACTTTCAAATAACAAAAGAGAGGACTTTTACCATATGTACTGAAAGCAACACATGCAGCAAAACCCATCCACTCATTACGAGGCACTTGCACCCTGATTGAAGATTCCTTACTTTGATGATTAAACCAGTCTGGAACATCATTTCCAGGAACAACAATACCAAATCCAGGTCTGGGAAGTGAGCCCTGTATCGTAAAAAAATTGTTACAATGAGAGAAAGAGAGAGAGAGAGAGAGAGAGAGAGATGGGGTATGATGAAGAGAAGACCTGGAGGTATTTTTCAAGCATCTTCAAACCCATGTTGTTTTGGCCATTATGCTTGTACAGTTCCCAACAATTAAGACATTTGAACTCTGATCTTTTCATACTGCTTAGCCTTATTGGATTTGGAATTTCTTTTAGTCTTAAACAACCATCCAATTTTACTTTCTGAACTTGTAATGGAACCTCATGCAATGATTCAAGCATCACGCAATCCTTCAAGGCAAGCTTTTCAAGCCTAGAAAGCTGATTTATGCTTTCAGGCAGGCTAACAAAGTTATTTCTGCTCAGATTTAAACTCCTCAATGATGATAAGAAGCCAATATCTTCAGGAAGTGCTCCTTCTCGCAGATTGCAAGCACGTAAATCCAGTTTTTCTAAAGAACACAAACCAGACAAGGAAGGCAATACTTGATCCGTGAGATTCACCGTTAATCTCTTGCATCCATTAAAAGACAATACTTTAAGGTTCTTCAAAAGAAAAAAAGACACTGGCGGCTGCCTTATTGAAGTTCCACTTGCATCAAACTCCTCCAAACTTTCTACTTTCCCCAAGTTTTCTGGTATGTTCTTAAGCTCAGAGCAGTCAGAGACATCAAGCTTTTTGAGGGATTTCAAACCGCTTATGCTACTCGGAATACTTTCAAGGTTCTTACAACTGCTCATGTTCAATAGAACTAAACCAGCCAAACGATTAAAAGATGAAGGTAGTTCTGTAATAGCAGTCCCATCCAAACGAAGTTCCCTCAAACAATTCATGTTTCCTACTATATCAGGAAACTTATCAAGTTTCGAGCAGCCATTAAGAGTGCAAGCTTTTAATGATTCCATTTCAAGGTTGCTTGGGAGAGCCCTAAGACTAATGCAGTTCACAAGATTCACAAATTGAAGCTTCTTGTGACGTCCAAATGATGGATGGACCTCAGATAAACTTGTACAACCTTCTAGAATCAAACTCTCGAGATTCGGAATTCCAGTAAAATCCGGAGTATTGGTCAGGTATAGTGAGTTGCTGAGATTGATGATTTTCAGATTAAGTGAAATCTGCAATCAAGACAAGATAGAGAGAGCAAACATTAAATGGTGGTACTATCCATTCACTATATTTTACTTTTAAATAGCAATACCTGACAAAGTAGTATGCTAAGGTTAAAAATAAATTCTTAAAAAAATATTATTTTAAAGTAAAAAACATTTTAAAGGTATCTCAACCATAATATCTAACACTATTTTATTTAATATCTTCTTTATTTCCACTTCTCTATTGTATGTTTTTTCTTCTCTTTAAATTGAAATATTAGGAGAAAAACAAGAAAAAGGAAGTGATGAATGCCTTCTGGCGTTTTTTATTTATTTATTTATTTTTATGGATTATGGAAAAGATAAAATTAAATAGAGAGGCTCGTCAAATTAGGGAGTCTTACCTTACGTTCATACCATAATTGTTCAATACTGCTGCAAGACATGTAGAGCTCAACGAGCTCATCCGGCTGGAAACAAGCCGGCAATGACTTTGAAGGGTAAGCATGCCATTCAAGAAATCGTAACTCGTTTGAAAGATATTCAGGTCCTTCAGAAACATCCACATTGTGAATTTTGAGCAATCTTAGTTTGGTCATTTTTGAGAAGGCTTTCATGCTCCACTGTGCTTCTTTTGCTCTGGGCATGTCCAAGAATATTGTTTCTATCTTTCCCTGTCAACCAAAAGGAAGGATAAGTAAAAATCTATTACAGAGTAGAGTTGGATGCAGCATAAATTATGATAAATCTTATGGATAATGCTTTGCATAAGCTACTCACTGTGCTGTCCTTCAGTGCATCGCAGACATCTTTGTACGCATACAGTCTACTCCGGCGTCCAGGCTCTTCGGGGGATTCACGACGAACAATATCTTCACCCATTTGCTGTAATAAACTATGCATCCATATTTCATCTCGTGAGACGCTTATAAGAGATTTCTCCATGAGAGCCTTCATCCCAATATCTGCATGGTATCCACAACTGTCTAGTAGCCTTAATATGCGATCTTTTTTCATTCCCTTCAAGAAACAAGCAATATCTAAAAATATTTTCTGCTCTAATACATGGAGGCCATCAAAACTAATGCGAAGCACATCAATAATTTTCCGGTCAGGAATGTATTTCATCCTATCAATCGCACTTTTCCATTCACGTATACCTCTTCTATGCAAAAACGAACCTATGACTTCAAGAGCTAATGGAAGGCCATCAGCATAACCCATAACTTGCTTGGACATGTCCCATAAATCTTTGTCAGGTTGGTCTCTTTTGAAAGCTTTCCAGCTAAATAACTTAAGAGCATCTTCATCACTTAATTCCTTAGTCTGGTATATTCTAGTAACACCATGGCTATCCAAGACATGCTCATCTCTGCTCGTTATGATTATCCGACTCCCTGGACCAAACGATCCATGCTCTGCAGCTAACATTTGTAATTGTTCTTCATCATCCACATCATCAAGAATAAGAAGAACCTTTTTAAGTCGCAACCGGTGCTTTATCAAGTTAATCCTTCTTGAAGAATCCCGTGCAGTAGGAAGCTCCATTGTGATTTCTGAAAGAAGTTGTTCCTGCAAACGACTCGGTCCATCTTTCTCGGCAAAAACTTCTCTCACATTTGCTAAGAAGCAGCTGCCTTCGAATTGCCAACGAATCCTATCATACATGACTCTTGCAACAGTTGTCTTACCCATGCCACCCATTCCACTTATCCCTATAAAGAGAATATCATTTGCTTTTTTGTCCATATAATCATTCAATACTTTCAGATGAGAATCTATTCCAACTAAATTTTTGCTAATTGATGGCAAAGTGAAGCTTAGTTTGCACTGTATCCAATCCAAAATCCTTTTAATTGATTGTGACTCATCCCTGCGTAAAAGTGGTAAAAACATTACTCATGCAGCATGCAAAAATCACTTCATAGAGTGACAAGGGGAAAGGAAACATGAAATATTGTTTCTTGAAATATATGGTTGTTAACGAGAAACCACTCAATCAACCTTCCGATAAAGATAGGTTCTTGAAAATAACCTCAAGAACATGGAGAAAAAGGAAAGAATAATTTAAAAAGGATCTAGGATACCATGGATGTACAGAATGATCCTTATAATAGGTAGCTTATTGCCCATAGAATAGCACAATCACTAAGAGAAGCATGCACATAAGGAATAAAAAAAAAAGAAATTAAGTTTGGTCTCGAGAGACAAAAAAAACAAACTATCAATTTATATTTGCAATGATTTGCTTTTATATATCAAAAAACTTTTTGGATTTTATATTGCTGAATTTTTTTCTCGAAAAAATTATTTGACATATAATCAAACATATCTTATATATTGTCATTTGTAAAGCTCACCATGAAAACTCAATCACTTGCTTATTATTATATGTTGCCACTTGTTAAATTGATAATGAAAACACAACGAGGATATGAATTTATAGCTCTTCAGTCATACATTATCGACCCTCCAAGAATAATGATGTAGATCTTTTATTAATAAAATAAATCTACAAATTAATACTTTAGATCTTGTATTGTTATTTTAATTTTGGATTATTTTGGTATTTAATGAGATAATGCATAGATTTATAATCAAAGGAACATATAAAATAAATAAATAAATCCCAGCTTAGTTTACCTGTTCCGCACAACCCAACCGGATAGATTGGCCACTGTAGAGAGACAATCACTCCAGCTTCGTACCCTGTCCGGATTTTCCGAGAACTTTTCTTTATGCTCAATGAACGCCTTCTTATAATCCCCAGTACTCTGATTGGCTACCTCCGATGGATCCACATCATAGAAAACTGGCAGAGCAGTGTGCCCCATCTCTTTCATGCACTGAACAATCTTGACAAGCTCATCTAAGCACCATGGTGAAGACGCATAATTTCTTGAAAACACAACGATTGAAAATCTTGATTCTTCGATGGCCTGCCAGAGAGCAGGTTCGATGGTCTTTCCTCTCTCTAGCTTCCTATCATCCATGTATACATTGATGCCTCTTTTCACCAAATTAAAATACAGATGGCCAGTAAAGTTATTCCGCGTGTCTTTGCCACTGAAACTAAGGAAGACATCATATTTCCATTGGGTAGGATAATAAGAAGATGAGGTTGCCTTCTGTGTGCTGGTTGAAGCCATGGAAATCGCAGTAGCAATCATCGAATACTGATTGGTTCCTTCTAGTCTTGGAGTACTTGGAGTACTTGGAGAATTGCTTGCAACAATAAGATGGTCAGTAGGAGATTGCCATGATGGAGTACTTGGAGGGTTTACCAAACGGACACCACAATTCTTCACCTTTACTTCTTGCTCATAAGAATCAAACGACAACTCAAGGTTGGTGAAGGCTTCATTCTTCTGTTCTTTAAGATCTTTCAGATAATCAGAAGATAAAAAGAACAACCATAGATGATCTGACACAAGTTGCCTAGTGTTGCAACCTATATACATCAGCAAGTGATAGCTCTCTTTTCCATCGACTTTGAAATGACAAAAGAGAGGACTTTTACCATATGCACTGAATGCAACACATGCAGCGAGCCCTGTCCACTCATTATGAGGTATTTGCACCCTAATTGAAGATTCCTTACTTTGATGATTAAACCAGTCTGGAACATCATTTCCAGGAACAGCAATACCAAATCCAGGTCTAGGAAGTGAGCCCTGTATCATAAAACAAAAATGTTACAGAGAGAAAGACAGAGAGAGAGAGAGAGAGAGAGAGACAGATGGGGTATGATGAAGAGAAGACCTGGAGGTATTTTTCAAGCATGCTCAAACCCATGTTGTTCTGGCCATTATGCTTGTAAAGTTCCCAACAATTAAGACATTTGAACTCTGATCTTTTCATACTGCTTAGCTTTATTGGATTTGGAATTTCTTTTAGGCTTAAACAACCATCTAATTTTACTTTCTGAACTTGTAATGGAACCTCAGGCAATGATTCAAGCCTCAAGCAATCCTTCAAGGCAAGCTTTTCAAGCCTAGAAAGCTGATTTATGCTTTTAGGCAGACTAACAAAATTATTTGCGCTCAGATTTAAACTCCTCAATGATGATAAGAAGCCAATATCTTCAGGAACTGCTCCTTCTCCTAGATCGCAAGCGCATAAATCCAGTTCTTCTAACGAACACAGACCAGACAGGGAAGGCAATACTTGATCCGTGAGATTCACCGCTAATCTCTTGCATCCATTAAAAGACAATACTTTAAGGTTCTTCAAAAGAAAAAAAGACGCTGGCGGCAGCCTTATTGAAGTTCCACTTGCATCAAACTCCTCCAAACTTTCTACATTCCCCAATTTTTCTGGTATGCTCTTAACCTCAGAGCAGTCAGAGACATCAAGCTTTTTGAGGGATTTCAAACCACTTATGCCACTGGGAATACTTTTAAGGTTCTTACAACCGCTCATGCTCAATAAAACCAAACCAACCAGACGATGAAAAGATGAAGGTAGTTCTGCAATAGCAGTCCCATCCAAACGAAGTTCCCTCAAACAGTTCATGTTTCCTACTATATCAGGAAACTTATCAAGTTTCGAGCAGCCATTAAGAGTGCAAGCTTTTAATGATTCCATTTCAAGGTTGCTTGGGAGAATCCTAAGACTAATGCAGTTCACAAGATTCACAAATTGAAGCTTCTTGTGATGTCCAAATGATGTATGGACCTCAGATAAACTTTTACAATCTTCTAGAATCAAACTCTCGAGATTCGGAATTCCAGTAAAATCCGGAGTATGGGTCAGGAATGGTGAGTTGCTGAGATTGATGATTTTCAGATTATCTGAATTCTGCAATCAAGACAGGATAGAGAGAGCAAACTTTAAATGGTGGTACTATCAATTCACTATATTTTACTTTTTAAATAACAATACATGACAAAGTAGTATGCTAAGGTTAAAAATAAATTCTTAAGAAAATATTATTTTAAATTAAAAAACATTTTAAAAAGGTATCTCAACCATAATATCTAACACTATTTTATTTAATATCTTCTTTATTTCCACTTCTCTATTGTATGTTTTTTCTTCTCTTTAAATTGAAATATTAGGAGAAAAACAAGAAAAAGGAAGTGATGAATGCCTTCTGGTGTTTTTTATTTTTTTTATTTTTATGGATTATGGAAAAGATAAAATTAAATAGAGAGGCCCGTCAAATTAGGGAGTCTTACCTTACGTTCATACCATAATTGTTCAATACTGCTGCAAGACATGTAGAGCTCAACGAGTTTATCCAGCTGGAAACAAGCCGGCAATGACTTTGAAGGGTAAGCATGCCATTCAAGAAATCGTAGCTCGTTTGAAAGATATTCAGGTCCTTCAGAAACATTCACATTGTGAATTTTGAGCAATCTTAGTTTTGTCATTTTTGAGAAGGCATCCTTCTTCCACTTTGCCTCTTTTGCTCTGGGCATGTATAAGAATATTGTTTCTGTCTTTCCCTGTCAACCAAAAGGAAGGATAAGTCAAAATCTATTGCACAGTAGAGATGGATGGAGTATAAATTATGATAAACCTCATGAAATCTTATGGATAATGCTCTGCATCAGCTACTCACTGTGTTGTCCTCTAGTGCATCGCAGACATCCTTGTAAACGTAGAGTCTACTCCGGCTTCCAGGCTCTTCGGGGGATTCACGATGAACAATATCTTCACCCATTTGCTGTAATAAATTATGCATCGATATTTCATCTCTTGAGACGTTTATAAGAAATTTCTCCATAAGAACATCCATCCCAATATCTGCATGGTATCCACAACTGTTGAGTAGCCTTATTATGCGATCTTTTTTCATCCCCTTCAAGAAACAAGCAATATCTAGAAATGTTTTCTTCTCGAATTTATTGAGGCCATCAAAACTAATACGAAGCACATCAATAATTTTCTGTTCAGGAATGTATTTCATTCTATCAATCGCACTTTTCCATGCACGTATATCTCTTTTATGCAAAAACGAACCTATGACTTCAAGAGCTAATGGAAGGCCATTGGCATAACCCACAACTTGCTTAGACAAGTCCCATAAATCTTCATCAGGTTGGTCTCTTTTGAAAGCTTTCCAACTAAATAACTTAAGAGCGTCTTCATCACTTAATTCCTTTGTTGGGTATATTCTAGTAACACCATGGCTATTCAAGACATGCTCATTTCTGCTCGTTATGATAATCCGGCTCCCTGGACCAAACCATCCATGCTCTGCAGCTAACATTTGTAATTGTTCTACATCATCCACATCATCAAGAATAAGAAGAAACTTTTTAAGCCGCAACCTGCGCTTTATCAAGTCAGTCCTTCTTGAACAATCCCGTGCAGTAGGAAGCTCCATTGTGATTTCTGAAAGAAGTTGTTCCTGCAAACGACTCACTCCATCTTTCTCGGCAAAAACTTCTCTCACATTTGCTAAGAAGCAGCTGCCTTCGAATTTCCAACGAATCCTATCATACATGACTCTTGCAACCGTTGTCTTACCCATGCCACCCATTCCACTTATCCCTATAAAGAGAATATCATTTGGTTTTTCGTCCACATAATCATTTAATACTTTCAGACGAGAATCTATTCCAACTAATTTTTTGCTAATTGATGGCAAAGTGAAGCTTAGTTTGTGTTGTATCCAATCCAAAATGCTTTTAATTGATTGTGGCTCATCCCTGCATGAAAGGGGTAAAAACATTACTCATGCAGCATGCAAAAATCACTTCTTAGAGTGACAAGGGGAAAGGAAACATGAAATATTGTTTCTTGAAATATATGGTTGTTAACGAGAAACTACTCAACCTTCCGAGAAAGATAGGTTCCTGATAATAGCCTCAAGAACAAGGAGAAAAAGGAAAGAACAATTTAAAAAGGATCTAGGATACCGTGGATGTACAGAATGATCCTTATAATAGGTAGCTTATTGCACATAGAATAACACAATCACCAAGAGAAGCATGCACATAAGGAATAAAAAAAAAATTAAGTTTGGTCTTGACAGACAAAATAACAAACTCTATCATATTTTTGTTGGCCTCTAAGTTATCTTTTCATTATTTTCCACGAAAAAGTCGAGATCAATTACCTCAACACTTCTCAAGTTGCCATGTCAATATATCAATTTATCTTGCAATGATTTGCTTTTATATATCAAAAAACTTTTAAATTGAGTATGAAAACTCAACGAGGATATGAATTTATAGCTCTTCAATCATACATTATCGACCCTCCAAGAATAATGATGTAGATCTTGTATTAATAAAATAAATCTACAAATTAATACTTTAGATCTTGTATTATTATTTTAATTTGGGATTATTTTGGTATTTAATGAGATACTGCAGATTTATAATCAAAGAAACATATAAAAATAAATAAATAAATAAATAGAGTAAATGTTATTTCTTAAGAAAGTTTGATAAAAATAACTTCCAAGAATAATGATGTGGCTAATTGCCAAAATGAGCAGTGACTCCTAGTATAACCCTTTTCTATTTCCTTTTGGAAACATATATTTGTTTGAATATGCTAATAATTTATGCTAGACAACTATATATATCATTATTATAAATAAATAAATAAAAAGTTATATTTCTCACTGAAACAAGACAGGGAGTGAGAATAGCGATTTGTGAGACAGTAATAATAACTCCTTCCAAAATAAATAAATAAATAAATGTCTCAGCCTAGTTTACCTGTTCCGAACATCCCAACCAGATATATTGGCCACTGTAGAGAGACAATCTCTCCAGCTTCGTACCCTGTCCGGATTTTCCGAGAACTCTTCTTCATGCTCAATGAACGCCTTCTTATAATCCCCAGTACTCTGATTGGCTACCTCCAATGGATCAACATCATAGAAAACTGGCAGAGCAGTGTGCCCCATCTCTTTCATGCACTGAACAATCTTGACAAGCTCATCTAAGCACCATGGTGAAGACTCATAATTTCTTGAAAACACAACGATTGAAAATCTTGATTCTTCGATGGCCTGCCAGAGAGCAGGTTCGATGGTCTTTCCTCTCTCTAGCTCCGTATCATCCATGTATACATCGATGCCTCCTTGCCTCAAATTAGAACACAGATGGCTAGTAAAGTTTTTTCGCGTGTCTTTGCCGCTAAAACTAAGGAAGACATCATAAATCCATTGGGGAGGAGAATAAGAAGATGAGGTTGCCTTCTGTGTGCTGGTTGAAGCCATGGAAATCGCAGTAGCAATCAGCGAATACTGATTGATTCGTTCTAGTCTTGACTCCTAATTAACTGGCTGGGGATGGTTCAGCAATTGATGAACTTCCACGGCGCCGTTTTGTAGGGCATAATAGCCTTCTCCTCCTGAGTTCGAACATGAAACAAAAAGTTAGGAGCAGATTCAAACTGGGACTTAATTCTACCTAAGAAACCAAATTTCTACAAACCGTGCGGGAAGAGTTGAGTAGAGAGGTGACAGATGTAGCCAGATCTAGTAGAGTACATCAATCCATCATTAACGACGCCACACCAATTCCCCTTCACATAACACACCCGTTACACGCCCATCTTTCTCCCACTCAACCCCTCGCCTCTCTTTCGCTTTCGTGAGGGAGAAGGTGGGATGAAAGGTTGAGATCCCTTTCTTTTGCTTTCACTTTTTTGCAGATGAAAAAAGAGAGGGAGAAGTTGGGATGAAAGGTTGAGATCCCTCTCTTTTGCTTTCACTTGTTTTCCTGCCTGCAATTTGGTCAATTGTTTTTGCCATTTCCTCCTTGGTTTTAGAGCCAATTCATGGTAATTTGCAAATGCAAGTGCCCCATGACCTGCAAGAGCTTCTCAAAGCTAGCCCTGTGCTCTCTTTCTCCTCCCATCTCTCTAATTTTAAAGTCCATGTCCCACCGTTCAATTGTTTCATGCTGCTACATGAAACGCAGTCATTGTGCTATCCATGAAACGCATAAGCTTCAAAATTCAGCTTCTTCTAAACCGTGGTTGGAATGTTTTTTTGGTGGTCCATAGCCATTAAAATTGTGTTTTGAGAGAAACCAAATGATGAAAAAATTGTGTTCGCTCAAAACTCCGGAACGCAATATCAAATGGCCACGAAATCCCCAACAACTTTCAAATATAATATAATGTTATAGTTTTTTCCTCCAATTTATTTTAATTCATGATTTTTAATGAATATTCAAGTCAAGCATTAAAGAGTTAATCCGTGCGGGATGAATATTGTAGCAATAAATACAGATTATTATAAATTATAATAATATAATTATCATTTTATTCCTAGTAAGTTAAAAATAATTGTTGACCTTGAGGGTATTTTTTATTTTTTATGAGAGCGGTTGGCATTTAATAATTGTTTAGGGTTATATATGTTTTTTATGGTATTTTTGCACAATAAAACTCTAGGAGAGTAAACAATTGAAATAACAGGTAATAGAGAACCGTTGGTGTAATTAGTAAAATAGATCAAGCTGCTTCGGACCAGAAAGCTCTTGTGGCTGTTCAAGCACTCTTACTAAATCAGGGGCCACCAAAAACTGTTGATATCCCATGGATTGCTTTAATTGGTCAATCAGTTTCAATTGCTGTTGTGTAGTCTAGGTCTGAAAGCTCTCTGGAAACTGCATGGAAAGCAGAAAATGAAAGTCTCAAATCCATACTAAAAAGTCAAAAAGCTCTCTGGAAACTGCTCTCTGGTTGTTCAAGCACTCTTAGTAAAATCAAACTCTTATTTAATTAATTCGCTTTATTGTCAGTGTTCCTTGTATTGCCTCTCACTGTAATGTTCTATTATATGTGCTTGTCTTGTTATTAGCACGCAGCCAAGGAAGTTCATGATATGGATTTTGTTGTTATAACTGTTGATCTCCCTGTCAAAATAGAACACACTATTGTCTGAAATTATCTACTTTTAACCTTTGATTTCTGAATGTTTATATAGAATATACAAGAGAGCTATCTATGGAAAGTAAATCAGTTTCCATGATTCTAGTCCTATACATGTAAACCAAAATCTGACACATAATGATGCTTATCTATATAAAATAGAAAATGTAGAAATAGGAAACAATCTACACAATAGGAAATCTGCACAAAAGGAAGGTAGCCAGTTGTCCACATTGACAGCCCCCCTCAAATTGATGCTGGATGGGCAATCAACATCAATTTGCTATTTAGGAAAGAATATCGGTAACGAGTGGGTCCTTGGTGAAGATATCAACAATTTGTAAGTCAGTGGAAGCATGAGGAAGAGTGATAACACGAGCGTCGTAGGCTTCACGAATAGAATGACAATCCACCTCAATATACTTTGTGCGCTCATGAAAGATAGGATTGGCCGTGATCTGAATAACACTCGTATTATCAGCATGGAGAGGTGTAGGATCAGTCATAGAAAAATCTAGCTCAGCAAGCAAACCACGAAGCCAAATAATTTCAGAACAAGCAAGAGACATTTCTCGATACTCAGATTCTATAGAGGATTTAGAGACTCCATACGCCTCTCCAGTTAAACTAATTAACTGGCTGGTGATGGTTCTGCAATTGATGAACTTCCACGCCGTTTTGTAGTGCATGATAGCCTTCTCCTGAGTTCAAACATGAAACAAAAAGTTAGGAGCAGATACAAGCTAAATTTCTACGCATTGGACACCTTCCTAGCAAAAGTCAGGATATTGCCACCGGAGTCAGAAATTTCGGGTATTTGTCACTGTTTTTTAAAAATGTTTTTTTGAATTTTTATTTTTATTTTTTATTTTAAATTGAAAACATTAGTGTTTTTAAATATTTTTTATGTCAAAAAATATTTTTTAAAAAATAAAAAAATATCATTTTGACTAAAGAATACTGAGTGATTCTTTCTAGTCTTGACTCCCAGCTAGCTGGGGATGAAACGACCAAATCCAAATTTTTATTAATTAAAAAAAAAATGAAACGAACCGGTTCTAGTTTCAACCGATTGATTCGGTTCAGTTTTTTATGTTTAAAACTGAAAAAACCGACACTATTTTTGGGCTTTGGCTTTGGCTTTGTCGTTGTCTTGCCTTTCTCTTCAACATGGAATTACAACGGTTCTTGACCGCATTATTAGTACGACCTGGAAGCAACTTGGCAATGGTGGTCCATCGATTGCATTCAATGCAGGAGTGCAGACAACGTCGAAAGAAAACGCAGGTGGAATCTAACACGTATTGGACAGCTGGCAGCCTGGCACCTTCCCAGCTAAAGTCAGGGTATTGCCTTCCGAGTCAGAAATGAAATCCCCAAGAACTTTCAAATATAATATCACGTTATAGCTTTTTCCTCCAATTTATTTTAATTCATGATTTTTAATGAATTTTCAAGTCAAGTATTAAAGTAAGAGTTGATACGTGTGTGATAAATATTGTAGTAATAGATATAGATTATTATGGATTATAATAGTGTAATTATCGTTTTCAATGCATTAAAAATAATTGTTGGTCTAGGGGGTATTTTTGACTTATTCATGGAACCGGTTGACATTTAATGGTTGTTTGGGGGTATTTTTTTATTTTCTAGATATTTTTGCACAGTAAAACTATAGTTTTATCCTTACCAGCAAACAACAAACAGTGACAACTCAGGGATATTTTTGATTTTTTACACTATCATAAATAGTAAATTAATCATATTACCCTCAAATAAGACTAAAACTAAAAGTGCCGATGGGATGATTCTGATATTTCAAATATTTCTAAACAGTGAAACTACATTTATAGCCTCTGAAAAGATATTATAAGGAGTGGGAAAATCATAAATAAGAAAGAAAACAATAAATACTAACAACCAGATATTATAAGGAGTGGGAAAATCATAAATAAGAAAGAAAAAAAAAATACTCCTCTCTCCACTACTTAACATGGTCGACACCATTAATAGGAGATGAAGCTCAAAATTTCTCAGAAACAAAAAAAGAAATCCTCTCCTCTTCTCTCTTTCTTTCAAAGTTGGATAAAACTTGTTTGAGAGTATGGTTGAGGTTGTTTTTCGACTAGAAAAGTATTGAAATAATGTTATTTTATTATTTTAAAAAATTATTTTTAATATCAGCACATCAAAATAATCTAAAAATACTAGAAAAACTTAATTTAAATTAAAAAAAACTATAATGTTTTTCAAAAAAACTTTTAAAACACAACGCAAAACAGGTATATGAAATAACGGTGCATTACAAGAAATATAGAAGTCACGTCTACATTAATAATCAGTTTTCCAAATTGGTAAATTCATTTGATTTTTATCAAAATCAGTTTTTAAGTAATAATTCATTGTAAATAGAAAAGAATAAAAATTACATATATTAAATTAGCAAGTCCTAAAATTTGAATTATAACTCAGCTAACATTCTTCAAAAGATTTGAAATAAAATTTTATTTTTAACAAAAAAAATAATGGATTGGATGCGAGCTCACTAATTTAACACCTAATGTTACCTATTAGATGAATTTGACAAAAATCATACAAGATACATAACAAGTTGGAAAATCATTAACAGAAATTGAAACTTTTTGGCAAACTCCTTTCTAAATAAATTAATTACTAATTTAAAATAAAAAAAACAAGTTGTATAAATTACTAATTTAAAATGGAAGTAATTCATCATAAACAAGTTGTATAAATTATTAATTTATTAAAAAACAGAGATTATATAATCATCATATAAACCTAAGCAAATAGTTGTATTTTACTCTATTATGTCTTTTAGGTGTTTTGTATATACAAAAAAGGAGAGGACACAATTTCAAAATTATTAGCTAGGAGTACGTGCCTTATCCTTTGCTATTAAAAATAAAACATGGGAAAGTAGAAACCCATCTCAAAGGATGATGAATTTCCATCGTAGATTCACAATCACAAAAAAAAAATATACAAAGAGAAAAACAAATTATTAATGAAAATAATAATAATGATAATAATAATAATAATACAATTAAAAAAACATTAGGTGAAAACATTGAATACGAACAACATCAAGTTTTTTCCTTAATTTTATCTTTTTTTATTTCACACATTCTGATTTTCCTTAGTTTTTTCCTTAAAACTATGGTTTTATCCTTGCCAGCAGACAACAAAACAGTGACAACTCAGGGATATTTTTGATTTTTTAAACTATCATAAATAGTAAATTAATCATATTACCCTCAAATAAGACAAAAACTAAAAGTGTTGATGGGGTGATTCTGGTATTTCAAATATTTCTAAACAGTGAAGCTACATTTATAGCCTCTGAAAAAGATAAAATTCAGGCGTTGACTGCAAGAGTGTTTAGGTAATTGTAGGCTTTTTTTCTACAGAAAATTACAGACGCGTCTGTCGGATGCGCCGATGGTTTCCTTCCTTACACACATTTCAGGCAGCACTTGCGGTGGTTAAAAATATTCGTTCAATGTCTCACCGGATGCGTAACTATTTTTTTTACTACATGGTGGTGCGTGTGTCATCGCACAATAGCAGTACAAGTGACGGTACAATGTAAAATATCAAACAATAAATATGTAAATATAACATGAAAGTATACGAATGAAGTTTGTTATGAGAATGTATAGGTATTTAAAAAAAAAAAGTGTGTTACGAGAACATAAATATGATGTTAACGTATATGAATGAAGTTCATTACAAGAGTACAAATACGATCTAAAAGTGTGTAAATGGAGTGCATTAAGAGAATTCAAATATGATAATAAAACTTAAGTGGGTCATATTAGTGAAGTCTACATGTATAAATTAAAATCGATCACACAGTAGAGACTAATTTTAGAAATTTAAGCTGGTTGTAGAGAAGGGCTAATTTTTTTTAATTTTGTTTTGTTTTAAATAATTTTTTTTAGTATTTGTAGCTTATTTTGAAATGCTATGTTAAAAATATTTTTTAAAAATAAAAAATATTATTTTAATATCTTTCTATATAAAAAATATTTTAAAAAACAACAGCAATCATACTCCCAACCACCACCATCTGAATTATCAAAATTAATCAATAGGTGCAGCGTTGATGTAAGCACATGCCACTAATGTAAACCTCCAACCTAAAAGTATAAACCAATATGAGTAGAGTAAATTGAGATTAAAAAATAATAATTTATAATAATCCAAAGGAAATCTTTTATGATTTTGGGGAGAGATTCCTCAATAAATTATTTAAAAATACTAAATTAATAAATGGATACACAAACAAAAATAATTGTTGGCTAATTATGCAAAATCTTATGATAGTTTGCGTAAAACGGATTTGACCAAAAAACAATAAACTGAAAAATGAAATAAAATATTTTTATTTGGCGTGGAGTTTCCTAGAATATTATAATGTGATTTGGAAGGAAAAGAGGAAATAGTTGTACATGAAAATATTAACAACCAGATATTATAAGGAGTGGGAAAATCATAAATAAGATAAAAAACAAATATTCCTCTCTCCACTAACTAACATGGTCGACACCATTAATAGGAGATGAAGCTCAAAATTTCTCAGAAACAAAAATAGAAATCCTCTCCTCTTCTGAAAAACTTAATTTAAATTAAAAAAACAATTATATATTTTTTTAATTTTTTTCAAAAACACTTTTGAAACGCTACGTCAAACAGGTATATGAAGTAACGGTTCAATAGAAGAAAATAGAAGTCACGTCTACAATAATAATTAGTTTTTCAAATTGATATATTCATTTGATTTTTATAAAATCAGTTTTTAAGTAATAATTCATTATAAATAAAAAAGAATAAAAATTACATATATTAAATTAGCAAGTCCTATTATCATCAAGCTAAATTTTGAATTATAACTCAGCTAACATTCTTCAAAAGATTTGAAATAAAATTTTATTTTTAACAAAAAAAGATAATGGATTGGATGCGAGCTCACTAATTTAACACCTAATGTTACCTATTAGATGAATTTGACAAAAATCATACAAGATACAGAACAAGTTGGAAAATCATTAACAGAAATTGAAACTTTTTGGCAAACACCTTTCTGGATAAAATAATTACTAATTTAAAATGATTCAATTATGTGCAGTAATTCATCATAAAGTACATTAACAAGTTGTATAAATTATTATGAAAAAACAGAGATTATATAATCATCATATTTACCTAAGCAAATAGCTGTATTATACTCTATTCTGTCTTCTAGGTGTTTTGTATATACAAAAAAAAAAAAACAGAGGAATAAAAACAATTTCAAAATTATTAGCTAGGACTACGTGCCTTATCCTTTGCTATTAAAAAATAAAACATGAGAAAGTAGAAACCCATCTCAAAGGATGATGAATTTCTATCGTAGATTCACAATCACAGAAAATATATACAAGAGAAAAACAGCTTATTATTATTATTATTATTATTATTATTATTATTAAAAAAACATTAGGTGAAAACATTGAATACGAACAACATCAAGTTTTTTCCTTAATTTTATCTTTTTTTATTTGACACATTTTGATTTTATATTTTCTTTATTTCATACATTTGTATTAGGTTGATTTAGTTTAGACTTAATGATTTGTTTTAGCTAGCTTAATATATTATTCTCACCATGTTGGAAAATAAATTTAACGTTTTGTTCATGTTCAATTTAAAAAAATCAAAATCAATTTTGTTATTTGTTTTCTTGAGTGGCCTCAAGATTTTTCTTTGTCTTCTGACTTTTTATTTCATTTCAATTTTATATTTTTACATATAATTGATTCAGGTTTGCCTGGGTGGTTTATTTTAGTTGACTTGGCATATGGTTTTAAAGGTGTGGGAAAACAAGTTAGATAATTTGTTGATACTTGATTTGACAAATTCAAAGTTGTTTTTATTGATTGAATCCTTCCAAAAAAAAAAAATCATTTGAATTTGTAGATTTGATACTTTTATATGAGGTTGATTTAGGGTAGAACTTGGTTATTTGTTTAGTTTGGCTTGATATTGGATCTCGTGATGTCATGAAACAAATTTGATGCTTGATTGAAGCTCAATTTGGAAAAAATAAATTAAATTTTATTTTTTTCTTGATTAAATCCTTTTACGGATAATTTAACAAGTAATTGATGAAATTTATAATAGAAAAAAAAAGAGAATTAAAATGAAAAGACAAGGAAACCTCATGACCAATCTAAAATTCATGCAAAAAGTCACTTTATTTATATATATAAAAAAAAATTGTTGATTTTTCAGTTCTTAAATTGAGAGGGGGAGGAAGAACCTCATTGGAAAACAAAGAAGAAAAAAGAAAGTTGTTGATTAGCAAAATTTTAGCAATAAAGATAAACGATCTTGGAGTTGACAAATTTGTATTTATATGTGTGTACTGTGTTTTCAATGAAGTGAAATCATTTTTTTTCTAATAATATAAAATTATTATTATATAATTAAATAAAAAATATTTAAATAACTTCTCAGAACATGACATGAAATAATTTAATATGTATTTTATTTTAGTTTTTCAATTAATGATCACTAAATATATATTTTTATTATTTATTAATATATGTGTGTGTGTGTGTATTATTAAATATATGTATAAACAACATTAACAATTAATATAATATAAACAACTTCCACATTCTTTTTCTACATTTATAATCAAATTGCTTCCTTACGCAACTGGAAGATAATTTGCTTTAAGCAAAATAGACCTGGATACCAGGTAGCCACCCGCTGTACACGTGTCAAAAGGATAAAAGGACAACGCACGCTTGAGTTAACGGCGTCATGATTCTTTTCTTTTTCTTTTCTGTCGTATGAAAAGTCCACGCTCGCAAGTCGCACCCGTCAACCATGTGGTTCAGAGGAGCAAAGATTTCCACGCATTGCCAGGACTGTAGCGTTTAGGTGGTCTTAATTGATTGGTCCACCAATGAAATTATAATTAATTCTGTTTTGAGTTTAATTTTGTAAGAATTATGGCACCAAACATTATTCCAAATACAAATCTTGGAACCCAAGGGGTCCTCACATGAATGGTGAGGGCGTTCTCGTCCCTTAAGAGATGTCAGGGGTTCAACCCCTTCTCTTGTATGAAGTCGGCTATTTGGAGAGCCCTTTCACCCCTTCAGGGCCCACCTGGTGCGAACGTGGATTAGTCTGAGCCAGTGTCTGGGACACCGAGTGATTTATACCAAAAAAAAATACAAATCTTGGAAGGGGTAGAAATTGTGCGAGAGGATTTTTCCTCTATCATGCAGTTTAATTAAGGTTCAGTTGACCTTTCCATTGAAATAATATATATTTAATTATATAACAATATATTTTGTAAATAAATACGCCTTCTTAGTTATATTTTGTAAAAATATGAAAAAGATGCCAAATTGAAAGGGTTATTAGTTAATCTTCATTTTCACCTAGTAATTGCATGGAGGCCCAAGAATAGTATTTAGTTCATTAGACCTGCTCATATGACTTCAGAGTTTTTTTGGAAGGATTTATTAGCTGGTCATATGATATTTATTGGAAGGATTTATTCATATTTTCTCCTGTCCAATTAGTTTCTTTTATCTGGTAAGAAAATCATGAAGCAAAAACTTCTTATTCTAGTGGCTATCTCTTTGCAAAAAAGCAAGGGGATTGTGGGGTTATGGTCTCAGGTTCAAGTCCAAAGTGCAGGTGGGGCAGCACGTGGTATCTCTCAATAGAGAAAAGAGACAATTGATTTGAATTATGAAAAGCTTGTTGAACAAGTTTCAACAAATTATTATTCTAATTCCTGTTATTCATTAGCCACTTATTTTCAGTGTCATACTTTTTCTTAGTTGAAGGGGCTTAGCAGTGCCTAGAGCATTAGGTACCTAAAACATTTGATCCTCTCAACTAGCTAGTTAAGGAATGCATATGGGGTTGGAAACTTTCTTTGAAACCTTTATAAAACACTCACTTGTTGATGTTTTTATCTTTTATTATATTTTTTATAAATGAAAAACACCAAAATCCTTTTGAGATGCATCTGAATTTTGGTTCTTGATAGGAAATCGGAGTGTTATTGAGTTTCCTTCTCCCTTTACAGCCTTACCCCATTCCTTATAGCCTTTTTTGGTTTTTAAACACATGACATTGAGAATCATTGTTTAAATACCTTGCTTATTTCAATACAATATTTGATACTAATGTTCTTTGTTATGCAATTATTGTAGACTAGTCAGGATAACTTAATATCCCATGTTCTGCCCTTGCTCGTTCGAGCTTATGATGATACGGATCCACGCATTCAAGAGGAAGTTTTGAGAAAATCATCCTTTCTTGCCAAGCAACTAGATGTTCAGGTGAATGCCATCTGTATGAATGTACACATCCACACACACAATATGGGGCATCTATGTACTTTCATTTTCATTCGATAGTCAGTCTTATGGAGTCTTTCGTTTTTATTCTTTTTTCTGTAACAATTCTTTTGCTGTAGAGTTGTTTTCACTTCACACATGTTCTCTTTCAAGTGTCTTTCTTACTTAATATAATGTAGTGCCATCCTTTCATAGGAAAACAGAAATTTTGTTCATTTTATTGGTAGAAGTTTTCTGATACCCCATTACTTGATGTATTAAGACTGTTATAACCCAAAACACATGCAGGTTGACAAGGGTGGGTCCACCTAGGAGAGCATGTAAAATATAATAAATTCATCTACATCTAAATTTTTCTTGGCCATTTAAACTCTGCAATTCACTGACCCCATATTCAATTTGCGAGGAGTTCTTCTGTATCATTGTGTTCTTAATTCCAATAGCTGTCATTGCTGTTACTAGTAATTGTGATTGAGGATCACCACAAAGTTGTTGTGAAACTCTATATTTCCTTCCTTCCTTCTCTCTCTCTCTCTCTCTCTCTCTCTCTCTCTCTCTCTCTCAATTTGACATCAGTTATCAATAGTTTCCAGTCATAACCACAGAAAAGTTGATTTTAAGAAAAATACTTGAATTGCATAGAACATTTGGTGACAATGCTATAGAATTCATCAAACCACTCTTTCTCCATATTTTCTAAATTCAGTAAACCATCAAGTCAAAATGAATAATTGGAAGATAGTTGACTTTTGTAAAGCAAAATCTCAACTTCAATCAAAGACTAATTCAAGGATTTAAGTAAAAAAGCAGTCCAACCAAAACAATTTTCAAGTGATTGCAATTTTTCTCTGCGTCAAACGCCAAAAAACAACTTAAATCATCTGTTGTTAACACTCTTAGTTTAGTATGGCAAATTTATAAGTTGCTTGAGGCCAACTGACAGTGGTTCACCTATAAGAAATATCGTTAAAGATTGAAATGGAGAATTAATGATACAAAACAACTGATAGTTTTTATAGAATTCAACAAATAAAAAAAATCCAAACTGATATGGATAGAATGCTAGAATAAAGCTGAATGTGGGTGTTTGCCTCCTTGGCTGATTTTACACATTAATTGAGTCGGATAAGTCAGTATAGTCTGGAATGGCTCGTGTTATCAAAAATGATGATTTTGAAGTTGGATCTGTTATTGCTTTCTCTTAGTTGGCTTGTGTTATCCACTGAGGATATTAATGACTTGCATCCTTGTTTAGCTTACATGATACCCTTGTACAAATAGATTATGAAAGAACCCCATGCTTCTGATCACCTCCCTCTCTCTTTCTCTTTCTTGTTGCTAACTTGTGTGTGTGTGTGGTGTGCTAAACATGGAATCTCCAATAGAAAGTGTGTGCATGTGTCTTGTCTGCTATAATAAGCGTTTTGTGTTTTCTGTTAATTAATTCTAGATATTGGTAGTTTGGTTGGGATTCCCAGCCTTCTTCTTTAGGTTAAACACAGAATCTCTTTAACAAGTTTAATTGAGTTTATCAGATAAAGAAGTTCCTTAGTGCAAAATAGGGGGAATGGGAGTGACTGGCTGGTGGTCTAATAAAAGGGAGTGGTTAGCATTTACTTTTGTATTTGAACAGCTTGCTTACTCTTAGAGAAAGGTGTTTACTTGAACACATGGAATTCATAGTTTTTATGAAATCTTGTGGATTGCTTATTTTTCTCCAAAAGCTTAAGCTGCTGGCTTTATTTTGCTTCATTCATTCATTTAATATATATATTAAAACAGCATTTTGTGCCAACTCCCAAATAGCTCCTAACCATTAATCCTTTTCTCTCCATGGGGGATTGAATTCTTTAATTAATCTCAATGTTGTGGTAGCATGGCATTGTGAATAATCAAAGTTCCTTGTTGCCTAAATATTCCAGTAACTTGGACCATGGAGGTTATATAAATAGAAGCAAGTCCAAAACTCATAAATTTACCCTAGTTGCTATATATATATTATTTTGTGTTAATAACTTGCTACTACATGATGGGGTAGAAACATTTGCAAAATGTTACTAAACATTGGACGGTAACTCATTATTTGCATGCCTTACAGGAGAGGTGCTGAAGTTCTTATACAGTGTCTTAATATATACTCATTTTAATTCTTTTCAGCTGGTGAAACAAGCAATTTTGCCTCGTGTTCATGGATTAGCTCTCAAAACAACTGTTGCTGCGGTATGAATGTTTTTCTGTTTACAAGACAATTCATATTACATTAATTAATGGAGCTGAATTTAGTTAATCTTTAGTTAACAGAGTTGAATTTAATTATATGCGTTTAGACTATTCATGTGTGAGGTAATATCACCGCATTCTTCTAGTATTTGAAAGTCTTTTCAGTAATTGAAGTAGGTTTTAAATGTTATCTGTTTCAATAGGTGGCCCTGTGGGTATATAATTTAAAACTAGGTGTATTTTATATTGACAGGTAAGAGTCAATGCTCTGCTATGCTTTGGAGATCTTGTTAGCACACTTGATAAACATGCTATTTTAGATATCTTGCAAACAATTCAACGTTGCACAGCAGTTGATCGTTCTCCTCCTACTCTTATGTGTACCCTTGGTGTTGCAAACTCAATTCTCAAGCAGGTAACAGTACCTGGTAGCTGACTAGCTTTTGCAGCTATATTAGTATTCATCTGCAGGTGGTATGCATCAAAATTATCTCATTTTCCTGGTTAATTCTTGTCAGCATGGAGTAGAATTTGTTACGGAGCATGTTCTTCCACTTCTCACACCTCTTCTCACTGCTCAGCAATTGAATGTTCAGCAGTTTGCCAAGTTTATGCTCTTTGTGAAAGATGTCCTCAGGTATTCATCATTTTGCTGCCCCCACAGACAACTAAACCCTTCGCTACTTATCCGATGAATAATATCACTGTTCTTTTATCATCTGAATTCTCTTTTTCTAAGCTATTTATCTATTTATGTTTTCTGCACGAACATGCTAATGAATTTACCTTTTTATATATACATACATACATACATACATACATATAATTGAAGCTATAATGAGTTGGATTGCCTTTACCATATGAAAAGAGGAAGAAGAGATCTGGGAAGTGCACTTGTGAAGTAAAATCTTCCAATTTGATGTATGGAATTTGGGCATAATTTTTGGGCATACTATAAATTATGTATGCATACTATAAATTTAGGCAAAATAATAATTTGGGCATAATTTTTGTAAAGCGTGAGTTTCTAATAAAATATATAAATTTTAAATCGATATAGATTTATTTGTTTAATAGGTTTAAACAAAAAATTGAATGATGTTTTTTTTTTAAAAAAAAATAATGTTAAGCAATGCAATTTTTTTTTTTAAAATAAGACAAAAAATAAAAGATAATACTGACCCACAAAATATTTTCAAACCATTAATCCGAGATATTAGATCTAAAATACTATACATAGACAAGTTGCAAAACTCAATTCTTAATAATACTACATCAAATGATGAATATTTCAATTATTATTCTCATTGTTATCATTATAATTTTTAAATTATCACAGTCATTATAGCTACAACTATTACCATTAATATAAATAATTAATGTTCTAATTATTATTGACATCACTATCATTGTCACCATCATTTTTGTTATTATCGTTGTCATCATTATCACAATAATTATCATGATCACTAACATCATTATTGTTATTAATATCGTTAAAATTATCATTAAAGAACTTTTATCATTATTATAATTGTTTTTGTTATTATTGATATTCTTAATATTATTTCAGTTATTATTATCATCACAACCATAATTATTTATACCATAAACACTACAACTATTACAATAAAAATTATTTTTGTTATCATCATTATCATTAGTTTATAATAGCTAAAATAATGGTTGTAGGGCTTATGGTAAAATAATAGTGATTATTATCAATAATAATTTATTGTAATGGTTGTATTGCTTATGATATTATAATAGTGATTATTATTATTATTATTATTATTATTATAATAGTGATTATTATCAATAATAATTTATTGTAATGGTTGTAGTGCTTATGATATTTTAATAGTGATTATTATTATTATTATTATAATAGTGATTATAATCATGATTAAAACAATAGAAATTATTATTACTGTCACTGCCTAAACAATGAAAATTATTAAATTATCTCGAAAGAAATCCAAAAACTTTAACAAAATAGCAAACAAGAAAATAAAATAAAAAATCAATAATCTTATTATTATTATTGCTTAAGCAATGTAAATCATAAAATTATCTCGAAGAATAAAATAAGAAACCCAAAAACATTAAGAAAATAGCAAACAAAAAATAAAACAAAATGACAAAAGCAAAATAAATATCATTAGCATAAAAAATCATTTGATTTGAAGACCAAATAAAAATAATAAAAAAAACCAAAAAAAGAACAAAGGGAAAAAAGATGAAATTTCAATTTTAAAATGATCATCAACATGAATTAAAATTTAAGGACTAAATTGAATAAAAAAAAACCTCAACAAAGAGAAAAAAAAAAACCAAAACTAAGAGTATAGACCCATAAATATGAACAAAAAATAGGGACTACTTCAGAAGAACCGAAAAAATTAATGGAAATAAAACCAAATTTTTTTTTGAAAAGAATAAGCGTTGAAATGAAAATAAAATATATAATCAATTGAAAGATATAATTGAAGCAAATCAAAACTTCTATAGAAGAAATCAAGATGAAAAAAGAAATCAAAAGACCAGGGGTTGAAATACACAAATCATAAACAAAGAAGACTTGTATTCATTTTCGGTTCTAGGAGAGAGAAAAGGAAAAAAACAATCTGTCATCGACAATTCTCTTACCACCATGAATCGATATATGCCCTACCATGGTAAAGAGACCATGACGATGCATTCGTGAGATGGAAGATGAATATTTTTAGCCATCACATGACACTTCACACGCCACTAATATGACGTGGATGGAAAAAAAACTGTTGGTGTGTCAAGCAAACAAGCCAATTCTTTGTATTTGTCTTTCCCGAGGGCAAATCAGTATTTTCATCATTCATAAAAATGAAAAAACCAACAATACATTTGTCGGAAACCTTTAGTTTTTGTGTCATCCAAAGGAAAAGGAGTTATTTTATTGTTTATCAGAAAATGAAATGTCTATAACACCCTTGCCCAATTAATGGTTTTTTGACTGATTTCAGAGGCAAAACCGTAGTTTTCATCATCTTGTAGGAGTTGAACCCATTAAAAAGGAGCAAATTGGGTGTTTCTAGTTTGAATAAATCAAGTGATAGGAATCCCAGCTACACAAGGCTAAAAAAAAATGAATTGAGAGAGAAGTTCCATGAAAATGCTGGAAAGAATGCAAGAAGGATTTGTAGAATTAGAAAAATAAAGTTGGTTCAAGGGAGCATGAAATTAGGGGAGAAGTAGCAGAAGATGACGATTGGAATCAATGTCAGTAGTGTCTTCGATGAACACACACACACGCACATATCCTCCCAAGCTCCTAAAGCCAATTACTGCTTGCAATTGCATTTATGTTTCTGTAGTTGCTAGTTGCAGAGAAGTCGACCTCACAACTTATTACTCTATAAATAAAAATAAAAATAAACTATTACCCAATTTTTGGGTTACTCCGCAAAATAAAATAAAATGACAAAAATAAAATAAAAGGAGCCGGCGTGGGTAGAAAAATCAATGTGGAAATTTTGGTTGTTTTCGCGAGTCCAATCGTATCTCTTTGGTTCCAAAAATAGAGAAAAATACAGATTTAAGGCAAAAATAATTTATCATTGGATGAATCTGTGTAAAAACTAAGTTAAACGACATAATTATTTTTTATGGGTTGATTCGATTTAATCGTCGACAAATTTAAAGTTTAATTATGACCGGGAATTAATTTAAGGTCCAATTGAAAGATTTAATTAAGTGCAAGGACTTAATTATACTTTAAATTGGTCAAATTAATTTTATTAAGGACTTAGTCAATGAGAAATCAATTTCTTAAATTTAATTCGGCCTCAATTGATGAGAATGGAATTTTCGGAGACCGATTTGAATTTTTAAGTCAATAATGCGAAATCAGGGGCCAAATTGAACGAATTGAGAATTTAACGGTCAATTGAGGGTTAAATCACGAAAATTGGAAACCAAAAACCAAAATAAAAAAAGGCGCGCACATTTAAGGTTGCTGTTGAAATTTTGACAGGAATACGATTGCATAAAATTAAAAGTTTAAAACTAATCGGGGGTGCGATTGAACCAATTAAACATTGAGGGACCAAATTGTATTTTTCTAACATCAATTTTGCATGTCCCTGCACTGTTCCGACACCTGAACAGTGCAGGAACAAGACGCTGCAACAACCCTCTGCAGCAGGATGAACGACGGTGCAGTGGCAGTCCTCAGCCCTCTGCACTCTGCCCTCTGCCCTCTGCAAAATTACAGAGGCAACAACACACACACACACAACATGCATGCCAGTATTTCACTATAAATACACGTTCATAGCATGCACAGAGGGGGAGGGAGGGAGAAGAAAAGTAAAAAAAGAAAACGGAGAGAAGAAATTAAACAGAGAAGAAGAATTACACAAAGAGGAAAAAAAAAACAAAGAAAAATTTACGCAAAGAGGAGGGAGACGACTGAACGTGAAATCTCTTCATCTTCCTCGTCTCCGACGGCCATCTCTCTCTCTCGGCTATTTTCTCACCAGCCCTCTCTCTCTCCCGTCAACCCCGACGGTGCAACAGCCCCTTCTCTCTCGCCAGCCAACGGTCAGCTCTCTCTCTTTCACTGCAGGCAACCCTCTCCCTCTCCTTCCTCAGCCCGTTTCAGCTCTCTCTCTCGGTTGACAGCACTCTCTCTCTAAAACCAGTGGCAACTGGGGCTCTCTCTCGTCCAGCAACAGCTCCCGGTGAGCACAGTGGCTGCTCTCTTGGCACCGGCGGTTCCTCCCCCACGCCAGCAGGTCCCCAGCAAGATCTTCTTCTCCATCGCCGGCGACGCAGAGCAGAGGTAGCCACGAAGACATCACAGACCGGCAGCTTCCAGCGCCTCCTCCGGCCACCACAGGCCGCCATTTTCAACGCCACCAACGCAGGGCAACCACCTCGGCATCCTCTACCCGGCGGCAGTAGCAGGTAAACCTCTCGTCGTGGTCGGCCGACCAAGTTACTGTGCACGTTCACTGCACTGTGTTCACGTGTTTTGCGCTTTTAGTTTATTATTTTTTGGCCTTGGGCTAGCCTCTCTCGGCCCAGCTAGTTGGCTGGGTCGGGCCCAAGTCCGGCCAGCCTCAGCTGGGCCGACCCATTTAGCTGGGCCAGGCCCAGCCCGGATTTGTTTTTTATTTTTTATTTTTTAAAAAAAATTGCATTTAAAAAAATAAAAAATGTGTTGTTTTCGTGCATACGGCCGGATTCCAAAAATTTTCCATCATATTTTTTCGTAAAAACAATATGTTGCATCTTTCTCATATTTTTTAAACGAAAATTGGATATCCTAACCAGTTTATGATTATCCGTTGGAATTTGGCCAAAATATTAAAAATAATTATAAATATTTTTGTTTTATCTATTAGGGTGTAAGTTTACATTGTAAAGTACATCCATGGATAAAAAAAAAGGGGTTTTAACTACGGTGTAAATTTACATTGTAAAGTACACCCGCAGATTAAAAAGATTTTACTACGGTGTAAAATTACATTGTATAATACATCCGTAGATAAAAAAGATTTTTACTACGGTATAAAATTACATTGTAAAGTACATTCGTAGATAAAAAAGGTTTGTAATTGCGGTGTAAAATTACAATATATAGTACACCCGCATACAAAAAAAATGGTTTTTGAAAATGCAGTACAAAATTTGTAACTTAGAAAAACAATCAAACAACAATGCAGCTTACCTTAGGTAGGGTGCACTAGGGGTGATGCGTCTTCCCCTTGCACAACAAGTCCCCTTACCTAGACTCTCGCAGACCAATAGGTTCCTAGTGACCTTAATACTAGGTGGCGACTCCTTATAATTTTAGTCGTAAATTTTTACGACTATAAAACAACCTCCATTTTCACCGCGCGTCGTTGTCTCTCACCGAATCAAGGGGTGATGGCGGGGCGCGAAGCGCGTAAAAAATCACCATCGCGAAAGATGGCGACTCCACTGGGGACCTTGCTGGACTGAGCTTTGTTTTGTTTGATTGTTTATTTCTCAATTTATTTTTGCACGCATTTTTGCCGCTTTAACATGCATTTTTACTGCTTTAGCATTTATCTTACTTGTAACTCATGCATAACATTGAGCTTGAATTATTGGCATCATGCATTTTAATTTCCAGAGTAAACCCAATTTTAAGTTAGGTGGGGATTAGCGGTCTGCCTCATGACTTTCAGTCGGGGTTCAGATTTGTGAAACATCCAACTAAGAACTGAGTGTTTACTTGATAATCATACTGTGCCCCAACCATTTCTTGTAAACCCCTACACTACCTTCACGTGAGGTGGTCACTGGGCAGTTCATAGACCTTCTGAGACCAGATAGAAAACTTACCCCTCATGTAATGGCTTAGAACTTGCTTTTGGGTACACCATTCCTGATAATTTACTCGTTATGTATGTATATACATTTGCATTCACATGCATTCATCACTACATAACATATCATCAGCAGGTCAAAATATAGGTCCCCGAAGAGCTCCTACCACTCGACCCCAGCAGAGAAATATGGAGGACGAAGAGCGTGCACACCGTGATGCTCATTTCCAAGAAGAACTGGATTCTCTGAAAGCTAGTGTGGCTAGTCTCACCAGCTTACTCGAGCAAGCACTGAGAAATGCCTCTGGCGAGGGTCCTTCAACTAGACCCACAACGGCTACTCAAACACAAGGAATGAACCACCAAGAAGAGGTGACAGGAGTTCAGGATCCGCAACAAAACCCAACTTTAGTACAATCAGCAGTGCCGACACCTACACCAACCCCAACAGTTATAGAAGCATCAGAGGGTGTCGACCAAGATAAGATGGCAACGCTGGAAGCCAGGATAAGGGTCATCGAAGGGGTAAATTTATATGACCTAGTACAAGCTGCAGATATGTGTCTAGTCCCGAATGTTGTAATACCGAAGAAGTTTTGTGTCCCTGAATTTATCAAATACATCGGGACACAATGCCCTATCACTCACCTAAAATCATACTGTAACAAAATGGCAGTGCATGATGAAAAACTACTGATGTATTTTTTCCAAGACAGTTTGAGTGGGACAGCCTTGAATTGGTACATGAGACTAGACAACACCAGGATCTGTAGCTGGAAAAATCTGGTAGATGCTTTCATCAAGCAATACAAGTACAACATGGACATTGCTCTTGACAGAACAAGTTTGTCCAGCTTGGAGAAGAAGGACAAAGAAAGCATAAGGGAATATGCTCAAAGATGGAGAGATCTTGCTGCACAGGTACATCCTCCGCTTCTAGATAAAGAGATGGTGATATTATTCGCCAACACGCTAAGAGCACCCTATTACAAACATGTGATGGGCAGTTCAGCACAACAATTCATGGATGCTGTAGCCGTGGCAGAGCGAATAGAGCAAGGAATCAGAAGTGGTAAAATATCTGCACTTGTGGAGAAAAAGGGCTTTGAAGGCAAGAGAAAAAATGTCGAGTATTTTGAAGAGGACTATAAGGGTAGGAACAACCAATTCCAAAACTACCATAACCCTTCATCTGAAATTGCCAACATTAATCTTCAAGCCAAAGATCCACCCAAAAACTTCCCAAAAAGAAATTACCAGAAAACCCAGGAACAGCTATCTCCGCTACCATTGCCTTTGAATGAGATGTATCAAAAGTTGGTAAGCATTAAGCAAGTAGCTCCTGAACCTCAAGCACCTTTGCAACCACCTTACCCTGATTGGTACAAACCCGATCTCACCTGCGAATACCATGCTGGAGCTGCAGGGCATAGCATTCACACTTGTGGTGCTTTCAAGAAGAAGGTCATGCAATTGATTAAAGAGGGGTGGATAACATTCGAAGAAAATTCAGGTCCTGCATCCAATTAGGCTTCACGGAAATAGGATATCAAGTGTCCGCACCATTAAAGTGACATCGGCAAAAGCTTTTGAAAGGGAGTGTGCTGATATCAGGAGATGAAGTCTACTTCCATGATTTCCTTTTTGTTTTGGTCATGTCCGCACATTATATTCCTGTTTTGACTTGTCGGCAATTTTGCTTGTAACGCCACAAGACTTTTGTTAAGCAAACATTTCTCTTCAGTGATCATGTATTTGCTTGTGTTTACGATGTGTTCTTGCTTATTGTTTAAATAACAAAAGCACGCCTGATATCCCTTTCATCCAAATTATACATGATCTCTTGATTTCATCAAGATTTTTGGCAAATCAAATTCTAGTACGAAAATAAATGCCAATTTGATTTTTGTTTAACAAATGTGTTCTGGGAATTCAAAGGTTTTCTTTGAAAGGTGATCTCATACCACCAAAACCCACATAATAAAGCTAATCTCTTAGCCAAACAAATAATCCAAAAAAATCAAAAACTTGTTTCGCATGGAAAAACAAAGCTTATTGATTCAGATTGCATGTTTTTGAAATGAGGAAAGGCCATCTTTGATATGCCTTCACAAAGTCTCAAATATCCATTGCAGTCCTTATTTGAGCCTAAATTTTATTTCTTGATAATTAACCTTGACTAGGATCACACCCTACATTGGGGGGCAAGTGCAAAAAAAAAAAAATCCTCAATGACAAGTGACGCCCGAACAAAGTTGGGGGGCATAAACATAAAAAGGGTTTTAGTACGCTATAGCAAATTAATTCAACATTTTGGTAGTACTAAAAACCCAACATAAAAAGCCCAAACAAAATACTGGGGGGCATGTCGCGAAAAAAGCCCAAACATCATACTTTGGGGGACAAGTCAAGTCAACATGATGTTAGTGCCAAAAACCATGAAAAAGCCCAAACAAAATACTTGGGGGGCCTGTCAAGTCAGCATAATGTTAGTGCCAAAAACCAATGAAAAAGCCCAAACAAAATACTTGGGGGGCATGTCAAGTCAGCACAACGTTAGTGCCAAATACCAATGAAAAAAAAATCCAAACAAATACTGGGGGGCATGTCAAGATTAAAGCCCAAACAAACACTGGGGGGCATGCTAGGTCACTATGAAAATCAATCATGAGGGCTTAATGAAGTTCTAAGAGTAAGCACTAAGTGATCCTTAGTCTAAAAAACCCTTAAACACTTTTTGAGCCTACAAATATCTTTTTTTCGTAGCCAGTAACCTAAGCCTACGTTATAAGCCTAATTAAGCCACGTTATAAGCCTAATAAAGCCCTTTCTGATCAAATATGAGTTATCTGGATCGATAAGCAATGCTTTTCCATTTGAAACAATCCTTACAAATGCTTCACATGACCTGATCGAAGCCTTCCTGACATACGAAACTTGCAAATATCATTTCACATTCTTGTCAAAGTCAACATAAAACCTGACAATGAGATCACTTGAATTCTTTCGAGAACAAGTTTGTTAAACAAACATCAAAATGGTTTTTGTGCTTGGAATGACTTTGAAATTCCAAAAGTATTACATGAAAATATTTTTTGCAAATAGCCATCCCTTTCCTACAAACACTCGTAGCCTAAAACACTGGTGTGACATGACCCGACTGGGGCAATCAAAATGGTTTTTGTGCTTGGAATGACTAGTTCCAAAAATCCCACATGAAAACACCATCTTTGCAAATAACCAACCCCTTCCTGCAAACACCTGAAGCCCAAAACACTTTTGGGGCATGACCAAACAGCGGGGCAATCTAAAATGCAATTGAAGTTGGCTCCATCGTTTCTTTTCAAAGAATCTGGATCAAACTCGGGGGGCATGTCAATATGGAAAATCTATCATCTGCAGTGGTCAAAATCCACAAGTTGCAGCTTGAGTATGTAGAAGCGAGAAGCCATCAAATCCAGAGGTCCAAATCCCGGAAAAGAAGGTCTGGAGGAAGAAAGGGGACCTATATCTCTCAGGTAAGTATACATGCATCATCATACATTGCATCCCCATTGAAAATCTAAAAAATATTCTGGAGGGATCGTAATTTACGAACCTTCATTCATTTTGTGTGCACGCTTTCAAGCTCTTACCTCTTTGAGAATGCTTTTCAGCATTATCTCTTTCTTGATTTTAGGTGTCATCATGCATTGCATCCCCATTGAAAATCTAAAAAATGTTTTGGAGTGATCGTAATTTACGAACCTTCATTCATCATTTTATCTGCACGCTTTCAAGCTCTCATCTCTTGCATTTCCTTGAGCATGCTTTTCAGCTTTATCTTTTTTCTAATTTTGGGTGTCATCATGCATTGCATCCCCATTGAAAATCTAAAAAATATTTTGGAGGGATCGTAATTTACGAACCTTCATTCATTTTGTGTGCATGCTTTCAAGCTCTCATCTCTTGCATTTCCTTGAGCATGCTTTTCAGCTCTCTTTTTTCTAATTTTGGGTGACATCATGCATTGCATCCCCATTGAAAATCTAAAAAATGTTCTGGAGGGATCGTAATTTACGAACTTTCATTCATCATTTTATGTGCATGCTTTCAAGCTTTCACCTCTTTCATTTCCTTGAGCATGCTTTTCAACTTTATTTGATTCTTGATTCTGGGTGTCATTATGCATTGCATCTCCCTAGGGATCCAAGAAATATTTTAGAGGAATTGTAATTTACAAACCTCTACTCATCATTTTCTGTGCGTCTTCGAGCCCTCACCACTTTCACTTCCCTAAGAGCGTTTGCGAGCCTTTCATCAGAACAGATAGAGTGTTTTTCAATCCTATCCCTTTCCTTATTTGAGTGAGCTTTCTAGCCATCAACCAACTCAGATAGCATGCTTTTTAGCCCTATCTCTTTCCAGAATTTGGGTGAGCTCTCTAGCCATCAATTAAGATAGTGCGCTTTCCAACCCTATCTCTTCCACTCTTGAGTGTGTTTTCCAACCCTCAACCATCAATTAGGATCGTGCGCTTCTTAGCCATTCCTTTCCTCTCATTTGAGGGAGTTTTCCAACCCTCAACCATCTATTAGGATCGTGCGCTTCTTGGCCATTCCTTTCCTCTCGTTTGATTGCGTTTTCCAAACCCTCAACCATCAATTAGGATCGTGCGCTTCTTAGCCATCTCTATCCCCCTTACTTTAGTATGTTTTTCAACCCTTAATCATAAGCTAAAATAGCGTGTTTTCCAACCCTATTTCTCTTCCTTTTCGTGTGCGTTTTCCAACCACCAATCAATATAGTGCGTTTTCCATCCTTATCCTCCTTGTCAAGTGTGTTTTCCAACCTTCGACCATCAATTAAGATAGTGCACCTTCTAGCCCTATGTTCCCTCCTTTTTGAGTGCGTTTCCAACCCTCGACCATCAATTATAATATTACGTTTTCCATCCTTATTCTCCTTGTTTGAGTGTGTTTTCCAACCCTCGACCATAGATCCTAGATAGCGAGCTTTCTAGCCCTATATTCCATCCCATGAAATCTTCATCACCACTTTTTGCTTCCATCTGGGCAGGTCGCCCATCACAACAAGACCATCTTTTTATTTTTACCATCTTCACCATTCTCACTTGGTTAGGTCATCCATTACAATGAGACCATTTTCCTGTGTCATTTGCAAATACCATCATCTTCCATCCTTTAAGCGTCCTCTTTAGGCCTCAATCCTTAGGTAGTGCACTTTCTAGCCCTATCTTACCATTTCTTTCTGAGTGCGCTTTATAGTCCTCATTCTCATTTCTGGATGGATCAATCATTTCTTGGTCTGATAAATCTACTTTTCTTTTTCTTTACAACGCTTACTATCTAAAGTCTTTTACAAAACTTTAATAGTAAGCATTGTAAAGAGGGGGGCAACTGTCGTAACCCAATTTTTGGGTTACTCCCCAAAATAAAATAAAATGACAAAAATAAAATAAAAGGAGCCGGCGTGGGTAGAAAAATCAATGTGGAAATTTTGGTTGTTTTCACGAGTCCAATCGTATCTCTTTGGTTCCAAAAATAGAGAAAAATACAGATTTAAGGCAAAAATAATTTATCATTGGATGAATCTGTGTAAAAACTAAGTTAAACGACATAATTATTTTTTATGGGTTGATTCGATTTAATCGTCGACAAATTTAAAGTTTAATTATGATCGGGAATTAATTTAAGGTCCAATTGAAGGATTTAATTAAGTGCAAGGACTTAATTATACTTTAAATTCGTCAAATTAATTTTATTAAGGACTTAGTCAATGAGAAATCAATTTCTTAAATTTAATTCGGCCTCAATTGATGAGAATGGAATTTTCGGAGACCGATTTGAATTTTTAAGTCAATAATGCAAAATCAGGGGCCAAATTGAACGAATTGAGAATTTAACGGTCAATTGAGGGTTAAATCACGAAAATTGGAAACCAAAAACCAAAATAAAAAAAGGCGTGCACATTTAAGGTTGCTGTTGATATTTTGACAGGGATACGATTGCATAAAATTAAAAGTTTAAAACTAATCGGGGGTGCGATTGAACCAATTAAACATTGAGGGACCAAATTGTATTTTTCTAACATCAATTTTGCATGTCCCTGCACTGTTCCGACACCTGAACTGTGCAGGAACACGACGCTGCAACAGCCCTCTGCAGCAGGATGAACGACGGTGCAGTGGCAGTCCTCAGCCCTCTCCACTTTGCCCTCTGCAAAATTGCAGAGGCAACAGCACACACACACACAACATGCATGCCAGTATTTCACTATAAATACACGTTCACAGCATGCACAGAGGGGGAGGGAGGGAGAAGAAAAGTAAAAAAAGAAAACGGAGAGAAGAAATTAAACAGAGAAGAAGAATTACACAAAGAGGAAAAAAAACAAAGAAAAATTTACGCAAAGAGGAGGGAGACGACTGAACGTGAAATCTCTTCATCTTCCTCGTCTCCGACGACCATCTCCCTCTCTCGGCTATTTTCTCACCAGCCCTCTCTCTCTCCCGTCAACCCCGACGGTGCAACAACCCCTTCTCTCTCACCAGCCAACGGTCAGCTCTCTCTCTTTCACTGCAGGTAACCCTCTCCCTCTCCTTCCTCAGCCCGTTGCAACTCTCTCTCTCGACTGACAGCACTCTCTCTCTAAAACCAGTGGCAACTGGGGCTCTCTCTCGTCCAGCAGCAGCTCCCGGTGAGCAAAGTGGCTGCTCTCTTGGCACCGGCGGTTCCTCCCCCACGCCAGCAGCTCCCCAGCAAGATCTTCTTCTCCCCAGCAAGATCTTCTTCTCCATCGCCGGCGACGCAGAGCAGAGGCAGCCACAAAGACAGCACAGACCGGCAGCTTCCAGCGCCTCCTCCGGCCACCACAGGCTGCCATTTTCAACGCCACCACCACAGGGACAACCACCTCGGCATCCTCTACCCGGCGGCAGTAGCAGGTAAACCTCTCGTCGTGGTCGGTCGACCAAGTTACTGTGCACGTTCACTGCACTGTGTTCACGTGTTTTGCGTTTTTAGTTTATTATTTTTTGGCCTTGGGCCAGCCTCTCTGGGCCCTTGGCCAGCCTCAGCTGGGCCGGCCCAGATTTGTTTTTTAATTTTTTTTTTTTTAAAATGCATTTAAAAAAATAAAAAATGTGTTGTTTTCGTGCATACGGCCGGATTCCAAAAATTTTCCATCATATTTTTTCGTAAAAACAATATGTTGCATCTTTCTCATATTTTTTAAATGAAAATTGGATATCCTAACCAGTTTATGATTATCCGTTGGAATTTGGCCAAAATATAAAAAATAATTATAAATATTTTTGTTTTATCTATTAGGTTGTAAGTTTACATTGTAAAGTACATCCATGGATAAAAAAAAAGGTTTTTAACTACGGTGTAAATTTACATTGTAAAGTACACCCGCAGATTAAAAAGATTTTACTACGGTGTAAAATTATATTGTATAATACATCCATAGATAAAAAAGATTTTTACTACGGTGTAAAATTACATTGTAAAGTATATCCGTAGATAAAAAAGGTTTGTAATTGCGGTGTAAAATTACAATGTAAAGTACACCCGCATAAAAAAAATGGTTTTTGAAAATGCAGTACAAAATTTGTAACTTAGAAAAACAATCAAACAACAATGCAACTTACCTTAGGTAGGGTGCACTGGGGGTGATGCGTCTTCCCCTTGCACAACAAGTCCCCTTACCTAGACTCTCGCAGACCAATAGGTTCCTAGTGACCTTAATACTAGGTGGCTACTCCTTATAATTTTAGTCGTAAATTTTTACGACTATAAAACAACCCCCCATTTTCACCGCGCGTCGTTGTCTCTCCCCGAATCAAGGGGTGATGGCGGGGCGCGAAGCACGTAAAAAATCATCGTCGCGACAAAAGTAATCGACTTACCATGGAATGGGTCTTGCTCATTACTTTATTATACTAATTGGGAAAAGTACAATCACTCGAAACTCAAACCTTGTTTGAAAGCAGGAAACTATCAAGTACAAATAAATTGTCAAATTAATTCATTTTAATTCTCTTAAGAGAGTTTCTCATTATTTGACCTTGGTCCAGCATGAAACTTCCAATCCTTTGGATGTAGTAAGTACTATTATGAAACTCCAATCTAACATCAAGTTCAACTCTTTACAAGTTGACTAACATCAAATTCAAAATCAATATCACACTTGTTTCTTTCACCTCGGATCTTCTTTAGGAAGTTTTGCACAGACTCTAAATCAGTCCCATGAAACCTATTCCCAACCTGCCAATCCATGTCATTCACCCTGAGAAAAGAATATTTAGTGATGACCAAACATTAATTTGAATTTAATATATATATATATATATAGAGAGAGAGAGAGAGAGAGAGAGAATGATCTTAACATTCTATATATTAAAATGTGCTATGACGCCTAGCAATTAAGAAACTATAGTGTCCCATGACACCTATTAAACCCTAACACAGTGGAAATAATAAATATGAAAACCATGTGTTGTGCGATAGTGTGTAGGAATTTCGAATGGAAAATGCAAGGGGTAAGGTTCATAGTTGATATGTTTACAGTGGACATCAATAACCCCGACATGGTATTGGGCATCCAATGGTTGACAAAGCTAACGGTAGAGTTAATCGAGCGTTCTTGACTACACAAGAAGGTATGCATAAAGTAATCTACTAGGAGTTCTGCACATGATGTAATAGCTAACATTAATGTTCTTCTATTCAAGATATTTGAAATAAAATTTTATTTTTAACAGAATAAAAATATGGATTGGTTGCGAGCTCACTAATTTAACACCTATTGTTACCTATTAGATGAATTTGACAAAAATCATATAATATACATAACAAGTTGGAAAATCATTTGCTGAAATTGATACTTTTTGACAAACACCTTTATGAAAAAAATAGTTACTAATTTACAATGATTCAATTATGTGCAGCAACTCACCATAATGTACGTTAACAAGTTGTATAAATTATTATGTAAAAACAAAGATTATATTTTTTTTATTCGAGGAAATTTTATTCCCAGACAGCACACTTTATGGGTCCAGGTGAGCGAGTAAAACCCTGATTGTCTCAAGATTTTACAAACGATACACGTCATGACTCGAACTCGAGATATGTTATGCAGATCGTAAGACTTTTGTTATCATGTCAGGTCTTTGAGGACCAGAGATTATATAATCATCACATAAACCTAAGCAAATAGTTGTATTTTACTCTATTCTTTCTTCTAGGTGTTTTATATATACAAAAAAAAAAACCAAGGACTAAAAATTAACTACAAATAAAAACAATTTCAAAATTATTAGCTAGGAGTACGTGCCTTATCCTTTGTTATTAAAAAAGAAATCGTGAGAAAGTAGAAACCCATCTCAAAGGATGACAAATTTATCGTAGATTCACAATCACAGAAAATATATACAAGAGAAAAACAAATTATTATTATTAAAGCAATTAAAAAAATATTAGGTGAAAACACTGAATATGAACAACATCAAGTTTTTTCCCTTAATTTTATCTTTTTTTATTTGATATATTTTTATTTTATTTTTTTATTCGATACATTTGTATTAGGTTGATTTAGAATTAGACTTAATGATTTATTTTAGCTACCTTGATATATGATCTCGCAGTGTTAGAAAAAAAATTAATGTTTGGCTGATGTTCAATTTTAAGAAATCAAAATCAAATTTGTTGATTTTTTTATTGAGACACCTCAAAGGTTTTTTTTGTCTCTTGACTTTTCATTTCATTTCAATTTTATATTTTTACATAAAATTGATTTAGGGTTGCCTTATTGGTTTATTTTAGTTTGCTTGGTATATGGTTTTAAAGGTGTGGGGAAACAAGTTAGACAATGTGTTGATATTTAATTTGAGAAATTCAAAGTTGCTTTTATTGGTTGAATCCTTCCAAAAAACATTTCATTTGAATTTGCCAATTTGATACTTTTATATGAGGTTAATTTAGGGTAGAACTTGGTTATTTGTTTAGTTTGGCTTGATATTAGATGGTCGTGATGTCATGAAACAAATTGGATGCTTAATTAAAACTGAATTTGACAAGATTTCCGCACATTGCAAGGACTGTAGCACTTACGTGGTCTTAATTGATTGGTCCACCAATGAAATTATAATTAATGTTGTTTTGAGTTAGATTTTGAAATATGACACCCAACATAGTTGTTAATTTCGTTCTATTTTAATTGAAATAATCAAATTGTTTTGTATCAATTAAAAAAATAGACAAAACAACGTCGTTTTTATCTTAGTTTAAATTACGGCTCGTTCCGGATTTTTTGGCCAAATACCAGCCGAAACGTACCGATTTCATTATGCTCGTTCTGTTTCGGCCAAGTAGTGTTTTTTTAAAATAATAAATAATTTTACAAAATTAATCATATCTCTTAATCCGACTGTTAGATTGAGATGAAATTTTACGATGAGTCTCTTGATATATTTATATATATTATGTTAAAATATCAAAGCAATAAGAGAATGTAATGACCTTGCAAGATTGATGATGACATTCTCGTAATATTATACATGCTCATAATTTTGTTCAAAAAAATCATTTTATTGTGTCTTTTTTAGATTAAATTGCACAATTCTAATTAATTTTATTTTTGGATTTGAACTAATTTTGTTTCTGAATTAATATATTTAATTATATATATACATATAAACAGAACAATCCCAAAACGGCGTCCCGAAACACTTCGAAATCGAAACATTTTATTTCAATTGAAAAAATAAAGTACCAACCGAAGCGGTATTGACAACTTTACACCAAACATTATTCCAAATACAGATTGGAAGGGGTAGAAATTGTGTGAGAGGATTATGCCTTCATCATCCAGTTTAATTAAGGTTCAGTTGACCTTTCCATTGAAATAATATATATTTAATTATATAACAATAAATTTTGAAAATAAATACGCCTTCTTATTTATATTTTGTAAAAATATGAAGAAGATGTATGGTAATTATTTATATTTTTTTATAAAGGTAATAATCTAATCTGTTATTTTTCCATTTTCTCTCTCCTGCACGCTAAAATACAGGAGAGACCCCTAGTTTTATGGTTTGTTCAGTTCCGTCCTTGCACTTTTAATTTTTTGTATGGTCCTGATTTCTGTTATATAAGTTTTGATTTATTTCAATTGGGTCCTTCAATTGAAATTAATTATATTTTTAGGTTTCACTTCGATCCTCCTTTTAATTTCCGGATCGGGTTTAAATACCTTAATATATTCGGTACAGAAGTTTTGATTTTTTCAATTTTGTCCTTTGATTCAAATTGATAATATATTTGATTTTCATTTCGGCCCTTATACTCTTAAGTTTTGATTTTAATCCTTTTTTATATATATATATGGAATAGTCCCTATTTTTGTCCATGTATATATAAGTGTGCTCTTAGCTTTGGTTTTTAATTTTTATTATTTTCTTATTTTTTGAGGTGATATTTTAAAAAAAAAATTAGCTCTTAAATTTTATTTTGTGTCTATGATCATTTGAAAATTGATATTTCTGTATTTTCTTCTCTCTTGGTTCTTCTTTTAGTTTTTTTATTCTTTTTTTTTAATTTTCAAGTCAAATTTTCACCTGATAATTTTTATTTGTATTTTAACATTTATTTTATTTTTTTGTTTGATCTTTTGTTAAAGTTCTTAGAATTTTTTAGTCTTTCATTTATTTTTGTTTTTTTCATTATTAACACAATAATAATAATAATAATAATAATAATAATAACAATAATAATAATAATAATAATAATAATAATAATGAGAATAATTTTAGGCTTTTTTCGTGCTTACTCTTTTGTTAATGTTGTTGAGTTTTTTTTTTCACGGATAATCGAATAATTTCTATTATTTTCTCATTTGTTGAGGTAATATTTTTAAAAAAAAAAATAGTTAAATTTTAGTTTGTGTTTATGATCATTTAAAATTGATATTTCTTTTTTTTTTCCTCTTTGTTATTTCTTTTAGTTTTTTTATTAGTTTTTTTTTATTTTCAAGTCAGATGATTTTTTTCAGTTGATAATTTTGTTTTATCATTTATTTTATTTTCTTGTTTGCTTTTTTAATAAACTTTTGTTAATTTTTTTGTGTTTTTTGTTGGGGTAATTTAATAGTTTTTATTGTTTTGACAGTAATAATGGTGATAATTTTAGATGTTAAGACTTTAATGTTATTGTTGTTATAATAGAATATGTTGATCTGTTTCATTATATCAAACTTTACATATATAAATATTATATTTTAATCTTAACAGCTAGGAAAGAGATAAAGATGCAGAAGTCTGAGTTCTTAAAAGCATTACCAGATATGTGGAAAGACTTCGACACTCGCGTGCTGCGATAAAATGTCATAGTCTTCTTTATCCACTCATATTTTCTCTTGTTCAATTTTCTATGTTCAGTATAAACATTACTTTTGAAGCCCATGGAAATTTTTTAACCACTTACATTTTTATATGAACATCGCTATATATTTTTTACCTGCATGCGTACAAGTATCCGAGTTTTCAATCACGTGGTTGAGTAATGTTAATTTTGGGATGCTGGATTTATGCCTTACTTTGAGCTTTTATTTCATTCTGCAATTCACTGACCCCATATTCAATTCGCGAGGAGTTCTTCTGTATCATTGTGTTCTTAATTCCAATAGCTGTCATTGCTGTTACTAGTGATTGTGGGGTTATCTCTTTGCAAAAAAGCAAGGGGATTGTGGGCAGCACATGATATCTCTCAATAGAGAAAAGAGCAAATTGATTTGAAGTATGAAAAGCTTCTTGTTGAACAAGTCTCAACAAATTATTATTCTAATTTCTGTTATTCATTAGCCACTTATTTTCAGTGTCATACTTTTTCTTAGTTGAAGGGGCTTAGCGGTGCCTAGAGCATTAGGTACCTAAAACATTTGATCCTCTCAACTAGCTAGTTAAGGAATGCATATGGGGTTGGAAACTTTCTTTGAAACCTTTATAATACACTCGCTTGTTGATGTTTTTATCTTTTATTATATTTTTTTATAAATGAAATACACCAAAATCCTTTTGAGATGCATCTGAATTTTGGTTCTTGATAGGAAATCGGAGTGTTATTGAGTTTCCTTCTCCCTTTACAGCCTTACCCCATTCCTTATAGCCTTTTTTGTTTTTTAAACACACGACATTGAGAATCATTGTTTAAATACCTTGCTTATTTCAATAAAATAATGGTTGTAGTGCTTATGGTATAGTAATAGTGAGTAAATTAATAATTCATTGTAATGGTTGTAGTGCTTATGATATTATAGTAGTGATTATTATTATTGTTATGATAATAGTGATTTATTATCATGATTATAACATATAAAAGTTATTAAATTATCCTACAAAATAAAATAAAAACCAAAAACTTTAACAAAAGAGTAAGCTAGAAAATAATAATAAAAACACTAAAATTATTATTATTATTATTATTATTATTATTATTATTATTATTATTATTATTGTGTAAACAATGTAAATCATAAAATTATCCTGAAGAATAAAATAAAAAATCCAAAAACTTTATGAAAATAGCACACAAACATTAAAAAAAAAAAAAATTATCAATGAAAATAAGTTTTTTAAAATTTTGATCTTAAAACATTAAAAAAATGAGAGTAAAAGCGAGCATAATATGAAACCGAGATGAATGAGAAGGCATTGGTATTGGTGCTTGAAGAAATTGTGAGGAAAAATAGTCTTTGTTTCTTATTCATAGTAACTGACATGTACAAGTATATATAGAGAGAACTATCTCCAGTTGTAGTGGTTTATAATTACAATTCCTAATTGAGTCAAAATCCTATTAGTAGCAAGATTGATGAGTCACGGCTGCTTCATGAGAATTTTCCTATTCTGCAATGGACTCCTTAGGCTGCGGGATACCAAGACACCATGCAACTCCATGCACTGTGAATTCTGCAATCTGCATCCAAGCTTGCTAACTAGCCGATGGAACTGAGTAGTGGGTAGGACCTTTGTAAAAATATCAACTAGTTGTTCAGTTATACGCACATATTGAGTTGTAATAAGCTTTGTTTGAACTTGTTGCCGAATGTAATGACAGTCAATTTCAATGTGCTTTGTGCGTTCATGGAACACGGGGTTTGACGCAATGTGCATGGCGGCTTGATTATCACAATAAAGAGTCATGGGCGTATTGTATGAGCACCCTAAATCTGTGAGAAGACTTTTCAGCCATATAAGCTCGCAAGCCGCTAATGCCATAGCGCGATATTCAGCTTCAGCGCTAGACCTGGCTACCACCTGTTGCTTTTTACTTTTCCATGAAACAAGGTTGCCACCTACGAACATACAGTAACCAGTCGTTGATCTGCGATCAATTGTATTTCCAGCCCAATCTGAGTCCGAATATCCCATAATGTTTGTGTGTCCATTATTATGCATCACAATGCCACGGCCAAGGGAACCTTTCAAATATCGCAAGATCCGTTTCACCATCCCGAGGTTTTGAATCCTTGGGGCATGCATGTGTTGGCTTGCAAGACTAACTGCAAATGCAATATCGGGTCGCGTGATAGTTAGGTAGATTAACTTCCCAACCAATTTTTGATAGTGACTGGGAGAGTCAAGAAGCTCCCCTTCTGTTGGCAGTTTCAATTTGCTCTCAAGAGGTGTTGCAACAGCTTTTGAATGTAATAATTCAGCATCTTGAAGCAAGTCGATGGTGTATTTCCTTTGATTGAGAAATAATCCCTTGCTAGAGGTGGCCATCTCAATGCCGAGGAAGTACTTCAAATTTCCGAGATCTTTGATTGGAAATTTGAGCTGAAGATTCTTTTTCAACAGGGCAATAGCCTTCTCATTGTTACCTGTAATGATGAGGTCGTCAACATAAATAAGAACCATGAGCTTGTCATTTGCCTTGAGCTGGACATAGAGTGAGGAGTCTGCCGAGCTCTTTGTAAACCCGAGAGCTTCAAGGACAGTACTCAATTTGGCATGCCAAGCACGAGGGCTTTGTTTTAAGCCGTAAATTGATTTGTGTAATTTACAAACCAATCCAGAATCTGCACTTTGAGGGTGTCCAGGTGGTAGTTTCATAAAGACTTCTTCTTCCAGCTCCCCATGCAAGAAAGCATTTTTAACATCCATTTGGGACAAATTCCACCCATTGTTGATGGCTACAGATAAGAGGACTCTAACAGTAGTCATTTTTGCGACTGGGGCGAACGTTTCGTTGTAGTCAATGCCGAACTTTTGAGTGAATCCTTGAGCGACAAGGCGAGCTTTGTGTCGATCAATTGATCCATCGGATTTGAACTTTGTTTTAAAAACCCAACGGCTCCCAACAACACTTTTTCTAGGGGGAAGAGGAATGATACTCCAGGTTTTATTCTCTTCAAGGGCTGTTAATTCTTCTGCCATAGCCTTTTTCCAGACACTTTGAGATTGAGCATCTTGGAAATTTCTTGGTTCATTAACACTGGAAATAGCTGTGAGGAATGCTGTGTGCAGGGGGGATAATTTATGATATGTCAAGTATTTTTCAAGTGGATACCTGACAGCATATCCCTTATAATCCTGCAATTTAGCTGGAGGGTGACGATCCCGTGGTGGATTTCTTCCTAGGGGTTCCCTTCTGGCTTGGGCATTTGATGCATGGCTTTCGGCTGGATCAGTGGCCACTGCTGGAGTAGCTTCTACTGCAGGGCTTTCCACGCTGGATTCTTCTACTGCAGGTGGCATTGTTTCAACAATGTTTTGAGCCACATTACTTGGAATGACAGTATTAGAGTCAGTACTGAGCAGAGGAAATAATTCTTGCAGGTTGTCATCTTGACTGGTTTTCTCAAAGTAGGGAATGGTTTCTGCAAATTTAACATCTCTGGAGACATATAGCTTCTTGGATTTCGGCTCATAGCACTTGTATCCCTTCTTGGTTTGTGAATAGCCTAAGAAGATGCACTTCACAGCTCTGGGGTCAAGCTTATCCCTTTGAATTGATGGCAAGTGCACGTAACAAGTGCATCCAAAGACTTTAAGGTGTGACATATCCTGTGCTTTTACCTGTAAAATTTCAAGAGGGCATTTGAAATCCAGCATTCGGCTGGGTAACAAATTTATGAGATGTGTGGCAGTAAGGACACCATAAGACCAGAGGTATTTAGGGACATTCATTTGAAGCATGATGGCACGCGTCTTCTCCATTAGATCACGATTTTTACGTTCAGCTAAGCCATTTTGTTGCGGCGTGTTGACGCAACTGGTTTGATGCATTATTCCATTAGAGTTTAGGTAGTGTGTCATATTATGGGACATGTATTCTGAGCCATTATCGGAACGTAAAATTTTGATTTTTGCAGAGAATTGAGTAGTGACCAAGACATGGAAATTTTCAAAACATTCAAGAACTTCACATTTAGTTTTCAGTAAATAGATCCAAGTAACTCTAGAAAAATCATCAATGAAGGTTACAAAGTATCTAAAACCATCAATTGACGCAGAGAAAGGACCCCAAACATCTGAATGTATCATTTCAAATATTTGAGAAGTTTGCGATAATGAAGTTTTAAATGGCAGCCTACAGGATTTTGCAAAGTGATATATTTCACAGTCAAGACTTCCTTTTGATAGGCTGGGAAATAAATTATTGAAAACTGAATTTGAAGGGTGAGCTAGACGACGATGCCAAAGGAGATGTTCATTGACAGGAGCTGCAATTGCAGATATTGCTTGAAAACTTTTGGAAAATTCGGGGTCTGGAGAGAAGTAGTACAGACCATGCAACAAGAATCCTTCACCAATCATCTTCTTGGTGACGAGGTCCTGAAATATCACTCTATAAGACGAGAATACTACTTCACAATTGAGCACAGTGGTAATTCTTTTGACAGAAAGTAATTGGAAAGGAAATGAGGGAATATAAAGGACATCAGATTCAATAGTGGATGACACAAGTTTCATTTTTCCCTTCCCTTTAACAGCAGCTACCTTCCCGTTGGCCACTGACACATAGACAGGAGTGGGAGAGACATAAAAATCATCAAAGTTTGTCAATTTGTTTGACATGTGATCCGTGGCTCCAGAATCAATGACCCATAAATCATGAGAACTACTAATCTCTAATGCAGTCATAAATGCAAGAAGAATACCTTGACTGTTTTCTGAGTTGGTCTCTGCCAGAAATCCTGCAAATTGGCTGATAATAGCTGCTGATTGATTTTGCCCTTCGTTGTTGGTTGCTCCTTGTCCCTGCTTGATTTGCAGGTAGTTTGCAAAATCATTCAACAAGGCCACGGGACTGGAGGTGAATGACTCACTGGAATGGTTAGCCAAGTTGGCTTTATGTGAATTGTTTAGTTTCCCTCTGTGATCCTTCATAAATTTGGGCTTCAATTCTGGATGTAAATTCCAGCATCGATCGATCGTATGTCCAGAATTATGGCAATGCTGACATTTGATATCCAGTCTTTTCCCTCTGTGATTTTTCCCTTCTGGGAATTGACGAGTGAAATAAGCATGCATGTCAGGTTTGTTGCTGGGAACAGGGGCACAAGACATGACTTTGCGACGCACTTCCTCTCGTTGTATTGTTGCACATACATTCTGGAATGATAGAAGTTCAGAGTTCATTAAAATATGACTTCTGAGATCTTCATAATCAGAATTAAGGCTGGCTAGTAGCTGAAAAATCCTATCTTCCTCAGTTCGTTTTCTCATAATGACAGCATCTATAGTGTGTGGTCGATACATCTCCAGTTCGTTCCACAGCCTCTTCAAGTTTCCCAGTAGGCTTACAAAAGGTTTTCCCTCTTGATTTATCTTGGCTATTTCCTGTTGTATTTGAAAAATTCGTGCAGCATTGTTTTGGTTCCCGTACATGTCACGAACAGCATTCTAGAGGTCCAAGGAGGATTCTGAATAGCTAAAGATTTCAGTTATATTGCGCTCCATTGAATTGAGGATCCATGACATAACTAGTTGATCCTTTGCTAGCCAAGCATCATGCTCCTGTGTGCCAAGTTCTGGGGTTTTAATTGTGCCATTGATGAATCCCAACTTTGATCTTCCTCCGAGAGCAATTTTGATGGCCCTTGACCAAGAGAGGTAATTGTATTCGTTCAATGACATTGTGCTCAATTTGTGAGCTGTACTGATATCAACACCAGTGGTGTTGGATGAGGAGATAGCAGTCTCCTTTGATTCCTTAGTTGTGTCGTGACTTCCATCTTCAGCCATGATATTTTAAGACTTTAGAAAAGGAAGAACACAAGAGTTTGAAAAACAAAAGTTTACGCAGTGAAGGTAGATCACCGCTCTGATACCATGAAGAAATTGTGAGGAAAAATAGTCTCTGTTTCTTATTCATAGTAACTGACATGTACAAGTATATATAGAGAGAATTATCTCCAGTTGTAGTGGTTTATAATTACAATTCCTAATTGAGTCAAAATCCTATTAGTAGCAGGATTGATGAGTCACGGCTGCTTCATGAGAATTTTCCTATTCTGCAATGGAATCCTTAGGCTGCGGGATACCAAGACACCATGCAACTCCATGCACTGTGAATTCTGCAATCTGCAATCTGCAACAGTGCTATAAATTGAGAAACATCGTTGATGATTGAGTATAAAAATAGAGGAGAGTCACTACACCCACGTTGCTTGCTTGGATATAAATATTCTATTATTATTATTATTATATGCAGGTTGTGTACCAAAAGATGACTGCAATATAAAAGCTGAAAAGTAAGCGAAAAACTGGAAAAAAACGATAATGAAAGAGGATGTTAATTAATTGCTGCCCAACAACAACAATAGGGAGAAAGAACAGCAAGACCCAACAAAGTAACCATTCCAATCCACAGTTAATTTAGCTTTTTCTTTAATATTATGTGACTCGACCAAGAGTGCGCATCAATCCTTTAACTAGGTTTCATAATTACGATGAAAATTATTCAAAAACACCTAAAAAACATTAATATAATAAATGTCATTTGTGCATTGTCATCATGTCCAGATACCCTGTAAATATAACAGTACGTACCAAATATCTTTGCAACCTGCGTTTCAAAACATGGAGAATGAACTATCATTATTGACTATTGTTTCTTCAGCAGACGTCTTCAACTTCAAGTCTTAATGATATAGATCTTTTTGCTGATTGGCCTCCAAGACCAAGTGACACTTCTAGTGGTTCTGGAGCTTCTAACAATGGCACAACTGGACCACAGCCAAATAGTTACAGCTCAAATATGATCACGAACACACCCAACATTATGAATTTGCAGAACAAGGGAGATATCAGCTGGGCCTTCAACAATCAAAGTTCATATGATCCATTGAAACCAACTCAAGGCACTTCTGCTGTGAATTCTGGTAGTTTGAACAGTGGTCCTAACACCCAAAACTCTATCCGTTTCTTGAAACAGAACCAGAATACATCAACTTTGGGTTCATATAACAACACAAAGTCAACAGATCTCGCATCCATATTTGGTTCCAGCAAGAATGAGCAGACTGCACCAAAACTTGCTCCACCCCCGTCAACTGCCGTGGGTAGAGGAAGAGGGAGAGGGACGGGTGGTGCATCAACCTTGAGGTCTAGTCATGCAAAGCCGCAATCTGAACAGCCCTCCCTTCTAGATTTGCTATAATGAGTTGGATTGCCTTTTACCATATGAAAAGAGGAAGAGGAGATCTGGGAAGTGCACTTGTGAAGTAAAATCTTCCAATTTCTTAATGGATATGCAGCCACAGTAGGTGTTGAAGATTGTGTGGTTTGTTATTGATTACTGGTTATGGCTGTGAGTTGTTTGTAGAATGTTGTGATTAATATAAACTGTAAACAATATTTCTTTCCTCACTCTGTAATTTTGTTCAGTTGAGATTCTGATAACGGGAATAGTTTTGGCAGGAAAATTGTATTCTTCAAACATACTCAGTTCCAACTGGTAGAAATAATAAAGATGGAGTCTGTTGCCGGTGATAGAGTATGGTATATCGTATGCATACATGTGAGTATGCATACGTAAGTCTGTCCTTTTGACTATATATAGCAGACATACGTAGTGTGTGTGAAGTGTGGAAATAAACAGTAAAAGAGGAAATTTTATATTTTATATTTTCCCTCTCATTCTCTTATCTCTTCTCTGTTCTTATCTCAGCTCATTTCTTCTCTTCTCTGCATATTTTATGCTAATCTCTACATGGTATTAGAGCCATAGATGCTCACGCAAACAACTCAAATTTCTTGCTTCCAGAATATCTCTTCTTAATCGTCAAAATCAAATCCTCTGTTTCAAAATTTTCCTCCAAAAATTATCAAAGTATCAGCACGGAGTTTCTCAAGTGCTTTCTTGATCAAAGATATTTGTGATTGTGCTAGCTCAGGAATCATGGTTACAGCAGCACAACTTCAGATTTTACAGTCACCGATTACAATGTTGATTTCAACTATTTCCACATCAGTAAATGTGAAGCTCGATGACACGAATTATTTGAATTGGCATTTTCAAATGCATTTGCTATTGGAAAGCAATGGTATTATTGGGTGAATTGGCATTTTCAAATGCATTTGCTATTGGAAAGCAATGGTATTATTGGGTTTGTGGATGGAACTCACCTCTGCCTTTCCTTTGTCACCGTGGATGAATGCAGTACACATAATTCTCCCTCTTCTTCTTCTTCAGTTGAGTGTGATGATGTATTAATCTAGAAATTGCATGATAGGGCAGTTATGCAATTGATTACTGCAACATTATCCCCAATTGCCATGTCTTGTGCAATTGGTAGTGTAAGTTCTAGGGATTTATGGACTCGATTGGTGGAACAATTTTCCACAGTCTCTAAAACAAATATTTTCCAAATGAAGTCAAACTTACAGAATATTAGGAAAGGAGCTGATTCTGCTAGTCAATATTTGCTTAAGATTAAATAAGCTCGAGATTATTTGATTGCTGCAGGAGTGCATTATTCTGATGAGGACATTGTAATTCTGGCATTAAATGGTCTTTCATCATAATACAATACATTTCGATGTGTAATTAGAGGCAGAGAGAGTGTGATTATACTGAAAGAGTTTCGGTCACAATTGCTTGCTGAGGAGAGAATCGTAGAAACAATTGTAACTGAACCTTCCTATATGTCTGCTATGCATACTGTATCTGCTGCTAAACCTGCTATGTCTTCACTAGCTCAATAGCATGATAGATCACAGGCATTCCATTCTTATGATAATAGTGGATATAAGGCATTTAATAGAGGTAGAGGCAAAGGAAAATTTCATCAAGGGATGTGAAATTTTAACCAGAGGCCTCAATATTATGTCAAACCACATATGCAACAGAGTTCATCTCGTCCAGTATGTCAATTGTGCAACAGAGAAGGACATACTGCCCCTACTTGTGAGTTCAGACAGGAAGACAGAAGTAAGTGTAATATATGTGGTAAAACAAACCATACTACATGATATTGTTTTTATAATGACAGTGGACCTAACTTCAATGGTTCTACACATTATTCTCCACATCAAGCTCCTCAGCCTAATCCATCCCATGCTATGCAAGCCATGAATACAGTGTTATACCCAAATCAGTGTATTGGTTCTGCAAATTTCTCATCAGCTCAGTCTCAGTCCACTCCATTACATGCTATGCAACCTATGAATTCAAATCAGTCTTCTTCTCAAAAGTGGCTTGCTGACTCTGGAGCTACGAACCATATGACTTCTGATTTGAGTAACCTGTCATTAGCAGCTCCTTATCCTACAAATGATGCAGTGCAGACAACCAATGGTGAAGGTTTATTGGTGTCACATGTTGGGAATTCTGTTGTTTCCACAAGTCCTGCTTCAGCTCCTATTAAACTACAATCTGTGTTATATGTTCCTCAATTGACACAAAATCTTTTATCAATGCATCGTGTGTGCTTGGATAATAATTATAGACTAATCTTTGATGCATTTTGGTTTTGGATTCAGGATAGGGCCACAGGGAGGATAATCTACAAAGGGTGTTGTAATAATGGACTTTATCCCTTACCATTCATTTCTGCGTCCAAGTCTGGTCTGTTCAATCTTCCATCTCAGCCTCAGTCTTATTTGGGTCAATTAGTTTTCTCTTCTACTTGGCACAGAAGGTTAGGGCATCCTATAAATAAAATTGCTACCTTGATGTTAAACAAGGCTAATGTTCATTGCTCTGTTGATTCTGTTTCATCAATGTGCCATAGTTGTCTTCAGGGAAAATTTACCAAACTTCCCTTTTATTCCAGTTCAAACAAATCTGTAAAACCTTTCCATACTGTTCATAGTGATGTGTGGGGGCCTTCCCCTTGCTTATCTGTTGATGGCTTTTGATATTATGTGACATTCATTGATGAATGTTCACAATACTGTTGGTTGTTTCCCTTGATAAATAAAAGTGATGTTTGTTCTGTGTTCACTGCATTTTATCATTATGTTCAAACACAATTTTCTTGTTCTATTCAAATACTTCAAACTGATGGAGGTGGTGAATATATGAGTAAGGCTTTTCAACTTTTTCTTACCAATAAAGGAATTGTGCATAAAAAATCATGTCCATATACTCCTGAACAAAATGGACTTGCTGAACGTAAACATCGTCATCTAGTTGAAACAACCATTACCTTGCTTCAAAATTTTAGACTTATGCTGTTCATATAGCAGTGTATCTCATTAATCGAATGCCTTCACCAGTTACACATCATCAATCCCCTTATGAAATTCTGTTTAAATCTGTTCCGTTTCTTACACATTTGCGTATCTTTGGTTGTGCTTGTTTTTCTTTCTTGCGTCCTTATGTCAGTAACAAGTTGCAATCCAAGACTACAATGTGTGTCTTCTTAGGTTATGCTCCTCACTACAAAAGCTATATTTGTTTTGATGTTGTTAGCAATCGAAAATATATCTCAAGGCATGTTGTATTCAATGAAAATGTTTTTCCTTATGCTACATTCACATCTCTGTCTCAGCCTATTTCTTCAGCTGCTACTCCTTCCATACTGCCTGTTGTTGATCATCATAATATTGTTGTCATGTCTCCTCCCAATTCTATTTCTTCTAATTCTGTCTCCCCTGATAAGTCACCCTCTAAGTCTATTACTTCTGCTCCTTTGCGTGGCTTATCTTCCCCGATGGACCCTCAGTCCAGTTCTGAACCTCATGCATCACAGAGTGTGTCATCTGTTGATTCCTTTCATCCTGAGGGTATATCAGCTGTGTTGCATATTCCTGATATGAATGTGCACCCAATGCAAACTCGTAGCAAGAGTGGCATTTGCAAGAAGAAGGCCTACTTTGTTTCTACTGTTGCTTGTTCTTCTGTTGATCAATCTCTAATTGAACCATCTAGCTACAAGGCTGCCATGCATATTCCAGTTTGGCTGCAGGCTATGAGAGAGGAATTTGCTGCACTTAAATCTCAGAATACTTGGAGTTTGGTTTCTCTTCCCCCTCACAAGAATTTAGTGGGGTGTAAATGGGTGTTTAAGCTGAAGAAGAACTCTGATGGGACTGTTGCACGTCATAAGGCTAGGCTAGTGGCACAGGGGTTTAGTCAAGAAGCTGGGATTGATTATGGGGAGACTTTTAGTCCTGTGGTTAAACCAACCACTGTTAGAATTGTTATGTCTCTTGCAGCACATTTTAATTGGGATTTACGACAGCTTGACATCAAGAATGCATTTCTGCATGGTATTTTACAGGAAGAGGTGTTTATGGCCCAACCACCTTGGTTTGCTGATATTGATCATCCTCAGCTGGTGTGTAAGCTTCACAAATCCCTCTATGGTCTTAAACAAGCACCTCGTGCTTGGAATGACAGGTTCACTTCTTTTTTGCCTACATTGGGATTTCAGCCTACATATTCTTACTCTTCCCTATTTGTTAAAACTGCTCCTGCTGGTATTGTTGTGCTTCTTGTATACATAGATGATATTATCATCACTGGTAGTGATTCTTGTGGTATTGGGGATATTATCAAGTCTCTTACAGCTGAATTTGATGTCAAAGATTTGGGCAGTCTTAATTATTTCTTAGGCATTCAAATCACTTACACTTCTGCTGGTCTGTTCTTATCACAGTCTCGATATATTCATTAACTGCTTCTTAAGACAGATATGATGGCTGCCAAGGCTTGTGCTACTCCTTGTCTTCCATATCAAAGGTTGATGAAGGATGATGGTGATCATTTTGATAATCCTACTCTATATCGCAGCATTGTAGGGGCTCTTCAGTATCTAACCTTCACAAGACCAGATACTGCCTTCTCTGTGCACCAGGTCTGTCAATTTATGCAACAGCCAATGATGGAACACTTTACAACAGTTAAGAGGATTCTCAGGTACCTCAAGGGTACTCTAGATGTTGGTCTTACTTATACAAAGGGTTCCATGGACATCACAGTCTATAGTGATGCTGATTGGGCTGGTGACCCCAATGATCGCAGGTCTACCACTGGTATGGTCATCTTCATTGGATTCAATCTTGTCTCTTGGACATCAACGAAGCAGCAAACTGTCTCGAGATCTTCCACTGAAGCAGAGTACAGGGCCCTATCCACCACCTCAGCTGAGCTTGATTAGATCCAACAATTGTTGGTCTTTCTAGGAATTTCTCAATCACAACCACCTGTTCTCTATTGTGATAACCTCTCGGCAATTGCTTAGTTCGTTGATGTTGAATAGCCACATTTGGAATTTCTCAATCACAACCATATTTTGTTCGTGAAGGGGTAGCCAAAGATCAGTTAATTGTTCAGTTTGTCTCCTCCAAGGAGCAATTTGCAGATATTCTCACTAAGGGCTTAAGCTCTCCTCTGTTTCTTGTTCATTTTTGCAATCTCCAGCTTGGTTTATTCAAGCCAGATATTGAGGGGGGATGATAGAGTATTGTATATTGTATGCATACGTGTGAGTATGCATACATAAGTTTGTCCTTTTGACTATATATAGCAGACATACGTAGTGTGTGTGAAGTGTGGAAATAAACAGTAAAAGAGGAAATTTTATATTTTATATTTTCCCTCTCATTCTCTTATCTCTTCTGTGTTCTTATATCAGCTCATTTCTTCTCTTCTCTGCATATTTTGTGCTAATCTCTACAGCCGGGAGCACATTATGGCCACGATATGGAGATTGGTATGCATTCTACTTGGTGATTCAGACTAAATTAAAATTTAAAGACTAAATTGAATAAAAATAAAATCTCAACAAAGAGAAAATAATAAAAATAAAACACCAAAACTAAGAGTATAAACACATAAATATGAACAAAAAATAGGGACTACTTCAGAAGAACCAAAAAAATTAATGGAAATAAAACCAAACAAAAAATTAAAAGTATAAGGGTTGAAATGGAAACAAAATATATAATCAATTTCAATTGAAAGACATAACTGAAGCAAATCAAAACTTTTATAGAAGAAATCAGGATGAAAAAAGAAATCAAAAGACCAAGGATTGAAATACACAAATCATAAACAAAGAGGACTAGTATGCATTTTCGGTTCCAGAAGAGAGAAAAGGAGAAAAGCAATCGGTCATCGACATTTCTCCAACCACCATGAATCGATATTCACCCTACCATGGTAAAGAGACCATGACGATGCATTCATGAGATGACAGATGAATATTTTTAGCCATCGCATGATGCTTCACGCGTTGCTAGTATGATGTGGACGAAAGAAAACTATTGACGTGTCATGTAGACAAGTCAACTCTTTGTTTTTGTCTTTCCCGAGAACAAATCAGTATTTTCATCGTTCATAAAAATGAAAAAAACCAACAATACCCTTGTCGGTAACTCTTATTTTTTATGTCATCCAAAGGAAAAGGAGTTATTTTATTGTTTATCAAAAAATAAAATGTCTATAACACCCTTGCCCAATTAATGGTTTTTTGACTAATTTCAAGGGCAAAACCGTAGTTTTCTTGTTTAATAGAAAAAGAAAAAAAACACAAACACTCCAAACTCAATAATTAAATTTTATAAATTGTAGGGACAACATTAATTATATTGTTACAGTGAACTATGTCTAGAAATACGGTGAATAATCATTTAGCTTTTTTTTAATTATAATCAAAATGCAGTTTCTCTTGCAAAAGAGGATCGTACGGGTGTTCGGTAATATGGTGTAGGGTATTTAAAAAAAAATATTTATCAATGAAAATGTGTTTTTTAAATTTTGATATTAAAACATTAAAAAAATGAGAGTAAAAGCTAGCATAATATGAATCGAAGGCATAGGTATTGATGCTATAATTAGAGAAACACCGTTGATGATTGAGTATAAAAATATAGGAGAGCCATACAACCACGTTACTTGTTTGCATATGAATATTCAATTATTATTATTATTATTATTATTATTATTATTATTATTATTATTATTATTATTATTATTATTATTATTATATACATGTTGTATACCAAAATATGTCTGACAGATGAAAACAAAAGCTGAAAAGTGAGCTAAAAACTAAAAAAAATGACAATGAAAAAGTATGTTAATTAAAAAGAACAGCAAGACCCAACAAAATAACTATTCCAATCCACAGTTAATTTATGGGGATATTAAAATCCTAAACATAATTTTTTTTTCTATTTTTCTGAATTATCAACTTATGTGACCCGGCCAAGAGTGCACATCAATCCTTTAACTAGGTTTCATAATTATGATGTAAATTATTCAAAAACACCTAAAAACATTAACATAATGAATGTCATTTGTGCATTATCATCCTATCCAGATACACTATAAATTTAACAGTACAGTACCAAATATCTTTGCAACCTGCATTTCTAAACATGGAGAATGAACCATCATTATTGATTATTGTCTCTTAATGTGCTTCTATTGTAGCAAAACCAATCTCCCGAACAAGTGAGACCTGTAGCAGTAGCAGCCTGGTGAAAGACATTGGATATTATGTGCCTTTGACTTGCCTTTGCTGTAGCATTCATCATCTGGTAGGAGTTGAACCCATTAAAAAGGAGCAGATTGGGTGTTTCTAGTTTGAATAAATCCAGTGATAGGAATCCCAGCTTCACAAGGCTGAAAAAAATGGATCGAGAGAGAAGTTCCATGAAAATGTTGGAAAGAATGCAAGAAGGATTTGTAGAATTAGAAAAATAAATTTAGTTAAACAGAAAATGAAATTAAGGGAGAAGTAGCAGAAATTGTTGAAGATGACGGTTGGAATCAATGTGAGCAGTGCCTTCGATGAACACACACATATCCTCCCAAGTTCCTTAAGCCAATGATTGCCTGCAATTGTATTTATCTTTCTGTAGTTGCTAGTCGCAGAGAACTCGACCTCACGACTTATTGTAGAACAATATGATTTCAGAAGACTTTCTCTGTATATTCAATAATTGGTCTGTCATTACATGTGAATTTATATATTCTACGTAGAGTAGTCTTTCATGTTTACTGAGAAACGTTTACATAAGATAAAAGGAAGAGTCTTATTGTAAAAGTAATACTGGATGAGGATGAGGTGGAAGTCCTGTAGTAACTAGGACTGTGTTCTGTGTTTGTTACGTAGAGGGTAGGACTTCTGTATGATCTTCTTCTAGTGCTGTTACAGCCCCTCTCAAGCTCATGGGGAGAGGACGAACCATGAGCTTGTCTCTAAGCAGAAGAAACCGAGCGGTAGTGAGACCTTTGGTAAAAATATCTGCTATATTGATCAACGGTACTGATATATTGAGCTGAGATATCTTTAGTCGCAAGTTTCTCCCAAATGAAATGGTAATCAATTTTGATATGTTTAGTCCGGGCATGAAACACAGGATTGGATGCTAGAGCAAGAGCACCCATATTATCAACCCAGAGAGTTGGGGGATCTGTCAAGGGAACTCGTAAGTCTTGGAAGAGCATACAAATCCAATATAGTTCAGCAGTAGTAATCGTCATAGCCCGATATTCGACCTCAGTACTAGATCTTGAAACAACAGGTTGTTTCTTTGCCGCCCATGAGATTAAACAAGGTCCTAGAAAAATGTCGTAGCTCGTGGTGGAACGCCTATCATCAGGACAACCAGCCCAATTGGAGTCACAATACCCATGTAAATTTAAAGAACCTTTTGAGAATGAAATTCCATGCTCAACTGTATTTTTAAGATATCTGAGAACTCTCTTTGCAGTCGTAAAGTGTGTTGTAGTGGGAACATGCAGAAATTGACATAATTGATTCACACTAAAGGCAATATCAGGTCTTGTCAACGTGCAATACTGTAAGGCTCCGACCATGTGACGATAAATAGAGGAATCAGGAAACGGGTCACCATCTTGTTTAGACATCTTGGTACCAGAGATGCATGGTGACTGATATGGTTTAGCTCCAGTCATGTTCGTACGGGTCAATAAATCCACAATATACTTGGATTGATGCAAATGGATTCCCTCTTTACTATGATGTACCTGAATTCCCAAAAAATAGGATAGAGGTCCTAAGTCTTTCATTGAGAATTCTTGTTGGAGCTTGACAATGAGAGCAGAGATAGCAGCAGGCATGTTACTGGTTATAATAATATCGTCAACATAGATCAGCACATAAATTCGGGTTGCCTACTGAATGAGAACAAATAATGATGTGTCCACCGTGGAACCTACAAAGCCAAGATCAAGAAGTACTTGGGAGATTCATTGAAACCAAGCGCGAGGAGCTTGTTTCAAGCCATAAAGGGATTTTTGTAGACGACAAACAGAATCGGCCTGAGATAAATCCACGAATCCTTGTGGTTATTCCATGAAGACTTCATCTGTCAACTGTCCATGTAAAAAGGCATTAGAAACATCTAGTTGCCAAATAGGCCAATCATAATGTACTGCAAGAGCAATAATAAGACGGATAGTAGCTGGTTTGATGACTGGACTAGAGGTCTCGGTATAGTCAATTCCATCTTGTTGCTCAAAACCTTTCGCGACAAGACGTGCTTTATATCGATCGATAGTGCCATCTGACTTTTGTTTAATTTTGTAGACCCACTTGTTACGAATCACATTTTTGTGAGAAGGTCGTGGACACAGTGTCCAAGTGCCATTGGATATTAAAGCATTGTATTGAGCAGCCATAGCTTCGTGCCAATTGGGGTTTTTTGAGGCTTGTAGAAAGGTAGTTGGCTCAGGCGGGAGGAGGATGGTGTGGAGGGCTTGGAGAGGATGTTTGGTGGAGTGATATAGTTGAAAATCAGGGAATGGTTTAGGTTTGAGGGAGCCAGTGATGCTGCGAGTAATCATCCGATGAGGCTGAGAAGAGTTCGACAGTGGTGCAGAGGAACTGGGCAGTGGTGCAGGGGAATTGTCATGAGAGCTTGGTTCTGCTGGGGCCAATAATTCAGGCTTATGGTGCAGGGATTCTCAGACCATATGTGGTGAGGATAGACATGGTTGAGTAGGAGGAGAGGAGGATGGTGATTGAGCTCCATGAGGAATATCTGCAGAGATGTGAGTAGCAGGAGAAATAGGAGCAAATACAGTTGCAGTTGGTGGGGGTGATAGAGACTTACTTGCCCGATTTATTTGAGAACTAGCAGAGGAGAAATCCTGTTGCGGGATAGTAGTTGATGTATAGCCTTTGCTGGAAACACATGCTCATCAAATGTTACATGTCGCGAAATATAGACTCGATTAGTTAAAGGATCTAGACAACGATAACCTTTAGAATTGGAACAATAACCCAAAAAGAGACAACGTTTACTACGAAAGGATAATTTATGATCAATATAAGGACGTAGTAAGGGATAACAAACACAACCGAAGACTCTAAGGATGGAATAATCGGGTTCTGTTTTAAATAATTTGGTATACAGGTTATTGTTGTTCAAAGTTGGTGTAGGTAATCTGTTGATGAGATAAATGGCTGTAAGGAACGCGTCAACCCAATAATTGTTAGGCAAATGCGAATGAGCAAGAAGTGCTAAGCCAGTTTCAACCACATGTCGATGCTTATGTTCGGCTATACCATTTTGTTCGGATGTGTATGGACAAGTGATTCTATGAACAATGCCATTATTTTCAAGAAATGCTTTAAATTGAGAAGAAATGTATTCTCCACCCCCATCCGTTTGCAATTGCTTAATTTTGTGAGATAAAAGGTTTTCAACTAAGCATTTATATTTAAGAAAACAAACAAAGACTTCAGACTTGTGTTTCAATGGGAAGAGCCAAGTGAAACGTGAAAAATCATCAATAAATAGGACATAAAATCTGCAACCACTTATTGATTGTACTGGAGATGTCCACACATCAGAATGTATAAGTTCAAAAGGAAAATGAGAAATACGATTAGAATTTGGGAAGGGAAGTTTTTTGCTCTTTGCCAATTGACATGGCTCACACAAAGGTTCTTGTTTTTGTGGACTGGACACAGACAAATGAGAATGACGCAGCAACTGTTGAATGGCAGAAGAAGATGGATGGCCGAGTCTATTATGCCAGATGGAAAGTGAAGCTTTGACACCAATGAAAGCAACCAAACTGCGACTATGATTTGATGAGAATTGTTTCAAGTGCATTGGATATAACCCAGCTTCACTCGGTCCCTGCAAAAGGATTTCCCCCGTCTGCATGTCCTTCACAAAAAAAATGGCTAGATGTTAGTTGAAAATAACAGTTATTATCAACACAGAACTGATGAATAGAAAGTAGATTGGCCGAAGCTGAAGGACAATGAAGAACATTATTCAAGTGAAGTGTAGAGGTAGGTGTTTGGATAAGAGTGGAACCAGTATTAGAGATTTGCAGGCCACCACCATTGCCAACTGTAACTGTCTCACTGCCTTGGTATGGTTGTTGTAGAGTTAAATTGTCCAGTGCAGGAGTAATGTGGTTGTTAGCACCACTATCAGCAAACCATGGATCATCATTTGTGTTGAAGTTATGAGTGTGTGCTACCATTGCAGCCAGCTGGGATGGTGGATGTCACCCTTGATAAGAGAAATCCATGCGATGATAACAATCTAAAGCTTGATGATTAGGCTTGTTACAAATCTGGCATGGGGTATGATTTTTGTTCAAACCCGTAGATAAAGACTGATTCTCATTGCGAGAGAAAGGCCGAGAACTTGTGTTGATGTTGCTGTCATTCCAAGGTGGTTGTGGCTGCTGCATACGAGAAGGATATGAAGAATGTTGGGTGCGAGTAGGATACCTGGTTTGACCATATCTCTGTTTTTGTCTAAAGCCAGATGATCCCCGATATTGATTGAATAATGCAAAGTGTCCAGTTTCTGGTGGTATTGTTTTGATTTGATTTTCCAGCAAAGTCTCATAGCTGACTAACTCAGATTGAAATTCATTGAATGAGAGGGAAATATCTCTTGTTGCAAAAGAGAAAGCAATGATGAAGGGAGTATATATATGGCTGAGACCACCAATAATATAGGATATCAGATCATCGTCTTCTACTGGTTGGCCTACAGCAGCAAGTTGATTAGCTAGTCCTTTGGCAGTTTGAACATAATCAGCACAGTTTTTGTTTCCTTGCTGTAGGTTTTGAAGTTGTCTTTTGATGTGTGAGACACGGGATTGATTCTGGGCAGCAAATCGATGGGCCATCGAATCCCATACTTCCTTAGAAGTATTTAAGCCGAACATTGTAGGAAGAATTGTTTCCGAGAGGGTAGCATTTAACCAGCTAAGTAAATACTGGTCCTTTTTGGTCCATAAAATAAATTTTGGATCTGTTGTGGATGTTTTTTGTCCATTTGAATCAACAAGAAATTTGGAGGGACAAGGTTCTGAGCCATCAGCAATGCCCAGAAGATCATTGCTCCTTAAAACTGGCAGAAATTGGGATACCCAACCAAGGTAATTAGATCCATCTAATTTGACAGATATTAGATGATTAATAGTGGGAAAATTATATGAAGTAGGAGCAGAGTTGGACGTAGTGTCTAAGCTGGAGGAAGCCATGAGAAGGGATCTTTAAGGGTGTTTAGCCAAGAGGCTCTGATACCATGTAGAACAATATGATTTCAGAGGACTTTCTCTGTATATTCAATAATTGGTCTGTCATTACATGTGAATTTATATATTCTACGTAGAGCAGTCTTTCATGTTTACTGAGAAACGTTTACATAAGATAAAAAGAAGAGTCCTATTCTAAAAGTAATACTGGATGAGGATGAGGTGGAAGTCCTGTAGTAACTAGGACTGTTCTGTGTTTGTTACGTAGAGGGTAAGACTTCTGTATGATCTTCTACTGCCGTTACACTTATTACTTTGTAAATAAAAATAAAAATAAAAATAAACTATTACAGTAATCGACCTACCATGGAATGGGTCTTGCTCGTTACTTTATTATACCTATTGGGAAAAGTAAAATCACTCAAACCTTGTTTGAAAGCGGGAAAGTATTAAGTACAAATAAATTGTACAAATTAATTCATTTTAATTCTCTTAAGAGAGTTCCTCCCTAGTCCTTAAGAGAGTTGAGTAACTTCAAAATCAATATTACCCTTGTTTCTTTCACCTCGGATCTTCTTTAGGAAGTTTTGCACAAACACCATATCAGTCCCATGAAACCTATTCCCAACCGGCCAATCCATGTCATTCACCCTAAGAAAAGAATTGTTAGTGATGACCAAACATTAATTTGAATTTAATATATATATATATATATATATATATATATATATATATATATATATATATATATATATATAATGCTCCTAACATTCTATATATTAGAATATGCCATGACGCCTAAAAATTAAGATGCTATAGTGTGCCATGACACCTATTAAACCCTTAACAGTGGAAACAATAAATGGGGAAACCATGTGTTGTGCAATAGTGTGTAGGAATTTTGAATGGAAAATCCTGTGTTGACAAAGATAACAATGGAGTTAATCGAGCGTTCCTGACTAGGCGAGAAGGTATGCATAAAGTAATGTACTAAGAGCTCTGCACATGATGGTGCAACTAGCAAATAAAAAGAGTGACAGGTTTCTCAAGATTGGAAACTGGGTTTATCTCAAGTTTTACAGCATTACAGACAAAAATCAGTAGCACAACAATTTTCAAAAACTAGCAGCTAAATATTATGACCCCTTCCAATTGTCAAAAAAGATTAGAGCAATCGCTTATAAACTTTGTTTGCCTGCCTTTGCTATAATTCACCCCACAATTCATATGTCACAACTAAAGAAATATGTAGGAAACAAGAGGGTACAACTAGACTTACTACGAGTCTCTAGAATTCACCCTGCCACCTCAAGTTATCTTGAAAAGAAATAATGGTGAAATGGTATAATCAAACAGTTACTTAACTCCTAGTGTTTTTAAAGGATTATTTACTTATTTGTCTGGGAGTGTAATAAAAAATCTTTTTTAAAATAATTTTTATTTAAAAATACATCAAGATCTGTGTTGGTTTGGTTAGAAAAGGGTAATAAGGTTGATATCTAAATATGCTTTGGGACATGTATCAGGTAAATAGCTTCATAGACTTGCTATATTTAATAGAACGCCTACCAAATGCAGATGGGACTTTTAGTGGTTGATACTAAGTAGATGGAAAGAAAAGGGGAGTAATGATTAATTACCTTTTCGATGATTCCGATGATGGAATGGCGACCTCGGTGAGAATATTTTTCCACCTTTGTACCTTCTTATTTTCACTGAAATCTTCTTCATCCTTGTCAAAGACAATCGTGTAACTCTCTGTTCGTTCATCTACCTTTGATTGTTCAACATTATAAGAAACAGTTGAAATTGGAAAAACAGTGTTCGATTTCATCTTTTTAATGAATCTACCAATCTTGACAAGTTCTTCAGCCCACGAAGGAGAACAAGCATAATCTCTTGCAAATATAATAATTGACAACCCTGACTCTTTGATTTCCCCCAAGAGACTCAACTCAATTGCCCTTAGTAACTTTAGTTGGTCATAATTCTGGATAATGCCTCTCTGGACGAGAGCTGCATATAGATGGGTGAAATTCTTGCTAGAGTGTACGCCTCTAAAGCTATAGAAAACATCAAGCATCCATTGATTGTAACATAAGGAATTAGCTAGAGAGTCTTTGTATGAAGAAGCTGTTTCTTTGCTTGCAACAATAAGATGGCTAGTAAGAGATTCCCATAATGGAGTACCTGGATAATTTACCAAACAAACACCACAATTCTTCACCTTTACTCCTTGCTCATAAGAATCAAACGACAGCTCAAGGTTATTGAAGGCTTCATTCTTCTGTTCTTTAAGATCTTTCAGATAATCAAAAGATAAATAAAAGAACCAAAGATGATCTGACACAGCTTGCATAGAGTTGCAACCTATATACATCGGTGAGGGATAGCTCTCTTTTCCATCGACTTTGAAATGACAAAAGAGAGGACTTTTACCATCTACATTGAATGCAACACATGCAACAAACCCCATCCACTCATTACGAGGCATTTGCACCCTAATTGAAGATTCCTTACTTTGATGATTAAACCAGTTTGGAACATCATTTCCAGGAATAGCAATACCAAATCCAGGTCTGGGAAGTGAGCCCTGTATCATAAAAAACAAATGTTACAAAGAGAGAGAAAGAGAGAGAGAGAGAGAGAGAGATGGGGTATGATGAAGTGAAGACCTGGAGGTATTTTTCAAGCATGTTCAAACCCATGTTGTTTTGGCCATTATGCTTGTACAGTTCCCAACAGTTAAGACATTTGAACTCTGATCTTTTCATACTGCTTAGCTTTATTGGATCTGGAATTTTTCTAAGTCTTAAACAACCATCCAATTTTACTTTTTGAACATTTAATGGAACCTCTGGCAATGATTCAAGCATCACACAATCCTTCAAGGCAAGCTTTTCAAGCCTAGAAAGCTGATTTATGCTTTTAGGCAGGCTAACAAAGTTATTTCTGCTTAGATTTAAACTCCTCAATGATGATAGGAAGCCAATATCTTCAGGAACTGCACCTTCTCCTAGATTGCAAGCGCATAAATCCAATTCTTCTAAAGAACACATACTAGACAAGGAAGGCAATACTTGATCCGTGAGATTCACCGCTAGTCTTTTGCATCCATTAAAAGATAGTAGTTTAAGGTTCTTCAAAAGAAAAAAAGACGCTGGCGGAAGCCTTATTGAAGTTCCACTTGCATCAAACTCCTCCAAACTTTCTACTTTCCCTAAGTTTTCTGGTATGCTCTTAAGCTCAGAGCAGTCAGAGACATCAAGCTTTTTGAGGGATTTCAAACCACTTATGCCATTGGGAATACTTTTAAGGTTCTTACAACCGCTCATGCTCAATAGAACTAAACCAACCAGACGATGAAAAGATGAAGGTAGTTCTGCAATAGCAGTCTCATCCAAACGAAGCTCCCTCAAGCAGTTCATGTTTCCTACTATATCAGGAAACTTATCAAGTTTTGAGCAGCCATTGAGAGTGCAAGCTTTTAATGAGTCCATTTCAAGGTTGCTTGGGAGAGTCCTAAGACTAATGCAATTCACAAGATTCACAAATTGAAGCTTCTTGTGATGTCCAAATGATGGATGGACCTCAGATAAATTTGCACAACCTTCAAGAATCAAACTCTCGAGATTTGGAATTCCAGTAAAATCCGGAGTATTGTTCAAGTAAACTGAGTTGCTGAGATTGATGATTTTCAGATTAACTGAAATCTGCGATCAAGGCAGGATAGAGAGAGCAAACATTAAATGGTGGTATTATGCATTCACTATGTTTTACTTTTAAATAACAATATTTGACAAAGTAGTATGCTAAGGTTAGAAAAATTTCTTAAAAATTAAAAAATATTCTTTTAAAGTACAAAACATTTTAAAAAACTATCTTACCATAATATCTAACACTACTTTAATTAATAACTTATATATTTTTACTTCTCTATTGTATGTTTTTTCTTCTCTTTAAATTGAAATATTAGGAGAAAAACAAGAAGAAAATGAAGTGATGATGGGCTTTTGGTGTTTTTATTTTTTATTTTATTTTTATGGATCATGGAAAAGATCAAATTAAATAGAGAGGCTAATCAAATTAGAGAGTCTTACCATACGTTCATACCATAATTGTTCAATACTGCTACAAGACATGTAGAGCTCAACGAGCTCATCCGGCTGGAAACAAGGCGGCAATGACTTTGAAGGGTAAGCTTGCCATTCAAGAAATCGTAACTCGTTTGAAAGATATTCTGGTCCTTCATAAACATCCACATTGTGAATTTTAAGCAATCTTAGTTTGGTCATTTTTGAGAAGGCTTCCATGCTCCACTTTGCCTCTTTTGCTCTGGGCATGTCCAAGAATATTGTTTCTATCTTTCCCTATCAACCAAAAGGAAGGATAAGTCAAAATCTATTGCAGAGTAAAGATGGATGGAGCATAAAGTATGATAAAAATCATGAAATCTTATGAATAATGCTCTGCATCAGCTACTCACTGTGCTGTCCTTCAGTGCATCGCAGACATCCTTGTACACATAGGGTCTACTCCGACTTCCAGGCTCTTCGGGGGATTCACGACGAACAATATCTTCACCCAATTGCTGTAATAAATTATGCATCCGTATTTCATCTTGTGAGACACTTATAAGAGATTTCTCCATAAGAGTCTGCATCCCAATATCTGCACGGTATCCACAACTGTCTAGTAGCCTTATTATGCGATCTTTTTTCATCCCCTTCAAGAAACAAGCAATATCTAAAAATATTTTCTGCTCTAATACATGGAGGCCATCAAAACTAATGCGAAGCACATCAACAATTTTCCGGTCAGGAATGTATTTCATTCTATCAATCGCACTTTTCCATTCACGTATACCTCTTCTATACAAAAACAAACCTATGACTTCAAGAGCTAATGGAAGGCCATCGGCATAACCCACAACTTGCTCGGACAAGTCCCATAAATCTTCGTCAGGTTGGTCTCTTTTGAAAGCTTTCCAGCTAAATAACTTAAGAGCATCTTCATCACTTAATTTCTTAATCTCGATTATTCTAGAAACACCATGGCTATCAAAGACACGTGCATCTCTGCTAGTTATGATAATTCGGCTCCCTGGACCAAACGATCCATGCTCTGCAGCCAACATTTGTAATTGCTCTTCATCGTCCACATCATCAAGAATAAGAAGAACCTTTTTAAGCCGCAACCTGCGCTTTATCAAGACAATCCTTCTTGAAGAATCCCGTATAGCAGGAAGCTCCATTGTGATTTCTGAAAGGAGTTGTTCCTGCAAACGACTCGGTCCATCTTTCTCTACAAAAACTTCTCTCACATTTGCTAAGAAGCAGCTGCCTTCGAATTGCCAACGAATCCTATCATACATGACTCTTGCAACAGTTGTCTTTCCTATGCCACCCATTCCACATATCCCTATAAAGAGAATATCATTTTCTTTGTCATCCATATAATCATTCAATACTTTCAGATGAGAATCTATTCCAACTAAATTTTTGCTAATTGATGGCAAAGTGAAGCTTAGTTTGCACTGTATCCATTCCAAAATCCTTTTAATTGATTGTGACTCATCCCTGCGTAAAAAGGGTAAAAACATTACTCATGCAGCATGCAAAAATCACTTCATAGAGTGACACGGGGAAGGGAAACATGAAATATTGTTTCTTGAAATACACGGTTGTTAACGAGAAACCACTCAATCAATCTTCCGATAAAGATAGGTTCTTGAAAATAGCCTCAAGAACAAGGAGAAAAGGAAAGAATAATTTAAAAAGAATCTAGGATACCATGGATGTACAGAATGATCCTTATAATAGCTAGCTTATTGCACATAGAATACCACAATCACTAAGAGAAGCATGCACATAAGGAATAAAAAAAAACGTTTGGTCTTGACAGAGAAAAAAACAAACTATCAATTTATCTTGCATTGATTTGCTTTTATATATCAAAAAACTTTTTGGATTTTATATTGTTGATTTTTTTTTTCAAAAAAATTATTTGACATACAATCTAATCGCAAACATATCTTATATGTTGTCATTTGTAAAGCTCACCATGAAAACTCAATCACTTGCTTATTATTATATGTTGCCACTTGTTAAATTGATAATGAAAACACAATGAGGATATGAATTTATAGCTCTTCAGTCATACATTATTGACCCTCCAAGAATAATGATGGAGATCTTGTATTAATAAAATAAATCTACAAATTAATACTTTAGATCTTGTATTGTTATTTGAATTTGGGATTATTTTGGTATTTAATGAGATAATGCATTGATTTATAATCAAAGGAACATATAAAAATAAATAGAGTACATGCTATTTCTTAAGAAAGTTTGATAAAAATATCTTCCAAGAATAATGATGTGGCTAATTGCCAAAGTGAGCAGTGACTCCTCATATAACCCTATTTCTATTTATTTTTTTGAAAACATATATTTGTTTGAATATATTTTTATATAAAAATAATATTTTTTATATTAATACATCAAAATAATGTGAAATATCAAAAAAAAATTCAAAAACATTCCAACCTTCACTCATTAATCCAGGCTGCATAACTGGGGCATGAAGCGGTTAAAACTTAAAAGGTTTATATAGTGTATTGTTTTTACTTGAAAAGAGTGGTGTTGAGAGTGTTGATATAGTGTGCGAATTAGGAGTGACCACGTCATCTGACTTTTGTGTGGTGGGTGCCTTGGGCTAGTGGGAGACTGAGACCCCTCGTTTTGACCACTAAAAGTTCGATTGATTCCTCCGTTGCATAAATAATTACAACCCCTTTCCCTTTCACGAAAAACAATTGCTTCGCAGCACATCGGAGTCCTTAACAATTTATGCTAGACAACTATACATATCATTAATCTAAATAAATAAAAAAATAAAAAGGTTATATTTCTCACTGAAACAAGACAGGGAGTAACAAAGACAGGGAGTGAGAATAGCGATTTACGAGACAGTAATAATAACTCCTTCCAAAATAAATAAATAAATAAATGTCTCAGCTTAGTTTACCTGTTCCGTACATCCCAACCAGATAGATTGGCCACTGTAGAGAGACAATCACTCCAGCTTTGAACCATGTCCGGATTTTCCGAGAACTTTTCTTTATGCTCAATGAACGCCTTCTTATAATCCCCAGTCTGATTGGCTACCTCCGATGGATCCACATCATAGAAAACTGGCAGAGCAGTGTGCCCCATCTCTTTCATGCACTGAACAATCTTGACAAGCTCATCTAAGCACCATGGTGAAGACGCATAATTTCTTGAAAACACAACGATTGAAAATCTTGATTCTTCGATGGCCTGCCAGAGAGCAGGTTCGATGGTCTTTCCTCTCTCTAGCTCCGTATCATCCATGTATACATCGATGCCTCCTTGCACCAAATTAGAATACAGATGGCCAGTAAAGTTATTCCGCGTGTCTTTGCCTCTAAAACTAAGGAAGACATCATAAATCCATTGGGGAGGAGAATAAGAAGATGAGGTTGCCTTCTGTGTGCTGGTTGAAGCCATGGAAATCCCAGTAGCAATAAGCGAATACTGATTGATTCCTTCTAGTCTTTTTTTTTTTTTGTCGCCAGCCTCAGTATCTGAATTGCCCCGACTAATCTGGTGGTCGCCCCGGGTCGACCCGGCAGTGGCAGGTGAGGTTACCGATGGGTGTTGCTGCGTACACGGGGACTCGAGACCTCGCTTAAGCGGAATAAGCTGCTTATCATTTGAATCAACCCCCATTGGTATTGACTCCTAATTAACTGGCTGGGGATGGTTCAGCAACTGAGGAACTTCCACGCCGTTTTGTAGTGCACAATAGCCTTCTCTGAGTTCAAACATGAAACAAAAAGTTAGGAGCAGATTCAAGCTGGGACATAATTCTACCCAAGAAACCAAATTTCTACAAGTAGTATACGAATGTAGCAGAAACAAACCGTGCGGGAAGAGTTGAGTAGAGAGGTGACAGATCTAGCCAAAGCCCATTATTTCTTTGGAGCAAAAAATCGTACTGGTAAATTCCCTGGATTTTTGCTTTTTAAGAAAAAAATAATAATAATAAAAGACTGTAAGCGAGATTACATTCAATGAAGACGACTTCAAAAGAAAACGCAAGTTTAATCTAAAACGCATTGGACAGCTGGCAGCCTGCACCTTCCTAGCAAAAGTCAGGCCCGTAGTCTTGGTTAGTAATCTTTATCTATTTTTATCATTGTTTATAACTTTATATACTTTATATATTACCTAACGAGCCATTACCCCGAGCTTCGCTCCTGGAAGAATTTTTTTTTTTTAACTTGTTTTAATATATAATTGTGGTAAAGCATTTAAAGAAAAACATTGGATTCTTGGATTAGTTGTTGTATGTATAAGCAGTAATGAATATCCTGGTTATAAAAAAAAAAATTAGATTTGAGAATTAATTATGGTGCGTTTAAGCTACCCTGTAGACCCGATTATAAAGTAAAAAAATATATATATAAGTGAAAAAAGAAAAAAATTAAAAAAGTATAACCAAAAAAAAATCATGGGAAGAAATGAAAAAGAAAACATAAAAAACATAATAAAAAAACAAAAACATAATCAAGGAAAAAATATATAAAAAAAAAAATTGGATTCGAGGATTAATAGTGGTGCACTTAAGCTAGTCAAGACACCCCGATTATAAAGAACAAATAAAAAATATATATAAGCGGAAAAAGAAAAGAAAATAAAAAATATATATAATTAAAAAAAAATCATGGAAAGAAATGAAAGAAAATAATTAGGAAAAAAATGTAATGAAGAAACAAAAAAAAAAGCAAGGGAAAAAAGCAAGAAACGAAAAAAGAAAGAAAGAAAATAATTAGAAAGAAAACAAAAATAAAACATAATGAGAAAAAAAAAAAGCAAGCAAAAAAAGGAAGAAGGGGAACACACCATTGCAATTCACAGTGCTATGGGTGGGGACCTACGTTGCTTTCCCCACATGGTTTGGTGTATTGTTAATAATTTTTTGTTTTTTATTTCTGTCGATAAATTTTTTTGTCACAATGAATTACAATTGTTATTATCATTATGATCAATAATGCCATTATTACTATCATGATTATAACACATATAATTATTATAATCACCATTGTTAAAACAATTAAAATTACTAAATTACCTCGAGGAAAAAAAAAACCCAAATCTTTAAAAAAAAATTAAGGAATTTTTTTTTTGAAACTATCACTATTATTGTGTAAATAATAGAAAAAACAAAGAATAAAAAAGCCTCAACCTCAAACAAAGAGCTACAAATAAAATAAAATAAAATAAATGATAAAAATAAATCCATATTATTAGTCTAAAAAAAAAACTTTAGTTTTCCTTAAATAAAAATAATTAAAAAAACCAATAGAAAGTACAAAGGGAAAAAATATTAATTTTCCAATGAGAAAAAAAATAAATAAATTCAAGAACATATTTTCTTTAAAAAATATAACCTAAAAAAAAGAGGAAATAAGAAAAATTAAAAACCTAAACTAAAAATAGAGACTATTCTAGAATTTTTTTTAAAACAATAAAGGACTTAAATTAAAAATTCAAAGTATAAGGGTTGAAATTAAAACAAAATATAAAACCAATTTTTATAAAAGGACACAATTGAATAAATAAAAACATGTGTACCGAAAATATTATGAGATCTGAAACCAATCGGAAAAATTAAAAGAATAAGGACTCTAATGTAAAGGAATTATATAATTAATTTCACCTCAAGGACACAATTGAAACAAATCAAAACTTGTCTCAAAGAAATAAGGACCGGAACGCATGATTCAAAGAACAGGGACTAATGTAAAATACACATAAACAAAGGGGACCTGCCTGCAATTTACTATGCAGGGGAGAGAGAATGGACACCACCAATTTCAACCGGCCACCGGCACCTATCGGGAACCCGGAGAAAGACACGCGCGCCACAAAGAGACAGAAGAGATGGAGGCGCATCTGGAGAGACGCCTGTCGGACATTTTCGATTACCCAGGGACGCCGCACGCGCCGTCTAACAGGAGCGTCCGTCGAAAACGCTCTGGTGCGTCAAGGGACGTGCATCAGTATCGCCGAGAATAAATATTAAAATAAAAGGCTAATTACCGAACGACCCCTGCCTCTATTTCTGCTATTTTGTCTTTACAGGGGTTATATGTGTATTTGCACAGTTTTACAAAATGTGAAAGACCGAAAATGGCCCTCCAGGCAAACCCTCTGTTTTGTCTCATTAGGGGCTAAAATCGTTATTGCATTGTGCACTTAAAATGTGCAATGACCGGGACACCCCCGCCGGTTTATCTCGTTTTTTGTCTGATTCATGGGCATTTTGGTTAATACACTGTGCACAAAAATTGAAAAATCGAAAATAGCCCTATCTCCAGCGTTTCAAGGCAGGCGCACCGAGGGGCAAAATGGTCATTTCACTGTTGAAATCCACAGTGAACTGTGTGTATGACTACAGTGGAAACGCCACACAGTTTAGTTCCTTCTTACTATATAAACGTTGTGGCTGTTTCACTGTAGCGCCTGTTACTGTAGCATGTGAGTGTGTGCACTGTGGATAGTAATAGTGTATTTTTGGGTCGGTTTGGTTCTCGGTTTGCTCGGTCGGTTGATTTAACGGTTTTCCCATTTTTTTATTGTTTTTTGCACAGTGAAATAGCGCTTTTAGCCCTCGAAAAGACAAAAAAACGATTATGGGTAGAGGGGCTCCGCGGTAATTGCACAACTTTGGACCAGACAGGTCCGGTCCGGTCCGCCTACCTTTTCATTTTTTAATATTTTTCCTGGAAATGGCTAATTACCGGTTTGACCCCTAATAAGACAAAATTGTTGACTTAGACACAGGGGCACACCGGTAATTGACCATGCTTTTTTATTTTTTTTTCTTTTTACTGTCGGCGTGTGTGTCACACGCGGCCGACAGTATTCCGCCTCACGCCCTCTTTGAGAGGCGCGTGCATTGTGATGGAGTCGCCGTAGATGGTCTACCGGCGTCTTAGTCGATGCGCCTCCGCCTGGTCTTCCTCCCGGTGCGGCGCGTTCTAGCCTCCGACGTCCGTGGACGCGGCGGTGGCCGGTTAAAGCCGCTGCAGCCGTTTCTCTCTCTCCTGCACGTCAAAGTGCAAGGGAGTCCCCCGGTTTTCATGCGTTTTCACTTCGGTCCCTGTACTTTTAATTTTGTTTATGGTCCTGATTTTTGTTATATAAATTTTGATTTAGTTCGATTGGGTCCTTCGATTGAAATTAATTGAATGTGCAATTTTCACTTCGATCCTCCTTCTTTTAATTTCTGGATTGGGTTTAAATAACTCAATAAATTCGGTACAACAGTTTTCAATTTTTGCAATTTTATCCTTTGATTGAAATTGATAATAAATTTGATTTTCATTTCGGTCCTTATACTTTTGATTTTGGAATTTAATCCCTTAATATTTTATTTTCCTTTCGGGCCTTATACTTTTAATGTTTTTTTTAATCCCTTGATTTTTTTTTTTTATGATTTAATTTTTCTTAAAGTTTTTATGGTTTTTTTAGTCTTTCATTTATTTTGTTTTTTCATTATTAACACAATAATAATAATAATAATAATAATAATAATAATAATAATAATAATAATAATAATAATAATTTAATTGTTTTTCTTGCTTACTCTTTTGTTAATGTTTTTTTGTTATTTCTTCCTCGGGATAATTTGATAATTTTTATAGTTTTGGTAGTGATAGCAACGATAGTTTTTTTTTTTATTCTTCTGTATGATCTTCTGTTGAAGTTTTTAGGATTTTTTTCCTTCCATTTTTTCCCTTTCATTATTAACACAAAAATAAAATAAATAATAATAATAATAATGATAATAATAATAATAATAATAATGATAATGATAATAATTTAATTGTTTTTCTTGCTCACTCTTTTGTTAATGTTTTTGAGGGTTTTTTTCTCGGGATAATTTGATAATTTTTATTGTTTTCATAGTGATAGTAACGATAGTTTTTGTTTTTGTTTTATTCTTTTGTTTGATCTTTTGTTGAAGTTCTTAGGATTTATTTTTCTTCCATTTTTTCCCTTTCATTATTAAGACAAAAATAAAACAAATAATAATAATAATAATAATAATAATAATAATAATAATAATAATTTAAATGTTTTTCTTGCTTACTCTTTTGTTAATGTTTTTTAGGGTTTTTTTTCCCTCAGAACAATTTGATAGTTTTTATTGTGTTGACAGTGATAACAATGATAATTTTTAGTTTTTATTGTATTTTTTTGTTTGATCTTTTTTTGTAGTTTTTACAATTTTTTTAATCTTTCATTTATTTATTTAATCTTTCATGATAATAATGATAATAATATCAATAATAATAATAATAATAATAATAATGATAATAATAATAATATTATTTTAATTGTTTTTCTTGCTTGCTATTTTGTTCATGCTTTTTATTTTTTCCCTCGGTATAATTTGATATTTTTTATTGTTTTGATAGTAACAACAATAATAATTTTAGATGTTAAGACTTCGATGTTGCTATTGTTATAATATTTTAAATTAATATTGCTTCCTTTTCCCCTTTATTTTTTATTTTTATTTTTATTTCCTCTTTGTATTAAATAATTTTTATAATTTTACTATCTGCACAATAATGATTTTAGTGATTATTTTTTTTTCTCATAAAAATATTTTGCTCTTTTTTTTTAATGTTAGTTTGCGCTCTTTTGTGATCATTTATGACGCAATACCTACATTCTAAAAGATGTAATCTATGCTTGCGTAACAAACTCTACTTAAAATTTTATACATTTTATCTCCTAATCTATAACTTTTATTTAGTTATATCATATAAATTTATCGTTGTCAATTTAATTATGTTAAATTATATACACAAGAATGTCCGCGGCAACGCGCGGGGGCACTTGGCTAGTATATATATATATAGTTTTGGTTATTAATTTTTATTATTTTTTTATTGAGATAATATGTTTTAAAAAAATTTTGCTCTAAAATTTTAGATTTTTTTTATAATTATTTAAAAATTGATATTTCTTATTTGTTTTTTTTCTTTTGGTTTTTTTATTTTTTTTCACGTCAAATGATTTTTTTAGCTTATAATTTTTATTTTTATTTTGTTTGCTCTTTTGTTAAAGTTTGTGGGCTTTTTTTATTTTTTTTTATTTTTCCATTATTAATGCAATAATAATAATAATAATAATAATAATAATAGTTCTTTTTCTTGCTTTCTTTTATAAATGTTTTTGAGTATTTTTCTTCTCTTTAATAATTTTTATTGTTTTAGAAATAATAGTAATGTTATTTTTAGATGTTAAGCCTTCATTGTTATTGTTGTTATAATATGATGTATTTTATTATATCAAATTTTACATATATAAATATTATATTTTATTTTAAACTAGCAAAACCTATTAATTATTTGAATCTAAACAATTATAAAAATATTTGCTAGGCCATAGCGCAGTGCAGGTAATTAACCAGTAGCCTAAACTCTGAGATTATCTGCGCTACAGTTTTTGTGCTGTGTCTATATCACTCTTTTTTTTGGGGGTGTTGGTGGAGGGGGTAATGTTATCCTTGTTTGATTTCCTCTTCCATGTTTGTGGACAAATTGGTTAGGGTGCTGGTAAATCTTCAGTGTTGAACAGTTTAATTGGACACCCTGTTCTGGTAAGTTAATCTGCTTAAGGTTCTGTATTTTTCTTCCCTCGCCTGAATGTAGTTTGATTCCTGATGTTCTCTTCCTTATCTGCAGCCAACTGGTGAAAATGGTGCCACTTGGCCCCCCTATAAGCATTGGCTTGCAGAGGGATGGTTCTTTGAGCAGCAAATCAATTATCTTGCAGATTGGCAATAAATCTCAACAAGCTTCTGCAAGTCAGTAACTGGAATTGAATGACTCAAATTGCATTTTTTGTGTCTTCTGTTTTATTTATTTTGTTTTCTTTGCCAGTTGCTTATGATTATATGGTTAAAGATAACTTCTAAAACAACCTCTTAGGATTCTCTTATATGCCTGATAATTTTTTGAAAACTTCACCACCTTCTGCTGGACTGGAAGCTTTATGATTCTGGCATACCTTACCTCCTTTTCTCCTCAATGCTAACATGGTTAGAGGACAGCAAGTCCAATGCTTTGAATAGTCATCTTCTTTGAGGCTAATATTTATTTTGGACATGTAATGGTCATGGTTGAGGCTAAAAGTTATTTGTGTAGTTGATTCATAAACCAATGAACATGACACACTAGAGTTAGTAATATGTTGTACTTGACTGAGGTGGAAAATTGCTTTTCACTATATGGTCCAACGTCAATAAACATGTAATGACAAAGACACCTTACAGATTATTAGATGTTGGTACCTTTTAATCTAAACAATGAAATATGATTTTTGTGATTTTGCAGGTATTTTGCGGCATTCTTTACAGGATAGGCTGAGTAAGGGCGCCACTAGCAAGAGCCAGGAAGAGATATATTTGAAACTGCGCACAAGCACAGGTTTGCTCAATATATAACTGTGTATTCCAGTTTAGTTTATGCATAAAGATTCCAAGATTTGGTAGTAACTATTGTTTTGTCAAAGACTATTGTGATAGAGTTCCATGATGGGATAGGAGATTCTAAGATTAAGTCTAATCAGATTCATTTAATCTCATGCTCTTGTGTTTGCTTGTTAGTTGACATACTGATTCTGTTGTTAACATTCTTACTGTTTAACATGTTTTTTCTCAGCACCTACCTTGAAATTGATTGACTTACCTAGACTGGATCAACGGATCGTGGATGAGTCTATGGTTAGTGTTGATCAATGGTTCTAGACCCTTATAACATATAAGGATTTACATCAACCAACATCACCGTCACAGTGGTCAAAACATTAATTTTGCATGTAATCTGTGAAAAGAAAGGAACTCTGTTTTCTTTATTTGTTTATTTTTTATGTATGCATTTAGCTCAGTATGACACTCAAAATATTATGGTGATAATTTTTCAATATGGCCATTGCTTAGGTTAGTGACTATGCCGAGCACGGTGATGCCATTTTGTGAGGTTTGGGGAGCAGATGGTTCAAAGTGCTGAGGGAACAAGAGCTATAGCTTTGGAGCTTTGTCGTGAATTTGAGGATAAATTTCTCCAACACATTATGACGGGTGAGGTGAGTGTTTTTTTCTCATGCTTTCCTTTGTTATTTTCTCTTTAGTATATATCATGTAGGCAGATCAGTTATGTATTGATGTTATTCTTGTAAAAAACATAGTTCTCCTCGGATCTATGTACTATGCTGTTATCTATGGATCTTTGTGCCCATGCTTATTCTTTTCTTCTCCTCAGTGATTTCCTTTTTCCTTGTGTCACTCAATGGCCTAGTTATTGTTTTTGGTTCAAATGGTAGATATCGTTTTTTTTCTAAAAAAAATATCCTCTGATGATATTCTTGGTTTTGTTTCTGAGTGCACCCGTAAAAATTTTATCGTTAACTATTTGCTTCCATTACAAGAATAATCAAAACTAAAATCTGCTAGGTGATGCAGTACATTAATATATTAATTGTTACAAGTGTTACTTGAGGAAAGGTTTCTATGAAGTTTCATTATCCGAAATATTAGCTGTTATTTAAAATATTCTTCTGCAGGGTTCAGGTTGGAAAATTGTTGCAAGTTTTGAGGGGAATTTTCCAAATAGGATCAAGGAACTTCCTTTGGATAGACACTTTGATATTAATAATGTGAAGAGGGTAACTGTGCATTTTTTCATGGCTTCCTTTTTTTTGCAACATGCTCTGTTGCTTTTAGGAATATTTATGTAGTATCACAAAATCTTTTCTACCACGTTTTCTATCAGATTGTCTTGGAGGCAGATGGATATCAACCATATCTCATATCTCCTGAAAAGGTTTTGAGATCCTTAATAAAAATTGTGTTGGAGCTTTTTAAAGAACCATCACGTCTCTGTGTTGATGAGGTAAATTACATTTTGTTCTACAATTACGTTGTAACATGACACTTCATTCTCGTAGTTAAGTCTTAAACATTTCCTCACTTCTTCTCTCCCCATATTTGACATCGATGATTATGGTGGTTGTGAACATCAAATGAATATCTGACTTCTGATCTATTAATGTTCTATAACACATACTTTGTTTAATGGTGCACTGAGTTTTGGTGCCATGCTTTGAGCAATCATATGCTGTGATTTTGTGTTTTATGAAGGCATTAAGTTAACTTGTACGTGTTTCGCATTTACCACTTCAAAAATGATTTGAACAATTTTTTTTAAAAAAATTGACTTTCTGAAATTTTCATTCTGATGAAACTGATTTGAGTTGGATCTTGTTTATTTCATTTTGACAATTTGTTTCAAAGGTCTATGGTCAATACCTGGTTCGTTTGTGTGCTGTTGATGGAGTTCCTTCCTGACTAATAACAGGTACATTGTGTCCTGGTGGATATAGTTTCTGCCACCGCAAATGCCACACCAGGTCTTGGACGATACCCTCTTTTCAAGAGGGAGGTATGTTACTCTATAATTACATGTTCTATAATTTATGCTGCGGACTCTGAACCCGCACAATTACCCATCATGGTTAAAAAATTATTCTTTTTGTAAATTCTATCGTATCCTTATTCCTTTTGTAAGGTTGTGTCCATTGCAAGTGCTGCTTTAGATGGGTTTATGAATGAAGCAAAAAAGATGGTTGTTGCATTGGTTGATATGGAGAGAGCATTTGTGCCCTCACAACATTTCATCCGTTTGGTGCAAAGGAGGTATTGTGAACATGCTTGGATGGTATATAGATCTGAGTTGTAATCGTGGTTTTCTTGTAATCTCTTGGGTATGGTGGTTCAATTGCAAGGAAAACCGTGTAATTGTTTTGTTATCTATCTCTGGTTCAATCACTTGAAAAAGTGCAAAAATAGTAAAGCTGTTTATGTAGCTTTTCCAACTTCTGAATTAGTTTGGATTTCTGTATATTGTTTGTTTGCCTGAGCATATCATATGTTTTGGTGCATATGCAAGGATCTTCTGTTCTATTGCCTCCAGCATTTGTTAGTACATCTCTGAATGTTAACCTCCAGCCTAGTTAATATCCTTTCATTTTTATGTACTATAGGATGGAAAGACAGCGCCGTGAGGAGGAGCTTAAGAATCGGTCCTCAAAGAAAGCAAATGATGCTGAGCAGGCTATATTAAACAGGGTATTGTGTTCATTACAATGTTTATTGGAATAGGAATCTTAACCAAAATGTGTCATTTATTTCTGTTCTGTTTTGTTGATGCTCTACATTCTCCTTAGGCGACTGGTCCTCAAACAGGTGGAAGTTTGAAATCAGTGAAAGAGAAATCCAATCTGGCAGAGGATGTGCAGGAGGGTCCTAGTTTAAAGACTGCTGGTCCTGAAGGAGAAATAACAGCAGGTTTATTGGGTTACAGTATTTCTGTAAAGATGTTTAGTTCTATCATGGGCCCTGTATATCTGTGTTTTGTGTTCTATGCCAAATTTTCTGAAATATAGAGCTCGTCACATTCTAAAATTGAAAAATCTTTTGGGCCATGGACGTCATAATTGTTTCATTTCTTTTATGTATTTATAGAATTTTATCTACCATTTCTTTTATGAAAGTTGGCTTGGCCATTAGTTTTTCTGGATTGTTACACAAAGAAATGGGTTTCTGAATTTATGCAGAGAACTAGTTTAGAATTTGATCTTCATGTCTTTGATTTATAATCTGTGCAGCGTGGAAGATGTACATATTTAGTATTAACTTTCGAATATCGCAAATTACATTTTTGAAAACATGCTTGAAAATCCTTTTTTTTTTACGATAGAAAATCTTTTGCAGATGGGACACTGCAACCACGACTATTTATTAATGAAGATGTTTGTTTTTCCTGTCCAATCTTCCCCTGCATAATCCCGTCAATTTTCTAATGAGAAAGTTTCAATTTTAGTTAGCAGTTTGCATGTAATTTGCAGGATTTTTATCAAAGAAAAGTGCAAAGACTAATGGATGGAGCAAGCGATGGTTTGTCTTGAATGAGAAGACTGGGAAGGTTTGGAAGTTTTTCTCTGGTAAACTTTGTTGCACATTTCTTCTTACATGTTATTATTTTGTGCACCCTGTTGTTATTTTGTTTAATGATTACAGCAAGACTAGTTTTTATATCTCTGTACATGTGCTGGTTAAGGAAACTTAATTTCAGGCATTCACTAAAATGTGCACATGTCTATGTATAAATTTTAGAAAAATAAGATCTGAAAAGCTAGTAGTGCAGAAACAGTTAACCTAGTTGCTATAATTGGTAGTATTTAATCTTGAATGTCTCTTATGTAGATGATTGGTAGGATTAAACTCCCCTATTTTTTATTTAACAGCTTGGTTACACAAAAAAGCAAGAGGAGAGACATTTTTCGTGGTGTCATCACTTTGGAGGTATGTCACTTCTCACTCATTTGCTTTTTGATCATCACTAGCATGGTACTGGACTGTAGGTATCCTTTTCAGCTATCTCTGTTTTGTTTTTGACTAGTTTTGGACTACTATAATGTTTAATCATGTAGACTGCAATGGAGGAGAGCCTTTCTGGATGTGTGTTTAGTTTTGGAGGTGTTAAGCTCTGATGATGTATTGGTCTATGCTGTGTGAGGTTTCTAGAAACGAAGATGATTTAGGGATTGGATAGGAGAAGTGCATGAAATGAAAATTCATGTTAGCAGATGTGTTTTTATTTATATGTCTTTAGGGTCGAAATTTTGCTAGAAGATTCTAGAAGCATTGTTTCCTTTAGGGTCGAAATTTCATACCCATATGAGTTCGGGAGGGCCTTCAAATAAAGCCCATAAGTTAGTGTTCGGGAATTGCTATATTTTCTTAGTTGATTTAAAATTCTTTTTCCCATTTGAATTAAGACCTTTTTATTTATTTTTCCAGCTTTTTTTTATGAATTTTTACTAGTATATAAGCAGCCTAGAAGAGCTGTTATAGGGAGTTTTTTATTATAATATTTGTGTGGTGAAATATTCAATAATAAAATTTTGAATTAGGGTTTGTGGTGTGACCTATTTCACATAATATTGTATTGCTTGTTCTTGCTGTGTTTCATGTATTGTTTTTGTCTCCGTCATTTTTTTTCTTTGGAAAAATAGATTATTATGTCTCCAGAAATAGCATTGCTCTATTTCTATAACATGTATTCCTATAAATTGAAAAGAGAAAAAAGGGGGAATGATAGTGTTGTGATTCCATTGGATAGGCAGTGTAGCAGTCTTTGTTAACCTGTTTCCTTCTCTTTTTTGGTCATAGAATATTATTTATTTATGCTCTTGAAGGTGGGAACCAGTACACAGCAAAATGGTACCCTTAAGACTCCAATACTTGAAACTTTTTATCAGGTATAGAGAGACCAGTTATCTAACCTGATTTGCCAATATCTTGGTGGAGGGATGGATTAAGTTTATTATTTATTATATTTTCTTATAAAAAATATATTTTAAATATTAAAATAATCTAAAAATTAATTAAAATATAAATAAAAATATTATAAGGAGATCACAATATAATTCTTGTCTCGCAATCCTAATTTTGTTTCAGATGATATTTTACTATTTATTGTTCCGGGATCGCAGAAGCCTTCACGTTGGATTTATAGTTCGTGATGAAATTACAAGTAGTTTGATGGGATAATAAAAATAAGTGTCTAATTTACTTAAATTATTAATTACATTTTATTATTATAATTATTAAATCTTTAAAAAATAATATATATATATATATATATATATATATACACTTTAAAGTAATTTCACAAGTTGAAAGCAATATGAAAAGTTTGGTAACCAAACACTTGAAACTGTTTTTCATTAACCTCAAACTCAACCACAGTTTTAACCAAACACTTTAAAAATTATTTTGAATCGCAGCTAAAGTGCTTTTCATGAAAGTGTTTTTTTTAAAACCTTAATCACAAAAGCAAAAGCAATATCAAATACACTCTAAGTCTGGTGTGCTTGAACTGTTTTTCTTTTGGTATTTGTGCCATCTAGTTTTCCTTATAAGCAAGTGAAGGCTGTGCCAATACCATTTTTATTTATTGTTAAGATTCCTTGTGTCCTCCCAAATTGGCTCTGTTTCTATTTGCACTATACTTGATATAATGCTACTGGACCCTACATGCATTTTGAAAGGTAAAAAATGGATTAATATATGATCAATTATATGGTTGTGCATGCAAATGATTTGTCTCATCTGATCAATTTATTTTGTAGGAATGCAATATTGAAGAGGTTCATGAGGAAGGACCTCTTCCAAAGAGTTCAAAGGATAAAAAGGCCAATGGACCAAATACCAAAGCACCCAGTCCTGTTTTTAAGATAACCAGCAAGGTTCCATATGAAACTGTTTTGAAAGGTATGCATCTTTCATGCTTCTCAAGTGGATTTTCTTACTTCTTATGTTGTTTGAAGTCGCTGTTACATTTCTAACTGTCCTTTTATCCTGCAGCCCACAGTGCTGTTGTTTTGAAAGCTGAGAGCATGACTGACAATGTTGAATGGATGAACAAGATATCAAAGGTTGCTCAACCTTCTAAAGGAGGGCAAATGAGGGGTGCTATCAATGGCTGACAGTGCTGTTGTTTTGAAAGCTGAGAGCATGGCTGATAATGCTTCATAATTGGTCAATTAGGCAGTTGTTCTTTGCTGAGTTGAGAAAGCAAAGGAAGATATGCTAAATCAGTTGTATAGCTCTATCAGGTTTGGTGTATTATCTTTTTCCGTGTTTGATTACTTTTGTTCATTGCTTTATAGGAAGCTCATGCATGGCTTACTTGTTGTAACAATTAATGTGATTATTATTAGTATCAGTTAATGGATGCCTGTTCTACAGGAATTTTCCTGACTGAAAGAATAAAGTTTGAAACTGTTTGGTTTTTTGGGAATTGTAACGATCCATTTTGTATTTGACTCTGATTAGTGCTCAAAGCACATCAAGAATTGAAGAGCTGCTTCAAGAGGACAATAATGTAAAGCACAGGAGGGAGCGTTACCAGAAACGGTCCTCTCTCCTTTCAGAGCGAACACACCAACTCAGCATCCATGACAACCGAGCTGCTGCTGCTGCATCTAGTTGGCCTAATGGTGATTATTATTAATGTCCTTTAAATTCTTGGATTATTATTAATTTGTGATTATTCTTCAGGTTACAGAAATTAAGCAGGGGTTGACCAATTCTAATTGACAATTCATACTTTCACTGCATTGTTGGTGGGGGTGAGGTTCTGCATTTGCTTATTCCAAAATTCAATGCTTTAGAATCTTTAGAAGAGGAGTCCTTGAATTCCATAAGACTATAGTTCTTCAATACCGGGTTCTTCTTATAGCTTCCCCAAGATAGAATAATGGATGCAACGAGTCCTTGAAATCCATTTATTGTATTTGTTTTATTTTTGGCTCCCTATTCTTGGAGTTTTATTTTTTATTTTTCAAATTGCTCCATTTTTGTATGGTATGTCCAATTTTGCTGGTATCATCAAGGGAACCATATATACCACAAGAATTAAATAGCTTGTCCTAACCATAACTTGTAATCTATATATGTGTGGGTGTGTATTGTCTATTTAATTTTATTCTTTTATTTATTTAAGTTATCTTGATAATTTTGTTAATTCATTAATATTCATTTCTTACTTGGTACCATATTGTCTATAGTCACCGACTTGTATTTATTTATTTAAATCTTTTTTTTTGTTACCTTTCTTTGTATTTTTGCATTTTCAAATTTAATATATAACATATTAATTAGCAATTGTCACATATACAAACAATTTTATAGCAAAAATCATTCAATGATGGAATGTTAGGAGATTTGCAAGATTATTTTATAAAATAATTCATGAAATAGAGAATATCTTTAGGATTCACAAAACATGTTGCATGTAAAAAGTTGGCATTGGAAGATAGCATAAAAAAATGAATATTTTTAATTTACTACTTTGATAAATTTTATCAATAGAATGTTATGAGATTTGTAAGTGGATTTTCTTAAATAATTTAGGGGATGGAAAACAAAATACTTTATTTATTGGGTTGGGATTAGTAAAATGCTTGTATTCAAGAACATGTGTTATTGGTATTTTCATGTACCTATAGTTGATCATGCAAGTTATTGTTATGATAGGACTTCTTAATATCTACTAAAAAAATATATAGTCTATTTGCGTCATTCACGAGCATAACACTAGACCACCATCTTCTAGATATGTGGATTAAATGTGAGGGTCTTGTGTAAAACTCTTGACTTTTTGGAATAGTCTTTGGAATCTAATTAGAGTTAAAACTATTTTAAAGACCTTTCATCATGTTTGCAAAGCCTTTCGTCATTTTTGTAAAACATTGGTGATCAAATCTATAAAATACAGAATTCTTTTTGTAAAAATCCTAATGATGTTCATTTTTGTACAAGTGATATGACTAGGAAGGTGGTGCTGAACATGATATTATAGTTAAAGTAGATAGGAAAAGATGCCATTAACATTCAATATATGTGTATCGAATGCTCCTTTCATATTTTTAGAAATTTTTATCATGTTTTTTTCTTGTGATTTCTTTAATTATGCTCTTTCTTTGGTTATGTTTTTTTATTCATTATGAAACAGTATTAACCATGCCTTTTTTTTTTTCTTCTCACCAATCAAGTCCATTGAATTCCTCCCTATCATCTTCGTTAAATGTTAGAGAAATATTTTCTCCAAAAGAATGAGCCATCTTCATTAAATGTTTTTATCTTATTTTTCTCAAAGAACTTGACAACATCTTATCCCAATTAACCTCTCATGCCTTGACAAATTCTAGTTGATTTAGGGCTAATATTTCAATTAATTAACTTCAAGTCTTAAACCTCTAAATCAAATATGGTATGTTCTTAGTGATAAATATATATCTCCTCGGCATGTTTAAAGTTTTTTGTTGGAGTGTTTTCATCCCAAGCCTTACAATTAAATCATTATGTATACTATCTGGTTAGTCTTGACTAAAAATAAAGGTCGCCCATATAAGAGCCAACCTATATTGTGTTCTCTTAGTAAGGTTGATTACACAAAAGAAAAAAAATCATACACCATAACTTTTAGGAAAGGTTATAGAAGAGAGGGGGAGGAGAATCTTTCAAAATTTTGGAAAATCACTATAAAAATGGTGAATGGTTCTGTAACTTTCTGGTTTTGCTTCATAGTATAAAAGGGATGTTTTTTTTAGAAGAGAGGGGATCAAAAAGAAAGAATCCGGAAAAAAATAAAAACAATAAGCAAAAAAGAGAAAAAAGAAGAGAAAAGAAGAAAAGGAATAAAGATTAGAGGAATAAAAAGTTGAAAAGGAGTTGGAAATAAAAATAAAAAGAGCAAGACAATATAAAAATAAAGTTGTATTTTGACCAAAATGTATACTATTAATCCTTGATGAGAGGGTGTCTCTCAATGGGCACCTTCCTTGATGCCTTTTAAATCCTTACTTAAATATTTATTGTTCATCAATTACCATTAGTTAGTAGTTTAATGGATAATATATGTGTTTTAATATATGTAATCATTTTTTGAAGTAATATAAATGGTTTGAAATGTTTGTTTAAAATGATATTAAATGCATAACTTGATGATTTAGGACTATTAATATAATAATAATAATAATAGTTTGTTTAAATGAAAGCCAAGCTTTGATATTTGAGTTAATAATTGCATTATGTTTTGATTACATGTATTGATAAATGATTTATCAAAACAGTGATCATAAGCTATTCTTATTAGTAATTTTATTTAATCAAGTCATGTTCATGATAATTTTGCTTAAGACTAGTGGTAGAATCAATGTAATAGCGTTTAGAGTTAAGAAATATTTTTTTGAAGTGATGTTGTTTCTTAGTATAATAATTGCATTGTTTTTTTTCTTGAGTTTTTGACATTTCAAGCAAGCTATTATAAACATGTTTGAGCTAAAGTTGAGATTAGGCTATATTTTGGGATTTTCATCTTTTATTGGTTTAAAGCCTTTTATATGTTTATAGGTTAGTGTTCAAAAGCTACCATTTGATTTCCTTTGCAAATTGATGTTCTTGGCATGTCTTAATGTGTTTTGATTGAAGCTTATACCTACACATAATAGTGTTTTTCATTCTTAATTAACCTTTTGAGGCCTAGTTTGGATTAATTAATCATTTAACCCTTATAATATCTCGAGTTTTGATTTAAATTGTTTGGATTAATTCGAGGAATATATGATATATTTGTTCCTAATTTTACATGTTCTTTTTTTTGTTCCTTTGGTTTGATGTGATTAGGCCTTTATTTTCATTTGGTTTATGGGTTCTTAACAATGTCTTTACCGTTCTTGAGATTTTCAACCAAAAATCCATAGTTTGATCTTCATGAAATCTGTTTTGATTATGGGTTTTTCCCCCTATTATAGCTACAAGTTGTGATGCTTTAGAAAAAGTTAAAGCATGAAAGAAATAATTAACAATGCATCTGCAATATGTATTAAAATTAAAGCGTATAAACAATATTTACAAATGATAGGTTAAAACATAAATATATACCAAATAATTAACACACAACAATAAGATAAAAAAAAAAAACTTAGCCCACGGGTGTTCTAATAAAAATCATTTTATCACATATATACAACATCACAATGATAGACCTTCTAGGTTAGGATCTTTATAGTGATGAATGGAAAGAATAAGAATTCTTGATTTTTATCAGTATCGGTAAAAAAGTCATGGAATCGCCATCTAGTATTTTGGTCATTAGAAACCTTACTTGGTCTTAAAGTTTGAATAATGAGACTTGTTGTGTATGGGAAGACATATCACCTCTAATACTATAAAATAGGATCGATGGTGGAGGGAGCACACACAACATGAGCATCAGGCAGGTGTTTAGTACCTAATCTATTTACTTTAAGTTAAATAATTCAATAGTGTCTATTGGGTTTTAAAGTTTGATAACTATGCAATAAGATAAAAACAAAAGAAAACTAAGGATGAAAGTGGACTTGAAGGCTGGTTGAAATGATTTGATTAACCATCCATATTTATAAGGTCTTATGATCTCAATGTAACTAATATTGACATTGATTCAATTAATCATCCTGTAGTGAAGACTAATGATATTAGTTGTATCAATATTGACATTGAGCAATTTATATGTGTGGAGGTTAATGATATTAGTGTAATTGATATCATCATTGATTTGATTAGTCATTCATATAGTGGAGACTAATGATATCAATTGTACTGATATCGATTTTAATTAGTTATCCACATATGTTGAGGCTATTGATATTAGCATAATTGATATTCACATTGATTTTATTGTCCTTCATGTAGTGAAGATTAATAATATAAGTTATATTGGTATTGACATTGATTAGTCATCCATTCAAATGATCTTAGCATTATTTTTATTGTTCGTGAATGTGGAGGCTAAAGATTAAATATCGAGAAAATAATTTGGAATTAATTTTGAAAAATCAAGGAAACTTATTTCTTGTGATAAGATTAAAAAAAAGGATAATAAATGTTATGATTTTGAGATAGAATTATATAAATGTCATACCTTAAGGCATAACTATATATGAAGTTGCTTTCAAATGGGAAACATGATATATTATGATACGTAAATTAATGGCGAGAGTTATTATATGATAAAAAAATAGTTATAATGGTAAGGACCAATGAGTATTTTAGAGCTTGACATATAAATAATGGAATAACTTAAAAATATAGATAATGTAAAACAAGAACTACATTAACCAAGATGAATTGAGGAGTACATGGTTAATGTGTAATATGCCTATGAGTATGGATTACATGAAAGAATGTGTCATGGTTAATGTTATTAATTTCATATTTAGATTGGGAAGAGATTTTGGATAGACTTCTTTTATTAGGGCACTCTATCAAAATTTTGTTAAAAACAGATGATTTCTCATTTTAATAAAAAGAAAAACCTTCACAAAGTGGGCAATGATATTGAATATAGAAAATGGTTGATAATATAAATAGCTATTGAAATGGAATTGTCAAATGGAGTGGCGTAATATTTTGAACATTAATTTGGGTTATGAAAATGGATACTATAATAACATATGGAAATGGTTTATGAGTCATGAAAAGAACCTCTAAATTCATAGTCATGTATGGTATATGATGATAAAACAAAGAGAGAAAAATAGTGGATGAATATAAATAACTAAAAAAAACAAGTTAATAAAATCATGACCAAAATAAGTTTAAATTAAATGTATAAAATAGAGTCAAGAAACTTATAAATGGATTAAGGTATGAGTTGTAAATATAAAATAAGATGAATATAAGTCCTTGGCTAAAGGTATTGAAACTATTAACAAATGTTTTTAACTTAAAATTAAAGAAAAAAGAAATAATGTACCTATAGTTTATGAATATATAATCCAATTTGGAGGCGATAACTTCTGACATATAATAAAAGGAAGATTATAATAGTAGTAAATGGTTTTAACATAATGACTTTATAAATGTGTTATAGATCAAATATGCATATAAGAAGCTAGATGATTTTGAAACCAAAGTAATTGTTTTATGGAGAGAGAATTAAAGTTATGTCAATAGTTTTAAGTTGTTGTAATGAAATGCATGTTTTACTAAACTACTAATTTTATGTATATACATTTTAGGTCTTTTCCATTTGGTGTCGCAACAATGAATTATCAAATAGAATTTTGTAGTTATATTAGGTATAGTTTACTATTACTTTGTAATAAATTGAAGTTTAAGTTTAGTTTGATCTTTTGTAGTGGTATTTAGGAAAACAATAAATTGTTAATTAATTTGTTTTTCATATTATTTAAAGTGTTTAATGGAAATAATATTGCAAGTAATTGATGCTTAATGTGGTGATTCTAATAATGGATAATTATGGATTGAGGGTATGGTTGAGGCTACTGGGTGATCATGAAAATATAAATTGATTATTATTATTATGCAAATTAAAAATATGGATAAGATTTTTGTATAAGCATAACTCCATTGAAATTTCATTGAAAATAGAATAAACTTGACAACCTTGCACCCAAGATAACTCAACATAAAGAAAAAAAATCACAAAGTTTAAACAATAATTTAGTGTTAGATGATGAAAATAAAATAAAATAATTAATTTCATAAAAAACTTTGAGAAAAAACCCGTGTCAACCCAGTTTAACTTGATTAACCTACACCTATAGAGATATAAGATCGAGATAACTCCACAAAAACAAATCACGAAGCTTAAAAGCTATTAACTCAATATTAAATGATAAAATAAAAAAATTAATTTGTAAAAAAGAACATGAAAACCAAAACTAAACCAAGTAATAATAATAAACAATGATTTTGGTCATGAGATAGGGATTACTCTATAAAAAGTAGAGAAAAAAATAACAAAGCAAAAATTCCTAATCATAATAAAATAAAAACCAAAAGAAATATCAATTAAAACAATGATTACCAAATTTAATATGAAAACTAAATGAAAAAATTAATTAGGGATTAAATTAAAAGAAAAATAAATTAAAATAAATAAAATAAAAATAAAAAGATCAAGGACCATAATTAGATGCAAAAATTAAATGAAATAAGATGTTCAGGGGAATTTTTTATTTTTTTAAAACCATGAAACAAATAAAAACAGTCATCAAAAGAATAAAAAATAAAATGAAATAAAATGATTAAGGATGATTTAAAAAAAATAATTAAAATCAACACAAATAATAATAAAAAATAAAAATAAATACAACTTGAATCTTGAAAGGTTAGATGTGAATTCGAAGGTCAAGATAGTGAAAACAAAAGGGAAGAGAAAAAAATATTCCCCATCAATGAATATTTATAAATATTATCACACACATATCACCCTATCACCTACATCGCTGATTTTTTTTTTAGCATAACACCACTATATAGGCATCCCCTCACTGATATATTAAACATAAATTAATAATTTTTTTTATTTTTTAATAATTTTTTATTTTTTAAAAAAATATTTCACTCCTTATTTCTTATGAAAAATATAAAAAACTATTATTTTTATTTAGTAATTTAATATTTTAGCTACTTTTGAAAATAACAAAAACCCTTGAAAACTCGACTCTTTTTATTTTATTTTAAAAGCAAGTATGGATGTCGGGTAACAATTCTGTTTTTTCGATAAAATAAGAAAAAAATAAATAATAATAATAATAATAAATCACCGCTGCGTTCCCCAGCACCGCCCTACTGCTTTTCCAGCAACTTCCGCTTCTTGAAAAGAACAGAAGACAGAAAAACACTTTCTAAAAAGTAAACAATTTCCCTCGCTTCCTTTCCACTCAGCTTTACTATTAATTAAAATTAAAAAGAGAATGTTCAAGAAGGCGATTGAGGCAAAATCTCACCAGAGGCTCTCTGGAGCCGACCGGAAAAAGCTCAAACGAACCATCAGAGACCGCTTTCCTCGCGCCTCCGACGCCGATATTGATGCTTTGCTCCCTCCCAAAGTAACACTCTCTTCTTCTTCTTCTTCTTTTTTGCCTTCTTAATTTCTTTGTTTGACACCATCATGATCATCATTAGTATTATCCGTTTAGTGTGCAATTACTAGTTCAAAGCTGTAATTTGATGCATCTCTATTCAATTTCTATTCATTTTTCAGTATTTATTTAAGAAAATAAATTCTCCAGTGGAAATGTGTTTTGATTATTGTTCTGGTATTGTTGTGTTTAGGCGGAAATTACCGTCTCGAAGTTTGTAAATAGGGTTCATTTATATGGTGTTGAAGGTAGCTTTCCTATGTTTTTCGATGTTGATGGCCGAGGCTCTGAAATTTTCCCCACAGGTTAGGTCTCACACTTTCATGTCTTATGTTTCAATCTACTTTCTCTCATTTTATTCACAAATAATATAAGTTTGTTAAAATGCAAGTGCGAATAATGAACGCTTTCATTCCATGTTTGCTTGCCATGCTGTTTTTCCTATAAAATCAGGACAATTTATGATGGTATAGGTTTAAATTCTGCTAAATCACTCCATATCGCATGGAGGATTCTAATGTCAGGGAGGCTCCTGCTTGGTGGTGCTGTATACTTGGTTCTAGAGTAGGTCAATGCCTTGTGAATCAACTTGTGGGCTATTCAACATTGATGAATGATGGGTTTCTAGCTCCTGATGATCCCCTCTCCCCAGGGGCAAATAAAGAAAATAAGAAAAAGTTCATGTTTTATGTAGTTTATGAAGGGATATCGTTTGTTTTTTAAGTTGATATTGAGTGGAAATGCTAAATCAATTATAAAGATTGAATTGAGGAGAAATGACCTTTGCCAGAGGTGGCTGTGGAGCTCTCCTGTCATGCATATATGTGAATAATCTTTTCAGAAAATTTATCTCTAGTTTCCTTTATCGTGGAGAATCTGATCGAATCACTTGCTACTGGATAGAACAAAGCAACCTTAATTTTCTGTCTTGCTTCTGTAATTGACATGTTAAGTCAAATTATACTTCATTATTACGCAATTAAAACTTAGAGTTTAGTCACAAGGGCATCATACTGGTTCAAGAAACCATGCCTTGGTTCTGTATATTAATGACAGTTTTGTGCATGTGATGGTGATCATAAATACTGGTGTAGATAGTTGAATAGTTTTTCAGCCTTGCTGCAAATGATCCACATATTTCTCTCCATTTTTGACAACAAATAAATGGGTTCCCTTTCATTAAAAGGTAGAATAAAGGAGCCTTAAACAATGAACCTCCAATTTCATTCTCTAATCAGAAGTGACACATTTATTTTAAAGGTACTTGATGCTGTGGTGAAATACACTTTTGGTTGTTTCCTGGCTTGATTGTAATTTTGTCTATGTCTTGATGCAGTTTTTGCCCTCTGGAAGGTCCCTGAGATGTTGCCTTCTTTCATTCTGAAAGGGGGTGAGGTATCGCAATTTATCATTGGAGGAGCAGATCTGATGTTTCCTGGTATCAATATACCCGCTGAAGGTCTTCCTTCTTTTCTAGCAGGGGAACCATGGGCTGTAAAAGTTCCTGGGAATCCATCACCTATTGCTGTAAGTTTTTCTCTCTCATTTTCTCATGGGTATTATTGTTCATGCCTTATCTTGGGGAGTTGGTTATGCCTCTTATTCTACCTTATTCACGACTGAGTTAATCAAGTTTACTACTTTATGAGTAGGGATGAAGATAACTTAAATTTTGTGCAGGTTGGGTCTACCACTATGAGCACTGCTGAAGCCCTGAAGGCTGGTATGCGTGGAAAGGCCTTAAGGATAACTCACTATTATCGGGACTTACTTTGGTTAGTGTACCTTCTATTTGGAGGGATTAGTTATTAAGTATTTTCATCTTTGACATGCTTGAGGAATCATCTGCAGGGAGTCAGTTGAGGGACATTATGTGCCAAATGCAGGTTTCCTTGAAGATGTTGTATTTGAGGATCCTGTATTCTTATCATCTGTCCAGGTTCCTGATTCATGTGAAGGTTCTGGTGATTCTTCAAATCATGAGAATGATGGTGTTGATGGCAAAGAAGTTCGGGAATCTGCCATATCAGACTGTCATCCCACTTCCAAGACACAACTTGATTCTGATATTGTAGAACAAGTAACAACAGTTGTAGGTGGTTTTAAGGTGACGGATAATATTGCAGCTGATGAATCCACCACTGTTGAAGAACAGCATGCATTGTCTGCTGAAGATTTAGATGCTTATTTGGACAAATGTCTTTTGCAAGCCCTGCATACAACTGTCAATGACAAAGATCTTCCAATGCCAGGAAGCACTTTATGGTAACATTCATCTCCTTTTTTTCTTTCTTTGTTTTTTTTTCTTCCCTGTGTTGGATGAAGGGACGTTGATTGAGGTTCCAAAAGATGGGCACAACTTCCTGCTAAAGTGCTTAGAATACTAGGAAGCCAGATGCTGTTAAGTTGCGTAGAATTCAGCTTGTCAGCTCAGTATATCCTTCGAGGAACGATATTTTAGCTTTGAATCCCAAGGATCCTTCTCTTGAAAAAGTCCTACAAGTCTCTCTCCAAAACAACCAAAAGTGAATGTGAGGAAACCAGTACAAAGCCTAAAACTATTAACTGGTTGACTGCTAGCTAGCGTCTTCCAAATGAAAAAAGAGAAAAAGAAAAAGAAAAAAGGGATTAAACCGCAGTATGATGCCCATCACTTGATCACAAACCCTCTTTAGCCTAGAATTCAGATGATGGATGCCTTCAAAAATGTTCTACCCCCACCTAAAGGAACCAAAAGAGAACTCAAGGAAGCAAATTCTAAAAGCTTTTCCTTTTATCCTCCTCAGAAACAACCATGCATTGCCAACTTTCGAACAGTAAGGACCAAGTTGTCGGCAACCAATTCCAAGAAGACAAATGCAATGGCCAAGTCCACAGCTGCAAATTAGCCAACATTTTCCACTTCTCTCTTGCACATGATATTATAGCCATTCCAAAGTGGAAATGGTGTATAAGGAATCTGCATGGCATACTTCTCATGAAAGTCCTGAAAGGGTACCAGAGTAGATGTTGTCCCTCCATTTGCAACTTTGTTGTGATCAGTCACCAGTGCCTTTTTGTTTCAAGCCAGATTTACAGATGGAAAATTTTCTTTGCTCCCAAAATCAACATGTTGGTCCTCTGAATGTTTTGTCTCTCCCCTGATATTCCTCCAAAATTTGCAAGATCAATCTTATCATGGAATTTAGTGGAGGACAGTAGGTTCAACTTGAAGGCTTTATTCGCTACTTTTATATGATCAATTACTGACACCTTGCTAAAATCCACATTTTAGAGTAATGGAAACTCTAATTTAAAGTTTTGAACCCCCATCAATAATCCTCTCCGAATCTAACTCCCTGAACCATCTCCCAAATTAAATCTCATGACAGAGGCCTAAGAAACACCAACTGCTCCAGTGCTTCTCTCCTAAACCCCATACCACAGATACTACTACATTTTTTAAAGTCTATCCTTGTTTGTTGTATCTCCAAAATCATCCTCTCAAGGGCTTTTCCGGGAGAATCCAAGTATGTGATGCCTCAAAACTTATGATTTGTGTTTTTGCATGGATTGCCAAGCTGCAGTGTTGGCAAAAATGTCGTGGCTAAATTGAGAAAGGAAAATGTAGCAGTCGTCCAATTTCAGCACATGCCATTTCTATTCAGACCTTTCATCTCCATGTTAATAATGAAATTGCTTTTTTTCCATTTCTCATCTCATATTTGCTATTAAAAACCTCAACTATCATAATTTCCCATTCCTCATGATCAGTTAGCAGTAACTGAAATCCATCATAAGGTAAGGCACATAATTAATGATGTCGAGAATGATGTCAATCACCAAGTATTCTTTGGAAATGTGATCTCTAACATAGGTTTCAGGAATTATGGGTGCAGATGAGAGTGACATCTTCTAGAATTCTATAAATTTAATTGACATTTCAGAAGTTTGGAAACCTTGAAGCATTTTATTTGATCTACATTTTTTTTTTTTTTTTGGATAACGTGGGAACCACATGACCCGGAAAGCGCACTTCGTGGGCCCAGAGCATGTGTAAACCCCCGGCTGTCCCAGGCTCTTACAGGGGATCTCGAAAGATTGGCTGTCGAGGCTCGAACACCTGACCACCTCGGGTAATAACCAAAGGTGGCAGGGTGCTGTTGCCGCTAGGCCAAGCCCCTGGGGACTATTTGATCTACATTGATGCTGAGTACATGAATTCTATATTGATTTTTGTTAAATTTGACTGTGGAATTATGCTAATTGTAGTTGAGCTGAACTATAATATTACTATTTACACACAGACACACACACGATGCTTGACATCATTCTAATTGATAATTGGATTTACATGTTACTTCAATACTTTAGGCTTAAAACTTTAATTTCTGCTGGGAGTGTGTTAAGTGTTACATACTTGAAACTAGAGGATTTCTTTTTAGATAAGTTTTATCTTGCAGTTATCACATTTAGGTGGGATTTTTTTTCACGATTCCCTTGCTCACTTTTATAGAACATATTTGTGATTGTTGGTGATTGGTGCAGGTCCAACCATGTTTTACCTTGTAGGCCTTCAGGTATCACACTAGATATAAAAAAATCATCACACAAGAAATTGTCCAAGTGGTTACAAGCCAAATCATCTGCAGGATTGGTGGGTTCTTCCTTCCCTTCTTATGCTCCCTCCCTTCCTTTCTCTTAGTGAAGTTAGTCATGCTGTACTGAAAATGTGCATCTTTTCTTTGTTCCTAGATAACGTTATCTTAATATGATAACCCGTTTTTTTTTTTCATTTTTAACAAAGAAACCATTGTTCACTACAAATAACAAAATGTTCCAATTTATGGTGACATTGTAATTTAAGTTTCAATTCTTTTATTTAGACAAATTAGGGTATTTACAGGAATTTAGAAGTTACACATGTTGAGTTAAGGGTTTTGTAACAAGGTTTGGTAGAAGTAGTTAATTCAAGTGCAATGAGAATACTATTGAGCTACACTTGTACTTCTTAATTTCAGGTTTGTGCTGAGGCACATCTAGGTGTCATTATATAGAAGCTATAGCCTACTCTGGTTTCTGTTTGCTCTCCATTGATGCTGGAGAAATATGTCATAGTGAGAGGAATGGCAATTTGCTGTTATTTTGGGAGGATTTGTTGTTTTTATTTGCAGGGGCCTTTGAAGAATTTCTTTCTTTCTTGGATGGCCGTGCTGCTGTTGCTAATAACATAAACATGGATAAATATTGTAATTTACCAGGGATGGTAATGCTAAGAGATAGGTTCCATTTATATTTTAGGCGACTTTGAGAGCTTTCATTCCATGAAAACTGAGTTTCCGTCTAAATTGTAATTGTTATTTTGAACTTTATGATCACAAACTAAAAGATATTTTTCCTTCTCAAGTCTGTTGCCAATCAATCACATTGGAATTGGTGATGGGTTTTGATCTCATGTCTATGTGACCTTTGCGGTTCAGTGAAGATCTGTTGCATTATGGATGAGAAAACCATCCATTAGAGGGCTTTAACTATGTGTCTGCTGTCTGTCTTTACTCATAGTATAATCAACACAGGTGAAGAGAGGAGAAGGGTTATCGAGGCATTATATGCAGATGGAAGTTTTTGTTTACATATTTATATATATTTTTCATTTATAGTCAATCTTGTTTTTTTGTTAAGTTGCACATGTATTAAGTAGATTTATGCTTAATGCTGAGTTTGCAATGTTTGTTTTCTTTTGACAGATTTCAGTAAGAGAAGACAAATATAAAAAGGAAACTGTCTTATTTTCTGTGAACCGCAGACACCTAGACTACCTATCCTTCAAACCAGAAAGAAGGCAGGAACAGAAGGTTGATAAGGGTGGTGATCAGGCTGTTAAAGAAACCCAATCACCAAAACTACTTGAAGTGTCTGAGATTTATAAACCAAGTATACATGTCAATCCCATTTTTGCTTCTGTTGGAGCAGATACCGGGAAGCTATACAGTGCTTTAGAAGCCTCTGATGTTGTATTCAAGTACATTGAAAAAGGAAATCTGGTAAAGCCAATGAGCAAGTCCATTGTGGTTCTAGATCCAACCTTATGTGATGCTTTGTTCAAGGGAGCTATCAAGAAAGGATCAGCATACCCGACTGAGATTCATAAGAAAGATTTAGGATCTACATTTGTAAGCCGGATGCAGGCTCACCACATTGTAACAAGAGGAAGCGAATCAGTTGTTCGTAAAGGTTCAGTGAGAACAATTCAGATATTGACTGAAAGACGTCAAGGTAACAAGAAGGTGACGAAACTCTCGGGCATGGAAACATTCTTGATGGATGCTGATGCATTAGCGTCAGAACTGCAGAAAAAGTTTGCTTGTAGCACATCAGTGACAGAATTACCAGGTAATTTTTTCTCCACTTGTTTTGCATTGGTGGTTGTATTAAGAACATATTTGTGTCGCTTCTCTATCAAAGCATTTTGGTTTCAATTGTGGCAGAATGAGAATAGGATCATAAGGAAAGTAACTTGTGTGTGAAGTTGCTTGTAGCTGTTAAAATGATTATGGCTTTTGAATATTATCAGTGTTTTTTAATTTGTTAAAAAGAAAAAATGAGAAGCAAAAATTCTCATCATTACTTTACTTGATTAGCTGTGATATCGATGATGGAGTTCTTCATACATAGCATTTCTCACCTTTTGTATGCTGTAGTGGTTCAGAGTTGGGTAGTTCTCTTCAGTGTTGTCAAAAGCAAAAGGCACCCTAAGACATCAAGGCTGTCAAATGCCCGAAGTGCCAGATGCTCGCCTGAATAAAATAAGGCACAATGCTATAAATTTAAATAAAATATTTGTACAATATTATAATATATAAATTACTAATAAATATCTTAAAAATTAAGAATAGAAAATCAAATTGAAATTCAAAATAGTTTAACAGTCATAAAAAGTTACACTAATTCACCATTAAAAACAAAACAAGACAATTTAAAAGAGCAAGTAGATTAAAATAGTTAAACTTAAATATCATTATCGTTAATCTTCCAATACATCATTATCCTTGCTTTCATCTCCTTCGCTTGAGTACCCATATCCACCATTTCAAGATTATCATTTGAATCATCAACTCTTAAACTATAATGTGCTTATTTAGCATGGCTGCCACCAAGCCACAATGCTCTCTCTAAATGTGCCTCTAATTCCATTTTGATGATCCTTTTTCTTTTTTAAACCTAAGGCCTCTTTGTTTACTGGAAAATGGTTTCCATGGAAAGTGAATTCTTTGAAAATAAATTATTTTTCGATGTTTGGTAGTCTGATGGAAAATGAGTTGGAAAACACTTTCAAGTGATTGATTAAGTCATGGAAATGAGTTGGAAAACACTTTCAAGTGATTGATTAAGTCATGGAAAATGAGTAGGGAAATAACTTATTATTTTTTTTTAAATATTAAAAGAATAAGGACCAAATTTTATAGATAAAAAAGTTGAAGAAGGATAAAATTGAAAAAAAATAATCCAATTTCATAAATTATTTCAAATAAAATAAATAACAATTAAAATAATAAAGACCAATATAACAGATACAAAAGTTGAAAGATGATAAAAAGAAAACAATTACATTTTGATAAGGTATTTCAATTAAAATAAATAGCAATAAAAAAAAATAAGAACCAAATTTGATAGATAGAGAATTTCAAATAAAAAAAGGATAAGAGAAAAATAAATAACAATAAAGCAAGATAAATGTTCCCCTTGCCTTGCCTTATTTTTACTAGGCGCTCACTTCAACACATGCCTCGTTAAAATTGCCTTGCCTGAATAATAAAAGGTCTGTGGTCTCACCTTGCCTTGCCATAGCACCTCTTGACAAAATTGGTTCCCCTTGCTAGTATTCAACGCCATTGAATTTTCTTTAATATGGAGACATATTTTTATTTATTCTATATTCCACATTTTGGAGTTGCTGTTTTTTTTTCCTTCCGAAGTGTTACTTGCCAGTTTGGGGCTGACGCCTTTGTGTTTGTAGATTTTATTGAATAGAAAGAAGATATGACATCAGTTTCCACCAAGTTTTTAATTTTGTGTGGTCATGCAATCCAAACTTGTTCATTTACTTAAGGGATAAAGAACAGGGTTCACATGTCGCATAATTGAAGCTATGGTGGTTGTTCTGGATATTTTGGAGTATTAATTGTTCACCAAGGAATTTTGGTATATTCTATTCTTTCTGTGACAGCTTCTCTTACAAAATAACATGAAAAAATAGAGATAAATGTGTGAAAGCATCTGTTTCTTCTATTCATCTAATGAGGAATCAGTTGTGATAGATTACATAGTAAGAAACTGAAATGCAAAAACCTTTCTATCCAACTACATCAAATGATGATTCTTGCTATCATTTAAGAAGATGGATTCATTTTGTGGTGGTGGAAATTCAAAAGAAGAGAGCAAAAACAAACGAGAAGAGACATCATTGTTGGTCATTTTGAAGCTCAATAGATAATGGCATTACTTAGAAAGATGGTAGAGGTAGAAATCAAATGATAGTCTACTAACAGAACCCTGGTTGTATTGTCAAATACCTGCAGATACTGAAGGTGGGTAATTTGCTTCCTGCGTGTTCATGTTGATGTCTAGTTCTTTTTTTGGCTTTTTACTGTAATTTCATTATGTGTCCAGTTTCAAACACTCTTTAAAAGGAAAGTCAAATTGCTCCAGGGAGTTGTAGCAATGGTGGCATTAAGTGATCATGCTAGTTGTGATAAAATAGTTGCAAGAGTGACAGCAATTTTTGTGGCTGTAGCAATAAGGGACTGATGTTATATTGTTAATAGTGGAGTGGAGGTGAGGATTGCTGGGTGGACAAGTGGTGATTTGGATTGTTGAACTGTAAGGTGCTACTATCCTTGCATGAACTTGGTTGATGAAAAATTGCAAGTGGGTAGAAAATAGGAGTATAGCTGTCCTATGATCATAGAATCTAAATGGAGCGCTTTTTTTTTTTTTTTTTTTAAGAATCCAGAATTAAGTTGTTGGATTGGACTCATTAATATCTTCTTGGATTGGTCTTTTTCTTCCTCCTCCTCCTCCTCCTCCTCCTCTTTTCAATAATTAACCAGGCTTAAAGTAATTGTAATTTAATGCAACTGAAAAAGGTGTACCCTAGTTTATAAGATTTCAGGTATATAGATTGCATTGGTTGTAATGTTATGGGAGTGGTAATGTTGGTTGTAGTGGCAGAAGTCACTTCGATGATGGTGGTGTATGTTGTAGTGGTGGGAAGTTGGATATTGTGTGGCAGTGCACAATGAGATCACCTCTCTTTGGAGTTGTGAGGTCAGGAGAAAATCTCTTTATGCATATAAAAATGTGGCAGCTGTGCAGAATTCCATTTATTGTTTTGAAATCGCTTTAGCTTTAATAAGCGTATCTGAGGAGTCCTTGGAACTTTAGAACAGGACTAGAGTATGTTCCATTGTTATCCTAAATCTTTTTTTTCTTTACTTTGTTCATTCATATTTATTCAGTGTTCCTGAATTTGTACACTCATATTTGTTTTTCAGGTAAGAAAGGGCACGAGGTTCTTATTCAAGGTGGTGTAATTGATGATTTGGGAAGACATCTGGTTGAACAGTATGGGGTGCCCAAAAGATACATTGAAATTCTCGATAAAACTAAAAAATAAGATGCAATTGTCGGTTAGTTTTCTCTACTCAATTAATCTTTTAAGATATTGTTGTAGTTTTCCATTAAGCTCTATTTTTCTCCACAAATCAAGCACAATTTCTTCTTGTTTCCATAGCACCATTTATTCTTTTGCTGGTTTTCCAGGAGTGAAGTTGTAATGCATGCTGTGGTTTTATGTTTTTTGTTTCCTTCTATGTTGTCATGGACACCTACGCATGTACAATTGCTAGCTTGTTCCTTGTCTTGATATGTACTTGCGTGTACTTTACCAAGTTTACCCTGGAGAGAATAAATCTATTTATAGTGAGAAGGCCTTGCCAGATAGGCTTCTGAAAGATAACCATTAGATTAGCAGGTCCAATTTAACTGGGACCTTTTTGGGAAGCCTATAAGGCGAGTCCTACCATTTTTACCCTGGAAATGCAGGAAAAATACCTTAGAAGATTCAGAGAAGTCTTTCTATCTTTCAAATTATGGCCAGCTTGCTTAGTGGTTGCAAAGTGCTCATTATTGCCAATTATAATGGAGGCATGTTTATGTACTGAGTAGCTAATAATTTAAAGGTGTTGCGGCTTAATGGCACACCTTTTTGTGCTCTGCAGTTATACATGATTAATGCATGTGCTATTAAACTGGATCTAGAGATGTTAAACTGGATCTGGAGTTTGCCGAGGCAAAAGGCCTTATCACTGGGCCTTGATTAACAAGTAGTGATGATGCTCTTGTGCTTGCATGTGAAGTGGTGATTATAAACCTTTCTCTGCCCAGACTGGTTATCCTAGGTTACGTGTTTGTTTGGTTGCTAGTTGAGAATATTAGTTGGGCTGGCAACTGATCAGTTTCTGGAAATGTTACTGCCTTACTGATGCAAATTCATTTGTGTTCATCAAAGAAATTTGGCGATCTTAAATAGGGGAACACTTTCAGAAACTGATCAGTTGCCAGCCCAACTACTATTCTCAAATAGCAACCAAACAAACACGTAACCTAGGATAATGGATTTTTAGTTATACCTTTTTATTTTATTTTTATTTTTTATATTTTTATCTTTGGGAGCCCCATCAGCTTTCATGATGGGCTAGACCTCCCTTATTTAATCCTTGACCCTTTGTATTAGCTAGATTTGATTTCAAATCACTTCATACAGTGCCAAATAACTGTACCAGCTTAGCTGGCTTGCCCCACACTTGTTGTGCTTCTTCCTGTTTTGATATTTATCCAGTATTGGCGGAGCAATATTTTCAATTAATTAACCGGGAGTAGCAGTCACTTCTTTGTTCTTTTGGACACATTTATGCAATGCTTTCTCATTGCTCTGTACTCATTACTGAATTGATTCCTTAAATCAAGTGCAGGCCTACACAAGTGTGCACATTCACGATGTTAAAAAAGGTAATGGAATGGTGTGATAGCAAAACTTTCAGCCTCATTCTCAATGGTTTGCTGAAATTAATGGATGCAATCCAGAAATGGGTGCTGAAGAGAGGTTAGAATAATTTTTAAATTTGCCTCAATGCAATGAAAAGAGTGTTCAGAAGTTCCTGTGTTCCAGAGTAAAGGTATATGAAGTTTCTTTGATGATTAGCTGTTTTATCTTACCGCACCTTATAGTTAAGCAACAGAAGTTTCAACACTTCATGCCACAAGTTGCTAATCAATATGTTTATTTGTAAGTTTATATGTTGACTATGCGAGTCTCCTTTTCTTCATTGTCACTAGGAATGCAAGTGTGCATCATAAAGATCATTCATTATTGGTTTCTCCATGACCTTGTTGCACATTTATGCATGTTATTTTGGTGATCAAGATGGTGGACAACATAGCTGTGATTCGAGGATGAGGACTGGGGGTGTGTGACTGGTGTGAATCAGAAATGTTTTGGGAATGGAGTAAGACCAAATGAAGTCCCAAAATGATTCGTGAATTGAACCGATTACATAGCTTTCCATTTTACATGTATTCCGTGTCATGCTTATACAAGACATGGGTTAGGAGAGAATGGAGATGGAAAAGCAAGAAGACTCTAATTAGGATCAAGATGATAGATGGAGGGAGAACTAAAAGGCTCAATGGGTTGAAAGAAGCCACTTGAAATGGTATTTTGAAGGTGGAAAGATGAGTGTACTTACAGGTTTTCAAAACGAAAGTTGAGACTGAACTTCTAAACCAAAAAAATGACCTAGTATTGCTGCATAGGTTTAAAGCTGAGAGGGAAAAGATCACAGCTTTGTTGCACTAGCATAGATGATGCGTTAAGCATCACTTAAGCGCCTTTAATGAATTTAAGGTGTTGTTTATATCAGAGTTGAAATAGATTATCAGACAAGTATTATCTGAGCATACTATAGAGATGTTAATTAGCACCCAGAGAGCCAGACAATGACATTTTAGGCTGACCATTGACATGGAAGCTTTGAGAAGGTCCAAATCATTGAGAAATTGGCCGAACAAGCTGTTGTTCTGCTATTCTACCTGAGTTCACCCAATCAAAGGGCTAAAATATGCATAGATGAGGTCAATTGATACACAATTATTTTAGATCAATTCTATTGTATTCCATATGTGCCTTTTGTTTTAGATTTTTGGAGAGGAGTACCCTTGAAAACTCTGTTTCTATGTTGATGTCGACCTAATTTGCATGCGTATCAGCTTAGAGTAAAAGACACCCTACCCAGTAAACATTGAACAAAAAAAAAAGGAAAAAAATCTTATGATACGACAAATAGAAAAATTACTTAGCCTAGGGAAGTGCCTTACATTTGTTTTTCTTAGGCGTTTGAACAGAATGATCAAAGACTGGGTACAGAACCATTTTCATGGTGCAAAAGCAGCTCTACTACTTCCCCCATTGTTGGTCTTGCATCTGTCATCATTTACACATTTTAGAGCCAACCCGGACAAGAATTTCATCTTGCTTTGCATTATTTGCCTTCCAGATTAGGGTCGATTATCATTTCTAACCATAAATTCTTTGCATTATCTTCCTTCGTCTTTTCTCTCAACCATGTAACCAGCCCTCTGTTCTGAATGTCTTCTGTAGGACCCATTCCAGTGACCATTTCCAACAACACCATCCCATCCTATAGCTGAAAACTTCCTTTGGATGTGATTAGCAGATTCAAAACCGACTCTGGAGCCATGTAACCTTGAGTTCCTCTTATCCTTGAGAGAAACTTGATTCTACTTCGGCGGGTAACTGCCATCTAGGAGTATATTTTGAGGTTTTACATCACAATGTAAAACCCACCCCCAAACACTCGTCAAACTTCTTTTCACAGTCAAGCGCATTGGAAGATAATTTCTCTGCCAAGGTCCCCATGTTCCATTGTAAACCAACAGCCTGTGCTTTCCCTCAGCTGCGTGACAAGTTCACCAGAGCAATCTTTCCAGATTTTTTTAAAAAATACTGTTGGAGTGGAGATGCTTTTTGGAACATTCAAGTTTCGAAATTTGGCGAATGATGTCCATTCGGCAATGCTGTCTTCGTGAAACAGTACGGAATATTACCAGGATGGTCATGCTTGGTGAATTTAAACTTGAAACCTTTGCAATCACACGTCTGCAAAGCATAAATCCTCGCAGGTCTCTGGGGTGTAATTAGGGTAGAAGCCAAAATCATAGCCAGAAAACTCGACATTAGTCAGTTGAAGGAAGCCAGTCTCATTTTCACCACAAGAAATATTCAACTCCAGTTCGCATGTGAAACAAATGCAATGGATCCATCGACGTGTGTGGTAATTGAACGTTAAATCCCCCCATTCTAGTTTTCATAACGAATTACGCATCACGTGTTGAATATATTTTGCCTATGTAACCTTTGAGAGGCGTGAAGGTCTGAAATCTCTACTGACCAACATGTCTCTTCAACTTAGAAAGCTTTTTTTTTTTGGCATAATGTTTTTTTCTGCACCTCATACGAATATTTTCGCAACCAATATAGTATAAATGAATTATCGATTAATAAATAAAAAATCAATTTTAACATTTAAATAAAAAAATATAATATTTTGAATTCAATCTTACCAGGTTGCATTATGATTCTCTCAAACTCGCATGACAACTGTGTTATCAATCAAGGTTGTCAATACCATTTCGGTCGCTGTTCCGGTTTTTCTATTGGTAAGGAACGTTTTGGTTTTGGAGTATTTCGGCGTGTTGTTTCGGGGTTGTACTGTTCATATATATATATATATATATATATATATATATTAATTTAACAAGCATAATTGAAATTCAAGATAAATTAACTTTAAATTATACAATATAAACACAAAGTCAAACAAACATAATCTCAAAATTAACACAATCACAAGTTAATCAAAAAAAGAAGGATTTTGAGGCCGGAACGGTACCGAGACATTCCGGCCGAAATTTAGCCGGTATTTCCGGAACGGGCCGGAATTAAAACCGAGACAAAAACGACGTTGTTTTGTCTCGGTTTTCTTAATGGAACAGAACGGAACGGTATTGACAACACTGTTATCAACCCTATCCTCGTAAAAATTCTCTACACGTCAAAATTGTAAAAATAATAATTTATTAAAATTAATTAATTATCCAAATTGAAATAATAATAAAAATGTTTAAGTATATAATGACCTGTAGCTTTCTGACCTATGCTTGAGTTTTCATTAACTATTTTTGGAAAACATAACTCTATTGAAATAATTTACTTATATAATTAATTAATTAATTAATTTAACAACAATATAAATTACCATTTTAAAAAAATATAAATTACATAACTAACATAAATTCAATTGAAGAAATTACATATTTGATTAAAATTTACATTATTGACACAAAATTAACCTACATTACTCACTATAATAAATAAAATAAAAAAATACCTAATTTTTTTAAACAATGATGGAAATCAGCTAAAAGCTCTGCTACTAGGCTTATAAGGTTGACCATAAATATTATATTTCATAAAAAAACAACGACAATATTTTTTCAAAAGAACAAGATTAAGGAGATTGACTTGAAATTTGTTTCCTTATAGGTGTGGACAACATTGATCGAGTGAGATGCGAGAAGATTGAAAGTGAAAATAAAAATAATTAACATATAAACCTTGGCAATAAAAAAAGAGATTTACTTGGTGTTCTAAAGTTTAGGATTCTGATATTTTAATTGGGGTTTTGATATATAGAATTATCAACATGTTAAATGTTATACTTACCAAATAAAAGGTATTGGTTTGTTACAATTAAATAACATATAATTATATGCACGTTTAATACTAAGATTAAATTAATTTGAGATTTTTTCAAAAAAAAACTTAGTTTATTTTTTTATATATATTTTTAAGAAGTTAATATTAAAAAAATATCAAAATATATAATTAGCCTTACATAATTTTACAAAAAAATCCTTTAAAATAATTCTTATCATTATTTTAAACACTTTATCTGTAATAAATGAATATATAAAAAAAATTAAACAATCAAAAGTTTTGTAGGTTGATTATTTTGCTTTACAGTATTATAAAAAACAATCTAGGACCATGAATATTTTTTTACATGTTAAACATTGTGGTTCTTGTTGTGGCACAACTTAGAGTAAGTTACTTATTTATTTTTTCATTGTAGATAATATGACCCAAATTTTACACTCATTTTGTCTACTTGTGGCTTTGTATATTTATTTTTATGTGATATTAGATCTGAAATATCATACATAAAAAGGTCATGAAAGTCATTTTTTTAACAAAGACAATATCGACTAATGAATTATTTTGATTGTTATCTCATTGTTATTATCACGACTGTTAAATTGTCAAAATTATTATAGCTGTCATTATAACCATTACTACAAATAATCAATATTCTAATTATTATTGGTAGTATCATCGTTGTCACCATCATTATTGTTATAATTATTGTTATTATTACAACAATAATCATCACGATAATCAACACCATTATTTTTATTAATATAATTGAAATTATAATTAATATTATTATCATTATTATAATTTGTTTTGTCATTATTGATATTTTCTATATTATTTTATGAGTTATTGTTACTATTAATATCAAAGCCATAATTATTTACACCATAGCCTATAATAAATTACAATTGTTATTATTATTATGATTAATAATGTTACTATAATTATTATAATTATAACACCTAAAATTATAATTACTATTACTGCTAAAGCAATAAAAATTATTAAATTATCCCCAGGAATAAAAAAAACTCAAAAACTTTAACAAAAGAGGAAGCAAGAAAATAAAACTAAAATTATTATTATTATTGTGTAAATAATGGAAAAAAAATATTACAACAAAGAATAAAAAAGTCTAAAAAAGTTAATAAAAGAGAAAACAAAAAAATAAAATAAATGATAAAATAAAAATAAAAATTATTAGCTGATAAAAAATCATTTGATTTTAAGATCAAATAAAAATAATAAAAAGCTAAAAGAAACAATAAAGGGAGAAAAATAAGAAATATTAATTTTCAAATAATCAGAAACAAAAACTAAAATTTTAAAACTAAATTTTTCAAAAATATATTACCTCAATAAAAGAAAAAATAATAAAAATTAAAAACCAAAACTAAGAGCATATATATATATAAACATGGACAAAAATAGGCACTATTTCACAAAGATAAAAACAAATAAAGGAATCAAAATAAAAAATTAAAGTATAAGGACCAAAATAAAAACAAAATATATAATCAATTTCAATTGAAGGATAAAATTGAAAAAGTAAAAACTTTTGTATCAAATATATTAAGGGAATTAAAACAAAACCCAAAATTAAAAGAATAAGAACCGAATTGAAAACACAATATATAATCAATTTCTATCAAAAATAAAATTGAAATAAATAAAAACTTCTATAATAAAAACAATAGAAATCACTATTACTTTAGCTTATAGGTAATGGTGTTGTATGGTTTTTCTTTTCTTTTCTTTTCTTTTCTTGTCTTTGGTACGGGTTTTTACATTTTTTATTTTATGTTATTGTTCTAGTCATTTACTAAAATGTTGTTTTGTCAAATTAATTAACATCAACAATGTCCTAAGAAACTTTCCAATTAATTAATATAATTAGTGTCAACTATTTTGCAAATTGACAACTTCCAAATTAATTAACATGAACTGTGTCAACTGTTTGAATCCATAGTAACATCAGTCTTAATGAACAATATTTTTACAAGTTAACTAACATGAATCATGCTGATAAATTGATGTCCCTGGCTATCCCAAGTCAAAATCAATGGTGATGGATGTCATAACACTCAGCTGATGAGGATTGTTAATTAATTAACATGAACAGTGCTGATACATGAAAATAAAATGCGCAAAATAATTGAAATAATTATTCCAAATAATTATTACAATCCACAACTGATTGTGGGTGAATAGTGATTTCGCGATCTGATTTAGTTTTATGTATAATGTATAATATAATGTATAATATATAAATAAATAAATATTAGGGCCAGTATGCAGTGCTAAGTTTATTGCTATTTTTTAAATCCCCACCCCGTTTTCCTTTTTCTGAAGTCCGACTGATTTCTCAACTTAAAATATCCATTTTCTCTATTTCTTTTCGAATTTGAATGAGTTATGGTGTTCCAGCAAGGCATAGAACAGGTCTTTCCTCCTTTTGTTTTTTTCATGAAGACCAAGCCTTCCTCTGTTGATTTGTTTTCGTCCGTCCATTCATTTTTTCCATCAAGACAAAGACTATCCATTTTTAGCTTTTACCATGACCGTCAAGTCCATCCTCCATTCTCCAAAATAATTCGTATTTGTATTTGAGATTTTGGTGGAAAATACTTTTCAAAATATTTTTTTTTACTTGAAGATATATTAAAATAATTATATTAATTTATTTTTGATATTAACACATCAAAACAATTAGAAAGTACTAAACAAACATTATTTAATACATATTTTAAACTAGAAATATTTTAAAAAAACACCTAAGAGTAAAAACAAAAACTATATCAAACACCCCCATCAACTGTGTTACGTACGATCCAAATCAAAAGGCAAGTTCCATTATACATCACTTGAATAGTTGGATCTATAAACATGATATTGGATTATTGTTTTCACAGTCGACCAATGTGAGAAAGCATGTTTCCTCCTTGAAATACACAAAAACCCTAATTGTATGATACACGCCTCGAGTCTAAAGGTCATATTGAGCAATCTAAACAACCATTAGATTTATCGTTGGAGCATTGATCGAATTATTGTTCGTATCATCTAAAAATAATTGGATTGTTGCATATACCTAAAGGAACATAACCTATGGCCTAGGGTTATGCTACGCCCGATAAAAAACAAGCCTACACACTAGAGCCGTATATATGAGCACATTCACAATGAGAGGAGGGGCTTGATCCAAATCCAAGATTTCCTTTTCCCAAGGAGTTGGAACTATGAGGAATATATGGGTCCTTAAGACATGCATCTAACACTTACAATGTGTGTTATCTACTAGTTATAGAAAACACGTTAAGCCTCCATCATGATCCATTTTATGTGGAAAGAACAATCCAAGTGCTAGTTGTACAAAAATAATGTATCCTTCTAATACCTATAAATATATCTCTAGTTATCATGTTGACCTACAACAAATAAAGGCAAGGAATGATACCTAAGCCCTTGAAAACTAAGCCTATAGTGGCATATTCCTCGTGTATAAATACCAACTAAGGTGAATATATAACAAGACAATACATTATTCTTAATATCCTATATCAAATCACACACCACCTCTCACTTTCATAGCTAGAATTAACACTTAATTTCTTGAGCTAACTTAGTATTGGAGGACCTTTTAAAAATGAAGAACACTTATTTTGTAGGTTATACATAAATCCTCACACCTGATTACATAAGATAGGCTTATGGAACTAAACTAGACAATCACATTTCTTCATCTAACATTATTTAAAACAAGGAAGAATAATGTCATATATTATCTAAATTTCTAATAACCTATATGATGTAAACCTAATGGATATAAAGATCTATAAAACTATAATCAAATCAACCCTTTCTGAGAAAGCTAAGATTATTTTTAGAATTGTGCTTGACACAATGATACCTTGTACAAAGACACCAAGATTGTAAGTATCCAACCCCCATCCAACACTTATAATTATGATGTGAATGAGAAGTTCCATGGGGAACCAAAAATAATAACAAACTCTTACACAAGTTTTATTCATGAATAATCAATCTATCTTATATTAATTTATTTCTTACAAACTAAATAACCTTGTTATAATAGGTAAAAACATTCTAAACAAAACTAGTAAAATAATAAAAGAGTTCTAAGTAAAATGAAAAAAGAATCCTAAATCAATTAGGAAACTTATACAACTCACACACAATAGGTTCGCTTTGTAGGCATTTACCCTTTCAAGGAATATGAATGAACCATCTACTCTAAACATCAACTTTGATTTTCTACATACAGGGAACATCTTTTTGCATATAATCCCAAACTCAATCTCCTGGTTTTAACACAACCCTTTTACATCTTTTATTTTCTTGGAATGCATACTTCTCATTCTTTTTCTCAACATATTCTTGTACCTTCTTAAACAATGCTTTCATCACCTGTGTTTTTTTTATTGTCATCAAGTTTGACCATTTCATTAACAAGTAAATAAATCAATTCTAGTAGAGTTAAACCATAAACTATTACAAACGGTGAATAATTTATCCAATTTAATAGATTAGCATATGATGATTTTCTTTGTAACATATGTAACAGAAATGGTAAATGCTCGTTATGCTTACCTGAATTATTACTATGAATATCATCAAAGTATTCAACAATAAAACTACCTATAAATTCGCATAATATATGATTCATCAATCTTATTAAATTAATGTGTAATAGTACAACTAAACAACATGGCTAACAATTCAAACAATCAACATTTAGTCTTAAAGTTATTTCCCCTTTCATCCTCTTCTTTTATCCTAGCTTGATAAACAAATTTCAAATCAATCTTACTAAATATATAACATCCATACATGTAAAAATCCAGCTGTAAAGAGAAAACAGAGCTGTTATAATAGATTGTTTGTTATAACTGAGTTTTTTCTCTTAGTGTTAGGAAATATTTGTGTGTTTTTTGTACTGTAGTATGAGTAGCCTATATATATATATATATATATATATATATATATATATATATATATATATATATATATATATATATATATATATCTGCAATGTAAACAAATGAGATTAAGAAAGTAAGATTGAAGATTAAAATACATTACTGAAAGTTTAACATGGTATCAGAGCAAATCTGAATCTCTTTATGAATTTTTTTTTCGAATCGATTTTTTTTTTGAAAACCCAAAATCCATACCAAATCAAACCCAGAAATTCAAACACAAACACCTACTGTTCACATCAACCCTAACCATTCAAACACAACAATCCATCCTAAAACTTCAGAAAACCCGAAGCAATTCACTGTTATTTTTCTCAAGCACTTCATCAAACACTTTGTGTGCATTATCAACCATTCCATCCATCCAATCTACAATCATTCAAAATCATAAACATTCAAACACTCAATCATTTCCTAGATTTCATAGAAATCAAATCACAGCAAAAAATGGAAATTAATTCCACTAATCCACTGACCTCAACCCTGTCACCACAAATCGGTGTTCCTCCAGACAACTCGACATTCATGACGAACATTACCCTAAATGAAACCAATTTTAGGTTATGGTCAAAACTCATGGAAATGAGAATCGAAGCTGAAATAAGTTGGGATACCTTACCGGAGACATTATGAAGCCTGAACCAGGTGACCCACGACTGGAATCTTGGGTTACCGAGAATCATCGGGTCAAATGTTGGTTAATTGACTCCATGACCCCATCCCTGATGGAGAGGTTCATTTGCCTCCCAACGGCCAAGGAAATATGGGGCGCCGTTGGCAGGACTTTCTATGACGGCTCCGATGCAACTCACCTCTTTGAATTGAATCAAAGATCTTTTAATACCCGTCAAAATAGACGACCACTGTCCAGTTACTGCACCGAACTCATAGTGATCTTCCAAGAAATCGATGGCCGGACTACACCTCAGGCCAGGACAGTCGACAACGTCCTTCACCACCACTCGGCCATGGCTCAACTCAGGGTCCACATCTTCCTTAGTGGTCTTGACTTTGGGTTCGAGCAAATCTGTGGCAAGATCTTATAAAAGGACCTGCAACTAGATCTTGAGGGAGCCTATGCATGTGTTCGTAGAGAACACTCTCAGAAACAAATCATGGATGGCAATGGAGGTCCCCCGGGGTTCCCTGAGCACTCGGTGATGGTAACAAGGCACCATCGGTCGATGGGGGAGCAAGGGAGGGAAGACCATCGTGGGACGGCCTGATCTGTCTTCGGTGAGAGACAGGAGGGATTTGGGCGTGAAGATGATTTTAGGGCTGACAGAGCAGTGGGCAGGCGGGAGGTATTTAAGGCACCTACTGCCCGAGTTGCCCGGGTTGACCAAAAATACAAAAATACTGGTGGACTGATATGTTCTCATTGCGGTGAAAAGGGACATTCAAAACAAATATGTTATGAAATTATTGGCTACCTGGACTAGTGAGACTTTACGAGAAAACCTCAGAAAAATATCCAAAAACCTCTGGTTCATCTGACGGAAGCAGATCAAGCACAGCCCACAGCGAATGTGGCTCATCCAGGTATAATTGCTAAAACTTTTGCACTCTCCGGTATTACTAAGGATAGTTCTTGGATTATTGATACAGGTGCATCTGAACATATGACTAAAGACCCTGGTAACTTAAATTCCTCAAAACCTTCCTCTTAGTCAATTATTTGTACCGCTAATTGTAGTACTTCTCTGATTACCGGAGCAGAATCTGTAATCCTGAATGATTCCCTCACCCTGGATACTGTTCTTGTTGTTCCATCACTCGAATACAACCTCCTATCGGTTAACCAAATTACTTTTACCCTTTCATGCACTGTAACGTTTTGGCCTTTCTTTTGTGTTTTTCAGGACATTCTGACCAGGAAGATTCTTAGTTATGGTATTAGACGGAATAATTTTTATTATCTGGAGTTAATCGAAAAAGGGGGGAAAAACTCAATCAGACACATCAGGCAATCAGTAAGGACAAAGCTAAAGTACTCATATGGTTATGGCATCGAAGGCTCGGACATCTATCTTTTGGGTATCTTAAGAAATTACAACCGCTTCTGTTCTCAAATATCAGTAATTTAGAGTTTAAATGTGAAATTTATGAACTGGCCAAAAGCAACCGTATCCCTTATTTACCAAGTTTGAATAAAAGTTCAGAACCTTTTGCAGTTATTCATTCTGATGTTTGAGGTCCTGCAAAGGTCCCGTCATTTTCACATGCTCGTTATTTTGTTACATTTATTGATGAGTGTACTCGGATGATTTGGATTTCTCTCCTTCAGAATAAGAACGATGTAAGTATAGCCTTTCAGGAATTTCATAAAATTGTGATAAACCAATACCAGAGGCCGATTCGTACACTGCAAATAGACAATGGTACGGATTTTAAGGATAAAATTTTAGGTACATTCTTGGGCAACCATGGAATTCGACACCAAACTTCATGCACCTACACTCCACAACAAAAAGGGATAGCCAAGCGGAAAAATAGACAGATTATGGAAGTCATCCGCGCCTCACTATTCGGCATGAATATGCCCAAGTTTTATTAAGGTGAAGCGGTAAAATTAGCTGCCTACTTGATCAATCGCACACCATCCAGTGTTATCCATTTTCAAACTCCTGAACAAAAGATGGAATCCTTGCTATCCGTCCCTCATTTACCGAACCTGGAACTGAGAATATTTGGATGTACAGTCTATGTTTACATACCTAAGGTTCTGCGGAATAAACTGGACCCGTGTGCGAAGAAGTGTGTTTTTGTTGGTTACTCAGAATTTCAGAAAGGGTACCGGTGTTATGATCCTCTACACCCGAAGTTACATGTGACCTTGGATACCTCCTTTCATGAAATGGAACCCTATTACTCAGGGGGAGCTTCTGGGTCATCTCTTCAGGGGTAGAGAAACAATGAAGAGAATGACGATCTATTTGAATTAGAGGAAAATGGAAGAATGGTTGAGAATTGTTCTACGGAAACAAGGGAAAATAATGTAGCTCCTCACGAGAATGAAGATTTGGAACTTTGTATTGATCAGAATCTCTCGAGCAATAACCCCCCTTTATCTTCAGAGTTGCCAATGTCTACACCATTAACCAAAGAATCAACCTAGAATGTCCTTCCTCAGGTAAATCAAAACCCTATTCTTCCTATTCTTTATAAAGAAATTCCTGTTATTATTGAAAATAGAGCAAATAAATACCCGCAGAGGTCAAATAGAGGAGTCCCGAAGAAACAATATGAACCTGATCCGAAAAACAAGACTAAATACCCAATCAGTGACTATGTTTCTTCCCACAGATTGTCAAGTTCGTATGCATTATTTGTTAATCAATTATCTACTGTATCTATTCCTAGTAATGTACAGGATGCATTAGCAGATCCAAAGTGGACGGTGGCAATAAATGAAGAACTGGAAGCACTCCAAAAGAATAACACTTGGGAGTTGTGTCCACTACCCGAGGGGAAGAAGACCGTTGGATGCAAATGGGTCTTCATAGTTAAACTAAAAGCAGATGGCAGTATAGACAGGTACAAGGCAAGGTTAGTGGCAAAGGGATATACACAAAAATATGGAATAGACTATCAGGAAACCTTTGCCCCGGTTGCAAAAATCAACACCATTCGCATCCTCATAGCTCTAGCGGTAAACCAAGATTGGGTATTGCAACAATTTGATGTCAAGAACGCCTTTCTCAATGGAGACCTTGAAGAAGAAGTCTACATGGATTTACCACCCAGAGCTAAAGGTAAATCCCCAAGTATAAACAAAGTATGCAAGTTGAAGAAGACGTTATATGGTCTAAAACAATCACCTCGTGCTTGGTTTGGAAGATTCTCCTCCACAATGAAGGAATTTGGCTATAAACAAAGTAACTCCGATCATACTTTGTTTATAAAACACAGGGAAGGGAAGATTACAGCATTAATAGTGTATGTGGATGACATGGTCTTAACAGGAGATGATCTAGAAGAAAGAAAAGCGCTACAACGTTGTTCTAGCTTCGAAATTTGAAATGAAAGATCTGGGACAACTAAAATATTTCTTGGGGATCGAAGTTTCAAGGTCAAGAATCGGGATATGTCTATCACAACGGAAATATGTGTTAGTAACAGAAACAGGAATGTTGGCATGTAAACCCAGTTGATACACCGATGGAGATGAACCACAAGCTGGGGGAGTTAGAGAATCAAACGTCAGCGGATAAAAGACGTTACCAACGGTTAATCGGGAAACTGATATATTTATCACCTATGAGACTAGACATAGCATATGCAGTCAGTGTGGTGAGTCAATTCATGCACTCACCAAGAGAGGAGCATATGGAAGCAGCATATCGGATTTTAAGATATTTGAAGAGTGCACTAGAGGACTACTATTCACAAAAAATTAAGTTCGTGAAATTAAAGGGTACATAGACTCAGACTGGGCAGGAAATCAGACAGATAGGAGATCAACGTCAGGATACTTTACCTTTGTAGAAGGTAACCTAGTAACTTGGAGAAGCAAGAAACAGAAAGTGGTTGCCAGATCAAGTGCGGAGGCAGAATACCGAGGTATGGCTCATGGTGTGTGCGAGTTATTATGGATAAAGCATGTGTTACAGGAATTGGGAGTTGATTATGGGTCATCCATGAGTTTATACTGTGATAATAAAACAGCCATCGAAATTGCACACAATCTTGTACAACATGATCGTACCAAACACGTCAAAGTCGACCGATATTTTATTAAAGAGAACCTTGATCGGAAAATTATACAATTTTTGTTTGTAAGGTCAGAAGATCAGCTGGCGGATGTACTCACAAAAGCGGTTTCAGGAAGAGTGTTTCACGGTGCAATTAACAATTGGGCATGATAAACATCTATGCTCCAACTTGAGGGGGAGTGTAAAAATCCAGCTGTAAAGAGAAAACAGAGCTGTTATAACAGATTGTTTGTTATAACTAAGTTTTTTCCCTTAGTGTTAGGAAATATTTGTGTGTTTTTTGTACTGTAGTATGAGTAACCTATATATATATATATATATTTCTGCAATGTAAACAAATGAGATTAAGAAAGCAAGATTGAAGATTAAAATACATTACTGAAAATTTAACAATACAGCTTATTAAAAATATCATCAAGTTTGTGGATAAAATATCTATACCTTACCACTATTGTTGATTGCATCTTCTATCAATGGCAGACCATTATGGATCTCATTAGAAAATACATAGCAAAATGTGGACAACATCTTTAACCTTTTATCAAAGCCTTACCAAACTTTGCTCTTCATGGAATTTTACTCTCCAAACTTGTTTCTTCTTCTTATTTAATTGTTTAAAAAAGTGGGGTCTACTTCTAAACAACATACACAAATATTAATATAAGAAAGTACGAGACTATCATAGAAGAGTTGATTAGACAAGTTCAGAATCATTTTCCTGGCGCAAAAGCATTTCAACTACTTCCTTCATTGTTGGTCTTGCATCTTTGTCTTCAGCGACACATTTCAGAGCCACCTCAAACAGAATTTCCACCCTACACTTGTCATATTTTCCTTCCAATTTGGGGTCCATGATCATTTCTATCCAAGAACTCATTCCAGTAGCTTGCTTCATCTTTTCTCTCACCCATCTAACCACTCTTCTGTTCTCTATCTCCTCTGTTGGACCCTTTCCACTGATCATCTCCAGCAATACCATGCCATAGCTATAAACATCCACTTTCGAGGTGATGGTTAGATTGAAAACCCACTCCGGAGCCATGTAACCTCTAGTTCCTCTCATCTTTGAGAAGCTTTTATGAACCTGGCCACCTCTTTTCATCGGCCAAGATAATCCAAAATCTGACACCTTTGGCTGGTAGTTGCTGTCGAGAAGTATGTTCTGAGGCTTTACATCGCAATGTAAAACCCACTCGAGGCATTCTTCATGCAAGTAAGCAAGGCCTTTAGCAGTCCCCACTGCGATTTCGAACCTCTTTTCCCAACTAAGTGCGTTGGAAGAGAGTTGTTCAGCCAAGGATCCATGCTCCATGTACCTGTATACCAGAAGCCTGTGCTTTCCTTCAGCACAATATCCCCACATCTCTGTCAAGTTCATGTGATTAAGTTTCCCAATTGTGCTAACTTCTGCCTGAAACTCTGCTTCTCCTTGGTCAGAAGCATCATTCAGTCGCTTAATGGCTGCTATTCTATGATCAGATAACACGCCCTTGTAAACAACTCCTCCTGCACCGCGTCCAATCTCTTCGCTAAATCCTCGAGTTGCCTTTTTTAGCTCTGAAAGGGTGAATTTCCTGAAGCTATTGGTCATTCTGTAGTAATTTTGCGTCTCTGCGCTTGATTTCTGGTGAACTCTTATAAAAAAACACCACACCACGAAAATGACACCGAACTCAAACGCTCCAAATAGTATCGCAAACCGAACAACAAACTTCTGTGATGCATTTTCTTGGTGTTTTGTGTATGTTCTGTTCAGCTGCTTGACAACTGTGCGGGAGCAATCTAACCCAGTTTCTTGAAAAGGCAAGGTTTTTTTTGCCACCTTCAGATAGAGATCTCCTTGGAAATTCGGTGAATGATGCCCGTTCAGCAACTGTGTCTTTGGGAAACAGTAAGGAATGTTAGCGGGGTGGTTGTGCTTGATGAACGTGAACTGGAACCTCTTGCAGTCGCACGTCTGCAAGCACACGTTTTCACACATTCCGAAGGTGTAGTTGGGGTAGAAGGCATAGTCGTAGCCAAAAAAATCAACATTAGACAGCTTAAGGAAACCTGTCTCGTTTCTGGTACAAGTGAGATTGAATTCTTGTACACAACCCAATGACCAGTCCGTACGATCCCTGATCTTGAATCCTTGAAGGCATGAGCATTTCCTACCCAAATGAGGAACGTAGCTACAAATACTGTTAGGCCCACAAGTCCCGTGAATCCTGCAAGGTTGAGACATGGCTTGCCATGAAACAGTCCACTTCTCCATCCCGTAATTTCGACTGTACAACCGAATGTTACCATCGAAATCTAGTTTGAATATTCTCTGGACTCTTTCTCCATAATCAGCAGACGTAAAATTAAAATTGTCAGATGAGCTAAAGTAACCCAAAGGGTCAAGAAAAGCAATCTGGCTGCTGTTATAAGTTGACCTATCAGCTTCCCATCTCGTAAACTCCGGATCCGGCCAATAAACGCTGATTTCAGGACCTCCGTACAGAAGACGAAGAACGTTATCGTCACCAAAAGAAAGCTTGTAGAATCCGGAAGAAAAGTTCCCTTGGCTTCTAGATGAAACAAGCTTCATATCCTTGGTGAGTAGTTGCTGAGGAAGAAGAGTATCTGTCGGAGAATCAAAGCTTTGCCAAAGCACACCTTCCGAGTTTTCTAGTATAAGATTACCATTTTCATCGAGTTTGAGAAACACAGGGGATTCTGAAACAGTGTCTGTAGACCAAACAGTGAAGCGGCCAGCATCGGTAATGATGACATTACCCGATTTAAGCACAGAAAGTTCTGACTTTCTTCCGTTAACTGGTTGGTCACGGTTAGCCATCCAAACAACGGTGCGTTTGCCTTCACTGTATGACTCACTAAACCATACAGCAAAGCAGTAAGCATTATCTCCGACAGGGAAAAATCCCGCAGAGAAAATCCAATTCGGTCGTGAAGTCAAAACATCGTCTGCATGCTCCACTGATAAAGAAGAGGCTCTGCTTAATCTGTCAATTGTTGAAGATGAAGATGAAGATGAAGAGAAGAAAATCAAGGGCAGAAAAAGCAAGATAACTGATGTAGCCATGAGTTTTGAGAAAATTGATCAGAGCTTCCTCTGCACACTGGAATATGTTATTATAAACGTGTGCTGATGATTCACACAAGCAGATTCAAAGATATTTAAATCTTCGCTGGTTGGTAGGACTATAGAAGAACTGGAGCCTTTGAAGGTGCAAGATTCAACTGAGAGTAAAAAAGACGTCGCTATTAATCCAAATGAATTGCAGTCGTTCATTAATTATTTTTAAATACTGATCTTAAAAATAAATTTTTAAATATAAAAAATATAGTATTTTAATATGTTCCTAAATAAAAAATACTTTAAAAAGCAACTTCAATTACACTATTTAAGAGACTCTTAATGTACACATATTTAATCCAACATATATTTTCTTATTTCATATTTTACCAACATGACACAATATATACAAATCATTTTTATATTACAATTTCTCAACTCAATTTATATCACCATTAAAACACTAACAATCCACATAATTGCACCATATTTTCTTACTTCTCTTACATATTTAACATCATAATCAACACCCTACAATTTACTTAAGGTGAAAAACCTTTTGGGTAAAGAATTTATCTTATATTATGTGTTGTAGAGATAAGGCAATGGTCTTACTGATTATGTTATCTAGCTATATCAGTTTATAAGACACAACATGTGTTCAAGACTTGGAATTTAACCGAGTATACTAGGTTGTTTAACAATTATAATTCTTTAATTGAATTGGAAATTATTAGACATGATTGGAAGTTGCTTGTGCTTATCCATAAAGATGAATATGAAGTCAAATCCTTGTTAAACCCTAATTACATAGTATGGAGAAACAACGAGTTATTTAGGGTATATGAAAGCTTGGGAATACAAGGCCCAATAGTGGTTAGCAAAGTTGGATAATCTATCATTGGAGAACCTATGAGAAAAAAGGAGTTGCATAACTTGAGAATTAAGCTAAACAATAATAATAATCATAAAAAAATCATAGAAAACCAACTCTTAGAAGAATAAGATGAAGATCTTTTGAAACAGTTGTTGAGAAAAAAGGATAAAGAAAAAACCACATTAATACAAGACTTGGAGTAGGGAAAGAATGATCAAGATATGGTTAGTGAATGAAATGATATGACAAAAAAGTTCATGGGAATTGCATTGGGAATCTAGGAAAAAAGAGTTGGTATCTTTAAAAATGACTTTCAAGGGAAAAAGATATTGACAACGAATTGATAACTTCTTTGAAAAAAAAATGGATCATTATAGAATAAGGTTGAAGGACAAAAATGTTGGCTAGCCAATTTTATCATTGAGGAAGAAAATAATTTAAAATCTTAGTATAAAACCCAAGTTGATGATGAAAAAGACTAAAAAGAAAGCCATATTAGGCATGAAAGATTATCTAGATAGAGTATATGCCTTGAAATAACAAGAGTTTATAATACAATTCGAGATAGAAATTTAGGAGGAGGAATGGAAGAAACAAAAGGGAAAATATCAAAAGGTTGAAAAAAAAACAGGATAAACTAAGATAGAAGCTCAAGAAATGACAAGATTACATCAGCAACTTCAATGTTCACGAGAAAACAAAGATAATTAAGCTTGAGATTGAATGAAAAGACCTTTACAGGACTAGAGACCAAATCTCATAGCTTGAGAAACCAATTCAAATATTGAATAGGAACGAGTCACTAGTTGTAATAAATAATGCATTATTTTAAAATAATATTGAGCATATAAATAGGTTGATTGATAGGGTGGCTCGAAAAACAAATGAATTACAAGAAAAGGCTTTTATGATTTGCAATAATATTGGCAAGTACAAAGAGTATTTGAATCAATTTTTAGCTTTTATTATAAATATATCCAATATGAGGATTGGTTTTAAGAATAATTAGAGTTATATAGGGGTCATATCCCTGTATATAAAAACTTATAAACTACCTTCTTTTGAATGCACTCATACTTATTTTAAGTTATACTTTCTAGATTGTATAAAATTTAAACAAGATGAGGACTTGGAAAAATATCTTTGCATTTTCATCAAACTATGAACTTTTGCTTATATTTAACAACGAAGTCATGGATTAACTTTTTAAATCCATATTCAAAGTACATGTATATACATTTGCATCGATAGGCATATATACATCCATGCTTTGAGATTTAAATGTCATGTGTACTTATCCAGGTTGAATATAGGTTCCTAAAAAGCTTAGATTTATAGAGTTTACAACACCCAACTTTGATAGACAAATATGAAAGATGAAGAGCATGCTTATCATAATGCTTACTATATCAAAAAAGTTGGATTCCCTTAAGGTTAACATGGCTCACATCATTAATTTTCTCAAGAAAACTACCATGAACATCTAAAGTGAAGGCCTATTTAATTGTCCTATGACTTTTTTTAGAACTAGACAACAATTCAACCTGAAAAAAAATATAATTGAATATGATCAGAAATCTTTGTGTAATATTGTATTTGTGCAATCAATAATACCTGCACTAACCTTGATTGTTATGAATGTATTTGTCAATGAATCTTGTCGTAACCCAATTTTTGGGTTACTCCCCAAAATAAAATAAAATGATAAAAATAAAATAAAAGGAGCCGGCGTGGGTAGAAAAATCAATGTGAAAATTTTGGTTGTTTTCGCGAGTCCAATCGTATCTCTTTGGTTCCAAAAATAGAGAAAAATACAGATTTAAGGCAAAAATAATTTATCGTTGGATGAATCTGTGTAAAAACTAAGTTAAACGACATAATTATATTTTTTATGGGTTGATTCGATTTAATCGTCGACAAATTTAAAGTTTAATTATGATCGGGAATTAATTTAAGGTCCAATTGAAGGATTTAATTAAGTGCAAGGACTTAATTATACTTTAAATTGGTCAAATTAATTTTATTAAGGGCTTAGTCAATGAGAAATCAATTTCTTGAATTTAATTCGGGCTCAATTAATGAGAATGGAATTTTCGGAGACCGATTTGAATTTTTAAGTCAATAATACGAAATCAGGGGCCAAATTGAACAAATTGAGAATTTAAAAGTCAATTGAGGGTTAAATCGCGCAATTGAGGGTTAAATCGCGCAATCGGAAACCAGAGACCAAAATAAAAAGGCACGCACATTTAAGGTTGCTGTTGAAATTTTGACGGGGATACAATTGCATAAAATTAAAAGTTTAAACTAGTTGGGGGTGCAATTGAACCAATCAAACATTAAAGGACCAAATTACAAAGCCAAATTTTCAACCCACAGCCTCTGCAAAATCCTTGTAGAGGCAGCCTCTGCAAATTTGCAGAGGCCGTTTGCAGAGGAGGCAGAGGCAAGAGCCGCCTCTGCCCCTATAAATGGGAGAAGAAAAATTACGCAGAAGAGGGAGGATTAAGATAGAAAATTACACAGAGGGGGAGAATACACAGATAAGACTTGCGTAAAGTTTGCAAAGAGGACAAACACAGAAAAAACTAAAAGAAGACGAGAAAATAGAGGGGAGACAGAGAAGAACGAAACAAAAATATAAACAGACAGAGTGAAAAATTGCAGAACCGGCATGCGAGCTTAAAAAACCAGTCAAGCTCTCTCTCTCTCCCCGATTGAGTTTTCTCTCTCTAAAGAATCCAGTTGCAGCTCCAACTCCCGTCGACCACCACGCTAGAAGATCCTCCTTAGCTCCGTCGCAAGCAGCTCCAGCCCAACCTTCTTCTCCATCTCCGGCGAGAGTTCCAGCCGTGAAAGTTGCAACGGCAAGCAACAAACACAACACAAACCGACAACTTTGGAAGCTACCTCCGGCTACCATAGGTCACCGTTGACGACTGGAACAACCACCTCTACCCAACGGTACTAACAGGTACACGTTTCGTTGCACTCGAAAACCTATACTATTCATCATCTTCCCCAGCCTCGCGTGCAGTGGGACGTGATTTACGTCTCACTGTTCATGCGGGATGGGCTGCTATGGGCCGGGCTTTGTTCCCGGCCCACAGTCTAGGCGACTTGGGCTTCTAGCCCGTGAGGACTGGAAGCCCAGCCCAAAAAACCTTGGGCTTCCAGCCCGTGAGGACTGGAAGCCCAGTCCAAAACCATTTGGGCTTCCAGCCCGTGAGGCTGGAAGCCCAGTCCTCATCCATTCCGTGAGGCTGGAAGCCCAGTCCTCATCCAGCTGGGCTTCCAGCCCATGATCAGGGGTTGGAAGCCCAGCCCACTAAGGCTGGACTGTCAGCCCACTGTGGCTGATAGCCCATCCCAGAAAAAATAAAAATAAAAAAATACAAATTGACAAAAAAAAATATTTTTGTTTTTTTACTACTATTATTATTAAAAAAAATAATTCAAAAATACAAAAAAAAATGTATTTGTTTTTGTGCATACGGCCAAATTCCATGATTTTTCCATACATATTTTTCGTAAAAATTATGTTGCATCTTTCTCATATTTTGAAATGAAAATTGGATATCGTAACCGGTTTATGATTATCCATTGGAATTTGGCCAAAATATCAAAAATAATTATAAATACTTTTCTTTCATCATCAGGGTGTAAATTTACATTGTAAAGTACACCCGTAGATAAAAAAAGATTTTTACTACGGTGTAAAATTATATTGTAAAGTACATCCGTAGATAAAAAAAGCTTATAACTGCGGTGTAAAATTACATTGTAAAGTACACCCGCAAAAAAAATAAGTTTTTTTGAAAATGCAGTGTAAAAAATTTAACTTAGAAAAACAATCAAACAACAATGCAGCTTACCTTAGGTAGGGTGCACTGGGGGTGATGCGTCTTCCCCTTGCACAACAAGTCCCCTTACCCAAGACTCTCGCAGACCAATAGGTTTCCTAGTGACCGTAATACTAGGTGGCGACTCCTAATAATTATAGTTGTAAATTTTACGGCTATAAACAACCCTATTTTCACCGCGCGCTGTTGTCCCCCCAACACAGGGGAGATGTCGGGGCGCGAAGCGTGAACAAAAATCGCCGTCGCGACAAATCTCACAATATAAAATCCTTTGGTGACATCAATCATGGTAAAATAACATCATTAGAAGTCAGTGTAAGGGGTATCAAATAAGTGGATTTATATGATCTCATATAAGCTCCAAAAATATGTCCAGTATTGAATGTAGTTCTACCAAATAAATTTGTATGTTTGAGTTAATAAAGTATACTAGAACACAATGACCTATAACACATCTTAAGTCTTATAGCAATAAGATGACAAAAGTATTGCATAATAAAAAACTACTAATGCAGTTTTTTTAGGACAGTTTGAGTGATTGAGTACTAAGCTAATACATGAGGCTAAATATGAAAAGACCTTAGGATGGTTTTATTGAATAGTAAAAGTACAATATAGATATCAACCCTAATAAATTAAGCTTTTCTCTTCAAGAAAAGAAGAAAAATAAAGTATACGAGAATACACTCAAATGTTTAGAGATCTAATGGTACAAGTACAACCTTTTCTTTTAGATAAAATGATAGTTACCTTATTTGTAAATACACAAAATAAGCCATATTATAAGCATAGTTTAACACAATAAGTCATTAACATATTAGCTATGGTTGAGTGTAAAGAGCAAAGGATAAAAGTGATAGAAGTTTTTGTTTGAGTGAGTTATAGCCCTACCAAGAAAAAAAGCTTTAATGTAACTACTAACCTTAAATGAGATGCACTAAAAGATACTAAGAACCAAAGAGGTAGCTCTAGTACTGCTCACACTAATATAACCACCTTATCCTAACTAGTATAAGCTAAAATGAATTTATGAATATCGCACTGGTGTCACCAAACATAACATCAATATTGGTAATGCCTTCAAGAAAAGATCTTGTAGTCAATCAAGCTCGGGTAAAAATATGATCAAACAATATAAGGGCTTCCACATTAAGATGAAATAAATACTGATTTTAGGAACTTAAGAATTTAGGTGGCGATAGGCAGAGAGGTGTCCATTGTAAATGAACCTGACAAGAGAAAAGAAGTTTGATAGGTATAATATATCGTTAAGAGATTGCCCAAATTGATCATGTCTATTGTAGGTAAGGGAAATTATGTCTTACTACATAATTAAGGGTATTTTTTCTAGAGCGCACAACTAACACTAGTTTTCCAAATAAAAGTTGAAGGCTTAACCCATAGCATAAAATGCTTCACCTTGAAAGAGTTTAAAAAAAAAAGCCAAATAAAAAGAAGTGGTTAAGTTGACAAAGAAAATGAATAAACCCATCACTGGAGAAAAGACCAATGAGTTTCTAAAGTTGATGATACATAATGAATACTATATTGTTGAAAAGGTTAAAAAAATCCTACTAGAATATCATTGTTGTTATTCATTTTGAGTTTTGAACCATATATAATGCTCTATAAAAGGTTTTGAATGAGACATACAAGTCGCACGATATCAACCAGAAAACCATAGAGCACCTGGTAGGAAGAATCTAGGCTTTAAATTATATGTACTTCAAATATGTAATGGATCCTAATGGTAGTGGACATAACAAGCTATTGTACATCATAGTGCAATGCAAAGATGTAATAATAGGAAAGGTGCTCATCGATAGTGGTTCAACATTAAACATGTTTCCATAATATAATATAAGAGAAATGCTTATGAAGGAGTGACATACAACCAAGTACCATGATGGCTCGTTAAGCAAATAACTAAAATCTTGGAAGTAAAGATGCATGTAGGGCCATGTGTGTGTATATATATATATAAAAAGTACAATTTTAGGGAAACCCAAAATTAGATTATGGCAAACATTATCTAAACACTAAACTCACATAATTTCCACTACTTTCTATATTTCCAACATATCACTAAAACTAGTATATTTTTTAGTAATCTACCTCACATTATACCAAATCAACCTTAATCATTTCCAAAATCATTACAATACTAAAATCACCACCATTTAAAATAATTTTCCAAATTCACATTACCTAAGCATAGTGGGCCATTAACACACCAATCTTCAATAAATAAGTTTTTAATTACTCTAATTTAACCCTTAATCATGTCATACACGTCATAATTTGCCAAAAAAATATATAATTTATTATCTCTCTTCAATATTCACATAAACCCTAAAATTCAAGAATTGAGGGTTTTCCAATTCTTATAAAACTCATCCCATTATTATGTATTCTCATAATCCAAAAACAATAATAAAAAAAAAACCCTAAATTAACATTCTAAAATAAAAACATCATGAGCCCTAATTTCAAGAATTTAGAGTTTTCCAACTCAAAACAAAAATACAATTATCAATTGAAATTAATTGTTTAGAAACCTCTTACCACAACCAAATCACTCAATTGAATTTTTATCTTTGGCTATCAATAGTTTTTCCTTAATTTATTTTTTCTGTTGAGAATTCCACCATTAAAACTCAAGGCTTGCAATATTATTTTTATGTGTAAACACATATATATGAAAAACACTTTCTTGAACCGACCAAAACTCAATGTAAGGCTGCTTAGTTACAGACTTGTTCCACTACTTTTTGACAAATTTTAGAACAAGTGATTTTCATTGGAGAAGTGCTACCCTCACTTCTTATATATTAATCATTTTAAAATAAAATAAAATAAAAAAGAAGAAGAAGAGAGGTAAGGTAGCACTTTGTGTTTGCTCTCCGCTGTGGGTTGATGATGATGTGGCCTTACTTGACAAGAACAAGCAGGTCACTGTTCTGCCCTTTTTCTACCTTCCACGATACGTTAATGTCACTTTTATTTTTACATTAATTTAATTTTTTTAATTAAATATTTTTAATATTTTTAGATTATTTTAAGGTGAATCACTTTCTCCGAAGACATGAATACATACAGTCCTTGATGAGTGTCAATATTAATTTGTGTATGCACTGAATGATCACTCGTCTTGAGTGTCTTGTTCATTAAATAGGCATCAAACCGATTTACATGAGTAGCTAGTAATTTGGGCTAAGTATGGAAGAAGGATAAGTGTCCTATTACAATACTACTAACTACTATTTACATCTCTAATTAATTTCCTAATTAATACACAATCACATCCTGTGACATCCCCCCTCAAATTGATGTTGGTCGATCAAGAAGCAGCAATTTGTCAACTAAGAATTTATATCGATGCCGAGAGAGAGCTTTAATGAAAATATCCACAGTTTGATGTTCGGTGGAAATGTGAGGTAGTTTAATTTCATGTCGGTGAAAGGATTCACGAATAGAATGACAATCAACCTCAATATGTTTTGTACGCTCATGAAACACTGGATTAGCCGCAATCTAAATCGGACTGCTATTATCAGCATGAAGAGGAGTGGAATGATTATGAGGAAAACCAAGTTCGCCTAATAACCCACGAAGCCATGTAATTTCCGAGCAGGCTGAAGACATAGCCCTATATTCGGATTCTGTGGAGGATTTGGAAACTCGATCTTGCTTCTTAGTCTTCCAAGAAATGAGTGCATTACCAAAAAACATACACCATCCGGTAACAGAGCGACGAGTATCTGCACAACCGGCCCAATCAGCGTCACTATATCCTTCTAACCGTAAGGAAGATTTCTTAGGAAAGAACAACCCTCAAATAGCGGATAATACGGCAAACAACAGCAAAGTGAAGATGTCGAGGAGCTTGCATAAATTGGCTAACCTGCTGTACCGCAAAGGAAATATCAGGACGAGTAATCATCAAGTAATTCAAACTTCCAACTAGTTGACGATACAAGGATGGATCTGACAGAAGCTCGCCTTCCTCCTGGTGAAGCTTAACGTTGACCTCTAATGGAGTAAGAACAGAATTACCCATTTGGAGACTAGCTAGTGAAATGACTTCCTCTGTGTACTTGTGCTGATGTAACAATGTACCGGTCGGAGTAATCTGAACCTCAAGGCCAAGAAGATACTGTAAGGGGCTAAGATCTTTCATGTGAAAAGAGTCATGAAGATGGTTTTGCAAGTGTTGAAGTAACTCATTATCTGAGCCAGTAATCACAATATCATCAACATAGACCAGAAGTAATACAATTCCTGCCGATGTCTGGCGAAGAAATAGAGAGGGATCAAACTGACTTTGAATAAAGTGAAAAGCAAGCAAAGTAGAGCGAAATTTATCAAACCATGCCCGCGGAGCTTGTTTCAAACCATACAAAGATCTGCGTAGTCGACAAACCTCAGAGGAAGGTGTTTTAAACATGCCCGGAGGTGGAGACATATAGATTTCTTCCTTCAAATCTCCATGTAGACAAGCATTTTTCACATCCATCTGTCTAAGAGACCACTCCTGTGACATAGCAAGTGCCAATATAGTTCGTACAATAGTCATTTTAGCTACTGGTGCAAATGTCTCTTCATAATCAATACCATACTCCTGTCGGTTCCCAAGAGCCACGAGACGGGCCTTATACCAGTCCAGGGAGCCATCAGATCGAAACTTGACCGAATATACCCATTTACAACCAATAGGTTTGACTCCAGGTGGACAAGTCATAAGATCCTAAGTGTGATTGTCTTGAAGAGCTTGAATTTCCTCTTGCATGGCCTCCTGCCAGCAAACTTGGGTGGCTGCCTGAGTATAAGAGTGAGGGACAGAAATAGTATCGAGAATGGAAGTAAGCGAGGTATGAGAAAAGTCATACCTATCTGGTGGATGGGAAACCCGAGTGGATCATCGAGGTGCTAGTAGTGTAGAATCAGATGATGAAGTAGTGTCTGAAAGGGGCGCTGAAGGAGGACGTCTTTGATACACTATACCTGGTTTAAACCACTTAATGGAAGAAGGGACATCATCAAATGGGGGAAGCAGAACAGTAGGAGAATCAGAGATGACATGAGATTGAAATAAATATTGATTTTCAAATAAAACTACATTTCTAGAGATCCGAAATTTATTTACATGATCATCATAGCATATGAATCCTTTCTGAGTAGGGCTATATCCTATAAAAGCACATTTATCAGACTGAGCGGTAAGCTTGTGACGTTCCGTGGGTGGCAGATGAACAAAACAAACACACCCAAAAATATGAAGTGATTTATATTCAGGAGGTATACCAAATAAACTAAGATAGGGAGAATCATAATTTAGAGTGACTGTAGGCAAGCGATTGATCAAATAAACAGCCATAGATAATGCTTCTACCCAAAATTTGATAGG